>OY856411.1:1458118507-1459318507 GCA_963693085.1 Alisma plantago-aquatica | reverse complement strand
CCTCAGCTCATCTAGCTCATTGAGCTCTAGCATTCGTTTCTTCCCTGCCTCATCATAAGTCAAGTTAAGCTTCCTTAGCGCCCAGTGCGCCTTGTGCTCCAATTCTACCGGCAAATGGCAGGCCCGCCCGTAAGCCAACCTAAAAGGCGTAGTGCCTATAGGTGTCTTAAATGCGGTCCTATACGCCCATAAAGCATTCGGTAACAAAGTACTCCAGTTCTTTCTTGTCGAAGCCACTGTGCGCTCCAAAATTTGCTTGATTTCTCTATTGGACACCTCAACCTGCCCTTGTGTCTGTGGGTGGTACCGGGTACCAATATTGTGCTTTACCCCATACTTTCGCAACAATGCAGCAAACTTTTGATTTTTGAAATGGTTTCCTCCATCACTGATAATCATCCTTGGCACACCAAATCTGTAGAAAATGTGATCTTTAACAAACCTGCACACTACAGTAGCATCGTTAGTCCTTATGGGTATTGCCTCTACCCACTTCGATACATAATCAACAGCAAGCAAAATGTACAAATTAGAGTTCGAGGACACAAAGGGTCCCATAAAATCAATACCCCACAGATCAAACACCTCAACTTCTTGAAACACGTTGACGGGCATCTCTTGCCACTTGGAAATATTACCTGCCCTTTGACAGGAATCACATCTTCGCACATAGTCGTAGGCATCCCGAAAAAGTGTAGGCCAATAAAGGCCACTCTCAAGCACCTTGGCCGTCGTTCTGGAACTTGCATGATGGCCATCGGTTGGCAGTGTCTGACAATGACTAAGTACACTGTCATATTCTATCTCCGGTACACACCTACGCAAAATGCCGTCCCTGCATTGCTTCAACAAAATGGGATCATCCCAGAAATAATATCTCAAAGAATGGAAAATTTTCTTTTACAGGCAAGATAATTGGCAATGTAAGAAAACAATGGGTCCTTGGATTTTACAGAAAAGATTTTCTCATTAGGGAATGTCTCGGTAATGGGTATATTAATGTCCTTCTCATCTACCCGCTCTAACCTAGACAAATGGTCCGCAACCACATTCTCTACCCCCGCCTTATCTTTAATTTCAATGTCAAATTCTTGTAACAATAAGATCCACCTAATCAGTCTAGGTTTGGCATCTTTCTTTTCCATCAAATATTTTATGGACGCGTGGTCCGTCCATACCACAACTTTTGACCCTACAAGATATTGCCGAAAATTTTCAAATGCAAAAATGACAGCAAGAAGTTCCTTTTCAGTTGTAGTGAAATTTAGTTGTGCTTCATTTAAAGTCTTAGATGCATAGAAAATCACAGCGGGTTTGTTTTCAAAACGTTGCCCGAGAATAGCCCCCACTGCAAAATCTGAAGCATCGCACATTAATTCAAATGGCTTCGTCCAATCCGACATTTGAACAACCGGTGTAGAAATTAACTTCTCTTTGAGCACATTAAAAGCATGCAAACACTTTTCATTAAAATCAAACACCGCATCTTTCTCAAGCAGTTCAGATAATGGTTTAGCGATTTTTGAGAAATCTTTGATAAAGCGGTGATAAAATCATGCGTGACCGAGAAAACTCCTTACCCCTTTAACCGAATTAGGTGGGGGTAATTTGGAAATAACCTCAATCTTAACTGGATCTACCTCCAACCCCTTTCTAGACACTTTATGTCCTAACACAATCCCTTCACTAACCATCATATGGCATTTTTCCCAGTTGAGAACTAAATGTGTGTCCTCACATCGTTGTAAAACTTTATCCATATTGTATAAACATTCATCAAAAGATGCACCATAGATGGAAAAATCGTCCATGAAGACCTCTAAACAACGCTCAACCATATCAGAGAAAATGGCAAGCATGCATTGCTGAAAGGTTGCTGGTGCATTGCATAAACCAAAGGGCATATGGCGATATGCAAATGTTCCATAAGGACAAGTGAAGGTGGACTTCTCTTGGTCCTTAGGATCAATAGAAATCTGATTGTAGCCAGAGTAACCGTCTAGAAAAAAAAGTGAGATCGACTTGCTAGTCGCTTTAAAATTTGATCAATGAACGGAAAAGGAAAATGATCTTTTAAAGTAGCAGAGTTCAATCTACGGTAATCAATGCACACACGCCACCCAAATACCAATCGGGTCGTGACTGGCTCATTTAAAAAGTTGTGAGTGACAGTGATTCCCCCCTTTTTAGGGACTACCTGTGTAGGACTTACCCACGTCAAATCAGAGATAGCGTAGATGATGCCTGCAGAGAGGAGCTTGATCACCTCCTTCTTTACTACCTCCATCATGCTTGGATTGAGTCTGCGCTGTGGCTGGATTACAGGTGTGGCTCCTTCCTCAAGCCGGATCTTGTGCTGGCACAGTGTAGGGGAAATTCCCTTGATATCCGCAAATGACCACCCGAATGCACCACGATGGTTCTTCAGCATGATCATCAATTGATCCTCTTCCTCGGCATTTAGATATGCTGAGATAATCACCGGTAGTCTGTCATCATTGGCTAAGAATGCATATTTCAAATGAGGCAGCAGTGGCTTCAATTCTAACTCTGGTGGACTGATCAAAGATGAATGAAGCGGTGGTGGAAGTGGCCCAAGATCTTCATAATACTTAGCATAATAGCATGACAACACTTGAAGCATCTTGACACATTCTTGTAATGACGTGCTTCTGATCCAGTCATGCATTATATTGACAAGGCAAGCTTTAAGATGCAATTCTAGATATGCATCAAGGATAGAACTTGCTATTGCATCATCTTCCGTAGAAGGAGAAATTTCCCCCTCTTCATCATTTGGAAAACCTACAGCCCTGCAAAGAGAAACAACTTTGGTCTGTTGCATAATGTCTACAGCTAGTTTCCCCTTATCTACCTTGGTCATTACATGAGCCATATCTAGAAATGGCTTCCCTAGACACAGAGAAATGTTCTAATCAAAATGTTTCACCATGCGACACTACTCCTTTACTTTTGATTGTGTTGTGCTTGAGGGCATAACCATTTCAAATCGGTCATCCATGATTCCCAATGTCAGACGACCTCTTCCCATTTCAAGTATCATATCTATAGTAGCTTGGAAGGGTCTTCCAAGGAGTAGCTCATTTCCTTGTTCATCTTGCATTTCCATTACCACAAAATCTGCTGGAAATACAAACCGGTCGACTTTAACCAAAACATCCTCGCAAATACCGTACGGATTAACCACCGAATTGTCCGCCAATTGAATCGTCATATTGCTATTTCTTAATTCCTTCAGTCCCAGCTTCTTGAAAGTATAGAGAGGCATCAAATTTATACTTTCCCCGGAATCACACAATGCTTCGCCGAATTTCACTTTACCGATGTAACATGAAATATTGAAGTAGCCCGAATCCTATGTTTTAGGTGGAAATGTTCCCATAATGAAGGCGCTCACCTGCTCCTTAAGAACAACTACCTCGGTATCAGGAATCTTCCTCTTCTTTGTGATTATATCTTTTAGAAACTTGCCGTAGGAAGGTATCTTCTCTATTACCTCTAACAGTGGAATGTTGACAGAAAGCTTCCTAAAGCTATCTAGGAACTTGTTGAACTGAGCGTCCACTTTCTTGGCTTTCAAACTGTTTGGGTATGGAACTGGGACAGTCTGTGCCCTCTGATGTAACGGCACATATGGTGTCCTCTTCTACGTCTCCTCCTCAGTAATGGGTTCTGGTGTGACATCCTCTACCACATCCTCTACCGGTACTGTGATTGGAATTGGAACCTCCTATATGGCCTCACCTGTGTTTTGTGACTGGGGTGTGCTCGGTTCATCGGCCCTGGAGTTTAAAATCTTCTTACCACTCCGTAACAAAATTGCCTTAGCTTGTTGGTTTCCTCCTGGAATGTTTGTATTACCGGGAAAACCCTACTGCGCTGGCTTCTTCAAACTTGATATCTCTGCCGCCATCTACACTAAGGATGTCTCGAGTGACCTCATTTGAGACCCATGACTTTATAAAGTCTGCCCAAATTGATTCATAAAGTCACCTTGTTGCTTAATCTACTGGCCAAACGTGCTCATGAGTTCTTGATTCTGCTTGATTACTTGATTGAGCAACTCGTTGCTCTTGTCCTCTGCCTCCAGTTGTGGTTTTGCATCGGGGTCCCGCAGGAAATTGTTTGGGTCCTTCCATGAAAATTTCTTATCTTTCCTCCAAGAGTAGTCATTGTTTCTGCACCCCTGTTGCTGGCGCATAAATTTCACCTGTGCTTCAGCATCAGATTCTGCGTCTTCTTTTGCTAGCAATTTCTTGGCTAGAAGGTCCATCTTCTATTTATCTCCTTGATGGCATTTGACTCACATGCAACTCGAACCTATTCTGGTGCATCTCTATCACCCCAGGACTGCTTTTTGTCCATGTTCTTCAAAATCTCCCAACACCTTGTACCTGTGTTGTTTAAGAAGAACCCCGAACCTACTGAATCCAGGTTGCTTCTATCATGCTCTGAAAGAGCAAAATAGAAAATCTTGACCTATTTCTCCTTGTCCAGTCCATGATGTGGGCACCTCCTTAGCATTATTTGGAAGCACTCCCATGTCTCAGAATATGTTTCACCGGCTTTCAGACTGAAGTTATGAATTTTCCTTATTAGATCATTTGTCTTCTCGAGCGGAAAGAATCTTTCAAAGAAAACTTCAACCATGTGGTCCCAAGATTCCACATACTCATCGTCCAGATTATGTAGCCATTCTCGAGCATTTCCTGCTAGAGAACTAGGGAATAACTTTAAGTAGAGCATCTCCTGCGAAAACCTATCTATCTTGATCATGTCACAATTCTCCACAAACTAGCTTATATGAGTCACCGGGTCTTCATTTTTGAGCCCGTGAAATGCATTGGATTTGACTAAATTGATTAGGCCAGGGTCAATTTTATAATTGGGGATGTTAATAGCCTACCTCTTGATCGGCCCTTTTGATGTAGATGCAGAAGATGCCTTAATCTTTTCCCAGATTGTCTGTTCTTCCGCCATGGCTTATGCTTCAAAGTATGAATCTATATCCTCAAGCTGATCGTGAATATTATTTTCTTCGTCATCTGGTCCCAACGGTGGAACCTATGGTGATGGTTGTGTGTAGTCTGTGCTACGCATCCTCACCATGCACTGGTACCTGCAAAGTAATAATTTGTTTCAGTACAATGCTAGACGATTGCTAGATATGGCAGATAAACAATGAATTTAAAAAATAATAATAAAATAAAATGTGGCCCAGAGTGGCCGCTTGCAGCAATCATAGCGCCGACAGTTGTCGTATCCCCGACAACGGCGCCAAAAACTTGACACGATTTTACCGTACGTAAAACGCAAGCGTACGCGTCAATGTAATATAGGCCCTTGTGAGGCCCGAGTCGAACTCGGGACACTGAACTATCGATAGGCTACTACTAACTGTTCGCAATCAGCTAGACCGGTTAAAAAGGTTTTGAGAGTTGATGAAAAATAAAAGAAAATAAAACAAAATAAAGCAATCGATTAAGTGTTTAGTTTAATCAATTCAGGTGGGAATCTTTAGGATTGCGGTTTCACCGTGGGTTTTCATTGTATGAATTTCCAGTTAGTTAATCGAATTCACCTCTTATTCCAGGTAGTAGCCTGTAGTCAGAATTGTTCACTGTCGTGATACAATTCACTACCTAAATCTAGGTCGGTTCCACCATTGTGGTAACCTATACCCTAAACTAGGTGCATTAGATTCAACCTATGGGTTTCCACCATTAACCGTACATCACCTTGTTCAAGGGATTTTGTTAATTAATGTGAATTTCATCTCTTTTCAACCGTTCAATCTTCTTTCAAAGCAATTAAAGACGTTAGATTATCATTAGGGTGATCAATCATAATGATATAATGGAGAAAATGAAATCATACCACGGATTTAAGAGACAAATTATGAATTACTATGATAAAAACATCATACAATGATTCCCCGGGCTACTCCCGGTCCTAAAGACAAAGGGGATTAGCCCCGCATGTTCATCTCAGAGCAAGACATGGTGGAAGAGAGGGAAAACAAGAAGAAAATGTGGATGAAGTGATGTAAACCCCTGAACGGAGAAGATCCAAGCGTTCCTCGACGTAGAGTGCACGTTCTACAGCCTTTCGGCGGTGGAAAACGTCTTCTTCAGCTCTCGGAACGATCGGGGCGTGCTTCTTGGCTCTGTTCTTCTCTCCACACCTCCTTGGGACTTGTGCAATGGCTAATGATGTGATAGATGGCTCTTGGCCGCCAGCCTTAGGTATTAACACCAACTTGGATCACCAAAATATCACCACCGTTGGATCCGGCCCGATCTGAAACAAACACTAATCGTACGGTGTCGATACCATCGACGCGAGTCGATGGTATCGACTCTTCATGATATCGACAGGTTTCCTTTCTTCTTTGACGCTCCTCCTGATTCTGACTCGATACCATCGACGCGGGGTGATGGTATCGACACCTTTAGGTGTCAGTTTTGTCACCTTTCCAACATTGAAGCTGTAGAATGTCGATAGTATCGACCTTTGTGTCGATAGTATCGACCGGCTGATCGCTGGCAACCTGAAGGTAACTCACTACCATCGACTTCCCAGTCGATGGTATCGACATTTCTTGGCTCCTTGTGGCTGTCTATCTGTGACTGTGTCGATACTATCGACGGATGTCGATGGTATCGACAACTGTATATATACATTTTTCCTAAAATTGCAAGACAAAGCCAAATCAGCTGAGATAAAACCCATTATTATAAGTGTTCATGATCAAAAGGATAAAATATGAGAGATTTGATACTGAAAGAGATTATAGACTAGAGTAAGTGAATTATGTACTATTAACCACCAAAGTGACCAATAAATACATAAAACGCAAGTAAAACAAGTCTATAAATGTGACTCAAAATCCTCACATCAATTTGTATTCTTATATTCAATTTAGGTCTCTTTTTATCCAAAAAGGTCAGACTTTGACTATTAGGATCGTTTAAACAAGTGATGGAATTAAATCCATGAATTTAGCATTTTGATGCATTAGATCATATTAAAGTAAGCACCTTTATGCATTTTTGAAATATTAAGCATTATCAAGTGTCAATCATATTTTATTTGTGTTCCTCTCATTTTCTTGATCAACTTTCATATAAAACTTATTCTGATCTGACCATCCTAGCAATTTCTATGAATTTTGTAAGTTAATCTTTAAACGACCAATAAGAGAGAGACAAGTCAGAAATCAATTTCATCTCTAGGTTGTGCCACTATGTCGGGGCCGAGCCAATGGCCTCAAGCCAACTTGTCTCATCTCACCCACATGATCATCGGCTTGATACACAAAAGGAGAGAAAAGGACAGAATCACCCTTACCTATTATGAAGAAAATCGGGGGCATGATGGTCTTTTTCTGGGCTATCGTCTTCTACCTCAGCCCATCCATGTGTGCGAAGAGCTTCCTAGATGAGTCAACACCAGAGTTGACTCTGGGATCCATATCATCTAAGTGAACAGTGAGGGCACCACCACCTTCGTCGGACCTCACTGGACTCATTGGTGGGGTCAAATCGAACGGAAGTCGGCCGCAATGGTGAGACCCACAGGCCGGTTCTCCGGCGGCAGAAGCATCATGATGAAGAGGATGAACGAGGGCCTAGGGGTGAAATCGGAGGCAGAGAGGAGAAGTTTAGACTCGGTTAGTGCCTCAAGAATGAAATATGGGCCTCGCAGGGGATTCTACCCCACACGAGGGTCTGGGCTAAGGAGGGTGGTCGACGTCCAAACTGTAGATTGGGCAAAATCTATGTAGCTTGCCAAAGGGGTTAGAACTAGGGATGGATCCATGCGGAATCGCCTTGCAGATGCATTGGGAGGATTTCTAGGTGTGCTCGTCAA
Source organism: Alisma plantago-aquatica (assembly GCA_963693085.1). Taxonomy (NCBI): domain Eukaryota; kingdom Viridiplantae; phylum Streptophyta; class Magnoliopsida; order Alismatales; family Alismataceae; genus Alisma; species Alisma plantago-aquatica. Next base: position 1,459,310,614 of record OY856411.1, on the reverse strand, counting down.
CTAGGGAGAGAGAGGGATTTGCGAAAGATTTGTTGCTGTTACAATTCTGGTTTCCTAAACTAGCCGAAGGTGAGTGATGATCTTATGATAATCAGATTCTGATCCAAAGGTCAGAGAAGTGCACGACAAAATAAAAGGCAGGAACATAGTTTCCCTTTCCAAATAAACTGTGACATTTAATGCATATTTCCATAAACCTTTTCATTTTATTAAAACTAGTAAAATCCATATCTCTCACTCTATTATCTTTTAAATCCCAAATTTTAAATGGAAGTTCCTAACACATATCTACGTTTGGGAGAGATTTGAGATCAAAATACGAAAGTTAAATGCCCTTTTTTCCCCTCAAGAAAAAGACTTATTTGATTTATTTAAGGCATTAATTAATGTATTTTCCATCCAAACTTGGCAAGTAACCCTATTGTGTCGTATTATTTCTTTAAGTAAATTATTTGAACCAAATCCAATTCATTATTTTCCTTTAACACCTTCTTTCTAGAAAATTCCACATTGTTCTCATTTAGTCATTTAACTTTAACTTAAATGCATTAATTGATTACATATTGTGAAAGGATTTTTCCATTGGGAACTCTAGAGTCAAAATTCAAGACAATACCTTATTACTCACTCAGAAATTGTTTCCTTAATCTTTTTATGCCTTTTTGAGCAACGTGCATGGAAGAGAGAGAGAGAAAAAAAGAGATTATTTGTACTTTTCTATGAAAAAAATATATGTCATAGTTGTATTTTTCGAATTCCAATTATTTTCTCTTTGTCTTTTATTCCTTTTTAATCATATTCAAATATAGGAGAGAGAAAAAGAAGGCAAAACTGATGTGCATCAAATTTGAATCAATTGCAACACATTATGTATGGATGAAAGAGAAAATGTATCTTAAGCCTCATTTTAATTTTCTTACTTCATCATTATTTAAAAAAAATTAGTCGCATGGTCGTTTTGCATTAAGACCCTTAACTGTTTCTATTTTAGAAAAGCTGCATCCTAGGTTTTAAATTATTCTTGAAAAATTGGGATGTTACAAAAACCCTAGACGGGCGATGTAGCAGTGAGAGCAAGTTATTGTTGGTATGTATGCCCTGAGAGCCAATCATGGGATGATTGGTGGGATACATTAAGATTGATTTGATAAACATCAAAGGCAAGCTTCCAATTCTTTCTGGTTCAATCATATGAGATAGTGATAGAACAGGTTGAATGTCTAGAGAATGACAATACTCAATGACGTATGCCTTCAGGTTAAGGACCTGAACGATAAGATCATACGGATGCTAAGAGTTTGTACATTCTTGTTATGTCCCTAGTCAGATGTCATTGTGGAAGGTACATAGACAACAATGACACACAAGACTAGATTGTTGTGTTGGTTGATGACAGAATATCATTAGTCATGATATAGAGATATCAAACCAAACACATAGGTACTTGTTAGAGAACAAGTGTACCGGACAGACCCACCGTGAGTTTGACACATGGAACCATGACATGGTAGTCACAGTCAGTACTCACAGTGATGGTGGTGAGTGTGATTCTTAGACCTAAAATCACTGCACTCAACACATGTCGTTGGGCACACTTTGACATCATCAAACGCAGTCCTGAAACATAGGTTGTTATAAAGGTGATGATTGGGTGTCTTTGACACATGGGGCTTTTGAGGGGTGAGTGATAGATATGGGATTTGTCCCTCCTAAGGGAGTTTGATAACCAAGGCCACTTGATGAGTAGGATTGAGATAGGCATGCACACACATGTGTGAATCAGTATGTGATATTGATGTCATACATATCTCATTCAATCTACTCTGAGATCAAGAAAGTGAATGAACGTTGACATGATGACTGTTCCATGCCTCGAGTTCATTCGGGATATCAGTGACAAAGGAATTATACATTCGCTGTAACATCATTCATAGATTGTAGGATTGAAAGTTGTTCTCCAACTTTCTACTTTCACTTGGGTAGCAATGATGCGTGACTAGGCACCGCTCTTTGCTTGTGAAGTCATAAGTGTTATGGACTTTCACTGCCAACGTGAAATGGACCTGCAAGGTCACACACATAGGATATAACCTGGAAGAGGATTTTTGTCCACAAAGCAATGTTTAGATTGATTACTAAAGGAGTTTAGTAGTTCAATTAAACACCCAATCAGTCGATAGATCAATATCATATGGTTCAAGGTGTTGGACGCATTGATTGGAGTATCAGATTGATTGAAATCGCAATTGACTGATTTTGCCCAACCTGTGCTCCCAACCGATCGGCTCAAGTGTTGAACCGGTTGGCTGAGGTTGCTGAACTGATCGGCTGGAGTGTCCAGGCCGATCGGCTCATGCCCAGGTTGAAACGACCGGTTCCAGGGTTGAACTGATCGGTTCAACTGGTGCAACCGACCAGTTGGGAAATTCATGTCGGCAAGAATTTTCCTTTGGTTTCAAATTGCCCAATTCGATTGGGAATATTATTGGTATTCAATACCAATTGGAAACGAAACAAGGAAAGTCTTTTTGAGCTGGATCAGGACAGTGAACCAATCGGTTCAGGGCACCAACCGATCGGTTGGGGTGCCCCAAACGGTTGGCTCAGGTCCAACCGATCGGCTCAAGGGCTCAACCGATTGGTTCAACTGTGAACCGATCGTTTCAGGGTGCGAACGGGTTGCTTTTTGTGGAAAATTTCGAACCCTTCTACTCCTGCGTTTAGTCCCGTATTGCCCGGGACAGAGAACCCTGTCCCATGACCCTCCTATATATATAGGGGTATTGGGGGCTTCTCAGAGAACAACTCAGTACTACCAGTTGCTCTGCAAAGTTGTTGTTCTCTCTGGTTTTGGTAACCGAGAGAGAGCCCGAGCAAGTGCTTCCCGCAAAAGGGAGGTGCAACAAGGGAAGGACAACTACAGTTGCAACTAGAGGCAGGAGAGTGTGTTGGCGACTAGTACGTCAATAGGAGGGTGCGACTCCTTCCACTTCCTTGTGGGACAAGGAGTGTGGAGTTCTAGGTGGTCCGTTTGGACTACTAAAGAGGCGAGAGGACACTGCCGCTTAGGAGGACAACTGTCATCCGACAGTCCAGTACGAGGAGGAGTCGTCAGTCCCGGTGTGACCAGGAGTTGCACAGACACCGTCCAAGACCGGAGTTGAAGACCGTGCAAGGCGCGAGGTATTGTCGCCGAGCAAGCCTCGGGACAAGGTATGATTCCACAAACCATCATTTCCTAATATATAGACGTTGACGCATTTCCTCGGTCTGGGTTTGGGAAGAAAATTTTTGTTTCCGCTGCCTTCTCAGCCTCCCCTAAAACCCAACAGTGGTATCAGAGCCACGTCAACTGCTCTATATTTTTAGGAATATCGATATGATCGATTTTGGTTTGTCACCTTTATTTATTGCATGCGATGCGAATAATATCGGCTTTATGCATGTCCAATCCTAAATCCACAAATCCCAAATTACATATATGATATGTATTATTAATGCACTCGATACGCGTCACCCTTAAACGAGTTTTGTGGTGGATGTGTGTAGCGTGGTTATGGCTAATAAACCCTATCTGTGTGTGGTTGTTTGTGGTTTCTTGCATCTCGGTCTGCGCACTGATCTTCCCTCTCTTATTCCTGATGTAACTCGAAATAATTCGAGATTCTTTCCTACCTTTGCTCCCCCTTAATGTAACTCGGGGTTTCCCCTTTTTAAAGCAATGTAATAATTAGGATAGATTTTATTTCCTGTTATGGCAAAGACCAGCGGACATCCTGACGACAGCTGAAACGGTCGGTTCAAGGCGTGAACCGATCGGTTGACGTTCCAGATGATCGGTTCAAGGAGTGAACCGATCAGTTGATGACCGGTTCGAGGAGTGAGACGATCGGGTGGCGGACACGACGAGATGCACGATGATCGGGCGAACCGATCGGTTGGAGGAGCCAACCGATCGGCTGGTGGCACCCAGATGACCGGCTGGAGAGAACATATCATTCATGTGATGAGATGATCTACTCGGATGGCAAGGCACAGATGATCATCTTGTACAAGTTGCATGTGATGTAGACCTAGATGACCGTGATTCCTCTTGGCTCGAGGAATCACATTAGGATGGCCATAATCATCGCTTTTTATCGTTTGTGCATGTTCTCTGTGGGATATAGCATGTATATGATACGTACTATGTATTGTGGTGATTGGATATATATATGTATATAAAAACCAAATCCCTCATTAAATATTAAGTTTTAGATGCCTTCCAAATGTGACACATGTGAAAATATTGATCGACCAAGTGTGGGCACGCCCAAGCGTGGTGCACCGTCTATCTCGTGGAAGTGTGAAGGATGAATGTGTGGGTCTGCCCAAGCAGGGTGCATATTCATCGTGTTCCCTTTGGGTCGGACTTAACAAGGTGACCTAGATAGGATCTAGCGCCTTGAGGCATGGAGATGATCATGGCAAAGTGTTGCATATGACATCTTATCAATAGTTACATATGATGCAAATGGAAAAGGTTGCCTACCTGAGAGATCTATGTTGTGGGAGACAGCCCAAGCTGGTCCATGACTTAGAGGATTTCAGGATCTTGCCCACTAGAAGGTTGTACGCTGCAATCTTCCGAATTGATGGTGAGGGCTATCAATTTGAATTAAAATAGTGGGAGCGATAATTAATTAAAGGCCTAATTTTATCGTCAACTTTTCAAATCAATCAAATAAGTCAAAAATTGAGTTTTTGGACTAAAATTGCATATTTTCCTTTTTGTAGTACAAATGGAAAGAAACAACAACAACTTTTCTTTGCGATATGTCCTTGACAAGGACAAGCTAAATGGGACAAACTTCCATGACTGGTATCTGTTGGTATGTCTGCCCATAGAGAAAGTCATGTGATGATTGTAATGGGATACTTTGTAAATGATTTGAATAATAATAAAGGCAATTTCCGATCTATATGTTTAAATTGTTTCTGAGATGATGGTGTAACATGATAGATGTCTAAAGAATGATTTTACTCAATGACATATGCTTTTAGGTTCATGACCTAAACGGTGAGATCATATGGATGCTAAGAGTATACATTCTTGTTTAGTCCCTAGTCGGTTGTTATTGAGGAAATAACCATAGACATCAATAACACTAAAGACTAGATTGTGTGTTGGTTGATGACAGAATCTCATTAGTCATGATATAGTGATATCAAACCAAGCACATAGGTACTTGTTAGAGAACAAGGTACCGGACAGACCCACCGTGAGAGTGACACATGGAACCATGACTTGGTAGTCACAGTCAGCTCTCACAGTGATGGTGGTGAGTGTGATTCTTAGACCTGAAATCACTACACTCAACACATGTCGTTGGGTACACTTTGACATCATCAAACGCAGTCCTGAAACATGGGTTGTCATAAAGGTGAAGATTGGGTGGCTTTGACACATGGGGCTTTTAAGGGGTGAGTGATAGATATGGGATTTGTCCCTCCTGAGGGAGTTTGATATCCTTGGCCACTTGATGAGTAGGATTGAGAAAGGCTTGCACATGCACGTGTGAATCAATATGTGATATTCATGTCACACACATCTCACTTAATCTACTCTGAGATCAAGGAAATGAATGAACATTGACAGGATGACTGTTCCATGCCTCGAGTTCATTCTGGATATCAGTGACAAAGGAATTATACATTCACAGTAATACCATTCACGGATTGTAGGGATGAAAGTTGTTCTCCAACTTTCTATTTCACTTGGGTAGCAATGATGTGTGACTAGACACCGCTCTTTGCTTGTGAAGTCATAAGTGTTATGGACTTTCACTGCCAACGTGAAATGGACCTGCAGAGTCACACACATAGGATTTAACCTGGAAGAGGAGTTTTGTCCACAAGCAATGTTTAGATTGATTACTAAAGGAGTTTAGTAGTTCAATTAAACACTCAATTAATCGATAGATCAATATCATAATGTTCAAGGTGTTGGACGCATTGATTGGAGTATCAGATTGATTGAAATCGCATTTGACTGATTCTGCACAACCTGCACTTCCAACCGATCGGTTCATGTGATGAACCGGTCGGCTGAGGTTGTTGAACCGGTCGGCTCAATTGTTGAACCGATCGGCTCATTCACAGAGTGAAACGAGCGGTTCAAGTGTTGAACCGATCGATTCAACTGGTGCAACCGAGCAACTTGGGAAAGTAGGATTGGTGAGAATTTTCCTTTCGTTTCAATTGTCCAATTTGATTGGAAATAGGATTGGTATTCGATACCAATTGGAAACAAAAGAAGGAAAGTCAAACGGGAACCAACCTGGAACCCCAACTGATCGGTTCATGAGTGAACTGATCGGTTCAAGGGTCCCAACCAATCGGTTGGTTCTCCAACCGATCGGTTCAGGTCCCCAACCGACCGGTTCACTTGTGAACCGATCAGTTCAGGTTGCGAGTTGATTTCTTTTTGTGGAAAATCTCGAACCCTTCTACTCCTGCTTTTAGTCCCATATTGCCGGGCACAGAGAACCCTATCCCGTGACCCGCCTATATATATAGGGGTATTGGGGGCTTCTCAAAGGACAACTCAGTGCAAGTTAGTTGCTCTGCAAAGTTGTCGTTCTCTATGGTTTTGGTAACCGAGAGAGAGCCCGAGCAAGTGCTTCCCGCAAAGGGAGGTGCAGCAAGGGAAGGACAACTGCAGTTGCAATTGATAGCAGGAGAGTGTGTTGGCGACTAGTACATCAACAGGAGGGTGTGAATGCTTCCACTTCCTTGTGGGACAAGGAGAGTGGAGTTCCAGGTGGTCTGTGTGGACTACTTCAGAGGTGGGAGGTCACTGCCTCTTAGGAGGACAACTGTCATCCGACAGTCTGGTAGGAGGAGGAGTCTTCAGTCCCGGTGCGACCAGGAGCTGCACAGACACCGTCCAAGACCAGAGGTGAAGATCATGCAAGGCGCGAGGTTCTGTCTCCGAGCAAGCCTCGGGACAAGGTATGATTCACAAACCATCTTTCCTATCATATAGATGTTGACGCGATTCCTTTTGTTCTGGGTTTGGAGAATTTTTTTTTGTTTCCGTTGCTTCTCTGCCTCCTAAAACCCAACAGTGGTATCAGAGCCACGTCAACCGCTCTATATTTTAGGATTATCGATATGATCAATTTTGGTTTGTCGCCTTTATTTCCAATCCACAAATCCCTAATATACATATATGATTTGTAATATTAATGCACTCGATACGCGTCGCCCTTAAATGCGTTTTGTGGTGGATGTGTAGCATGATTATGGCCTATAAACCCCTATATTTGTGTGTGGTTGTTTGTGTGGTTGCTTGCATCTCGGTCTGCGCACCGATTCCCTTCTCGTATTCCTGATGTAACTTGAAATAATTTGAGAATTCTTTTCCTACCTTTGCTCCCCCCGAATGTAACTCGGGGTTTCACAATTCAATTGTAAATAGGATAGATTTTATTTCTGTTATGTCAAAGAATGGCAGACAACCTAAAGTCGATCGGTTGGTGATCTAGATGGCTAGTTCGAGGAACTAGACGAGCGGGTGGCGACCTGAGGAGATGCACGACGACTGGTGAACCGATCGGCTGGAGGCGCCAGTCGATCGGCTGGTGGCACCCAGACAACCTACCTGATGGCAAGTCGATCAATCATGGAGATGAGCTGATCAAACCCAGAAAGGTAGGCACATATTTCATCTTGTACAGGTTGCATGTGATGTAGACCTAGATGACCGTGATTCCTCTTGGCTTGAGGAATCACAAATAGGATGGCCATAATCATTGCTTTTCATCATTTTGCATGTTTTCTGTGGGATATAGCATGTATATGATACTTACTATATATTGTGGTGATTGGATATGTATATGCATATAAAACCAAATCTCTCATTAAATATTAAGTTTTAGATGCCTTCCAAATGTGACACACATGAAAAGCTTGATCGACCAAGTGTGGGCACGCCCTAGCGTGGTGCACCGTCTATCTCGTGGAAGCGTGAAGGATGAATGTGTGGGTCTGCCCTAGCAGGGTGCATGTTCATCGTGTTGGCTTTGGGTCGGACTTAACAAGGTGACCTAGATAGGATCTAGCGCCTTGAGGCATGGAGATGGTCATTGCAAGGAGTTGCATATGACATCTTACAAGAGTTGCATATGATGCAATTGGCAAGCGTTGCCTACCTGAGAGATCTGAGTTGTGGGTGATAGCCCTAGCTGGTCCATGGCTAAGAGGATTTCAGGATCTTGGCCCACTAGAAGATTGTACGCTGCAATCTTCCGAATTGATGGTGAGGGCTATCAATTTGAATCAAAATAGTGGGAGCGGTAATTAATTAAAGGCCTAATTAACTATCGTCAAATTTTATTCAAATCAAATCAAAAGGGTTTTGACAAATGCAAATTTTCTCTTATAGAATGGCAAAAGAATCATCTTTTAAAATGGGCAAATTAATTGAGAATAAATTCCATAACTGGTTGAGGACTGTGAGAAATGTTCTGCAAAATCCAAATATACCAGGAGCCTTAGAATCCACTCTATGTATGTTACACCCCGATCTCACAATTTCCACTAATCATGAGATTAGAGCATAAATTAGGATTTATATGTAATACAAAGAACACCCTTAACTTTTTTTCTTTTCTGTTAAAACTCTTGTTTCTTCGCATTGAACCACATAAATCATCTTAACAAGGGAATCTGAACATTTCTTTTACTAATCAGACTTTAATAGTAAAGATACATGTATAAACATTCATGATGTCTCTCACACCTTATGCACATAAGACCTACTAATTAGCATACAATTTCAAAAGAGGAATAATATTACACATCGTAATTACAACTCTCTCTCTTATCTCTTACTGAGGACCTAGAGTGACAAGGACCGACTGACTCAACTAATCTTATACTTAACTCTTGTGGCAAATCTAAACTGATGCTCTGACCATCTTCAAGTCCACGCGGTTAACCCTAAAATGTTTGAGTAGAGGGGTGAGCCTACTCGCTCAGTGAATGAGTACTTCAAAGAAATAGTCTAAGGCACTAATATGATTACAGATATAACTTTGAGTAAATGATATGAAATTTAACAACAATAAATACTACACTGAGCAGTTCTAAAACAATATAATTGAAATAACAAAGAATGTAAATATTGCATCCAAAGAATAACTACTAGAAGACTATGCTCTAGTCTTCCTTAACTCTTTCATTTATAAGGAACTCTGTGAACCTATATGATCATATTTTATCTTATGCCCTGATCTTATGCAGTGTACTCTGCATATGAGACTCGCAGTGCACTACGACCACACCGTACAAGACTTAGCGACACCCCGGGAAATGCTAAGTATGACTGCTCGTCCTGGTCTACTACAGGACCTCACTGCACTCTCAAAAGAGTGTAAACTGGACCCCTCCTAACCTGAGCACACAGGCGGAGTGTCGAGTCGTGCCCGTCTGGACTGTCCTCCAGGTAGGTCACACGACTACTCGACCATCTGGACTGTCCTCCAGTAGGTCACTCTCTCTCCAACCATCTGGACTGTCCTCCAGTAGGTTGCCGACCGTTTGGACTGTCCTCCAGTTAGGTCATTTCATCCCCTTAAGATCGTAGACCGCACAAAGGGGATCCTACGGTGTTCAGGGCACCTAAGTCTAACATTAACATTATAGATACATTTAAAACAGAAATCATAACTCATTTTACATTTCTTACAAGGCTCACATGGCCTGCCATATCATATCATATAAAACATCATAGCTCATGTATTCAAACATATATCATGTCTGCCCAACAAGTATTCTCATTCTAACATTTCATACATATATGCATGATCTCAGTAACATCCCTTTCTAGGACATATTATATCTCATCACCTGCAATTCATGAGATATGTATTGTGAAAATAAGAAACCCTGTAGTATATATATATACCAACTCAAAGAGAACAAGCATGTAAAGTTAAATGCACAAGAAACATACAATTCAACAGTTAAGCATCACCACATCTCATATGGAAACCTTTCATATCACCATAACTTGATTCATTGAACACCCTATCCTTAGGGTTTCCTTTCCTTATTTACTTATCACATGGAAACACCCTGCTCTTAGGGTTTCATTTGCCTCATTCACTTATCACATGGCAACACCCTGCTCTTAGGGTTTCATTTGCCTCATTCACTTATCACATGGCTCTCATAAGGATTTCACACGATATAAACATTCAAAAATTAAAGACTGCTTTCAACAATCATATACAATCAATATATGTATGAAACCATGGAAATTGAACTAAATTTAGGTTTCCATGCTATTCACTGAGATATCATGCACCAAGAATAAAATTCAAATAAGGTAACCCATGAGGTACATCCTAACCACTTATAAGATTACTAGTCCTCTTCATTTAACTTTGACCTTTAAGTATTCATTTAGGGTTTGCTTCAACACGGTCGTGGTGTCACCCCACAGCCGTGGCGTCACCCCACGGCCATGGCACAGTTACCTCACCACGGTCGTGGCGCTTCCCCACGGTCATGGCACATTCACCTCACCACGGTCGTGGCTCTTCCCCACGGTCGTGGTGTATAGAGATCAGAGTTTCAAAAGCATTCAGTACGGCCGTGCTACCTAGCACGCCCGTGGCACAGACCCTTCACCACGGTCGTAGTCACCCACCACGGCCGTGCCACAACTCGATTGAGCTTCAACTTAGTGAAATCAAAAGTCATAGACTTAATGGTGAATCCAAATGGGCTTGGATATTAAAATATGTTAGACATGCGCTTTATTAGGAGCATTAAGATCTAGACTTAGTTCAAGACTAAATGTCTCTTCAATAAGGTTGAAACGCTAGTGATATCTCAATTAGGTTAAACCCTAATTACATCATATGGTATAAATATGAAAAGCATTCTTACTAGGATGTGTTGTATACGTTTCTGATGTGAATCTACCATCAAAGAGTCATTCAAACAGAGAAGGAATCCATATCATATCAATTTGCAACAACTTAAATCAAACAGACATTTCAGGGTTTAGAATCACATACTAAGCATTTAGGGATTTGGATGCTATAATCAAATTTCGTACATTATACTGTTTAAAGGAAGTACCCACTCACCCCAAGGTGTGAAAACACCTCAAAAATGCAGCTCATCCCTGAGAATTTCGAACTCATATCAAATCACTAGCAAATTTCCCAATTCTTCTTCCATTCAACTCGGAAACCTTGTAAATGAGGGATTATGAAGAAAGAGTGAGAAAAGAGGAATTTTTTGATACCATTTTGGATCAAATCAGAGCATGGATGGAATCTTGACATGTGAGAGAAGATTCACCAGTAAAGTCTATGCAAAGAAATCAAACTTACTTGATTTCACCATTCCTCGGACCGCAAAACCCTAGGTCGGCGATTCCACCTCTTTCTCCTCTCCAACCCTAACTCTCCCTCTCTCTCTAGGTTTTCGTTTCTCTGGAGTGAATGATGAAGAATGAGAGATACTTGTGTGTGTGGTTGATCATATAGACCATTTGAGCTGCTTGGGTCAATTGCATATTGACCCTACACTCAACTTTTATTATATTGGCTGAATATTCAGTTATACAAAAGTTACTGTAATTTGACTACTGAATAGAAAACAGAAGCTCCAAAAATTCTGCAAATTTTATATGTTATGCATAATGGAGTTTCAGACCTCCAGTAAAAATTTCAGATCATTTCAAGTTATCAATAAATAATTAAAAATCGAACAGTTCACTGCTATATTGCAGTCTGCAGCATATTCGGTTGAGTTGCAACTCGGCCGACCAACAGGTCAGAACATCCTTCTAAAATTATGATATTTTTCAATAGTGTTCCTATTTGATATATCCAAATCATATACAAATTTGAGCTAAATCAGAGTTACACATAAAATACTAAAAATCATTTACTAAGACACTATACTTATCAAATTTTGTGTTCATGTATCATCAAAACCCTATTTTGGGCCGATTAGGGTTTATGTTTCTCAAACCCTAATTCTCAAGGCAAACGAACACTTAAACTTCTTATCATAGTTAAAACATTCTCATTGGATTATCATCATTCATTAGATTTCAAGAGTGATCAGTCCAATTAATCATGTAATCATCTTGGTAACCCTAGTTTACCAATTAAGCTCAGATGTGGTCATAACAACTCTTCCCCCCTTAAAATGTTTCGTCCCCGAAACATAAACATACAAGAAAGGTACATTCAAGGTTATTTTAAGCTTCTAAAATCTTCCATGTCATTATATTCTTGTATTTCATACCTGAATGTATTTTTCAACATTAAATCCTTTAATTCTTTACTAGCTCACAACATATTTGAATAGTTCTCACTGATATCGAGCAACTCTTTATGCCACAGTGAAACATAGGATAAACAGATAAACAACTATTTGAATATTGCATACTCTTGAGATATTATCTCAACACTGATAATTTGATACAACCGTCTCAATTTATATGGCTCAATATGTTCTATTGTTCTGTATCACCTTTAAGTGACAAAAGAGAGTTCACCATGCTGTTTTGAATTTTAATAACGTGCTACTCAGATAGCAAAACAGTCTTGAGTTGAAAAACTAGGTTCAATAACAATTGTAAAGTATTACTCTTGGCATCCCCATTGGTTCATGGAAGCATTACTATCGCATTCCATACTATCCTCAGTATGAACCCACACATAAGTCAAGGTGTAACCATCAGGTTATATCATACTAGGGTTTCAACAACAGTAACAAAGTAATCCACGATTGTATTAGTCATTCAAGCTTTGTTCATACCCAGTTACCATCACTTAGTTAGCTTAAAGCTAGGTATAACAAGATATACCTCATTAGGGTTACTTATCAACACAATTTGATTAACATCCCTTCTATTAATATGAGTGAGTAGGTATAACTACCTTATTCAGGATATCCCTCCATGTCTTCCGTCATCATCCAAACTGTATCACCATATCACAAATACACAATACTAGGATGCATATCTGGTATGAATTACTACAACTATCATACACCTTTAATTAACATATAGCTTGCACAAATACACTGAAATCATACATAGAACCAACTTGCATACCTTAGTATGCCTTCAACAAAGCATACTTCTAAAAACGAGTTCACATATTACACAAAGATAGTGTTTTCCTTTATCTCTCTCCTCATTCTTTACTACTTATGTTTTGCTACCTCTCCTTCTCATTTTGATCATATACAATAAACATCCCTAACATTAAAACATTCAAGGTAAGAATAGATTATTCATCATTCTTTCTATCACACAAGAATTTATTTCTTATCGCACTTCATCGTAATGTATGTCACTATTACATTCACTAGATGACCCTACCAAGGTAGTTATGCATCATATATGATTAATTTTCTTATCATTTCATTCCCACCTTGCTATTGTTAAGGAATATATGAGAGAGAAGATGATTTTGAGACTTAGAATTCTTGTATTCAAACATTCCCTTAATACCTTAAATATTCTTCATTTTTAAATCAAAGGGATCATGCATGGGTCAAACACAGTTTCTCTCTCAATCAAGTTTTCCCTCCTGAATATAGTCTACCCTTGTATGACTTATTCATTCGTTAAACTACACCTATGTTCTTCACTTAGGAACTAGTTTGTTGTTCTAGTCTTATGGATTATATGATCATATGATTCTCTTCACTTTTACTCTTTTGAAGTCTCTTCACTTCTATGGACCTATTGAATGCTCAACTCTATTCTTCTACTTAGCCTTTGCTTTAGAGTTCATAAAAGCATTATACTCAATTATATGATCCATTCTTCATGATCGATTCTTGCTATCTAGAACCATACATACATTTCACATATCTTTTCTATATTTCATATGTATAGCTCATATAATATTAATCAATAAACTGATTATGAACCTTATATCATGTTCCTTTATTCCCAATTAAGGGTTTCTCATATGAGGCCCCAAAATTGAACCTCAGATACCAGTTTCAACTGATTCTTAGTTGTTCTGATCTTGCCCATATGTTTCAACATCTTACTGTATGTACATTCTCACTCTAATGTGGGTCTAATTATCCAGAGTCTATTCTTATTATACTATTAATAGGAGTCATTAGATCCCAGTAACGCATCCTGCCAGCCGGACCAGGCCAAACCTGAAGTCCTGAAGCCAAGAACTACTGAGGATTACTCAACTTCTATTAATCTCAAAAGTGTGGAAGAAAACTTATCCACTAAGGAAAGATCATTCAAAGATGATTTCTAATCTACATGTTATAAAGAATGAAATCAATAAATGCTACAACTGCATAGTGTGCAACAAATCTTAAAGACCCATATATATTTCAAAGTACTGAATATTTCAATTCAAACATATAAGAGCATTTCTATTCATTTCCAACATAAAAAACATTATGAAATGTAAGTTCTATCTCCTTTTATTTTTATGCTCCTAATTCTTGTTTCTTTTCTCGTTTTCTAACCCTAACATTTCTAGGGTTCCTCTCTAGCCCATTGTTCCACTGCATACCTGGCCAGGGTATACGTGAAAGAATAGACAGAGTAGCTTGTACTGGTTGATCCAAGTACTCAGATATCGGGCCAGGATATCCAAATACTCAAATCCCCAAAGCTAGCATCAAAACATCTCCTATCTGCCACACTTAGGACTCTAACTTACTAACTTAATGGTCCTTGACAACTCACCCTAAGCTCTGATACCAAGCTGTTACACCCCGATCTCACAAGTTCCACTAATCATGAGATTAGCGCATAAATTAGGATTTATATGTAATACAAAGAACACCCTTAACTTTTTTTCTTTTCTGTTAAAACTCTTGTTTCTTCGCATTGAACCACATAAATCATCTTAACAAGGGAATTTGAACATTTCTTTTACTAATCATACTTTAATAGTAAAGATACATGTATAAACATTCATGATGTCTCTCACACCTTATGCACATAAGACCTACTAATGAGCATACAATTTCAAAAGAGGAATAATATTACACATCGTAATTACAACTCTCTCTCTTATCTCTTACTGAGGACCTAGAGTGACAAGGACCGACTGACTCAACTAATCTTGTACTTAACTCTTGTGGCAGATCTACATTGATGCTCTGACCATCTTCAAGTCCATGCGGTTAACCCTAAAATGTTTGAGTAGAGGGGTGAGCCTACTCGCTCAGTGAATGAGTACTTCAAAGAAACAATCTAAGGCACTAATGTGATTACAGATATAACTTTGAGTAAATGATATGAAATTTAACAACAATAAATACTACACTGAGCAGTTCTAAAACAATATAATTGAAATAACAAAGAATGTAAATATTGCATCCAAAGAATAACTACTAGAAGACTATGCTCTAGTCTTCCTTAACTCTTTCATTTATAAGGAACTCTGTGAACCTATATGATCATATTTTAGCTTATGCCCTGATCTTATGCAGTGTACTCTGCATATGAGACTCGCAGTGCACTACGAACACACCGTACAAGACTTAGCGACACCCCGGGAAATGCTAAGTCTGACTGCTCATCCTGGTCTACTACAGGACCTCACTGCACTCTCAAAAGAGTGTAAACTGGACCCCTCCTAACCTGAGCACACAGGCGGAGTGTCGAGTCGTGCCCGTCTGGACTGTCCTCCAGGTAGGTCACACGACTACTTGACCATCTGGACTGTCCTCCAATAGGTCACTCTCTCTCCAACCATCTGGACTATCCTCCAGTAGGTTGCCGACCGTCTGTACTGTCCTCCAGTTAGGTCATTTCATCCCCTTAAGATCGTAGACCGCACAAAGGGGATCCTACGGTGTTCAGGGCACCTAAGTCTAACATTAACATTATAGATACATTTAAAACAGAAATCATAACTCATTTTACATTTATTACAAGGCTCACATGGCCTGCCATATCATATCATATAAAACATCATAGCTCATGTATTCAAACATATATCATGTCTGCCCAACAAGTATTCTCATTCTAACATTTCATACATATATGCATGATCTCAGTATCATCCTTTTCTAGGGCATATTATATCTCATCACCTGCAATTCACGAGATATGTATTGTGAAAATAAGAAACCCTGTAGTATATATATACCAACTCAAAGAGAACAAGCATGTAAAGTTAAATGCACAAGAAACATATAATTCAACAGTTAAGCATCACCACATCTCATATGGAAACCTTTCATATCACCATAACTTGATTCATTGAACACCCTATCCTTAGGGTTTCCTTTCCTTATTCACTTATCACATGGAAACACCCTGCTCTTAGGGTTTCATTTGCCTCATTCACTTATCACATGGCAACACCCTGCTCTTAGGGTTTCATTTGCCTCATTCACTTATCACATGGCTCTCATAAGGATTTCACACGATATAAACATTCACAAATTAAAGATTGCTTTCAACAATCATATACAATCAATATATGTATGAAACCATGGAAATTGAACTAAATTTAGGTTTCCATGCTATTCACTGAGATATCATGCACCAAGAATAAAATTCAAATAAGGTAACCCATGAGGTACATCCTAACCACTTATAAGATTACTAGTCCTCTTCATTTAACTTTGACCTTTAAGTATTCATTTAGGGTTTGCTTCAACACGGTCGTGGTGTCACCCCACGGCCGTGGCACAGTTACCTCACCACGGTCGTGGCGCTTCCCCACAGTCATGGCACATTCACCTCACCACGGTCGTGGCTCTTCCCCACGGTCGTGGTGTATAGAGATCAGAGTTTCAAAAGCATTCAGTATGGCCGTGCTACCTAGCACGCCCGTGGCACAGACCCTTCACCACGGTCGTAGTCACCCACCACGGCCGTGCCACAGCTCGATTGAGCTTCAACTTAGTGAAATCAAAAGTCATTGACTTAATGGTGAATCCAAATGGGCTTGGATATTGAAATATGTTAGACATGCGCTTTATTAGGAGCATTAAGATATAGACTTAGTTCAAGACTAAATGTCTCTTCAATAAGGTTGAAACTCTAGTGATATCTCAAAATAGGTTAAACCCTAATTACATCATATGGTATAAATCTGAAAAGCATTCTTACTAGGATGTGTTGTATATGTTTCTGATGTGAATCTACCATCAAAGAGTCATTCAAACAGAGAAGGAATCCATATCATATCAATTTGCAACAACTTAAATCAAACAGACATTTCAGGGTTTAGAATCACATACTAAGCATTTAGGGATTTGGATGCTATAATCAAATTTCGTACATTATACTGTTTAAAGGAAGTACCCACTCACCCCAAGGTGTGAAAACACCTCAAAACTGCAGCTCATCCCTGAGAATTTCGAACTCATATCAAATCCCTAGCAAATTTCCCAATTCTTCTTCCATTCAACTCGGAAACCTTGAAAATGAGGGATTATGAAGAAAGAGTGAGAAAAGAGGAAATTTTTGATACCATTTTGGATCAAATCAGATAATGGACGGAATCTTGACATGTGAGAGAAGATTCACCAGTAAAGTCTATGCAAAGAAACCAAACTTACTTGATTTCACCATTCCTCGGACCGCAAAACCCTAGGTCGGCGATTCCACCTCTTTCTCCTCTCCAACCCTAACTCTCCCTCTCTCTCTAAGTTTTCATTTCTCTGGAGTGAATGAAGAATAATGAGAGCTACTTGTGTGTGTGGTTGATCATATAGACCATTTTAGCTGCTTGGGTCAATTGCATATTGACCCTACACTCAACTTTTATTATATTGGCTGAATATTCAGTTATACAAAAGTTACTGTAATTTGACTACTGAATAGCTAACAGAAGCTCCAAAAATTCTGGAAATTTTATATGTTATGCATAATGGAGTTTCAGACCTCCATTAAAAATTTCAGATCATTTCAAGTTATCAATAAATAATTAAAAATCGAACAGTTCACTGCTATATTGCAGTCTGCAGCATATTCGGTCGAGTTGCAACTCTGCCAACCAACAGGTCAGAACATCCTTCCAAAATTATGATATTTTTCAATAGTGTTCCTATTTGATATATCCAAACCATATACAAATTTGAGATAAATCAGAGTTACACATAAAATACTAAAAATCATTTACTAGGACACTATACTTATCAAATTTTGTGTTCATGTATCATCAAAACCCTATTTTGGGCCGATTAGGGTTTATGTTTCTCAAACCCTAATTCTCAAGGCAAACGAATACTTAAACTTCTTATCATATTTAAAACATTCTCATTAGATTATCATCATTCATTAGATTTCAAGAGTGATCAGTCCAATTAATCATGTAATCATCTTGGTAACCCTAGTTTACCAATTAAGCTCAGATGTGGTCATAACAATGTACGCTTAATGTGTTGGTGAAGAAGAAAGTAGGTAAGGGAGAGAAGTGTTCTCTCGCCAAACCAATTTCTTCTACATGGAGAGGATGGAAGGAACAATGGAAGAAGAAGTCGGAGATAGAGATCTCTACTTCTGGTGTATACGTCATAGAGATTAACTTTACTACTTCTTCGTCATGGGTACTTGATACCGGATGCGGATCTCACATTTGTTCAAATGTGAAGGATCTTAAGAGAAGTAGGCCTTTAGGGAAAGGCGAGGTTGAACTACGTGTTGCCAATGGGGCAAGAGTTGCCGTCAGTGCCGTAGGAACCTATGAGTTAACTCTACCTAGTGGGCTAAGAATAGAGTTGAAGAACTGCTATTATGTACCTGCCATAAATGGGAATATCATTTCCGTCTCTTGTCTGGAAAAAGATGGATTTGAATTTCTTATTAAGAATGGAAAGTGTTCCATTTCTAAAGATGGGATCTTTTATGGCAGTGCCCCTATGTCTTATGGTCTATACTTGATAGAATTGGAAACAAGTGTATACAACGTAAACACCAAAAAGCAAAAACTCAATAACTCAAACAAAACATATCTTTGGCATTGTCGTCTAGGGCACATAAATGATAAGCGCATTTCTAGACTCCATAAAGATGGTTATCTAGACTCTTTTGATTATGAATCAATAGAGACATGTGAATTTTGTTTGTTGGGCAAGATGACCAAGACTCCCTTTTCAGGTAAAGGTGAGAGAGCTAGTGATCTATTAGGACTCATACATACTGATGTATGTGGGCCTTTTAGATCTAATGCCAGAAATGGGTGTCAGTACTTCATTACCTTCACTGATGATTTCAGTAGGTATGACTATGTGTACGTAATGAAGCATAAGTCAGAAGCCCTTGAAAAGTTCAAGGATTTCATGAATGAAGTACAGAACCAGCTTGGTAAAAGTATTAAGGCACTTCATTCCGATCGAGGTGGAGAATACTTGAGCCAAGAGTTTGAGGACCTTCTGCGAGCCCGTGGTATTGTATCACAGTGGACTCCGCCTGGAACACCACAACATAATGGTGTGTCTGAAAGAAGGAATCACACATTGTTAGATATGATGCGATCAATGATGAGTTTTGCTGATCTTCCAATTTCTTTCTGGGGTCATGCTCTTGAAACCGCCACGTTTACACTTAACCGTGTACCACCTAAATCGGTTCAGAAGACACCATATGAGATATGGTACGGGAAGCGTCCCGATTTGTCTTTTCTAAAGATTTGGGGTTGTGAAGATTACGTCAAGAAAATGTTTCCTGATAAGCTTGGACCCAAATCCGATAAATGTTATTTTGTTGGATACCCCAAGGAAACAAGGGGATATTACTTATACCACCCTACTGACAACAAAGTGTTTGTTGCCAGGACAGTTGTGTTCCTAGAGAAGGAATTTATTTCCAAAGGAAGCAGTGGGGGGAATATAGAGCTTGAAGAGGTTCAAGCCCAATAAGAAAACATTAAACCGATAGATGTACCAGAGGAAAATGCAGATTCACAAGGTGTTGTGGAATCTCAGTCTCCTCAGGTAACACAAGGACCTCATAGATCTAGTAGGACCCGCCTTGAGCCTGAGAGGTTTGGATACCTTGTGACTTAGGAAGGTGGTGAGTTGATCATAGATGATGATCCAACTACCTACGTAGAGGCCATGGAGGGACCAGATTCTGAGAAATGGCTTGAAGCCATGAGATCCGAGATGGAATCCATGTACTCCAACAAAGTATGGACTTTGGTGGAACCACCCGAAGGGGTAAAACCCATAGGGTGCAAGTGGGCCTTCAAGAAAAAGACCGACATGGATGGCAATGTGCAAACTTATAAAGGCAGATTGGTTGCGAAGGGATTTCGACAAGTTCAAGGTGTTGACTATGACGAAACCTTTTCTCCAGTTGCCATGATTAAGTCCATCAGGATCATGCTTGCTATTGCAGCTTATTATGACTATGAGATTTAGCATATGGATGTTAAAACCGCATTCCTTAATGGGAATATACATGAGGATGTGTACATGACACAACCTGAAGGTTTTGTAGATCCAAAGAATGCCAATAAAGTCTGTAAGCTGCAAAGGTCAATTTATGGATTGAAGCAAGCGTCTCGGAGTTGGAATCTTTGATTTGATGAAGAAGTCAAAGTGTTTGGCTTTATTCAAAATGAAGATGAGCCTTGTGTGTACAAGAAGGTTAGTGGGAGCTCGACCACATTCCTCATATTGTATGTGGATGACATACTTTTGATGGGGAATGATGTCTTAGCCTTAGAGAAGGTAAAGACTTGGCTTGGGAAAACTTTCTCAATGAAGGACTTAGGAGAAGCTTCCTATATTTTAGGAATCAAGATCTATAGAGATAGATCTAAAAGGCTTCTCGGACTAAGTTAGAGCACATAAATTGACAAGGTGTTGAAGCGGTTCAACATGGAGAACTCAAAGAGAGGCAACATCCCCATGTTACGTGGAGTCACCGTCTCTAGAGCTCAATGTCCCCAATCTTGTAAAGAGAGGGAGCGGATGAATGGGATCCCATATGCATCAGCCATCAGATCCATCATGTACGCTATGTTGTGCACACACCCAGATGTCTCGTATGCTCTAAGCATGATGAGCAGGTACTAGTCAGATCCCGGGGATGCTCACTGGACAGCCGTGAAGAACATCCTGAAGTACTTACGAAGGACTAAGGATCAGTTTCTTGTGTACGGCGGAGAGGAAGAGCTGGTTGTAAAGGGTTACACCGATGCAAGCTTCCAAACCGATAAAGATGATTACAAATTGTAGTCAGGATTTGTGTTTTGCCTTAATAATGGAGCTGTGAGCTGGAAGAGTTCCAAGAAAGAAACAGTTGCCGATTCTACTACAGAGGCCAAGTATATTGCTGCTTCGCATGCAGCAAAGGAGGCTGTGTGGATCAGGAAGTTCATTTCTGAACTTGGTGTAGTTCCCAGTAGCTGTGACGCAATTGAGATTTATTGTGACAATAATGGAGCTATTGCACAAGCGAAGGAGCCCAGATCACATCAGCGGTCCAAGCACATACTGCGGCGCTTCCATCTCAGACGAGAGATCGTACAACGAGGAGATGTGAAGATTTGCAAAGTACCAACTAAAGAAAACATAGCTGATCCACTGACTAAGGCCCTTTCTCAGCAGAAGCATGATGGTCATGCTAGGTTACAAGGATTGTGATTCCTTGGTGACTGGCTCTAAGTGCAAGTGGGAGTCTGTTGGTATGTATGCCCATAGAGCAAGTCATGTGATGATTGTAATGGGGTACTTTGTAAATGATTTGAATAATAATAAAGACAATTTCCGATCTATATGTTTAAACTGTTTCTGAGATGATGGTGTAACATGATAGATGTCTAAAGAATGATTTTACTCAATGACGTATGCTTTTAGGTTCAT
This sequence comes from Alisma plantago-aquatica, assembly GCA_963693085.1. Taxonomy (NCBI): domain Eukaryota; kingdom Viridiplantae; phylum Streptophyta; class Magnoliopsida; order Alismatales; family Alismataceae; genus Alisma; species Alisma plantago-aquatica. The sequence continues at coordinate 1,459,288,771 of OY856411.1, read as the reverse complement.
GACCTAAACGATGAGATCATATGGATGTTAAGAGTATACATTCTTGTTTAGTGCCTAGTCAGTTGTTATTGTGGAAATAACCATAGACATCAATAACACTAAAGACTAGATTGTGTGTTGGTTGATGACAGAATCTCATTAGTCATGATATAGTGATATCAAACCAAGCACATAGGTACTTGTTAGAGAATAAGGTACCGGACAGACCCACCGTGAGAGTGACACATGGAACCATGACTTGGTAGTCACAGTCAGCTCTCACAGTGATGGTGGTGAGTGTGATTCTTATACCTGAAATCACTACACTTAACACATGTCGTTGGGTACACTTTGACATCATCAAACGCAGTCCTGAAACATGGGTTGTCATAAAGGTGATGATTGGGTGGCTTTGACACATGGGGCTTTTGAGGGGTGAGTGATAGATATGGGATTTGTCCCTCCTGAGGGAGTTTGATCTCCTTGGCCACTTGATGAGTAGGATTGAGAAAGGCATGCGCATGCACGTGTGAATCAATATGTGATATTGATGTCACACACATCTCACTTGATCTACTCTGAGATCAAGGAAATGAATGAACATTGACAGGATGACTGTTCCATGCCTCGAGTTCATTCTGGATATCAGTGACAAAGGAATTATACATTCACTGTAACACCATTCACGGATTGTAGGGATGAAAGTTGTTCTCCAACTTTCTATTTCACTTGGGTAGCAATGATGTGTGACTAGACACCGCTCTTTGCTTGTGAAGTCATAAGTGTTATGTACTTTCACTGCCAATGTGAAATGGACCTGCAGGGTCACACACATAGGATTTAACTTGGAAGAGGAGTTTTGTCCACAAGCAATGTTTAGATTGATTACTAAAGGAGTTTAGTAGTTCAATTAAACACTCAATTAATCGATAGCTCAATATCAAAATGTTCAAGGTGTTGGACGCATTGATTGGAGTATCGGATTGATTGAAATCGCATTTGACTGATTCTGCACAACCTGCACTTCCAACCGATCGGTTCATGTGATGAACCGGTTGGCTGAGGTTGTTGAACCGGTCAGCTCAATTGTTGAACCGATCGGCTCATGCAAAAAGTGAAACGAGCGGTTCAAGTGTTGAACCGATCGGTTCAACTGGTGCAACCGAGCAACTTGGGAAAGTAGGATTGGTGAGAATTTTCCTTTCATTTTAATTGTCCAATTTGATTGGAAATAGGATTGGTATTCGATACCAATTGGAAACAAAAGAAGGAAAGTCAAACGGGAACCAACCTGGAACCCCAACCGACCGGTTCATGAGTGAACCGATCAGTTCAAGGGTCCCAACCAATCAGTTGTTTCTCCAACGGACCAGTTCAGGTTGCGAGTTGATTGCTTTTTGTGGAAAATCTCGAACCCTTCTACTCCTTCTTTTAGTCCCATATTGCCGGGCACAGAGAACCCTGTCCCATGACCCACCTATATACATAGGGGTATTGGGGTCTTCTCAGAGGACAACTCAGTGCAAGTTGGTTGCTCTGCAAAGTTGTCGTTTTCTCTGGTTTTGGTAACCGAGAGAGAGCCCGAGCAAGTGCTTCCCGCAAAGGGAGGTGCAGCAAGGGAAGGACAACTGCAGTTGCAATTGACAGCAGGAGAGTGTGTTGGTGACTAGTACGTCAACAGGAGGGTGCGACTCCTTCCACTTCCTTGTGGGACAAGGAGAGTGGAGTACCAGGTGGTCCGTGTGGACTACTTCAGAGGTGGGAGGTCACTGCTGGTTAGGAGGACAACTGTCATCCGACAGTCCGGTAGGAGGAGGAGTCTTTAGTCCCGGTGCGACAAGGAGCTGCACAGACACCGTCCAAGACCGGAGGTGAAGATCGTGCAAGGCGCAAGGTTCTGTCGCCGAGCAAGCCTCGCAACAAGGTATGATTCACAAACTATCTTTCCTATCATATAGACGTTGATGCGATTCCTTTTGTTCTGGGTTTGGAGAATTTTTTTTTGTTGTTTCCGCTGCTTCTCTTCCTCCTAAACCCAATAGTATCAGACATTGAGAATTGTTCTCACTCTAGAGCGTAAGCTCTATGTCCTGGATACTCCAATTCCAGAGGAACCCGCTCCTAATGCACCAAGGACAGAAAGGGATGCTTACAAGAAGCATTCTGATGATGCCATTGATGCAAAGTTCTTGATGCTATGTTCAATGAACCATGAGTTGCAGAGGCAACATGAGAACATGGACGTCATTGAGATGATTCAACATCTCAGGAACATGTATGAAGATCAGGCACGGCAAGAGAGATACAATGTTTCTAGGGCGCTGTTCAAGTGCATCATGACAGAAGGAGATCCAGTTGGTCCTCACACACTCAAGATGATTGGGTATGTGGAGAACCTACAGAGAGTGGGATTTCCACTGAGCCAAGAGTTGGCTACTGACGTGATACTGCAATTGTTGCCAGAATCTTACAGTCAGTTTGTGATGAACTACAACATGAACAACTTTGATAGGCCACTGTCAGAGTTGTTAGGCATGTTGAGGACAACCGATATACAGATGAAGAAGGACAAGCCTAAGTCTGTGATGGTGATCACGGGCAAGAAAGGCAAGTCCAAGCGCAAGGGTAAGGGAAAAGCTAAGAAAGGTTCTGATGCTAGCCAGGAGTCCAAGCCGTCTTCAGCTCTCAAGGCCAAGGGAGACATGACCAAGAAAGGAAATTGCCACCATTGTCAAAAGCCAAGACATTGGAAAAGGAATTGTCCTCTCTATCTGGAAGAACAAAAGAAGAAGGAGGCGGCTGATGTCTCCACTTAAAGGTGTCATGAAAGTAAACTTGTAACACTTTTTGAGGTATATGATACCAAGATGTAAAGTGTAAAGCACTCATAATTGGGGCAAGTGTTGCCGCCATAGATAGGAGTACTTTAGTTTATTTTCAGCCTACAAGGCATGTAATACAGTTATGAACTGCTATTTCATATTTGCCAATAGATAGAAACACTTTATTTTTGCATATTGTGTGACAATGATGGCAATTAATAAAGTTGAGGTTTCAATCTTAAAGATATGATCTTTGTGGCAATACCTTGTTTATCTTGTGATACATGATATGCATAAGATAAAATGATACTTAAAGTTATTGATAACTCAAACAATCAAATTAGCATCAATCATGAGAAATTCATTTCTAGTTTCCATGTGATGGATAAATCTAGACTCTTTTGGTTAGAGAACCAGTACGAGACATGAATATCATGGACATGATTAATCAATGTTCACTAAAGGTAGTGGGAGAATGATTATCCAATTAGGTATAATACATGTGATGTATTTACATACCTATTAGAGTAAATGCTAATACTTCAAAAGGTGTTTAGAGAAATACCAATATGAATATCTTGAAGTGTTCAAGATTATCATAGATGAAGTACGAATTTGGTAAAGTATTAATTCTTGATGAAATCAATGAATGAAATACTTAGACCAAATGTTTGAGATCCTTGTGAGTAGTTATGATAGTGTATCATAATGAACTCATGATTAAGGCATGGTGCTGTCTAAATCAAGAAGGAATCATACTCTAAGGAGTTAGAGAATGATTATCAAATAACTAAATTCTTCTTAAATAAAGAATACGCTTCACTAATAAAGGACATTTAGAATCACAAGGAGTTGTGAGTTCTCATATCCTTGACAGATACACCTCAATTATCTATGTGATGAGTTGTTCATGTGATGAGTCAACTATCTAGATGAATACGAGGAACCGAATTTTGAGTTATGTTTTATGACCATTACATCCTAAATGACATCCATGTGAACCATAAGGTATGACCTTGATGGTAGCACTCATTGGATGAAGTCCATAAGTGCAAATGAGTCTTAAGTGTTAAGACACATGGATAACATTTTGAGAAGGATGATGCTTGTTGATTGCAACTTAATGACTAAGACATTTGGCATATGGATACTAAAACTGCATTCCTATGAGGAATAAAACAAGGATGTGTATGTGACACAACCTATAAGGTTTATGAATCCATAAATGCAAATGAAGTCTATAAGTTACAATGGATTAATCAATGTGATTGATTGAGTACAAGCAACTCAGAATTGGATCTTTACTTTGATGATATAGTCAAAGGGTTTGACTGATATGTCAAAGATAAAGAAGGGATCTGTGATTTAGTGGGAGCGTATTCACATTCCACATGTTGATGTGAAATGAAAATGTTCTAGAATGGAAATCCAAAAGTGGAAATTATCTTTAGGGAAGATAGAGATGTTTCCTATGTGATAGGAATAGAGATCTATAGAGATAGTTCTCAAAAAATCTCTTGACCTGAAAAGAGAGAGCATACATTGGCAATTTGTACTGAAGTGTTCAGTATGCACATATTCAGTGGGAGAAAACTTGTCCATGCTACATGGAGTTAGTATCCCAAGGCCAAGTGTCCAATTCTTATGAAGAATGGGAACACTAAGTATAGATATGGATCTATCATGTATGTAATAATCCCATTATCTTGCATGTGTGGACATGGCAAGAACAAAATGCATTCATCATCTTGTATGTACGACATAGCAATATGATGTGCTCATCCTGATAACTTGTATGTGAGACATGACGAGTGGATGTCTGTCTGCTTCCAGTAAGGGTTACTAGAATACCATAAGAACTTGATAAGTACTTGGGAAGTACTAGTTCTATGGAGATAAGGAAAAGTTCAATGTAAAGAGTTACATTGATGTGAACTTCCAAAAGGACAGAAAATTAATCGCAATATATATATAAGATATATAAAAGTGAACGTTTGTTGATAATTGGAAATGTTCCAATAAAACCATTTAAAAGGGAAATGTCGAGTATCTATGCGTTAGAGAACAGCAGTAGATACTATATGGATCTGGAAGTTCATGCGATAAACTTATATTCCTCTCATTGATGACAAGTATGGAATCCTTGATCATGAAATGTAAAGGAATACTAGATCGCATATTACGGCAACTCCATCTCATACGTGTGACGTACAACGAAGAGATGAGAGACATGCAATTTAAAATTGATTTTGGCAAGGTGTTGCCATTACTCACTATGTTGGCACTAGAGCACAGTAACATGTGGGACATGTTCGAAGATCACTATGAATATGATTCAAGGGTGATTGGCTCGCAGTGCAAGTGGGAGTCTGTTGGTATGTATGCCCTGAGAGCCAATCATGGGATGATTGGTGGGATACATTAAGATTGATTTGATAAACATCAAAGGCAAGCTTCCAATTCTTTCTGGTTCAGTCATATGAGATAGTGATAGAATAGATTGAATGTCTAGAGAATGACAATACTCAATAACGTATGCCTTCAGGTTAAGGACCTGAACGATGAGATCATACGGATGCTAAGAGTTTGTACATTCTTGTTATGTCCCTAGTCGGATGTCATTGTGGAAGGTAGATAGACATCAATGACACACAAGACTAGATTGTGGTGTTGGTTGATGACGAAATCTCATTAGTCATGATATAGAGATATCAAACCAAACACATAGGTACTTGTTAGAGAACAAGTGTACCAGACAGACCCACCGTGAGTTTGACACATGGAACCATGACATGGTAGTCACAGTCAGTACTCACAGTGATGGTGGTGAGTGTGATTCTTAGACCTGAAATCACTGCACTCAACACATGTCGTTGGGCACACTTTGACATCATCAAACACATTCCTGAAACATGGGTTGTTATAAAGGTGATGATTGGGTGGCTTTGAAACATGGGGCTTTTGAGGGGTGAGTGATAGATATGGGATTTGTCCCTCCTGAGGGAGTTTGATATCCAAGGCCACTTGATGAGTAGGATTGAGATAGGCATGCGCACGCATGTGTGAATCAGTATGTGATATTGATGTCATACATATCTCGTTCAATCTACTCTGAGATCAAGAAAGTGATGAACGTTGACAGGATGACTATTCCATCCCTCGAGTTCATTCGGGATATCAATGACAAAGGAATTATACATTCGATGTAACATCATTCACGGATTGTAGGATTGAAAGTTGTTCTCCAACTTTCTACTTTCACTTGGGTAGCAATGATGTGTGACTAGGCACCGCTCTTTGCTTGTGAAGTCATACGTGTTATGGACTTTCACTGCCAATGTGAAATGGACCTGTAGGGTCACACACATAGGATTTAACCTGGAAGAGGAGTTTTGTCCACAAAGCAATGTTTAGATTGATTACTAAAGGAGATTAGTAGTTCAATTAAACACTCAATCAGTCGATAGCTCAATATCATATGGTTCAAGGTGTTGGACGCATTGATTGGAGTATCAGATTGATTGAAATCGCAATTGACTGATTTTGCCCAACCTGTGCTCCCAACCGATCAACTCAAGTGTTGAATCGGTCGGCTGAGGTTGCTGAACCGGTCGGCTGGAGTGTCCAGGCCGATCAGCTCATGCCCAGGTTGAAACGACCAGTTCAAGGGTTGAACCGATCGGTTCAACTGGTGCAACTGACCAGTTGGGAAAGTCATGTCGGCAAGAATTTTCCTTTGGTTTCAAATTGCCCAATTCGATTGGGAATATTATTGGTATTCGATACCAATTGGGAAAGAAACAAGGAAAGTCTTTTTGAGCCGGATCAGGACAGTGAACCGATCGGTTTAGGGCACCAACCGATCGGTTGGGGGTGCCCCAAACAGTCGGATCAGGTCTAATCGATCGGCTCAAGGGCTGAACCGATCGATTCAACTGTGAACCAATCGTTTCAGGGTGCGAACGGGTTGCTTTTTGTGGAAAATCTCGAACCCTTCTACTCCTGCGTTTAGTCTCGTATTGCCCAGGACAGAGAACCCTGTCCCATGACCCTCCTATATATATAGGGGTATTGGGGGCTTCTCAAAGAACAACTCAGTGCAACCAGTTGCTCTGCAAAGTTGTTGTTCTCTCTGGTTTTGGTAACCGAGAGAGAGCCCGAGCAAGTGCTTCCCACAAAAGGGAGGTGCAGCAAGGGAAGGACAACTGCAGTTGCAACTGGAGGCAGGAAAGTGTGTTGGCGACTAGTACGTCAACAGGAGGGTGTGACTCCTTCCACTTCCTTGTGGGACAAGGAGTGTGGAGTTCCAGGTGGTCCGTGTGGACTACTACAAAAGCGGGAGGACACTATCGCTTAGGATGACAACTGTCATCCGACAGTCTGGTATGAGGACGAGTCGTCAGTCCCGGTGCGACCAGGAGCTGCACAGACACCGTCCAAGACTGGAGTTGAAGACCGTGCAAGGCGTGAGGTATTGTCGCCGAGCAAGCCTCTGGACAAGGTATGATTCCACAAACCATCATTTCCTAATATATAGACATTGACGCGTTTCCTCGGTCTGGGTTTGGGGAGAATTTTTTTTCCACTGCCTTCTCTACCTCCCCTAAAACCCAATAGTTATTACCATTGATTCTATCACAAAATAAATATTACGCTGTCACATCACATTAACCATTACGCATCATATGACTTTCTCAGACCCATATTTTTTACATGAGATGTATACAACCCTGGAGCTAGCCCTTTTGTAAGAGGATCTGATATCATATATTGTTTATCAATGTGATCAATCATTATCATCTTGTTGTCAAATCACTCATTAACAACATAGATATTTATGTCTAAGTGTCTACATGCAGTAGTGCTTTTATCATTATTGGCAAAAGTAACTACAACTTCAATATCACAGTATATCTGTATTGCCTTATAATTTAAATCAACAAATTTAAGATCTTGTATCATATTCTTAAGCCATATTTCCTGTGATGATGTTTCATGGCAAGCTATAAGCTTAGCTTCTATGGTAGATGAAGTTGTAGTCTTTTGCTTGATACTCCTCAATGATACTGCACCACCAATCAGTAGGAAGATATAGCATGTTGTAGACTTCCTACTATATTGACACTCAAAAAAATCCACATCAGAATATCCTATAACCTTAAGGTGGTTTGCCCTTTTATATGTAAGCATGTAATCCTTTGTCCCTTGCAGGTAGCACATCACCTTCTTCACATCTCTATAATGGTCAATTCCTGGGTTACTTTGATAATGGCCAAGCATTACAGTAGAAATAGTGATGTCCGGTCGAGTGCATATTTGGAGATATTATAGGATCCCAACTGTAGATGTGTATGGTATCTTCCTCATTTCATTCCTTTCAATGTCATTACAAGGACACTACTTGGAGTTAAACTTATCTCCTTTGACTATAGGTGTAGGTCCAGGTGAACAATTTTTCATTCCATACTTATCTAAAATTTGAGATATATAAGCCTTCTAGGATATTCCAAGTATGCCTTTAGCTCGATCTCTATGAATCTCCATACCGAGTACATACGTGGCTTCACCCATATCTTTCATCTAAAAATTAGAAGAAAGAAACTCTTTGGTTTCAAGTAATATTTTCAAGTTATTACTTGTTATAGAATATCATCTACATAAAGAATCAATATTGTAAACTTATTCCCACTGACCTTGAGGTATGTACACCTATCAACAATATTAGGTTTAAATCCAAAAGTTGATATAATGGTGTTAAACTTTACATACGATTGTCGGGATGCTTGTTTAAGTCTATAAATTGATTTCCTTAGTTTGCAAACCATATGACTTATACTATTATCAATGAAACCTTCTGGTTGTTCCGTATAGACTTCTTCGGATAGATCCCCATTCAAAAATGTAATTTTCACATCCATTTGGTGTAACTCAAGATCAAAATGAGCTACTAAGGCCATGATTACTCTAAAGGAGTCCTTTGATGATACTGGAGAAAAGGTCTCTTTGTAATCAATGCCTTCCTTTTATGTGAAACCCTTTGCAACTAATCCAACCTTGTACCTCTCAATTTCACCATTTGAGTTCTTTTTGGTCTTAAAGACCCATTTGCAACCAATAGGTTTAATACTCTCTGGTAAAGGTACCAAGTCCCATACTTGATTCTTATCCATGGATGCTAGTTCCTCCTTCATGGCATCAAGCCACTAAGAGGAATTTTCACATTCCATTGCATGTGGAAAAGATAAGGGATCAATATCTTCAAATTCCATATTTGTCTCTTGAAGGTATATAACATAGTCATATGGGATGGCAAGTCTTCTTGATCTTGTGGATCTTTTTAATTCAACATTGGGGTTTTCAAATATTTTGTAGGCTCTTCAGGTTGTTTTTCATCATGAGTATGATTAACTTGTTCATTTGCAACCTAACTAGGAGCATGATATACTTCTATCGGCTCATCCACTTGACAATTGTTTATGGGAACAATAATTGGATAGCTTATACGACCTTGACTAGGTGCAGGTGTAAGAGAACTATCCTGCATTTCATCAAAGGATATGTTTTGAAGTAGGTCATTCCCAGTGAGATGATGATCCTCCAAAAATCTAGCCTTACCCATCTCAACTATTTTTTGTGGGTGAGATGAACAGTAAAATATATATCCCTTTGACCTTTCTGGATAACCAATAAAAAAACCACAAGTGATTCTTGGGTTAAATGCCATATCATGTAGATTGTAGGTTTTAGCTTCTGCATGACTTCCCCATATGTGCATATAGTTCAAGGATGGTTTCCTTCTCGTCCATAGTTTATGGGGTTTTCTGTACAAACTTGCTAGGAACCTTATTTAATACATACACTGCCATTTTTAAAGCCTCACTCCACATTGTCAAAGGAAGGGATGAATTACAAAGTATTGCACGAACCATTTCCTTTAATGTTTGATTCCTTCTTTCAGCTACACCATTTTAATTTAGTGTGCCTAACATTGTATATTGTGGTACAATACCCTATACTTAAAGGAAATGGGCAAATGGTCCCTTTCTCTGTGCCATCTCAGTGGACCTTCCATAATATTCATCTCCCCTATCTGATCTGACTATCTTAATCACTTTACCTGATTGTTTCTCCACTTCAACCTTAAAGACTTGAAAAACCTCAATTTTGTCATTTAATAAGTAGAGAAAATATATCGTGAATAGTCATCTACAAAGGTTGCAAAATACTTTTCCCCTATAAAACAAGGTGAAAAAGGTCCAATAATATCCATGTTAATTATTTCTAATGTTCCATTACTCCTCTTGGCACCCTTTTTAGAAGTGTTGGTTTGCTTAGACTTTATGCATTCAACACATGTTCCAAAATCAGTAAAGTCTAAGGGCCCTAAAATTTCCTCTTTTACTAATATTTGTATTCTTTCTTTGGAAATATGTCCCAATCTTCAGTGCCAAAAAAGTGATGATTGCTCATCTAACAATGTGCATTTATTACCAATAACATTATGCTGGACTATAAGAGATTGCTCAAAATGAGGGATTAATTGAACTTGATAAAGATCATTTATTAAAACACAAGTACTGATTAAATTTGAGTTTTTATACAATAACAATTATCCACTTTGAAGAAAGAAACCATAGTTTAATTTTTCTAGTCTAGAGACAGAGACTAAATTTCTACTATAATTTGGTACATAAAAGGTATTTTCTAAGTCCAGCAAATTTCTATTGTCAAGGATCAATCTGCATGTGCCAACGGCCTTTACACGAGAGCCCAATTTATTTCCTGAATAAAGAACATTTTCACGCTCCTCCTTTGATTTAGAACTCCCTACAATGTATTGGAAATGTGCACAGTGGCACCAGAGTCAAGCCACCAACTATATAGTGGAATATTTGAAAGATGACATTCATATGAAATAAGAGACATTATACATTTCTTTACCAACTATTTCTTATACTTGAAGCACTCCTTTTTTAGCATGTCCTTTCTTATGGCAGAAGAAGCATTTCATGTTCGCCTTGCTTCCTCCAGCGTTGCCATCACCTGGCTTGGACACTCCACCTGAGATAGGAGCATTTCCCTTCATTTTTCCTTTACCCTTGCGGTTATGCTTGTCGTGAGTGCTTAAATGTACAGTAGGGACCCCTTCATTCTTAAGTCTCTCATCTTGTTAAACACACATGGCCTATAAATCATTTATTGACCATTATTCCTTTTGTGTGTTGTAAGAGACTTTGAATGATCCATACTGACTAGGAAAGGATGTTAAAATAAAATGAAGAAGAAATGCATCAGAGATAGATAACTCCATCTCATTGAGTTGTGCGGCAATGTCTCTCATCTCCATGATGTGTTCAAAGATCTGACAAGAACTATTGTACTTCATAGAGCACATCTTAATTAGCCATTAAGGTGCTGGCTCTACACTTACTGGAAGAAAAATATAGTTCCTCCACTGCTTTTAGAAAATCTTTTACCAATTTAGAAGTAAGAATGGATCGTTTGATATGCTTTCCCACATGTGCTTGCATAAGCAACAAACTAAGCCTATTAGAACGTTCCCACTTATTATAATTGACTTTTTCAGCTGTGCTACTTTCCTATTAGAACGTTCCCACTTATTATAATTGACTTTTTCAGCAGTGCTACTTTCCTCTGTCAGTGGTTGTGGTTTTTCCACTCGGAAAGCTAAGTCTAAGTCCATACACCCTAATGTAAACATGACATTTTCTTTCCATTCATTAAAGTTTGAGCCATTCATATTTGGAATGTTGTTGTTTCACCATACAAAGATGAGGAATTAACTGTAATGATAGAATTTAATATTAAAATCACATCTGAAATATAAAAGTAAATTTTGAGGTATACTTTATTTACTTTTATGATACTAATCACAATTACTCATTGCAAACTATCTTTGGATAAATTTGTAATACGGAGTTGGATTAGTGTACAATGTGGAAGATACCCACAAAAAGTAGAAACATGTACATTAGAACAATAAAATATTTTTCACCTTTGGGAAAAATATGTTATTAATCTAAAGACATATATTCATGTATTTCTCTTAATTCCTATAAGAAATAATCCACCTTGGGGTAGGATTATATACACATAAAATAGGCACAGTCAAATATAAAACTGAATATGAATAATTTTAATCACTTGATTATGTTCACTTTGATAGAAACACCAAAAGAGCAAGTTTTAGAGGATAACATTTCGAAATAATATTGACAAGCACAACTTTACAGTCATCCAGAATTTAAACAAATTATAATCTAGATAGTCTATTTGCTAATTATAATTTTCTGTCCTTTTTCTAGAATTATTAGTAATGTACACTTTATCTAATCTTTTGGCATTCATGACTATAATGCATTTTATAAAGAACTCACGATGCATGCTCACGGTGTTAACAAGAAGAAACACATTGAGAGAGTCATTACTTTATTGATTGTTTTACACCGCAGCAAAAAAAATTATTGTTTGATCATCAAAAATTAACACTACGGTCCTTATCCACTCTAGAAGACATTATATGCGAAAAGTCAATGTCAAATTGAATATGTAATACTCCAAATCCATCTGGACGGTGCCATGGTTAACGACCGAGCCATATATTTACTGCCCGCTGTCCAGAATATCATATGATTATATGTTGGTGCATGTCAATATCAACAAGGCAACAAGCGCCGTTGTAGTGACCATGACGATGAGTAGATTAAACAACTTCAACACGATAAACATTCATGATGAAAAGACGACAAGAATGTGGATGAAAATAAAATCAACTAGACCCGTCTTAGTTTCCTTTCATTGACGGCATACATATAGATATAAAGCTTTGATTCCATTTACAGATGGGAATATGATTAACATATTGTTAGCAATCTGAAAGCAATCGGAAAACAACACAGAAGAAGTAAGTAAAATGTGTCGTGTGCTTTCCGCAGGCAGACACAAACGAGTATGCATCCCTTCGCACAACAAAGTCGTAAAACTTCTAAGGTAATGAAATCATTTTTTTGTCAATGAAACTGATGGCGTTCTCTACCCCGATATCCATAAAACAATGTGTACCAACCATCAATTCCAGAAATAGAAGATTACACCCGTAAAAAAATAGGATGGGTAAATAGGAACACCGTCTACACAAATATTAAGGAAGAACAATCGCTCTGATACCATCGTAAGAGGTACATACCAGAGTTTTGAGAAGCCTCCATGATGTTGGGTCCAGAGTAATGGTGTGCAGCAGTAACGACAACGTCCGAACAGCAGAGAAAGTCTCTAGAGCAGACGCGCTCCCCAAAGCGGAAGCGAGAGTTCCTAAGCAAAAGCGTATGTGAAGAGGAGCTGAGTTTCTCTCTCCTGATGGATTCTCCGATGGGGGTTCAAATTTGCTGTCCCGTAATTGCTGTCCCAACATGTCCCTATTAATCTCAGTTGTATACACACCTCATTTATTCTTTTTAGGGGTAGATTTTTGGATAGATGAATGGTAAAGATCTTTTGGGACAACACCAAGACAACAAACTCGGTACAACAGATTTCGAGGCCTCCGATGGATGGAGTCGGTTCCAGATAGCATCCCATGGAGAGAGGACCGACTTTTATATAAAATATTCAATACTTCTCTATCCATCACCAAGAGACATTGTAGTTATGGGGTCTACACTAAATCCCCAAAAGATGCATCAGAAAATCTAATAATTAATATATTAACTTATTTTGGGCCACCGGTCGGGATATTTAACATCTTGTTCTACTTCACTTTCCTAATGGATTTTCTTCACCTTTCCTACGTACTTGGGCATGGACGCACATAAATTGCAAGTCGTGTGATTGTGTGCTTTCTTGTTAGCTTCATATGGGCATGGCCGACTATAACACAATTTTTGACATCTCTCATATATGTTAACGAATCTACATCTCATCCCTACTACTGATGAAGGCTTATTTTCCAAATGGACATATCTCACGAGCCTTCAAATGAGGGGAAGAAATCCAAATAAATGTGGTCTGGTTTTCCCAGTCACATAAGCAGCTTTGGCTCATTTACAGTGGTCTATTTAATTGAGTAGTGACCACTCAATCTCAGAAGTTGCATCTGACAGTGGATTATCTGCACAGAGGTGGCTAGCACATCAATTTCAATTCAATGGTGAGTGGATTAATGATTCATCAATGCATATTATATCTACGAGCAGAAAAGAAACGTGCTAGGTTCCTGCTGCACAACCGATTGGGTTGAAACTGTTCAGGAACCAATGCTGGCCAGTGGAAGGAAGAAACAGAGGCTACGCCTTGCTAGCTAAGCTTGCTGTACTAAATTTCAGACAGTACATCTATGTTTTGCGCGTATATAGTAGTACCCTTTTCATTCATAATATGAGTTAAGGACCGACAGTAGTTATCATTGAATACGTTTTATGACTAGGATAAATACTGTCGGCGAATTTATTTGAAGAATTTACTGGTGTGAAGTGGCAATCGCTGCCCTGTGCTGGCGATGCTTCTGTTGAGCGAAGATTTTAATAGTAAGGCTATGAAATAGAAGAAAACCAGTTTTTGTCGCAAATCTTTAGGCCAAGTCTCCGAGAGTGTGGTTAATTTGCACGTTCCTTTAATGAGTTGATCGTTAACGGTACTTTTGTTATATCACAAGAGAGTCCCTAATTTTTTTAAGAGTTTAGTAAAAAGATCTTCATCATATTTTCTGTAGTACTCACCACCTCTATCGGACCTAATGATTTTCACCTTTTTACCTAGTTGCCTCTCAACTTCAGTAATGTAAATTTGAACAACATTCATAGATTGAGATTTATCATGCAAAAGGTAAAGATAACATTAACGTGAATAATCGTCTATAAAGGTAATGAAATATTTTTCTCCACTAAAAGATGGAACATCGAAAGGTCTGCATATGTCTGTATGTATAATTTCGAAAAGTTCAGTACTTCTTGTGGCTTCTTTCTTAGTCTGTTTGGTTTGCTTGCCCTTAATGCAATCCACACAAACACCAAAATCAGTAAAATCAAGACTCGAAAGAATCTCATCTTTTACCAATCGGTTAACTCTTTCTTTAGATATATAACCCAGTCGCTTATGCCACAAGAATGCAGAACTTTCACTCGTCCTACTTCGTTACAAACCCACTTTAGGATGCAAGGTAACAAGAAGAGATTCATAAAATGTATTATCAAGAAAAAATTGATATAAACCATTGATCAAAATTCCTGAACAAAATAAACAATATTCCTTAAACAAACTGAAACGTCCACCGCCTATTTCTAATGAAAAACCATCATTATCAAGTTTAGACATAGAAATTAAATTCCGAGAAATAGAAGGTACATAAAGAGTTTGCTCTAAATCTAAATGAAAACCAGAGTCTAATACTAAACAAAAAGTACCAATGGCTTCTACTGGAGATTTCACTCTATTCCCCATATATAGATAGGCTTCATTTTGACCTGTGTTCCGGGTTGTAAGGAATCCCTGCATCGAGTTTGAAACATGAACATTAGAACCAGAATCAATCCACCAAGTATTACAAGGTGCTTCTACAAGGTTTGATTCGAAACATACAAAAGCCAAAGGCTTATCTTTCTTTTCGAACCATTCTCCGCGCTTCACACAATCTTTCTAAATGTGTCCAGACTTCTTACAGAAGTGACAATTATCATTCTTCTTTGCTTTCTTAGGTGCAGATTGGCCTGACTGATTGGATGGACTATTCTTGATGCCCTTCTAATTTTTCTTACCGACTTTGTTATTCCCATTCCCATGCATGTAATTTGCCTGAGCAACATGACCTTTTGCGGCTCAAGTCAAACCTCTTCCTGAACCAACTTATTGGTCAGTTGATTCACATTCCACATATCCTTAATCGTGTTTTAGTGAATCTGAAAAGGACCATATTGCTGAGGCAACGAGTTTAGGATAAATTGGACTAGGAATGAATCCGCTACAGTCATGCCCAATTTATCTAATTTTGTAGCCAGATTGGTCATGTCAAGTACATGTTTCTGCATGGTCTTGGTACCATCATAACGACAATCGTTAGTTCAACCATAAGTTTTTTAGCAATTGTTTTATCAACAATCTTAAAGCGTTCAGTGACTATTCTTAAATACTCCTTAGCTGTCTGACCCTCACTCTCAGGAATAGATGATTTGATGTTGTTAGCAGTGGTTAAACGCATGAATTTCAAGCATAGTTTGTTAGATCTAGTCCATGCATTAAAGTTTTTGATCTCACTTTCTGTGGAGGTAGCAGTAATATCGACAAGCTTGTCTATAGTTAATCCTGAGTCAATCTCAAGCACACCTAAGTAAAACTCAACATGTTCTTTCCACTTGATATAATTAGTCACATCTAGATTAGGAACTAAGTTGACAAAAGAATTAAGTTGGACAGGTTGATGAACTGTATTATAGAAACATGCTCACTACAATTAATCTTAGAGTTGTAAACACATATAAACAAATATGATTAAGATTTATACATAAGCGAGTGATTTAAACCAACAATTAAACGAGTATGGCATCTGTGGATATCCTATACAATCTTAATCACGTAAATGAATCAACTCCATAATGGTTATTTTACTATTAATGTATAGTCTACCTGTGGGTATTACATGATGCTAGTAAACAACCAACAATGATTTTACTTAGTCTGTTGTTCATTACATTCTTTGAGTCCACTGTGGTGAACTACAACCAATAATATGAATGACATACCAAAAGAAGAGAAACATTCATGTACTCAGATGAAATCACTATGGTGATTATCAAAATAATATAATATGAATATTGCTCTTAAAGACATATTTTTCTCATATGTTATACGCATATATGGTATTTGTATGTACTGAGAAAATATTTTTTTTTTCGGTCCTACATAATAGAGTTTTACTCTAGGATCACAGATCAAGGCACGGAAACATCAAACAAAATTTCTATCATCATGTTTACATAACAAATATGCCCAAAAATACTTAAAACGTGATTTTGAGGGTCTAAACGGCCGAAAAAGGCTAAAATATGAAAATTTTATGGCATAACGATAAATCTTGAAGAAAATGCCGTTTCCGTTCAGAAAAATCTATTTTCGTCAAATTCTGACACTTTTTCGGAAAATACGGAAACATTGATAAAATTTGATTTTATCTTGATTTAGAACTAAGAATATGATCATAACGAAACGACTGATACCACATGTTAATTGATTTTATGATACGTAAGCATGATTAATATTAGTATGGTTATGATTTAGGATCTTGATCATAAACTAGTTACTAATGATGTAGAAACATACCTGTAGACATTGTTGAATACACAATGTGAGATCATGTTGAAGCAAATTTCTATATTTGAAACACGTCTTCTCTTCCTTCTCCTTTAGCCGTAAGCCGTAATTGCGGTTTTTCATGAGATAACCCTAAGATTGATTTTGGGTTATATTTATAGGCAGAGAAAGGGACGGATTTCTCTATAAGATTAAATCTCAACCGTCCATCAAGATTGTTAGATAATAGAAAATATCTTCTAAATCTCAATCGTATTAATTCAATTCAGCAACTTCCTGTTTAGATAATGATTGTTATATGTGCCACATAATAAATACTTTTATTGAATTTCGAAATATCCATAAGTCCATAATAATAAGGACTTGTGGGTCACGAAATTTCCAACAACAGAATCTCTTCACTGCAGTAAAAATGAAGCCAAAACACAACTCCTCGGAGAAGATCGAGTTCGCCAGCCCAAAGGAGGAGCCACAAACACAACCATCACGGTTTTCGGATCATACGACAGATGAAAGGATAGGTGCTGGTCACGGAGGGTACCAAAGAAAGGAGGTGACAGTCTCGATCATGGGCGCATCCACCGGATAGTTTAAGAAAACCTGCGTTGAAAGAAGGTCGCCTTGCAACGATAAATGTTGCCTTTGACTCAACTGGTTGCTATTCAAACTTATTTCCGTAAGTTGGAAAAAGGTTTGTATTCTGAACCTTACATTTTTTATGGTCAGTAGGAGATCTCTTTGTACTTGCCCTGGATGTCATTACAACATGTCCAAAAGAGATCTAAGGTTTAAGGAGCCTTCACTTCACAAGACATCTTTCGTAAGTTGGTGACAAATGTTGGTCATATATTTTCCAGCATGCTTGTTACCCCAATTGTGGTTCAATTCAATCCAAATTACTCGCATAAGATATTACTAACATTCTCGTTTCAGGACAAGATATTCAATTGAATCATCAACACGTCAATTTTGGAGTGTACAAGGACATTGGAGCGGTCATGGATTAGAGAAGAAAGGAATACTCTCCACTGCATTGCACACTTGCGCTTTGGCGCGGTACGTGGTTCCAACGCAAAGGATTAAGCAAACAAATCCTGATATCAGATTGGCGATATGACAGAGCTGCACACTGGTGAACGTGCAAGTATCCACCGGATGCACTCGTATGGCCAATCGTTCCACCTAATGCACAAGTATGGTCAATCGTGAGTTAAGGCACGACCCGTGCCGAAACGATCTCCAGCGTTCGACGGCTGCCACAGAAGAAGGAACACTTGGAGCAAGTGCTTGACCTTGTTGCGGCCACTGAAAAACCATTCTGATAATTACTGAACCGCATTTGTTCTTCATTTTCCGTGATTACATCCCTAATGCCCAGTCATATTTATTTATGATAAATATGGACATGTAGCACCTCTAAGGAACTCGGTAACCGTTGAAAGATAATTCTCACCTCCAACTAAAGATCATCCTTTTAGGGGGAGGCGTGCAAGTTCAGCAAAATCATCTTGGGAGTAGGAACTTGTTGGGATAATAAAGCGATTTTAGCCCATGTGAAATATGAATTGGGGCTTGATTGGTGTCGGACTAGTTCGTAGTCAATTTCAATAGGAGTCAAGCATGAGAGGAGAGGAGATTGTCAAGCCATGCACGTAGTTTGACTGACGTAGAGTCAGAATGCATGCTAACAGCTCCGCATCATCAGGAAGCAGCTGAACCGAGTCCAAAGCCAACCACTTCAGGATTCTCGTAAGCGCTTCCGTTGG
This sequence comes from Alisma plantago-aquatica, assembly GCA_963693085.1. NCBI lineage: Eukaryota > Viridiplantae > Streptophyta > Magnoliopsida > Alismatales > Alismataceae > Alisma > Alisma plantago-aquatica. Next base: position 1,459,269,885 of record OY856411.1, on the reverse strand, counting down.
AATCACAACTGCAGATCCAATTATCTAGGATCTGAGCCAACTGCTTTCGTTTGCATTTTGTAATTATCATATGTAATCATCCTCTATAAATTAACCTTGTATCATGTACTGAAAGATGAATTATTAATAGAAGCGAGACCAAGATACTTATTACAATTTAGTTTTAAACTGGAATTTACAACATGAACTCCTAGTTATAAGCATATGATATAGTTGCTTATTTATGAAGGCCTTAGTGAAACTGATGAACGTAGTGTATGCTATGTTTGGTCTACTTTCACCGGGTAAATCATTACAAATCCTTAGTTTTGACTGCATAATAGACTTGTAACGCATTGCGAATGGATTGAAAATTAAAAATACAAATATATTTCAATATGGTTACAAAAAGTATGCCCCTTTATATATAAGGGATGAGATCTTCTTTACAATAACAAATATAATGAATGACGGGAAGAAACTGACAGTCAACAATATAAATACAACCAATGGTCAACAATATACATGTAAGGATTGGGATCCAATAGGGATCCACTCCCTACTAAAATAAAAAGACATCCCTTATAACCAAAATCATCATAATTTTTTCACAAAAAGGGATGATAACCAATTCATTCACATGTATGTATCATAAAACCAATAATGTAGCAGCGGAAGAGAAATATATATCTAACTATTACAATTGAGTTTCTATGAAACTTCTTCACCTCACAGGGTGTACATAGAAGGAAACAAAAGGAACTATTAAGCAGAGGGTCGTCCCACTATCTCAATCTATCTCTAAAAGCTAGATAAGGTAACTCCTGGATAGCCTTGGTCAACTTTAGGCAACTTCTCTTTTCTCCATACCTAAGGGTTAGAAGCATAACCCAAAAAGAAGAAAAAGATGGAAATTGTCAGCTATCAAAGCTAGTATGTGCATATAATAGTGATTGAACAATATAAAGAAAATAGAGACAACAAATCACAAGTGTTCCCATAGAATAAGGAAGAAGCATCCAATTGGATATCAGAAAAGGAATTCTTCATATAGTACGATAAAAGAGAATATATGTCTTACCTTTAAAATCTCAAGGAGAGAACAACAATTAATAATAAGAATTATGCATATGGGTAAACTAAACAATAATCATATAATAACATTTTGGGGTATATGGCATCACCACCATAACCATATATTATGGAATCACCACCATTATCTTCAGGGGAGTAATGGCATCACAACACAATTACCCAGGGACATGAATCACCATCTGCACCCTCTGTTGGTATTACACACAATTGGGATAATCACCCAACGAGTAAATAAACAAATTGTCAAACCAAACATGCATTACAAATAGAGAGGCAAGCAAAGATATTGTCATATCACCATGAGGGTGTCCAACTTCCAAAATTATCAAAAGAAGTATAGGCATAGTCAAATGTACTATCAAGGCCAACACATAGAAAATTAGGGTTTCCATTGAATATAGATTATCAACACCAACTAGATACAAATTGTATGCCATAACTACAAGATATAAGGATAGAATCCAATTAACAATTATCATAGTACACGAGTCCAATTTCAAGATTAGAAAACTATTGGTACAACTACAAGCAAATTTGTGACATCTAAATAATGTATCATCATCAAGTCCGAGATAGAGAGAGAGGAAATAGTCAATTTTCTAATATTACTCATAAGAGGATGCAACATACCTTACTGATGTGTATACCAGGTTAGGGTCCACACCCTAGATCCAATCAGAGTTTATCTCCACCTAATATCATATTAGATGTAAACCATTAATTAATGAGATTTTTTTGGATAAGGTAAAATATTAATAATCACCAAAAAGAGTATAGGAGTATAACAACCCCGTATACTATACATGGTCACTTAAGACCCCACATCAGAATGACCTCAGGTTTAACCCTTGAAAAGGTTCCCAGGTTTGCTTTGCACAACCAAACAAGATTTTGTACAAAAACATCAAAACATTAGACTTTGTCTCTCTCTTTTTTTCCATGCTTCCTGCTATTCCTCTCATACCATATATGATAAATGAGACCTGTCCAAATGAGCCCAGCAAACCTCCTCATATGGCTATCACATTTTGTCCATTCCAAAATCCACATCATGCTGTCATGTATGTTCGTAGGTGGGTTACCACCCCAACTAAGTTTAAGTGAGCACCTGGTCCATAAATACTTTGTGTAGACACAATAAAAAAAAGATGATGATGTGTTTCATCCTCCAGCTGACAGAGCGGGCAAACTGAGCTCAGCACATTACCCCATCTACTAATTATGTCCAAAGTATTCAGCCTACCAAGAATAGCTTTGTACGAGCAAAAACTCCACTTGGGGCAGTGTATCTTACTCCACAGCAGCTGATCCCAGAGAACTTGAGGTTGGTTCCAGTTTAACCTCCATGGTCCCCCCACCGCAACCATCATCCAGTTCCCATCCATCCACCTATAATCCTGCTTACAGTTGTTCCAGGATGTACACATCCTCCTCCAAATTCTAGAGCAGTTGTTCAACTGCGAACCCCCGTTGTCAAGACTAACGCCATACCTTCCTCTCATCCATCTGCTCCAAGGAGACTCTATCTTCATCAAGAAATCAAACACTATTCTGGTTGTGGCCTCATCCTGGATGTCACATAGATCTATCAGCCCCATCCCCCCACCATGCCAAGGTTGAGCGACCTCCATCCATGCAACAAAATGTTGTCCACCACTCCACAAAAAACCAGCCATAACTGCCCGACACTTCTCAAGGATGAAGCCCGGAAAATCCACAAGCCTGCACCAGTACCTGATCATACTGGTAAGCACAGACTTAATGAGAATTGCTCTTCCCACCATGGACACCTTCAGGCCACTCTACTTCTCCACCTTCAAGCGTAAATCGTCCAAGCAGCTTTGAAAATCAGCACCCCAGCCGACACCACCCGAGATGGGTACTCCTAGATACTTAGTAGGAAAACACCCAAACTCCATCTGAAGAGCCTCCTTCAATCTCCCCCTTCTTGTATCACAAGACTTGGAAAGGAATACCTTAGATTTAGTATCACTAATGTGCAAGCACGTCAGATCAACAAACACTTCTAATATGGTTATAATATCCCTGAAGAGTTTGATATGAGCTGCAAAAAAGAACATAAGATTGTCAGGAAAAATCATATGGCTCATGACTTTGGTTCCCTAGACCTTAAAAGGTTTGATCCTCCCTTCCTCTTCTGCCTTGCAAGTCAGATAGGTCAGATTCTTCATGACTATCATGAAAAGCAGAGGGGACAATGGGTCCCCCTGCCTAAGACCATTGGAAGCTCTAAATAGGCCTTTGGGAATACCATTAACAAGAACAGAAAAGGAAGTAGTATGAACAAATTGTTGGAGAATGTTGATGAACCGATTGGAGAAACCCAAGGCCTCCATAGAACTCCACATTCACTCCCAAGACACATGGTCATAAGCTTTAGAAAGATCAATCTTTAAACAAGCCTACTTGGAGCTTCCTTTAACCTAGAAATCCTTCAGAAATTCAGTAGCGAGGATGACATTATTGGATATAGAGCGCCCTTTCACAAAAGCACTCTGATGAGGGGATATAATCTCTGGAAGGATAGCCTTCAATCTATGAGAAAACAACTTGGAGATAATTTTATAAGTCACCGAGCAGCACGCAATCGGGCAGAAATCATTCATGGTAGTAGCCCCCGACTTCTTGGGAATCAACCTAATGAAATCATGGTTAACTTGATGGATCATCCTCCCACCAACAGGAAACCATCTGACTTGATTGCATATATCTCTACTCACAATATGCCATCAACTTTGGAAGAATTTAGCAGTAAAATCATCAAGTCTGGGGCTCTTAGAAGAACCAATTGAGAAAGTAGCTTCTTTAATTTCCTCATCTATCCCCATCTTAAGAAGGTTAGAGTTCATAGCATCATTAACCCTTCTATCCAGAGGCGAAACCTTATTCATAGTGTTGACATCCTCTTGATTATATAACTTAGTGAAGAAGCTCACCTCCATGTCCTCAACTTTAGTTGCTTCATCAACTAAATCCCCTTTCTCATTAACCAGATTATGGATGTGGTCCTTCATGTTGTTTCTCTTCACAGCGGCATGATCAATTTTTGAGTTACAATCAACATCTCTCAGCCACTTGAGCCTGTTTCTTTGCCAGCCAGCTAGCTCATTGGCCTTCTCCATCTGGGTAACTCTTTTACAAGCAGTAGCCTCCACTTCCATACAACGATGATCCTTAGGATTTAACCTGAGATTAGTCGCCTTCAAGTCAAACTCCTCTCTAGCTTTCTTAATGAGATTAGGTAAATCCACCAAGTTGCTAGGCCAGGCCTTTAGGGAAGCTTTGACCTTCTTAAGCTTATCCGCCACAACAAAAAGAGGATTACCAATAACCCTCTCATCCCAAGCTTGTTTGACCACTCCCTTAAAGGAAGGCCATGAGAGCCAATGATTAAGGAATCTGAAAGGCCGATTGGGTTTCTTTTGTCTAGTAAGAATCACCTCCATCTAAGAATGGTCACTATTAGGGTGACCACCCAATATAAGAGCCGCCTCAGGAAACACCCCCAGCCAGGCTACATTAACCAAACCATGGTCCAGATTGCTAGATATTCTTCTAATCTATATTCTTTTATTATACCAAGTGATAAGGCCACCACTTATGTTGAGTTCAAACAGATCGGCTGCATCGACTACATCATTGAAACTTCTCAAAATAGACTCCGGTATAGGCAGACCCCTCCTTTTTCCATGGCCTTTCTAACTTGATTAAAGTCCCCAATCACCAACTGAGGTAGCTCCTGTTGAATCGAGTCCACCAAAATATCTCAAAGTCTTCTCATGTCCATTTCAGAGTTGGAGCCATAAACAACAGAAAGCACATAGTGGAAGCCGTTGGAATTAATGCAACTCAACGTCACCAGCTGATCACTCTCATGGATCATCTGCACATCCCAAACCACCAGATTCCAACCCACCACAATTTTACCTCCCTCAATGCTATTTAAGTTAGAACGGTGATGACATCCCAACGAGAACAACCTCATCACTCTGTCAACAACTTCACGATGAATTTTGGTTTCTAAGCACACCACCAGTGATGTATCGCTCTCCTAGATGATTTTTTTGAGGGTTCTTTGTTTCCCAGGACGTGAAGCACCCCTCACATTCCACACCATGAGAGTCATTGGGATTCCATGTCCACCCCCAATCAAAGGGGGGTTTCTACGTCCTCCATTCCTGCCTCTGCCACTTTTCCAATTGACACTATTCACTCCCCTACTGCTCCTCGTGTTGGCTCGCCTAGAGCTCTGAGGAGTAATCTCTTCCATGTCCTGATCTACCAACCCAAGGAAAGGGTTCACTGAATCATCGAACACCTTCCCCTCCTCCTGAACATCATCCTGCATCGGCCCATCTTCCACCTCCTCAACAGTCACGGCCACATCGCCCATCGGAACACTTTTGTCGTCGCTGCCACCTCTATGAAGCCATCGCCCGTCTGAGCATGGAGGATGGCCTCTGGGGTCTCAAGCTCTCTAGACTCCTCAGTACTAGCTTGCACTATAGCTTTCTCCTACTCAGGAGAAATAGAAGTTACCACCGCAGGCATTTCAATGATCACCCGAGCTTCATGGCTTGTCCTGACCACAACCGTTTCACCCACGTTCACCACCCTCTCCTCCTTAGGGATGATTGTGGTGAGGGAAGATTCTGACTGCTTGCCCGTGACCAGTGGGTGTCTACCCACCGACCTATTCCTCCTCTGCTCCAGTTCCACCCTCTATGGATGGGGGGGTGGGGGGTGGGGGGGGCAGCCTGTGTCGACCTGATGGGGGGTTCCGCCTAGGTCATCCTCTCGCCTTGGCACTATCCCGAGGAGTGTTCAACACCTTGTAGGTGTCACACCTCTCCGGGAGCGCATCTTAGATCACCTTCACTTCCAGGGCTTTTCCATCCGGCATTGCTACCATCACCATGGGGGGTGGTGGATTCATGTTCGCGTTGATCACCACAGAGATGTGCGCCGCCCCAGTGTATTTGCCCTTACTCAGTAAATCGATTACCTTCAGCTCCCCAACAGCGCAGGTGATAATCGAGATCGCCCTCCTGGTCCAGTGTTTACCTACTTCAGGTAAGGTGATCTAAATCGGAGCAGTCATGAGGGAGGCATGCCTGAGGTCGGAATCAGGTGACCATCGATGGGTGAGGACTAGTTTATTGTCGAAAAACCAAGGGCCCTGCTCGAGGGAGACCTCCATGTCCTTTGCTGAGGCAAACCTAGTGAGGAAAAGCCTGCCCACCATAGGAGAAAGTTGTAGTTCCCCCTTTGGCTGCCAAGATCTCAGCATCCACCCATACAACTGGTCCAGCCAATCCGCCCTACCGAGAACTTAGATGATGGTTGAGAACTTGTGGTATTCATCATCGTCTTGACCACCAATTCGGAGAACTTCATCCATGGCCTATGGTCCCCCTCTTTGAACACCAGAGTCCTTATGTCCTCCGAGAGCAGAAGGGGTTTGAACCTACCCTCAACCTCCATTAGTTTCGCCAGTAGAGTGTCCCAAGCACGCCCAACTGCCATGTCCGTTGAAGGATCCAGCAACCCATCCTTCTCCCCCGTCCTTCCGCCAACAAGGGTGGAGGACAGGGTGGTAGAGCCCGCCCTGTCTGCGCTCGTCGTCAACCCTCTGCCCCCGATTCTATAGATGGAACGGACCTCCTCTAGAGAGAGATGCTCAAGTATTCATTATTGAGTATTTTAAAACCCTAAAAATACTACCTTTTTATTAAACTTGCTTCTTTTTTTCTAATTCAAAGTATTCTTTTTCATTAGATGATATATGAATATACTTTTTTTCATTTCCGTTATTATTTGGATTTACATCAAAATTCAAAAACAACTTAATTGGTATGACCCACGATTTCATTTTATATGCATTATATGTATCATAAAGTATTCCAAATTCTGGGATGAACTAAGGTTTTTTTTGTATACGATGATATAACCTTTCTTCATTCATCCCCATCCTTATTAATTAATGAGTATTTTAAAACCATAAATACCACCTTTTTATTAAATTGGAAATAGACTCTAAAAACTTCACCAATCAATTACTTAGTTTCTCCTTATTAAGAAAACATATCTTTTTGTCCAATTTGGAGTTTATATGATTAAGTTATAATTGTTATGAATTTTATACATATATTTCATGCTACAATAATTATCATTCGAAAATAATTGAAATCAGGCAATGAAAGTATTTTTATTAGATAAAGAATATTTTTTTGATTTCAAAACATATTTATTTATAATTTTTGGACAAGCGGTTTAAAAGATATATTTTTTGCAAAATGAACCAATCACAAAATGCCACGTCACCAAAATACTGGCGCGAGAGAGAGAGAGAGAGATGGGAGAGGGGTTGGCCCGTGACTTGGCCCAATAGTAAGCCGCCAAGTCACGGGTCAAAGCTCACATGGCTTTGTCAAAGCAAAATAGAAAATTGGATCAAATTCCGTATTACCCCTGAATAAGGAGAGAAGAAAAGCAGAGGGGTAAAATTAGGAAAAGACAAGGGCGAATCATCCCCTTCCTCTTGCCCATGCAATGACTGCTCGTGCAGTAGGCCGTGGCTGAGGGAAAATTGGGCGATTACTAGTTCTGTGACGATACGAAATTCCAAGAGCATAGGAAGCAAGAGAAGCAATATCCGAACTCACCTCTAAGCTTGATTGATCCCAGACATCAAGGAGACGGTGCACAAAATGCCGCAAGCCTGGGTCGGAAACATGACCACCGGTGGCAAAACATGCGACCAAGAAGTAATTGAGACGAGGGGAAGTTTGCAAACATGCCGAGGAAGACCGGGGTAGGAGTATTTATAGGTGGGGGTGCAAGAACCGAAGAATCGGCAAGAGCCTCAAAAATCATGGAGAACTAAAATTGGGCCTTTTCTCAATACCAGACAAAATGGAGTAAATATAGGATCATTAGATGCAGATTTTAATTTGCAACGTTTGTGTGAAGGAATCGTGCGAAACGATAATCTGTGGAGGGAGAAAATCACGATAGAAAATCCATCATACCCCATGGCCCCTTTTCTTTTTGGTGAGAGGTTGAAGACGCACACCCACTGTCAGATCGTTGATCAGACGGCTCTAATTACGCGAGAATCAAGGAAAACGTGACATGTATATAACCAATGTGATTAAATTCTGACTAAAGTGTGATTACATTAATTTTTATTTCTCTCTCTTCTCATTTGGGGGTGCAAACATGCTCCCAATTAAGTAAAATTTGACACCCTCTATTTTTTATATGAAGAATCCGAATATACAATTAGATTTTCCTTTTGAGAACTTTTGACTCATTTTCTCTTTCCTCATGCATTAATGACTCTAGGATTCTCCAAAAATAATGAAACTTCACCCATAAGTCATATTAAGTGTGTTCGATATGAATTTGTAATTATTTCCATTTTTTGAAGTTATTTGTTATTTTAATTAATGATTTGAAGGCTCTACACATTTTTCTCTCCTAAATTCACCTTCTCATCAAATATTTTCTAAATTGAGTGAAAATTCACCCAAAGGTCTATTTTAAAATGTAGAACACGAATTTTGTATTATTTTATATTTTTGAAGATTTTATTTTTTAATACATTTAAATTTTATCACTTATTTCATCCTTTTATTAATTAGAGGCATCTAGATACTTTTTAAAAATATGAAACTTTGCCTATAAGCAATACTAAACGTGAGGAACATGCTTTTGACAATAATTAATTTTTTTTGACATTATTTTAATTTTTTTGGTCTTTAAATCATTTTCTTTCTCCTGGATAAAATCAAATATTTAAGATTGTCAAAATTAGATGAAAATTCACACATAGACTGATTTTGACATGTAGATTTTGTATTTAAGATTTTTTACACTTTTCAAGTTATTTAATAATTTGGAGAAAAACTCATATTTTCCAATTTCAATAATGCAAAGATAATTATTAATTTCCCAGAATTGTGAAACTTATCACTTAGGTAAACTTTCACTCCAAGAAAATGAATTTGGTCTTAGAATTGTCTTTTAAGATCCCCTTTAATGAATTTTAGGCAATTTTACTCATATTTCGGCTATTTATCACATTAGAGTATTTAATGCATTATTTTCTTGACTTTAGCATTTTCCATTTTATTTCTTTTTCTCTTTCTTTTTCCAAAATGCCTTAGAAGGTTCTAGTATGAAATATTTACTATTATCCCTCTTAAATGGTGGAATTGCATTTTAGTCCATCATTGAAACATCCATTAAGATATTTATGCATATGACCTGACATAATTAGTGTTCCATAAATTAACATCAAATCATAGAAAGGATATAGAGGATAAGAAGAACTTAGATTAATGGTTAAACTATAAATTTACCCAAGATTCGGTATGTTATAACACTCCACCCCTTAAAGAGGATTTCGTCCTTGAAATCTAATCATCCATGATCTATCAAGGCACTACTACTATCCCTCCACCCCTTAAAGGGTTTAACCTACCAAGTCAAACTAACTAGAGATACTAAGATAAACCTAGAGAATAGGCAAACATTACCTACTAACAACACTTGCACTTAATCAAGAACCAGGGAAAAAAGGAAAGCATGATTAGGTTATTGTAAGCATAAAGGTCACCTTTATCATTAGATCCTTCTCCATTGTGCTTTTTACCATTACCCCTACGCCAGACTGGTACCTGGCCTCCATGAAGTTGAGGGAAATGAGATTTAATATGACCAAGTTCTCCATAATGATGTCATATGATAGGATCTTCAAGTTTAGGAGGAAAACTTCCAGGGAAATGCTTCTTATGACACTTAGAACATATATCATTATTTGTGTCTTCACTAGGTGTCTTCCTCTTATGATTTATCTTTGCTTGATAACCAGGGTAAGCTTCTATAGAGAGGGTTTTGTCCATCAACTGGAGAAAGGTCAAGGGTAGATGAGGAATCAACATACGTCCAATGCTAAAACATAGCCCGTCCATGAAGAGACTAACACGTGTCTCATCAGTCAGACATATGGCATAATGCTCCAAATGTATATACTTCTGCACATACTCTACTACAGTCATGGAATTATGATGTAAACTATAGAACCTAGATTCCTTTTTCCTTAGGGCTGCAGAGGATATATACTTCTCTCTAAATAGGGTAAGAAACCGACTCCAAGTCATAGAAGCAACATCATGAGTCTTAGCCAAACTATTCCACCAATGTTGGGATGGCTCGTTGAGCACGTAAGTAGCAAAGTGAACCTTTTGGTGCTCAGGACAAGCCATGACATCAAAAGTCATTTCAGAAGCAAGAATCCAATCATCAGCCTTATCCACCATGTTGACTTCATTCTCACCATTAAAGTATGTGGCACACATATTTATAAATTCTGTGAGATTATACCCCTTAGGCTTCTCAAGAGTAGGAAGTGGGTTAGCCTTTTCTGCTAGGGTTGAGGAAAGTAGTTGCCAAAGGAGAATCAACTCTTGCTCAAGGGAGAGTCCCAAACTTGTAGATTGTGGGATAGATTGGTTCACTACAGGTTGACCATCAGATGTCACTAGATTTTTTTATGTTGATGTAGTGAAAGGAGGATCCATCCTGGGCATCCCAAACTTAGGGTTCTGAGGTGTCACAAAACCTTGTAGGTTATCAATAGATGACTTTTCACCAGCCATATGTATGTTGTTGCACAAGGCAAGGGGTAGGATATAAGAAACCTATGTAAAAAGGCAAACAACCTATGGGAGATAGATTGAAATAGTTAGATCAACAGACTACCTTGGCTCTGATACCATGTTGTAAGGAGTGAGATCTAATAGGGATCCACTCCCTACTAAAATAAAAAGGAAACATCCCTTATAACCAAAACCATCATAATTTTTTTCACAAAAAGGGATGATAACCATGTCTTTCATGTATGGTTAAGGAGGTTTCATGTGGGTGCATGTTGCTCTTTTGAGTGGACAAGTTACCCTTTGGTACCATGGAGTGTTGACACATCATCCCTTGCCTTCTCTCTCATCTTCCACCTATATAACCCATTATCTCTCCATGTTTGTAACCCTTTTGGACCTCCATACTCTTCCTTCTCTTTTGCTTGTTCTTGGATCTTGGTGAAGTAAGGAGATCTGACCTTGGAGCTTGGTGACCAAACTCTTCTTGCATGTGGTGCTTGTGGTGACCATATCCCATCTTCAACCCTTGGTGAGTGTTTATCTTCTTTGATGGTATTTATTTTGATCTCCTATCTCCTTCTTCCTCTCTTTTCTTGGCCCTAGATCATGGTTCCCCCATGGTGGTTGTTTTGGGGCACAAGGGTAATACACCATGTTTAGACAAGGTAGACCCAAGTGTGGGGGAGGGTTTCTTCTCTCTTTCTTTGTTTCTCTTTTGACTCGAACTAGTGATTTTTGGCTCTCTTTTCTTGGATGATATTTGACCTTGGTGTCTTCTCCTTCTTGAGGTGATCTTTTAGCTAAGAGTGGAGGTTTTGGTGGAGCTTCTTCAACCCTTGGATTGTGTGCTAGGAGCTCTTGATCTTTAAACTTGGAATCCTTGGTGGTGATCTTCTTAAGGTGGGTTATATACCACTTAACCTACTCTATTATTGCACTCCTTTATGCATGTTTGCTACTATGTTTTCTCTCTAAAATGCTCCCTTATCATGCCAGTAGATAATGATGATATATAGAACTTGTTTGGTGGAGATATCTTTCTTGGTTTGGTAGGAATCCAAAACCCTAATCTACATGCACTCCCTTTTGTGGGTTATATGTTATGGAGGTTCTTCCCTATCTTTTGTCCTTGTTCTTTCTCTCATGCATAGTGTTCATCTACCAAGATGTTGAAGGGAGGTTAGGTTCTGTTTTGGATACCTTGATCATGGTTTCTCTCCTTTGGATAATATCCTTTCTTGATGGTTTCATGATCCATGACATAGGTTTCTTGATGATTGTTTGCTTGGTTTTTTCCCTCCTTGATGATTATGGTTTTCCCCTTAGTGTTGTTCCTATTTTTAGACCAAGATATCATCCGTTAAGATGGTTGAGACACCCATATCTTTGTTGGTCGTGACCATGGCTAGTCTTGGATGAGATACTTCCCTTTTTATGGGTTTGACATACATAGTGTTGTTTAAAGTCACAACACTTGGTGTTAATGGCCAAATTGATCCCTATTTTTGTTGGGTTGTTGCTCTAGTTTTTGGGTCTCAATCTTGCCCCTATCCGTATCGTGGAATATCCCTTAAAGAAGATCGTGACATGTTGGCCCTAGGTTGTGACGTGCTGCTTTGGTTTGAGGTCAAGACAACCATGTTTCTTGGGGTCGCAACAACTTTATGAGGGGTTGGAACCCTAACCCTAGGTGTCGCGGTCACACCCTAGGTGTCATGGTTGTGACATGGTATGGATTGAGTGGTCACGACTTAGTGGTATATGTGATCGAGGCATGATGTTTATAGTAGGGGAAGGGTATGCTTGGATACATAATGTTACTCTTGTATGAGTAATGTATAAGCCATATATATGATGTTTGGATTAATATCAAATCAACTCTAATAATGTTCTTTAACCCTAAAATACTCCAAGATGATGGGAGGTGGTGAATCTTGGGTTGATGGTTGAACCTAGCTTTGTAAACCCTAATCGGCTAAGAGGGAACCCTAACCCTAATAATGTGCAATGATCATGCTTGTTTCTCTTTCATGGAATGTCTATAGTGTGTGATTTTATCTATCATGTTAATGAACTTCTAATCATTCATGTATTATGAGCTTGATAATCATAGTTAGTGTATACTATGGTGACTATGGTATGAAATAGGTTGAATGAGCCTTAATGAGACATGATGAGAAACTTGTGGTACATGATTGATGTGATGGGTCCTATGACTTGGCGGTGGCTTATTTCCTATTATGAGATGGCATTTCCCAATTATTAGCTGAGGGATTGATATCCCATAGTATGTGACTTTGGTATTGGTGATGTGGTGAATGGAAGTGATACAAACATCATGTGGTGATAGTGTGACAAGTTCACACCTTCTATGCTTACATTTTCTCGAATGTACTATGCCCTTATCTTTATAGAGTTTGTTATAAATTTATATGTTGTAACTTGATTGATGTTGAAAGATACCTAATTGAGTTAACTAATCAAGTGGAACTTAATAATGTAGTTTTGTCCTATGCCATAGATCCATCTCAGTGTCATCACTTGCTGGATCATGAATTGGGATTTCCCTTAGTGGATGTTTTGAGTCATATAATATTAAGTATATGCATTCATAGGATTGGTAGTGTCCCATACCTTGGTAGGAGTGTGGCTATGGGCCATAGCTCAGTGATTTGATGCTCATGAGGTTTCATAGGATTGGCTGCAGGCCATACCCTAGAAGGAGTGTAGCTATGGGTCGTAGCTCAATTTTACTAGTGTCGTGACCAGTACCAAGGCGGGCTAGGACTTTCACAGTTTGACTATATGTCATAGGTTGCAATTGACTGATATGTCTCTACGATGTACTCAAGTAGTGACCATGAGGTTTGGTGAGGTCGTCGATTCTGACTCTTCCATAGACCTTGAATGGCACCGATTTCAACTTAGTAATGGTCGGTTGGATTTGGGTGGTACAACTCAAATCCTCTGGGCATAATAAAATATGTAATCAGCCGTGTAGTATACTTTCTTAGGATCAATTATGAAAATATTGGATGAGGCCTTTATGTTTGTGTACAGTATAGTTGGTAGTAAATATATATGTTCTTCATATTCCTTCTGAACTGTTAGATGATAATAACTGCATTTTTGATATCATTAGCTAAATCTACTTATCGTAGTTGTAGTTTTACTTCAATCCTTTAATTGCCCTATTTGTGTTAATAATAGCATTGGTGGAGAGTTATATCTTATGATGAGATTTAGATCTCACCCTGTGGGTTTCTCCACATCTTTTAGGTGGATGTGCACAAGGAGGTAGAGATCGTGCAGCTGAGTTAGAACAGTAGTAAAAATAGTAGAAGACAAGGTTGGATGTGTTGCTAGCCTTTTGGTGTAGAGTCCTATAGTTGTCCCTATATACTCAGCTCTTTGGGATGGTTTTTGAATGTCTTTTGTAGACATGCTATCTGTCTGTGATTTAGGCTTGTGTGCCCTTTTGATGTAAAGATATGGTAGATGTATATATGTACATGGGACAAGCTTCTCTTATAGTAGAATGATGGCATATGTAATGAGAATATGTTAATGTAAGATGCTTGTGATTTATGATATCTAATACAGGTGTCCCATGAGGACTTAGATGTATATTTTTTTACAGCTTTGGTTCTTAATGATATCAATTTTAATTTTTAGTGTTTTCTAGTAATTCGCTCATTTAGTTTTGTTATCACAATCAGTTTGGAGTTGTCAAAACCACAGCAATTCAGTGAGGAGACATAGTAGTCTAATCTTCTAATATGTAATTAGCGCATGTGAAGAGCATAAGTTTGAAGTTTGAGCTTGATTGGATGATGTTTGTGCTTTATGTGCTAGTTTTAGTGCAAATTACAATTTACCCAAAGTAGGGGGTTGATGTGTAATTTTCTACCTCTAGAGTGTTCCTTCTCTTTCTTGACATCATCTAGAGGATAGAGAAATAAGTGGGTGCCTTGATTGAGCCTATGTTTAGGAGTGTCACCCTTAGTGGTTATTAGGGTTCCTATGAGTGTTGAATGTCTCTACCTATGTACATATGGTGTGTTGTTTCAACCTAGGTCACGCGCTAGGGATGGTTTGGTGGGTGTCATAGTTGAGACACCCCCTCTAGATAGTGGGATCTTGACCAATGTGGTCTTGGGTCAAGATTTTTGCCTTCTTGTAGGATGTCTCGACCTAGGTTTTATGGAGATCTCTTGTCTCGGCCTAGTGGTGATCGATGGTTCTTGTCGCTACCATGGATGGTGAACCATGGGAGGGTTGTGATCATGACCATGTAGGTGACCAAGGTGGTTGACACCCAGCCTAGAGAGTATCACCATGTCCTACATGGATGGTTAAGGTGGTTGCATGTGGGTTCATAATGGTCTTCTGAGTGGACAAGTGTCCTATTGGTACCTTGGAGTGTTGACACATCATCCCTTGCCTTCTCTCTCATCTTCCACCTATATAACCCCTTATATCTCCATGTTTGTAACCCTTTTGTCCCTCTATCTTATTCCTTCTCTTTTTCTTGTTCTTGAAGCTTGGTAGAGCAAGGAGATCTTACCTTGGATCTTGGTGACCAAACTCTTCATGCATGTGGTGCTTGTGGTGACCACAACCCATCTTCAACCCTTAGTAAGTATTTATCTTCCTTAATGGCATTTATTTAGATATATTATCTCCATATTCCTCTCTTTTCTCAGCCCTAGACTATGTTTCCCCCATGGTGGTCACTTTGGGGAGATAAACTTCTCATCACAAGGGTCATTAACCATGTTTAGACAAGGTAGACCCAAGTGTGAGGAGGGTTTCTTCTCTCTTTCTCCCTTTCTCTTTTTGGCTCAGCCTAGAGATTTTTTCTCTCTTTTCTTGGATGATCTTTGACCTTGGTGTCTTATCCTTCTTGAGGTGATCTTGTGGTCGAGAGTGGAGGTTTTGGTGGAGTTTCTTCAACCCTTAGATCATGTGCTTGGAGCTCTTGGACTTGAGCTTGGAATCCTTGGTGGTGATCTTCTTAAGGTGGGTTATATAACACTTAACCTACTATATTATTGCACTCCTTAATGCATGTTTGATACTATCTTCTCTCTTTAAAATTCTCTCATATCATGCTAGTGGACAATGACGATCTATAGAACTTGTTTGGTGGAGATATCTTTCTTGGTTTGGTAGGAATATGAAACCCTAATCTGCATGCACTCATTTTTGTGGGTTATATTCTATGGAGGTTCTTCCCTATCTTTTGACCTTGTACTTGATCTCATTCATGGTGTTCATGCACCAAGATTTTGAAGGTAGGTTAGGTTATATTTTGGATACCTTGATCATGGTTTCTCTCCCTTGGATAAGATCCTTTCTTGATGGTTTCATGATCCATGACCTAGGGTTCTTAATGATTGTTTGCATGGGTTTTTCCCTCCTTGATGATTATGGTTTTCCACTTAGTGTTTTTCCTATTTTGAAACCAAGATATCATCCCTTAGGATGGTTGAGACACCCATCTCCCTATTGTTCATGAACATGGCTAGTCTTGTATGAGATACTTTCATTTTTATGGGTTTGACATAGTGTTGTTTGAAGTTGTGACACTTGGTGTTGATGGCCGAGTTGATCCCTATTTTTGTTGGGTTGTTGACCTAGTTTTTGGGTCTCGATCTTGCCCTTATCACTGATTGTGGCATGTTCCTTGAGGGAGGTTGCAACATGTTGGCCTTGGGTCGTGACATGCTGCTTTGGTTTGAGGTCAAGAGAGCCATGTTCCTTGGGGTTGTGACAACTTTGTGACGGGTTTGTACCCTAACCCTAGGTGTCACAGTCGAGACACCGTAGGTGTTACGGTCGTGACATGGTCTGGATTGAGTGGTCGCGACTTAGTGGTATAGGTGATAGAGACATGATCTTGATAGTGGTTGAAGGGTATGCTTGGATACATAATGTTACTCTTGTATGAGTAATGTATAAGCCATATACATGTTGTTTGAATTAATATCAAATCAACTATAATAATGTTCTTTAACCCTAAAGTACTCGAAGATGATGGGAGGTGGTGAATCTAGGGTTGATGGCTGAACCTGGCTTTGTAAACCCTAATTGGCTAAGAAGGAACCCTAACCCTAATAATGTGCAATGATCATTCTTCTTTCTCTTTCATGGAATGGCTATGGTGTGTTATGTTATCTATCTTGTTCATGAACTTCTAACCATGTAGGTGATATGAGCTTGATAATTATTTTTAGTGTATGCTATGGCAACTATGATATGAAATAGTTGAATGATCCTTCATGAGGCATGATGAGACACTTGTGGGACATGATTGATGTGAATGGGTCCTATGACTTGACAGTGGCTTATTGCCTATTATGAGATGAAATTTCCCAATGATGAGATATGGGATTGATATCCTATAGTATGTGACTTTGGTATTGGTGATGTGTTGAATGACAATGATACATGCATCATGTGGTGAAAGTATGACAAGTTCATACCTTATACACTTACCATTTCTAGAATGTACTTTGTCCTTATCTTTGTAGAGTTTGTTATAACTTTATACACTATTACTTGATTGATGCTAAAAGATACCTAATTGACTTAACTAATCAAGTGGAACATACTCATTTAGTTTTGTTTTATTCCATAGATCCATCTTAGTGTAGCACTTGCTGGATGGTGAAACATGCTTTCCCTTAGTGGAAGTTCGGAGTCATATTTGTTGAGTATATGCATTCATAGGATTGGATGCGAGCCATACCCTGGCAGGAGTGTGGTTGCGGGTCGTATCTCAGTGATTTGATGCTCATGAGGTTTCACAGGATTGGCTGTGGGCCATACCCTAGTAGGAGTGCGGTTGTGAGTTGTAGCTCAGTTTCACTAGTGTCGTGACCTGTACCAAGGTGGGCTAGGACTTTCACAGTTTGACTATATGTCAATTGTTACAATTGACTTATATGTCTCTGCGGTGTACTCATGTACTTCCATGAGGTTTGGTGAGGTCGTTGATCCTGAATTTTTCATAGACCTTATATGACACCAATTTTAACTTAGTAGTGGTCGGTTGGATTTGGGTGGTAGGACTCAAATCCTCAGGGCATAATAAAATAAGTAATCAGTCGTGTAGTATACTTGCTTAGGATCAATTACAATTGCTTGCTTTTGTAAAATATACTTGGTAGTAAATATATATGTTCTTCATATTCCTTCTGAACTGAAGCTGATAATAACCACATTGTTGATATCATTAGTTGAATCTGCTTGTTGTAGTTGTAGTTTTACTTCAGTCCTTTAAGTACCCTATCTATGTTAATGATAGAATTGGTGGAGAGTTATATCTCCCGTTGAGATTTAGATCTCACCCTGTGGGTTTCTCCACATATTTTAGGTGGAAGTGCACGAGGAGGTAGAGATCATACAGTTGAGGCAGAGCAATAGCAAGAACAGTAGGATACAAGGTTGGATGTGTTGCTAGTCTTTTGGTGTAGAGTCCTAGAGTCATCCATTTACACTCAGGTCTTTGGGATGGTTTTTGGATGTGTTTTGTGGACATTCTATCAATATGTAATTTAGGCTTGTGTGCCCTTTTTATGTAAAGATTTAGTAGATGTATATATGTACATGGGACATGCTTCTCTTGATGTATATATGTACATTGGACATGCTTCTCTTGTAGCAGGATTATGGCATATGTGATGAGAATATGTTAATGTAAGCACCTTGTGATGTATGATATCTAATGCAGGTGTCTCATGAGGACTTAGATGTAAAGTTTTTTTTTTGCAGTTTTGGTGCTTAATGATATTCGTTTTAATTTTTAGTGTTTTCTAGTAATCTGCTCATTTAGTTTTATTTCAACAATTAGTTTGGAGTTATCTTGTTGGTTTGTGGCGCGGGGCGTCACAACTTCTTGAGTGGTATCGCATATTGCTCTATACTCTGCCTCAGTGGAAGAAATAGATACAACTTGTTTCTTGCTCCTGCAGGACACTAAAGAGTCACCAAGAAGTAGACATAAATTAATAGTGGAGCGTCTAGTGGTTGGGCATATAACGTGTTCAACATCAGTGTATGCATGTTGGATAAGGTTGGAAGATGAGCTCATGAGTAGATACTGTGTGATTGTTCCCCATATGTAGCGGATGATATGTAGTACAACAACATACTAGACACTTTAGAGAGAAGATGAGAATTCTATCACAATGTTGGCATCATATAAAATATCTGGCCTAGTGATGCATAAGTATAATAGTTGTCTTACTAGTTGATGATACCTTGTGGGATCAAGTAATGGATCACCATCAGTTGGGCATAATTTTAAATGAAGTTTTAGAGGTGTATCTACATCCCGTAAGTCATATATTTTGTCACATTTAATGATATCTACTGCTTACTTTTATTGAGATACTAGAATTCCTTTCTTCACATGAGCAATCTCCAGGCCTAAAAAGTAGTGAAGTTGTTTAAATTTCTTCATCTAAAATTGTTTAGCAAGATAATATTGTAATTTATTGATTCCTACAACATCATCTCATGTGATGATCATGTCATCCCCACATAAGAGTAGGATGACTCTTCCTTGAGGTGTATGGTGCACAAACATTGAATCATCATATGAGGTTTGGGTGCAACATGCACATGTGATGTCTTGTATGAATCATTCAAACCAGGCCATGGGTTGTTGTTTGATTCCATAAATGGTTCGCCATAGAAGAAAAACATGAGATTCAGGTACTAGTAGTCTTGGTGGGGGATCCATGTATACAATTTCTGAGAGTTCTCCATGTAGAAATGCATTTTGCACATCCAATTGGTATTAAGTCCAATGACAAGCTGCTACAATAGTAAGAAGAGTTATGATGGTGGTCTTGTGAGAAAGTGGAGCAAATGAGTCTTCAGTCTATGCCATACTCCTAAGTGAAGCCTCTAGCAACTAGGGGTACTTTTTATCTGTCAATCATGCCATCAATCTTGTTCTTGATTTTATAAAGCCACTTGCAAGTGACAGGTGAAGTACATATGGGGTTATGGAACAAGATCCCAAGTTTAAGTGTGTTTAAAGGCCTGGAGATCTTCTTACATTTCCTTGCAAGCTTCTTGATAGAAAGATAGAACAAGATCCCCTTTGAGATATTCTTAGATCTGCGTTAATGTCAATAGAAGAAAGGTTTTGTGCATCAATGGGATCATAATCATATGTTGTGTCCTCAAATGATGTGTGGGGGTCAACACAGGTAGCCTCAATGCCTAGTGGTGATGATGTGATAGAAGGCTCAAAATGGGTAGCCACAATCCCAGTGTAAGGTTCAACAAGGACAACTAAAATCTAATTGTGAAGCTCAATATGGGTAGCTTCAGTCTTGAGGTGTGTGGTCAAAGTTGTTGTGGTACTAGATTCCTCGTGGGGGATGGTTATGAATTCATGAATCAAGGAGGTATCTATGTTGGTGGAAGTATAGTAAGGTGCATCCAAAATTAGGATAACATGCCTTGCTATGCGTAGAGGTGGGAAACATGGTCAAAAATATGATACTCTTTGTGTTCATCACTGTATCCTAGAAGGACACAATGTGTAGATCGTTCCTCAAGTTTGTTTCACACATGTTAGGAAAGAAGGACAAAGCAAGTACAACCAGAAATATGTAGGTGCATGTAGGATGGTGGTTGATTCTAGGTTTTTCATGCGGTGAGTGGGCATGAGATTAATGAAATAAGTGGATGTGAGGATGACTTCAGCCCAGAAGCGTTGTGGAACACCAAAGTTAATGAGCAAAGCACAAATGGATTGTGCCTCCTCTCTACATCACCATTTTTTTCATGGGTGTAAGGATAACATTGTTGAAAAATGGTTCCTTGGGAATTGAGAATCTCACACATTTCTATATATGTGTACTCCTTTACACCATATGTACAATGAATTTATTGTGTTGGGTCTTAATTGTATTGGTAAATATTGGTGTATGTGTGGAATTTTAGACTTGATGTACATGTGGTAAATCCATGAATATCTTGTGAAATCATCAATAAAAATTATGTAATATTGGAATCCACTTCCATAGGTGATTGGTGCAAGCCCCCAGAAATCAAAATAAACAAGATAAAAAGGTTACTACTTTTATTGGTTGAGTTTGAAAAGGTAAGGTTTGTAGCTTTAGATAGTTTACAACTAGTGCACTCTCGTAATTGAGTGGAACTAAATACTGAACCAATAATGCAAAACTTAACAAGACTACTAAGATGACTTGGAGGTATATGTCCTAATCTATAGTGCCATAAACTTGGTGAGAGCATTACTCCAATGGAGGCAATGTGGGTGGTGCTTGGAATGTGAAGACTAGACACATGATATAGATCACCAAATCTAATTGTAGTCTCGATCTCATAGCCTGAATGTGGGTATTGCACAGAACATGAATTTTTATAAAAAACATTGCAAGGAAGAACCAAATTTTTTTTGTAATAGATACAAGATTCATATGCAAGTTACAAAAATGCAAAACTTTAGGCAAAGAAAGATTTCCACAAAATTGAGGATTGAGGCGTGATGTATCCAATATGATATATATCAATAATCAATCCATCTACTTTTTCTATTGGTGGTTGTCATAAATAATAACAATTCCTTAAAATTGAAAATTTTTGGAGTCATATGATGTGTGGCACCTGCATCTATGACCCAAGTGTTAGAATTTATACCTGTAGTAAAGGAAGATGAAGATGAAGCCACACCTCCAGTGCTTAAAGATGTGAATGTGCCATCACCGCCCATCTTCATGATTTGGCAAAGCATGTCTACGATCTCTGTGGGAGAGAGAGATTTGCTTTTCTAGTCCCACTTGCTATCACAACAATGTTTGTTGTTGTCGAGGCAATAGCATGCTTGATTCTTTCCTTATATTCTTGATATAGATTTGGGTGAAGCTTGAAACGTCCTGTGACTACATGACCCTTTTTGTGACAATGTGTGTACATTAGATGATTGGGAGATTTTTTCCTTGTAGTAGCAATGGTTGGAAGAGCCATGTCAGTGCCAGACATGACAAGAGGCAAATTGTGCATTGTTATTATAGTCTTCATAAGTAAGAGAGGAGTTTTATCTTCCACGAGTCTAGGAATGAGGAATTATATAGAAGGTATCGTCAAGCATTATACCATAAAAATGATACATCTAAAACTCCTTATTGTGTGGTGTGCATGCAAAGCATGTTGGCCTTTCGATGTTGTCAATACACCAAAGGCTACACATGTGGTCATAGAATTCTGAGATGGAAAGGTCACATTGTATTACCCGTGCTGCCTCCATTGGATGTTGAAATTTGTGAGTGCCATTTGTTTGAGTGAATCAACTCTCAAGACTAGACCATATGAAAGCAGTGGTGGTGTGTTCTTTGTGGATTCCATCTCAAAGATTTATGTCAAGAAACTGATGTGGTAGGACATAATTCATTCTTCATGAATCTACCACTTTTTAAATTCACGATTGATGGGAGCACCCTCTTTTTCATTAGATGTAAGGTGTTGAGAAGTAGTTTTAGAAGGATCTAGGTGAGAGAGAATGTGGTTCTTGAGGAGTTCACCCTGAATAGTTTTCTGCCATTATTGCCAATCTTTAGTGTGTAAAAAAATACCTAATGCATGACGTGGGTGGAAGTTATTGTTGGTGTTGTTGGCTTCCATTATGAAACAATGGAAAAGAAAATGAGTGGAAACAGAGTGTTGATGGGAGATGGATGGATGAACCAAATCCTAACCTTGATCTGGTACCATGTGAATGGATTGAAACTTAAATTACAAGTATGTTTCATTATATTTGTTATAAGGAGTATGCCCTCTTATATATAGGGGAGGAGATACTCTTTACAATACTCAATACGTTGAATGTGTGAAAGAATCTGACATTAAAAAATTTAAATGTAGTCAATCATCAACAATATACATGTGGTCAATTCTAACATCAATTAACAATCAATCCATTGATAATCAATTAATATTAACATGCTTGCTTGGGATATTTAACTCTTTCATCATCATCTTGAATTATTGGGTGTATTTAAATGAGGTCTCATGAGACAGATTCACCTGGACCTCCTATATTTGTCAACATTGGATTGAGATTTCAAGTTAAACAAAGCCAAATTCACTGTATCAGACAAAGTGTGCCTCACTCCAGGGGCTAATTGAATCATTCAATGCACAAGAGATGACATGCCTCCAAGAACACATGTCGTGACTGACCAACTATATGATGCACATGTTCATCAATAATAGTTGGCACTAATAGCAAACACTGAGTGTCAATCCTTAACACATCAATGCCAAGTGTTTATTGCTCCCAACCTAAGACAATTGTCGAGATACACGACCTGTCTAACCTTACACATGATGTGTCTACTCACATTCTATAAAATATAAAGTTTCAAAAGACGGTTTATTGTGATTACCTTTAATTATATCAACTTCCAACTTCAGGAGAGGAGCTTCAGACAACCCAAGAGGCAATTCTACCCTCTAGGAAGTTGAAAAGAAGAGAAAAGAATAACAATGTACATAGTTCCTTCCTCTTAGAAAAGGAATCTTGTTCTCCATTCCCATTATAGAAAACTATTACTCTATAAAATTAGTATCATGTTTCTTCCTCTTCCTTACTTTGTTTGTCAATGTTTACTCCATGTGTCTCATTAAAAAATGATTTAAATGCTTGTATGTGTATCTCTACGTGTATGGATTAGTTTTTCATGTATTTGGTTCCTTCTTGGCAATCATTACTCATGTGATGAATAACAATTAATATAATTTCCAATTATTTTCTCTATTTTACAAACCATGTTTGTAAGGACCTCAACCAAATCTACTACCTCCTTAAATGTGGAATATTTAAGAGAAATATAGAGTAAAGGATTGTAATCTGGAGTTTTAACTATCTACTACACTAAAATGAGTATAAGTTGGAAAAATTATCATCTTGTTTGTAATTGTTTGTTAGTAACTTTTTCCTCTAAAGATATTTAAGGAAGATTTTACCATAATCTTGATTGATTAATAATTGATATACATATACATATCCTAAAGATAGGATACATAACTATATAAGTTCATCATATGAGTTATGGATGTCATGTCACCAAATACTCTCACTTGATTTGATACAATCTTGAAGTACCTTAATAATTAGTTTAAATAACTTTATAACTTCAAATAATATGTCTAATGGATTATATGGTACAAAAGACTGTCCCCTTTATTTGATAAAATATGTAAGTACTTTAGTGATTAGTTAATTAACTTTATAAGATCAATGCAACTCTTTTCTAATCAAATTTTTGGTTGATTTGCATTGGCTCCTTGTGGATACAACTTTAAGATATTACTACTATTGATTCATACTATTATGAGCATCTATCTTATATTTCTTATGTTTATTATTGACTCCATGAGCTCTGAGTGCATTAGAGACCATTGAGAGCATCCGACCAATTGTTTTTGGCAATGATCTTGTATGGTAGAATATAAAGATAACAAAAATATTTGGCGGAACTCTTTCTTAGAATAAATAGGGCCAACAACTTTGGTTTGAGGAAAAGATGCAGTTGGATTCTAGTGAAAAAATTGTTGATGCTCCATAGTAGGGAACACATATGCTCTCTCCGAAAGCGAGAGTTCTAGTAAGTTGCAACACATCAAAGTTTTGGCTGGAGGAGCTAACTAGAATGAGGTCACTTAAGGTAATGAGGTAGACTCATCATAGGAAGAGGAAACCAAGTCAATAGTCACAATGGCCAAAAATAACGGCATAGAAACATCTCTAATCCCAATGAAGAAAGGCTTTAATGACTAGAAATAGCCAAATACAATTTTTTGTGTTAGTCACGTAGAATTCGTCTTATTCCTTATCATTTTTTGAGTGGGGACTACCCACATTAATGGTAACTAAATGTGGTGATGTGATTTATATTCTTTTTTACCTAATATTTGTCATTCTTTGTATTCATATAGCATTTTTCTTCTTGTAGTGGGAGAGTTTTTAACTTTTAGATGATAAGCGTCAATTTCACATATCATTGCCATTTTTTACCTCAATTCCTAAGATGTTAATGAGAACTAAGTTTTATGTTTCAATTGGAGTCCCTATGGTGTCTAAGATAAGGTAAACATTGACAAGTTTGCTGGAAATGTATTTATTATACAAAATAATCAAATTGAAGATTATCCGTACCTCAAGAAATTTCCTAAATTATGGTCATGAATAAACCAGAATAGTTGAAGTAGGAGGAATGGGATCATGTTAATGTAACATACTGAATCTCGGACCCTACCCTGGAAGATGATATTTTGGACTTAGCCAAACAAGGTTGAAGGTTAGACCTAAATAGATGTTTAGTATAACCCGAACGAGCTAATGCATGCATAGATCACCTTAATGTAACATAATTTCTAACATTAATCTTAGGTTTATAATGAAAACATAAAATATGCCACATAACTCATTTTGGTGGTAATATGAAGATAAGAAACTTAATTGGATGAAAAATTTAGATAATGGGTTGTTAATGGGCCATATGACATATCTCAAAAAAATAAGTCTCAAAAGTGGAAACAAACTTCAAATTCGAAATCTACATATCCATATTAACCTACATGTCAAAATTTCATCTAATTTGGACAACCTTAAAATATTAGGATAAGTTTAGGAGAGAGAAAATGAGTAAAAGGAATAAGTAATTAATAATGTGATTATATAACTTAAAAATATGGAAATAATGGAAAATTAATATTCAACACATCAAAGATAACTTGTGGATGAAGTTTTGTCCAATTTGGATGTTGTTTGTGCAAGTTATGCAATTTTAGGTACATTTTGGACTTTTCTGCAATTTACCCAATTGGGAGGTTTTCTTTGCAAATTGTCACATGAATTATAATCCTTATATAGTTCCTTATCATTCTCAAGTTTTTGAACTATGGGGCACCTACTTGCACCTTGGTTTGAAGGTGTTTCTTTCCAAGGGCATTTTAGGGATTACTCTCTTTATAAATGAGCTTATCTTTAGAAGCTATCAAACAATGGGGTTATTTCTTTGATTGGAGGTCGGTTGGGATGGCCTATAAGTGTCCATAAATCTACATTTGATATTCAAGAAGCCTCTATGAGCTGTCCTCTTGCATGGCCATGAAAACCCTAGACGAAGGGCTCATGGAAAGCTCCATGGACACCTCATGCTTGACTTCTTCCTTATCCATAAAGGTTTGCATGTCCATAGGAACCCTTAGTATTGGACTCATGGAAAGTAACTTGACACCTCGTGATTGAATTCTTCCTTATCCATAAAGGGTTTCATGTCCATGGACACCCTTATACATGACACATGGAAAGTCTCATAGACACCTCATACTTGACCTCTTTTTTTATATAGCCATATCTACCCCTTCCCAACTCCAAATTTGAAAACTCTTGATCTTCTTTCTTTCCTCTACATTAGTGCATAACTCCTACTCTATTTGTCCACGAAGGTGATGTCCCAAGGTAAAATAAGGTGCCTACCTTGGTGAAGAAGGCTCCTAGGATTCCAAATTTGCTCTATTTAGGGTTTCTAAAGCTCCTCCTTGGTTATTATGACCAAAACTAGTAAGTTTTCTCCTTTCCTTCCCTATTTTCATATTGTTAGTCTTGATTCCACCTTCCTCCAGATCGTAACCATGACCTTCCATGTTGAAACCCCACCTAAAACCCATAAACACCTCATCTCCATGTTCTTTTGTTAGGGTTTTTAACCTCTAAAGTGGTGAAGGTGCTTCTTGCTCGAGACATGAGCTTTACTGGAGAAACCAACCCCTCTAAGCTTGGGAACCTTACTTATTGGACCTTTCTACATTTGCTAGAGGTTCTTTGGAGGCCTAGTCTTGACTTGTACTATTTATACTGAAGTTGAGGTATGATGTATCCCCTATTCTTCTGTATGGAGCAATTCACCTATTCTTATCCATTCTCTTTGTCCTATGGACATTAGCCTATACACAATGTCTTTTCTTTTGAAAATCATGGTTCATGTGAACTACCTTTTTTGATATTGATCATGTGATCATGGATATTCTTTTGAACTCTTATCTTATGATTTGTTGATGATGGAACTCTAAAAGATGACATGTGATGTCTTTTGCCCACTTATAAGGTGGATGTATATGTTGGTCACTTATGTGGTGACTAGTTTATATATTCTGACTATACTTTCTACTTGCCTCTACATTTAACATGATATGTGATTTAGTAGCACTAGAGTAGTGTAATTTCATTGGTTTTTATGGCAGTTGTGTTATTTCCTGTCGAGCAGATGTGATATTTCCTGCTCTTTTGGGATGGAAAGGAACCTCATACCCAGGGAAAAGTGTGTGATTCTTGGCCAATGTTTTATATATTTGGGAGATTGGCAGTATTCCTTTCTATATCAGGTTTCAAGTTTATGAGACTTGGCCGACTTTGTGTTTATATTGTTCTAGGGATATGCTTATCTCACATGCATGCAGGTTGATGATGATTGTAGGGGTGTGTGCCCTACTTTCTTTACATGTGCTAGTATGGCAAAACTTTATTGTTTTAATTATGACAAGTATCTCTTTTGTTATTGAAAATCATTTCTCTTGATACCCACTTGGGTTGTCCTTATCTTTTTCATGGGAAGCCTTTACACTTTGATGTCCTTATTCCATATATTGCTCAATTTCCTATTTAGTATGAACATACCAGCCTTTGCTGATGTCATTTATTTTCTCTTCTTGCTGGGGTATGCTTCCAACCCTAGGTGAAGGACTTGGATGATAAGGCATGAAGTTTTGGACTAGATTAAGGAGTTAAATCTTAGAGAAAAATATGTTATGGTTTAGATTTCCCTCTACTTAGATCCTTATGTTGTATCATACATGTAAACCCTTACTAGATATTATGACGTACTTTTGTAATAACCTTGTAATAAATTGAATATAGTCAACATTTTTATTCTGCTACTATATTTTGGTTGTTTTGAATACCATTTATTGAAATTTGAAAATGTTACACCTATTCTAGCATACCTTTGAGTGTGTTTGGAATGGATATTTTATTCTTCAAATTTTTTTAGTAAGGGGGTGATCTCGCCTCCTTACAACATGGTATCAGAGCTCATGGTAGTTGGAATCTAAATATTTCGATTTTTTTCTCCCTAGTTAGAATCCTTGCCTTACCTTTAAGTGACATGTTTGCCCTAGAGTTGATCAATAGATGATGAAGGGTTGATTTAGGATCATATAGTTTCACATTATAATAATGATAAATAGATCCTTAAAATACTTACAAGTAAAAGATGCATAAGTAACCATAGTAACTTGAGCTTGTTTAGCATGGCCTTTAGGAAGCTATTAGGACATGAATTTGAAAGCAAAGGTGTATAGAAAGGATCAAGGTTTGGGGGTTGGCAAGATTTTCCTCCGCACCACTAGCTTGGTTTATGAGGACTCCTGAATCCATATGATATTGACCTGGCCTGAGTTGATATTGTCTGAAATAGCATGCTTTTAGGCAATAATATCCTTAGACATCTATATGATTTATCTTTAGGGACCCTAATATGTTGAACTAGACTCCCAGGTGTAAAGACTTATTTGAGGATGGATAAGAGCAAGTTAACCCATAGTTCATAGTTAGTATTTACAAGTTATGTTTCTTTTTTTTTTGCATGATGCTTATGTAGTTGGATGAAGGAAGTGTAGTTGAACCTTTTGTACCTAAAGAATAGTTTTGACTTAATAAGATGAATCCTTTAAGGGGTCATGAATAAGTGTTTTTTCTAATATGTGGATGTTTTGATTTCGAGGATGAAATCCCTTTAAGGGGTGGCGTGTTGTAACATACTAGATCTCAGACCCTACCTTAGTAGTTGACATTTTGGACTTAGCCAAACAAGGTTGAAGGTTAGACCTAAATAGATGTTTAGTGTAACCCCAAATAGCTAATGCATGTATATATCAACTTAATGTAACCTAATTTTGTGACATTAATCTTAGGTTTATAATGGATACATAAAATATGCCACATAACTCATTTTGGTGGTAATATGAAGATAAGAAACTTAATTGGATGAATAATTTAGATAATGGGTCGTTAATGGGACATATGACATATCTCATAAAAAGAAGTCTCAAAAGTGGAAACAAACTTCAAATTCGAAATGTACATATCAAAATTAACCTACATGTCAAATTTCATCTAATTTGGAGAACCTTGAAATATTAGGATATGTTTAGGAGAGAGAAAATGAGTAAAAGGCATAAGTAATGAATAATGTGATTATATACTTTAAAATATGGAAATAATGGAAAATTCATATTCAACACATCAAAGATAACTTGTAGATGAAGTTTGGTCCAATTTGGATGTTGTTTGTACAAGTTATGTAATTTTAGGTACATTCTGGACTTTCTACAATTTACCCAATTGGGAGGTTTTCTTTGCAAATTTTCACATGAATTAAATTCTTATATATTCCCTTACCATTCTCTAGTTTTGAACCATGGGAACCTAGTTGCACCTTGGTTTGAAGGTATTTCTTTCCAAGGGCATTTTAGGGATTACTCTCTTTATAAATGAACTTATCTTTAGAAACTATCAACCAATGGGGTTATTTCTTTGATTGCAGGTCAATTGGGATGGATTATAAGTGTCCATAATTTGAAATTTGATATTCAAGAAGACTCTATGAGATGTCCTCTTGCATGGCCATGAAATCCTTAGGGTAAGGACAGATGGAAAACTCCATGGACACCTCATGCTTGACTTCTTCCTTATCCATAAAGGTTTGCATGTCTGTGACAAAGTGGGTTTTCTGGCTTAATTTTGAGGACGAAATTTCTTTTAAGGTGTGTAGGATGTGATGGAGTGGACTTTTGGAATCCTAAAGGGTCCAACGAATTAAGTGAAATCATAAGGTTGAGATAGATTGAGGGTTCCAAACTCTTGACAAAGTAGGTTTGTTGATTGATGTTAATATCAGGATTAAGATCCTTAACTTTATGCCTTTTTGAGGAATTTAATTGAATGGTATAACCATTGAGTTTTGGCATCAAATTTGAGTAGAAGGAAGCTTGAGTAGTAAGTAAGCTATGGTTAAAATTTGGTGGCAATTGGAGTATCCTAAAGAGAGTTATTTAGGTTTGAATATCATGAAATAATGTGAATATTGGGGTATGTGTTTACCAAAATTTGGTTTATTTAGCCTAAGGTTCTGTTTGTTGGATGTGTCACACGCCCCTTAAAGTGGTGGGCTACGTAGCCTCTTGTGCACCATGGATACGTGATCTAGTGGTCATAGGCTATAATAAGAGGAGGCACGGATTGGATTAATATGGAGCTTCCCAGCCCTTGGATATCTCGATCGGACGACTGCGATTATGTCCTCAACCTTGCAGTTAGAACCAGGTCATGGAGGTCTTTTCCAACCAGGACTAGTCCACGATGCCATGATCCAACTGGTGGTGGGGCGATGGGGGAGTGAGGTAACCCAGGAGTTGGACTCCTCTCCACATTACGGACTGAATGATACCCTGAGCGAGGCAAGTGGCCAAGTGAATAAAGAGAACCACTTCCGATTTCCTGCACTTCTCCATTGTCATCTACAGGCAGTGCAAGGAGGAATGAAATCAAAATAGAGAGAAGGTCGAAGGGAGACAATAGGATCAGAAGAGAGTACCAATCCAGGCGAGTTCAACGTCAGACTAAAAGTGGGCTTCCGTGGATGGTTTGCTGCCCAGCGAACCCCGGCGAGCTGGAGAAGAAGGCGGAGCTCGGGGGCTGGGAGTGGGTGTGCACAACTATGGTTGGAGGGTGCAGAGGCATTCGTGGAGGCTCGGTGAAGCTTTTGGAAGCTCCAGGCACGAGCGGGAGTGAGAGGGGTGCTTTTTCCCCCTTTTGCTCCGCCACGATAGAGATGGCAGCGACGCTCCCACCTAAATGGAGAGCTGGAGCGGTAAGCAGGGAGAAAAGTGGTTGTGGAGTTGCGTCCTGAGTCACCGAAGCCGATCATGGCCTTGGTAGCGGAAGAAAATCCCTGTGAGTCTGCTGCTTGCTCACCGGAGAAGGACCTCGCGGCGGCGGTCACTCACACACGGGAAACAGAATCCCGCTCGGGACCCAGACACGAGAGAAAGAAGAAAGGAACTGAACCGGGCCAATCCAGGAGTCAGACTGGACCGGCCCAGCCTGATCCAGCCTTGAACCGGGACGCATCCAAGCTCTGAGCCGCGCCAGCTCCATGTGGCGCAGGCCAATTGGTCATAAAAAGGTAATTCCTTCATAATGTTCAGATCTTGTAAAATTCCTAGAATTTAGCTCGATGCTCAGAAAAATACAAACGAGGTACGAAAACGTTCAGAAAAATGAGTAGAACAACATGACCCCTTTATATTAGGATTTTGATGCACGAATATCAGTGATATCTTGTTAGTTGTGAAATGCTTAATTGATGGATATTAAATACCAAATGATGACTTAAAATTATGGGAAAATGTCAGGAAGTATATAATAATGTTTAGAATGCATATGATGTCTGTAATCATGATGTTGATGTACGAAAGCATGTAAATTACTTCATATGGCTATCTCGGACTAATAATCCTAAATAAAATGTAATAATTGCATACATGCTCAATAAATGATGAAATTCACAGAGTAAGCTTATATCAGTATATGGAACCTCAGTTTTAATTATGAGATCATAATGATGAACAAAATCCATGTTATATGAAGATGAATCTTGATACATGTTATAAAACCATAATCTAGGTTAATGATGTAACCTAGGGTTAATAGGTGCACAAAAATGATATGGAAGATAATGTTCAGATTATGTATCCTAATCTGGAATATAACATCAGTAACATAAATATCACATAAGGATGAAGATAATACAAGTAATGATGAGAATATCCAAATGAGATAAGTAAAACCCTATGAACACGACTAGGGTTAAGATGATATGCAAGATGATAAGAACCTGATGATAGTATGTAATCTTGTCTTAATCAGGGTTGACCAAGGTTAGAGATGACATCAGGAATATGTGGTGATTAGGTTGTCTCTTTGGAAGGTACGCCATTACCTCTTACTTGGCTTATTATACAATATGCTTGCGTTATATGGTAGTACAAACTTGGCATATGCTATTGATTGAAATGATTGTTCTTGTATGATATGTTGCATGATTTTCCATACTTATTACTATGAACACATGAAACATAAGATATCTGGTCCATTATATGATAGCACTAAATCTCTTTGGTAGAATAGTGCATTGATGAAAGTACTAAATCTCTTTGGCAGAATAGTACATGTGAGCACTAAATCTCTTTGGTAGAATAGTGCATGTGGTTGATCAAGTTTACATATAATGGAAATGTGCCTAAAATATGTGTTCTCTTCTGGTAACAAATATCTTTGTGCAACTATACGCCTTTTCTTATATTTTGTTTAATGCTGCCAAGTATTAGTTTTATCTTATTGCCAAGATATGATGAGAGGTAAATAAAAGACACGTAGGCATACTCAGTACAATATTCTTGAAATATTGTGCTGATGTGTACCACATGTAATCTTTTGTTTAGGTTGTGGTTATGCTCTTGAAGATCCAGGATAGAGAGAGTTGTGTAGCGAGCTGATGTACAGGTGGACCTATTGTCTTAAGATCATGTAGTTTAGTGGTAGTACATGTATATGTATAAGTTTGTTGTTCAATATGTAATATCAAATGTTATAACAATTCATGTTGTAATTATATGTTGAATGGTGAACATGTGTTGTGGTTTCATTATTGTTCATGTGCATGTGCTACTATTATTTCCTTCTGACTTCCTCTGATTTTCTTCTTCTTAGCCTAGTGTGTGGTGTTTAAATTGGGATTCTCACTGAGGTGAGGGTTTCAATTTAGACGTCACACATCAGATTAAGTTTTAGAAAATCTGGGGACGTCACAGGTGGTATCTGAGCATGAACAATAGCAAAGCCTGACATTTGCTCAACATGCAACTAAAAACTAAAGAACCTTGAACCTTAATAATCTTTAGGGTTAGATTAGTCATGTTTAGAGACTAGATCTGACCTAGCCTCTAGGTTAGAACCTAGATGTCTGAGAACTAGGTCTAGACTGGTGCTTGTTGAGTAGCAAGTCCTTAGATTTCGTTCTTTCCTTGTAGTACAGTGGTATGGGACATTGAACTATTTGGAAATGACGTGCATCAAGGGAAGAGAAATCCTAGACATATTGCACACGTTGTCTAGAGTAACTACACTACTCTACCCCTTGTTCTCACCCTTTCAATAGTTTTCATGACACTGGACTCTCTACTATGTGTGGGACACTCGTTTTCTGGATTTGGTTTTTGATTCCAATTGGATCGAACCTTGGTAGTTTTCTCTGACGCATGTTTTATCGGAGAAAAACTATATAATATTTTATTATGTATATGTATTACAAAAATGTGTCCCCACACATGTACGAGTAGGAGGTGGTCATGTAACCTAAGTGAAAGTGAATGACATCAGTCTAGAAGAGAGAGTAGTTCTAGATTAGATGTCTAGAGTCTTTTTGATATATATATGATAGATGGAATAGATGAAATAAGTTTTGATGATATGATGTAAGTTTCATATAGATGATATAAGATGGTTTATGATGATCTATGTTTGTCTTTGAGGATGTAAGTTCAGTTTTGAGGATTTGAGATAAGTTTTGATGATGCAAGTAAATATGCTTTTAAGAGATAAGATAAGTTAAGTTAAGACTAGGTTGTGAGTCAGCACAAGCCTCAATCTCTTTTATGAAGGAGGACCTCTAGTGTTAGGACCAGTTTCGGGGTTAACTACAGAGAGAGTGAGACCCATTGGGAGAAGGTTAGAGAACCTAAACTCCAAGATATGAGAATTATGAGATATGTGATATGATATGTCCTAAACTAGAATACTCCTGAGTGAATCAATTGAGTTTCCTAATGCATGATTCCTATAGTTTTGGTGATCTCTAGATGTCCTTGGGAAGACCAATCCCTAGAGACAAAGAGAGGCTTGTTATAGGTGCATATGAACATGAATATGAGTGCCTGCCATCTGGGTGAGGGAGAGAGCCCAAGACCCTAGAGGAGGTATCTATGTTAGTTTCTGTGGAGCCTCATGCTCGGGTTGGTGGTTTCCCACATAAGAATCTAGTGGTGTGTATAAGAGAGCTTTGGGTATGATGTTTCATGGGTAGAAGACCTATGAAGAGAATTCCATACCATGTTTAGGTTTGTGCTTATGTGGCTAGAGCTAATGAAGCCATTAGCTAATGCCAATGAGGTATACCTAATGGCCCTAGATCACGGAGGAAAGATAAAGTATATGCATATGATATACTCATAGAGTTGAGTTCTCAGAGAGACTAAGCATGGTGATGCCCTCTTGATATGGGTTAGGAAAACCTCAATTAGACTAGATAACGTTTTGATAAGCCACTTATATAAGTTTGTTTAGCAAAACCATGATATAATGTATGTAAGGATGCGATCTAATCTCTAGACGTGATATATATACATGATATGATGGAAATCTTGAAATGGTTTAATAGATATGAATGCATAAATGATTAACCATATACACTAATAATGATGATAATGTAATATTGGTTAATCTTACGATGAGGTCATTAATAAATGTTTCAATTTAGTATGAATAAGAAATAAGATCATATGAATGAAACATGTTACATGAGGTGTTAATCTTAGTGCTTAATAAGATGAAAAATAAAGTCTTACAATTAGCACAACATAATGATTATGACACCTTGATATCATCTAGATGGATAAAGCGAGTTAATGATAATTAACTCCCTCCTAAAAGACATATGTTAATGTTGAATATGTTCTAACTTTTATCTCAATAAAATGTTGATGACTCCTTGATGTATGGGTTAACTTGGGTTAAATCCTTGGGAACATGGTAATATGATGTTGAATATTAATGCATGTCTAAAGATAAATATGCAACCCTAACAGATGAGATATGTCATGATGTAACCTAAGCTCTTAAACCATGATATATGATGAGTGGTTCACCCTAGTATCACCTTAGATGTTTGGAAAACATCCTAATAGCTGGGATATAATTCTACAGCTTTTGACTATGCTATACATAGGATGATGCCTACATGTGGATGAAATTAAGATAAGTTTACCCTAGAAGCATAAGTAGGGTTTACTTTCGAGGATGAAAGTTCTTTTAAGATGTATATGATGTGACAAAGTGGGTTTTCTGGCTTAATTTTGAGGACGAAATTTCTTTTAAGGTGTGTAGGATGTGATGGAGTGAACTTTTGGAATCCTAAAGGGTCCAACGACTTAAGTGAAATCATAAGGTTGAGATAGATTGAGGGTTCCAAACTCTTGACAAAGTAGGTTTGTTGATTGATGTTAATATCAGGATTAAGATCCTTAACTTTATGCCTTTTTGAGGAATTTAATTGAACGGTATAACCATTGAGTTTTGGCACCAAATTTGATTAGAAGGAAGCTTGAGTAGTAAGGAAGCTATGGTTAAAATTTTGTGGCAATTGGAGTATCCTAAAGAGAGTTATTTAGGTTTGAATATCATGAAATAATGTGAATATTGGGGTATGTGTTTACCAAAATTTGGTTTATTTAGCCTAAGGTTATGTTTGTTGGATGTGTCACACGCCCCTTAAAGTGGTGGGCTGCATAGCCTCTTGTGCACCATGGATACATGATCTAGTGGTCATAGGCTGTCATAAGAGGAGGCACTGATTGGATTAATATGGAGCTTCCCAACCCTTGGATATCTCGATCAGACGACTGCGATTATGTCCTCAACCTTGCAGTTAGAACCAGGTCATGGAGGTGTTTGCCAACCACGACTAGTCCACGATGCCATGATCTGACTGGTCGTGGGGCGATGGGGGAGTGAGGTAACCCAGGAGTTGGACTCCTCTCCACATTACAGACTGAATGATACCCTGAGCGAGGCAAGTGGCCAAGTGAATAAGGAGAACCACTTCCGATTTCCTGCACTTCTCCATTGTCATCCGCAGGCAGTGCAAGGAGGAATGAAACCAAGCTAGAGCAAAGGTCGAAGGGAGATAATAGGATCAGAAGAGAGTTCCAATCCAGGTGAGTTGAACGTCAGACTAAAAGTGGGCTTCCGTGGATGGTTTGCTGCTCAGTGAACCCCGGCGAGCTGGAGAAAAGAAGGCGGAGCTCGGGGGCTGGGAGTAGGTGTACACAACTATGGTTGGAGGGTGAAGAGGTGTTCGTGGAGGCCCGATGAAGCTTTTGGAAGCTTCAGGCTCAAGCGGGAGTGAGAGGGGTGCTTTTTCCCCCTTTTGCTCCGCCACGGCAGAGATGGCAGCGGCGCTCCCACCTAAATGGAGAACTGGAGCGGTAAGTAGGGAGAAAAGTAGCTGTGGAGTTACGTCCTAAGTCGTCGAAGCCGATCATGGCCTTGGTAGTGGAAGAGAATCCCTGTGAGTCTACTGCTTGCTCACCGGAGAAGGACCTCGTGGCGGCGGTCGCTCACGCACGGGAAACAGAGTCCCGCTCGGGACCTAGACACGAGAGAAAGAAGAAAGGAAATGAACCGGCCCAATCCAGGAGTCAGACTGGACCGGCCCAGCTTGAGCCAGCCTTGAACTGGGACGCATCCAAGCTCTGAGCCGCGCCAGCTCCATGTGGCGCAGGCCAATTGGTCAGAAAAAGGTAATTCCTTCATAATGTTCAGATCTTGTAAAATTCCTAGAATTTAGCTCGATGCTCAGAAAAATACAAACGAGGTACAAAAACGTTCAGAAAAATGAGTAGAACAACATGACCCCTTTATATTAGGATTTTGATGCACGAATATCAGTGATATCTTATTAGTTGTGAAATGCTTAATTGATGGATATTAAATACCAAATGATGACTTAAAATTATGGGAAAATGTCAGGAAGTATATAATAATTTTTAGAATGCATATGATGTCTGTAATCATGATGTTGATGTACGAAAGCATGTAAATTACTTCATATGGCTATCTCGGACTAATAATCCTAAATAAAATGTAATAATTGCATACATGCTCAATAAATGATGAAATTCACAGAGTAAGCTTATATCAGTATATGGAACCTCAGTTTTAATTATGAGATCATAATGATGAACAAAATCCATGTTATATGAAGATGAATCTTGATACATGTTATAAAACCATAATCTAGGTTAATGATGTAACCTAGGGTTAATAGGTGCACAAAAATGATATGGAAGATAATGTTCAGATTATGTATCCTAATCTGGAATATAACATCAGTAACATAAATATCACATAAGGATGAAGATAATACAAGTAATGATGAGAATATCCAAATGAGATAAGTAAAACCCTATGAACACGACTAGGGTTAAGATGATATGCAAGATGATAAGAACCTGATGATAGTATGTAATCTTGTCTTAATCAGGGTTGACCAAGGTTAGAGATGACATCAGGAATATGTGGTGATTAGGTTGTCTCTTTGGAAGGTACGCCATTACCTCTTACTTGGCTTATTATACAATATGCTTGCGTTATATGGTAGTACAAACTTGGCATATGATATTGATTGAAATGATTGTTCTTGTATGATATGTTGCATGATTTTTTATACTTATTACTATGAACACATGAAACATAAGATATCTGGTCCATTATATGATAGCACTAAATCTCTTTGGTAGAATAGTGCATTGATGAAAGTACTAAATCTCTTTGGCAGAATAGTACATGTGAGCACTAAATCTCTTTGGCAGAATAGTGCATTTATGAAGTACTAAATCTCTTTGGCAGAATAGTACATGTGAGCACTAAATCTCTTTGGTAGAATAGTGCATGTGGTTGATCAAGTTTACATATAATGGAAATGTGCCTAAAATATGTGTTCTCTTCTGGTAACAAATATCTTTGTGCAACTATACGCCTTTTCTTATATTTTGTTTAATACTGCCAAGTATTAGTTTTATCTTATTACCAAGATATGATGAGAGGTAAATAAAAGACACGTAGGCGTACTCAGTACAATATTCTTGAAATATTGTGCTGACGTGTACCGCTTGTAATCTTTTGTTTAGGTTGTGGTTATGCTCTTGAAGATCCAGGATAGAGAGAGTTGTGTAGCGAGCTGATGTACAGGTGGACCTGTTGTCTTAAGGTACTGTAGTTTAGTGGTAGTACATGTATATGTATAAGTTTGCTGTTCAATATGTAATATCAAATGTTATAATAATTCATGTTGTAATTATATGTTGAATGGTGAACATGTGTTGTGGTTTGTTTATTGTTCATGTGCATGTGCTACTATTGTTTCCTTCTGACTTCCTCTGATTTTCTTCTTCTTAGCCTAGTGTGTGGTGTTTAAATTGGGATTCTCACTGAGGTGAGGGTTTCAATTTAGACGTCACACATCAGATTAAGTTTTAGAAAATCCAGGGACGTCACAATGTCCATAGGCACCCTTAGCATTGGACACATGGAAAGTAACATGACACCTCATGCTTGAATTATTACTTATCCATAAAGGCTTGCGCGTCCATGGACACCCTTATACATGACACATGGAAAGTCTCATAGACACCTCATATTTGACTCTTTCTTTATATAGCCATATCTACCCCTTCCCAACTCCAAATTTGAAAACTCTTTCTTTCCTCTAGCTTAGAGAATAAATCCTACTCTATTTTTCCATGAAGTTTTTGTCCCAAGGTAAAAGAATGTGCCTACCTTGGTGAAGAAGGCTCCTAGTGTTCCAAATTTTCTCTATTTAGGGTTTCTAAAGGTCCTCCTTTGTTATTATGACCAAAACTAGTAAGTTTTCTCCTTTCCTTCCCTGTTTTCATATTTTAGTCTTCCTTCCACCTTCCTCCAGGTCAGAACCATGGCCTTCCATGGTGAAATCCCACCTAGAACCCATAAACACCTCATCTCCATGTTCTTTTATTAGGGTTTTTCACCTCTAAAGTGGTGAAGGTGCTTCTTGCTCGAGATAGGAGCTTTTTTGGATAAACCAACCTCTATAAGATTGGGAATCTTACTTATTTGCCCTTTCCACCTTCTCTAGAGGTTATTTGGAGGCCTAGGCTTGACTTGGACTGTTTAGACTCTAAATTTGAGGTATGATATATCCCCTATTCTTTTATGTTGAGCAATTCACCTATGCTTATTCATTCTTTTTGTCCTATGGACATTGTCCTATACACAATGTCTTTTATTTTGAAAATCATGGTTCATGTGGACTACCTTATTTGATATTGATCATGTGATCATGGATATTCTTTTGAACTCTTATCTTATGCTTTGTTCGTGATGGAACTCTAAAAGATGACATGTGATGTCTTTTTCCTACTTATGAGGTGGATGTATATGTTGGTCACTTATGTGGTGACTAGTTTATATATTTTGACTATGCTTTCTACTTGCCTCTACATTTAACATGCTATGTGATTCAGTAGCACTAGAGTAGTGTAATTGCATTGGTTTTTATGACAGATGTGTTATTTCCTTCCGAGTAGATGTGATATTTCCTACTCTTTTGGGATGGAAAGGAACCTCATACCCAAGGCAAGATGTGTGATTCTTGGCCCATGTTTTATATATTTGGGAGATTGGATGTATTCCTTTCTCTATCAAGTTTCAAGTTTATGAGACTTGGCTGCCTTTGTGTTTATATTATTCTAGGCCTATTCTTATCTCACATTCATGCAGGTTGATGATGATTGTAGGGGTGTGTGCCCTACTTTCTTTACATGTGATAGTATGGAACAACTTTATTGTTTTAATTATGGAAAGTATCTCTTTTGTTATTGAAAATCATTTCTCTTGATACCCACTTGGGTTGTCTTTATATTATTCATGGGAAGCCTTTACACTTTGATGTCCTTTATTCCATAGACTGCTCAATTTCCTATTTAGTATGCACATACTTGCCTTTGTTGATGTCATCTATTTTATTTTCTTGTTGGGGTATGCTTCCAACCCTAGATTAAGGGCTTGGATGATAAGGCATGAAGTTTTGGACTAGCTGAAGGAGTTAAAGCTTGGAGACAAAGTTGTTATGGTTTAGATTTCCCTCTACTTAGATCCTTATGTTGTATCATACATGTAAACCCTTATGGGATATTATGATGTACTTTTGTAATAACCTTGTGATAAATTGAATATAGTCAACATTTTTATTCTACTACTATACTTTGGTTGTTTTGAATACTATATATTGAAATTTGAAAATGTTACACCTATTCCAGCATACCTTTGAGTGTGTTTGGAATGGATGTTTTATTCTTCAATTTTTTTTGGTAAGGGGGTGATCTCGCCTCCTTACAGTTGATTTTTGAGCATTTGGGGTGGCATATTTGACACTAGTATGGAATGTTGTATTCAATGAGAAAATAAAAGTAAGGCTTATGAATACATTATTAAATATCTAAGGAAATAACTACCACAATCAAGGGACATTTGATGCATCACTTATTTGACTTAATCATGAGTGAAGGATCCTAGATAGAGGATCAAACCAATGAGTTCAATGTTATAACTATTTGGATCCACACCATTAAGATTGAGTTTGTTGATGAAGTCAAAGACCTTATATTGTTTTCTTCTTTGCATGGGGTTGGTCTTCTCCAGTTATAGTAGTCAACAATTTCTCAAAAAATGTGAACATGAAGCTTGACAATATTTAGGATGATACTGAGTGAATATATTAATAAAAGGAAATTTGGTAGATCTAATCTTTATGTGGTCATTGGGTAATGAAAAAGAAGAATAAGTTAGAGTTCAAATCAAAATTTGAATAATGGAAAATCAAAAGAAGAGAGAAATGAGTGTCAATGATGTAAAAAAGAAGAAAACTTGAGGTGGCATTGTAATATCTAGAAGTTGTCACATGAACATGAGGATGACGTCTTAGATACTAGAAATTCCATTGT
This sequence comes from Alisma plantago-aquatica, assembly GCA_963693085.1. Taxonomy (NCBI): domain Eukaryota; kingdom Viridiplantae; phylum Streptophyta; class Magnoliopsida; order Alismatales; family Alismataceae; genus Alisma; species Alisma plantago-aquatica. Next base: position 1,459,229,134 of record OY856411.1, on the reverse strand, counting down.
ATACAAGATGGAGGATCTAGTATTGACTATCTATAAATAGCACTTGAACAAAAAGGATGATATTTAGTGGCAATTGGACACAACAACAACTTCTTTTTGGCCCATCTCTCAAGAAGTTTTTCACATCAAATAGAAGAGGGAATTTTATAAAGGCAAGGATGATAAATTCTATCTAGATTCAAATATTTTTGGTTTTGGTACCTATACATTGAATTTGTTGTTCTTTTTACCATATCGCTAAATGATGCTTGTCATGTTTGGGACTTAAGGATCATTGTAGTTTCTAGATCCTTATTGGTCAATGATGAATTTCATATTAGATTCAAGGATGGCAAGTACAAGGTTATGGAAGGGTCTTTGGCAATTGTGTTAGTTAGACTATGTTTCAAACTATACAAAACCATGTTTAGATTATAATAATACAAAATTCAGGAATTTAAGGTGTTAACACTAGCTCAAAGGCATAATTGGAGTTAGAAATGAGGTGGTAGGGAAGAGATCTCTAGAATATCCACATATTTAACATGTAGGAATCTCTTAAAGATGTTTGGAAGGGAAGAAAGTTATATTTTTGCAAGAAATCAGAGATGTTTATGATGACTCCTAGTCATACAAGGTCACTTCAAAACCTTTTGTAAGATGGTGTGTGATGACCCAAAATTTTAGGGTTTTGATATGCGATATAGTACTTGAAGACAAACCTAGAGTAAAATAGATATCAATGGACCATGATGTGTTATACAATCAAATTAAACAAGTTCAATTTGTGTTGATAATTTGGAGCATAATTGATGTGTACCTTAAGCCCAATGTCTTTATATATACTATGTTGGAGTATTTATGACTTAGTTTATCAATTACGATATATAGGAATCCATATGGTCCAATTATGAATATTGAAATGCATATTTATCAAGATAATGTGATTGAACCTGTCTTGTCATGATTTTGTGATTAATTAATTTATATTGAAGGTTTACACACTTACTATGAGGTTATTTGAGGAATTAAGATTAATGTGCATCTATTGTATTTTTGCTCTAAAACTTGACTAAATGTTGGATTACATGTTGGGGAAATACTAAATAAAATTTTGTATCAAATTACACTAGCCATGTCAGAGATAGAGGTTTGAAAATATGATTAAATGACTATTCATCCATTATTTGTAGACCAAAATTTTCTAGTATATGTATTGTCACATGGAATGTTGTATTTTTGGGATACATGGCACCTTGCAAGTCACTGATCTAGGAGGATGAGAAATTCTAGGTCACCCCTAACCTCCATAAGTGGAGGAACACAATGGCCCTAAGTTTGAAGACGTCAAAGGGGAGTTTGATCCTGCCTCTATTCATTACGTGCCAGGAGTTTGTTACACGATGGTTGAATCCTCCTCATGTAACGATGTCCATTGACCCTTCGTTTGATGATGGAGAACTGTAGTATTGACAGACCAATTCTTCACCTTCTCGTTTCTCCATATCTACTAGCAGCAACCAACTCTAGAGATGAATAGATTGTCAGGTGTATTTTGACCTAAGTTTTAGCTAGAAAGTCAATACCCTGGCCTACCTATTTCTCTAAACTATCCCCCAAATTGTGGCTTTTGGTATCAAGATAAGCAACTTCCATGTTTAAATCCACTACTCACTCCACTAGAATATACAAAGGAGGATAGTGTATGGAAGAGGGGGTCGACCTCCATCATTCCACACCATAGAGATGGATTCAAAGAGGGAAGACCAAGATTTGATGTCATCATAAATAGAGGTTCCAAGATCCCAGATCCATTGAGATCTTTCTCGGTACCTTGGCTTGCTGTAGATAATGTGGGAGACCTTGTCTCTCTTCCACCTTCCAATAGAGGTGCTCCGTGCCAACAAGTTGGGCTTAGTGAGATGTTGGCACCTAACCAAGGCTTCCTACCTACGGCGGTAGGGGACCCAACCACCTAGTGGAACCAAGATCGGTAGACCTATCCAAGAAGCCAATATGCTGACTATTTTCTTGGAGCAGCAAAGAAGATGAGGTACCCCTTTTGCTTGTGGATGGTACTACCAACTCATAGTGTTCTGCGGTGCAATCCTAGTTTGAGCTCATGACCACAGTTCTACCATTTGATAGCCAAATTTAGGCATTTATGATAATTATTTATCCATAGTCTCATGTCGTGATAGCCTTAATATACCCTAAACAACTCTAGATTCTTATCTTTTTTAAGATAATGTTTCTCAACTAGCCAATTTTTAAACTTACATGTACCAAACTTAAGAAGACATAAATTCTCTAGATGTTGCCTAAAGAACTAAACCTGGTTCACTCATAAATAGTCAGGTTCACACCAAAACATTCGGGTTCACCCAAAAAGAGTCAGGTTCACCCCAAAACATTCAGGTTCACCCAACCAGGTTCACTCAGAAATAGTCGAGTTCACCTAAAACCGATCAGGTTTAGCCCCTGATTTTTTGCAATAGTACACGTCAATGCTCCATCAATGACCACTGAAGATGTCAGTGACCATAAAAAATATCAACAACCGTTGAAATCATCAACAACTACCAAAGATTTCAGCAACAACCAAAAATATCAATGACCACAGAAGACATCAATGACCACCAAAGAGATCAGCATCAACGATCGCTACCGCCTCACAACATCGATGATCGTTGGGTACGAACTCGGTCGGGCTCACTCAAAAATAGTTGGGTTCTCCTGGATCGGGTAGGGGTTCACCGATGAATATCACAAAAGTATCATCAGCGATCATTGAAACATTTGCAAATGGCAAAACACCAGGGATCACTGAGGCACTAGTGACCACTAAGACACCAATAAGTGCCAACACAACATACACCAATGACCACCCTCCAAAGAACTAAACCTGATCGGGTTCACCTGGACCCAGTAGGGTTCATCCCACTCATCATACACCATCCGCCTATCCCTACAAATACCCACACTCTGCTACCTAGATAGGGGTTCCATTCCACCCTGTTATGATATTTAGTTTCAGTGACTCTCAATTCCCAAAGCTTTATGGCAGACCTCTAAGGTTTGAAAGGGTTGAAGAGTGCATCCTACGTCCACCCCTTGGGTTTGCCTCCATCCACCATCATATTCCACCTTCATCCACCCATTTCCAACCATTCTCAGCCACCTTCCACATCAATTAATCCATCAAGGATATTGTTTGGGGAAGAATCAAGGAGAAAGGAGGCCTAGGTGTCAAGAATGTCAAGGAGGGTGAACCAAGAATGAGATTCAACCTTCCCAGAGGCTAAGGAGCAAGAGAAACCTCACTTACATGGGGTAAATTTCTTCTTATACCTCTTTATTCTACTTTTCTTCTTCGTTTCTATACACATGATGTTCTTCCATCTTTGTTCAGTGCCAACTACGCTTGTCCATGGCAAGTTGAGCTCTTTCTTGGTTGTAGCCCGTTTTGGCCATATTTATGTCCTTTTACCTTAAGCAAGTAGTTTTATTTTAGATCTAATACGTTTATTCAGATCAAAGAGAAAGGAGGCTTAGGTGTCAAGAAGGTCAAGGATGGCAACCCAAGAATGAGATTCAACCTTCCCGAAGGCTAAGGAGCGAGAGGAACCTCACTTCCATGGGGTAAATTTCTTCTTCTACCTCTTTATTCTACTTTTCTCCTTCATTTCTATACAAATGATGTTCTTCCATCTTTATTCGGTGCCAACTATGCTTGTCCATGGAAAGTTGAGCTCTTAGTTGTCTATGTAGCCCATTTTGACCATATTTATGTCCTTTTACCTTAAGCAAGTAGTTTTATTTTAGACAGTATGTTTTTTGTTCTATCTTCTCTTTCTGGGTTATGATTGTTGGTTTGATTGATCTCTTTCATGCTTGATCTTCTATTTTTACCAAGATTGAGAGATTAATTATACAAATGGGAAATAGAAGGTAGTTTAGACCGAATCTGAGAAGAGGACGTCCAAGGGAGGACTGGTGTAGAACACATGTCGGAGAGATCTGACTTGAACCTTGAACCCGGTCAGGCTAATTTCAACCCACATGGGTTCTAGTCTGTGTTCTGCATAGATTCTCAACTATTCCTAATCTCTTAATAGTCTGGACCTGAAGGTATCCAATATATTCAGAGGCATTGATCCATTCTCCTTGAAAGAGGTTTCAGATCATTGATGGGGTTTTAGTCATGTTGTGCAAGAGCGACTGGGATGACCCCGGCAACAACAACTACCATCATACATTCTACATTTGCATGTTAGGTGCCTACTAGGGTGTTCGAAGATTGTCTACACCCAAGAATGAGTTCATAGACTGCCCAACCTATGGATAGATAGCCAGGAACTCCTTGTCATGATTATTAGGATTCAATGTAATATGTTTTCTTTACTTTGTTTTGTTTTCTTTTATGTCATTTTGCTGGACTCGTTCTAGTTCCCTACATATATCAACTACTAATTTTTCTTAACTGACTTAAGAACAAGATCTTAAGTTTCCTAAACGTTCCTACGTCCCTGTGGTCGATCCTGTATATATACTTCAACCCTATATTAAGTTATGGGGGCCTTGAAGGTTTCGGGTTGAGAATTTAAAAGTGAAATTTACCTTTGGGACCGCTCCTCCACTTTTGGGAATGATATCTCAGGGCCGATCAACTTTCTGCCACCATAATCAGGTTTTGAAAGCCCCTTAGCTCTTGAGTTGAGGAGGTGCCACCAGCACTGACCCAGAGTTGAGATTAACTTTTTGGCTCTGTTGCTGGGGAGTGGTTTTCCATGTTTACACGCCCAAAGATTTTGTTTTGTCATCCATAAGCATGTATATATGTATGCATAGTTCTTATTTTGTTTTGCATATATATGTTCATGTATACTAAATAGTTTCCCCTTTTCTCATGTTTTTTTATCTAAGGACCTTGCTTCCGCAAGGTAGGTGTAAGGAGTGGGACCACCACTCCCTACTATTTTTTTTGAAGAATTAACATCCATTCTAAACACACTCAAAGGTATGTTGGAATAGGTATAAATTTTTCAAATTTATTATAACGGTATGAAAAAGACCAAAGTGTAGCAGCGGAATAAAAATAATGACTATATTTAATTTTCATAAAAGATTATAAAAGTAGATCATAATATCTCATAAGGGTTTACATGTATGATACAACATAAGGATCTAAGTAGAGGGAAATCTAAACTACTTCAAATATGTCTCCAACAAACATATCCAAGAGCTAGATCCATGTTGGAAGCTATGTTCTCCTTGGTCATGTTCAACACCTCGATCTAAACCTGGGTGGTTGGGAAAACACCCAACAAAAGGGAAAGCAAAAGGAAGTATGTGTCAACAAATATGAATAGGATATCAAGGAAAAGAAAACATGTAAATAAAGGCTAGTTTTCATCATAAGATGAAGATTGCAAGAGTATGAGGCTATTTTTAAATAGATGCTTGCCATAAAAAATATAATAAAAGGTAGCATGTATGATAATTATGACTACCTTAACTAAGTAGGGTTGAGGCACCTACTAGACCTCAACCTGTAGGTGAGGGGATAATTAATGCATTCCCAGTCACCTACACATATTTTTATGGGGGAGAATAAGACATTCCCCATGGTGAATTAATACATGCCCTATCTATGGGTGGTTGTACATAAGTACCACTACTATAGCTAAATAGTCCATAAAATCAACATGATAGGAAATAATTCATGACAAGTAAAAGCATCATATCAATTAGAACATGGTAGTGGGGTACAAGATCCAAGAAAAAGAATATCATTACTGGTTTTGAGGCATTTTAACAAAAGAATCATAAATAGAGGAAATAGGGTTCATATAGTCCTTCATTAGGGAATATAGGGTTCGTTTGCATTTATCCCAACATAGGGTGTATGAAATTCACATACATAAAGATGGATTTCACATACCTCTCTTACTGATATCAATTATTAAGTTTCACCACTTTAATTGAGTTCAAGTTCCACTTTGCCTATTTTCAATGTATTAACATGTATTAGAGTACAAAATGCACATTAATGTATAGAAACCCTAATTTTAGAAATTTTTATCAAAACTCAGATTTAGACTCTTAAAACATCACCAATAAACTTATTAATTTCTCTTGATCAAGAAAACATATTTTTATGTTAATTTTGGAGTTATGATGATTAAGATGTACTTTTTATGGTTTTATGCATTAAATTCATTTTACAAAAATCACCCTTCATCAAACCATGAAATCAGACCTTTAAAATATTTTTATTGGATAGAAATTAATTTTCGAATTCCAAAACATATTTATATTTCAAATTTTGATAATCGGATGAAAAGATATGAATTTTTCAATTTGACCAATAGGAAACTACTACATCATCAAACCGATCGAGATAATTGAAGAGAGAGGGAGAGGGAGAAAACGCCATTTAACCCAAGTTTAGGTTTGGAGTTGCATAGGAAACCAAACTAAATCTTCTAGAGAAGGTAAAACAACAAGAAACCAAAACCCTAGAAGAACATGGTAAATAGAGATGGAGATCATCGATTTTAAACATAGAAGCATGAGATTTTAGCATGTAGTAAGAAATATATGAGAAGGGGGTTTTAAAACTCACCTCTAGGAAGGTAAGAAGGTCCAAACATCAAGGTTCTCGAGATTAGAAGGTCTGGTTGCTCCAAGCCAAGCTCCATTATTGAGCAAAGATCACCTTCTCCACTTTAGAGGTGCAAACCCTAGCAAAAGAGCATGGAGATGAGATATTTTAGGGCTGTAGGTGGAGTTTTACCATGGAAGATCATGGTTCCGACTTGGAAGAAGGTGGGAGGAATACTAACAACATGAAAATAGGGAAGGAAAGGAGGAAACTAACTATTTTTGGTCAAAATCACCAAGGAGGAGCTTAAGAAATCCTAAATAGAGAAATTTGGAACCCTAGAGGCCTTCTTCACCAAGGTAGGCACCCTCTTTTACCTTGGGACATCAAATTTGTGGACAAACATAAAATGAACGATTCTCTAAGATGGGGGAAAGATAAGGAGAGGATTTCTTCTTAGTTTGGGAGGTGGGAAGGGGTAGGCATGAATTTATAAAGAAGGGGGAAAGTATGAGGTGTCTATGGGACTTTCCATGTGTCCTTAGGCTAGGGCTTCATGGCCATGCAAGAGGACAACTCATAGACTCTTCTTGTATATAAAAGGTCGGTCCTAAAAGTCCCTAGAGACTTCTAGGACATCCTCACTGTCCTTCAAACAAAGAAATAACCCCATTGGTTGATAACTTTTAAAGATAAGCTCATTTATAAAGAGGGTGATCCCTATAATGCCCTTGAAAAATAACACCTTCAAACCAAGGTGCAAATAGGTTCCCCATGGTTCAAAAACTTGATAATGGTAAGGGAATATCTAAATATTATAATGCATGTCACAATTTATAAAGAAAACCTCTGAATTGGGTAAATTTAATAAAACTCCAAAATGTGCATATAATTGCATAACTTGCACAAACAACATCCAAATTGGACCAAACTTGAAACTTAATCTAGTCTCATGATTTCAAAATACCTCAAAAGGTAGATTAATATTTAGAGTACTTATTTATGGTAGTTAAGCTTGTTCAATACATTAAGTAAGGTTTGAGGCATTACACTTCTAACATGGATTTATTTACCATTGTTCCACTTAAGTGGTGATTTTACATTTTAGATCCTTAAATAAGATTTCGCTGAGATACTTGAGCATAAACCCTTCTATTGGTATAATTATTGAACAAATGTTCACAAAACCACTATAAATTCCACAATTTAAGCATCAAGGCCAAAAGGGATAGAAATGATAGGAAAATATTGGGAAGGGCCAAAAAGAGAATATGTCAAAGTTTTGGTATGTTACAACAGTTTATCTTGTTCACTTATTGATCAGCCTGAACCATGCATCATGAAAGGGAGGTAGATTCAGAAGGAATCAAACCTTTAGATTTATAACCCAAAACCTTCAAGGACCCCCACAGCTTTATTATGGGGTCGAAGTAGATATACGGGGTCAAACACAGGGACGTGGTGACGTTTAGGATGCTGAGACTTATTCTTGAGTCAGATTAAGCCAAGATGATAGTTGAGGAAAGTATGGATCTAGAACTAGTCTAGTGGATTGTCACAAATTAAAACAAAACAAAGAAAAGAAAACAAAACAGAGTCCATAGGATTCTACTAAACTAGAGAGAAAGAAGTTCCTGGCTATGTAACCACAAATTGGACAGTCTATGCACTCGTTCTTGGGTGCAAACAACCCTCAAACACCTCAACAAGAAACCTACATTCAAACATAGCACACATCATGGTATCAATTCATGTGGGGTCATCCCACTCGCTCTCGCGTAGTGTGACTAAAACCCATCAATGGTATGAAATCTCTCTCGAGGATGACAAACCAACCTCCTAGAATATTCTAGATACCCTCTTGGATGTAGAATATTCTAGGATGTTAGGAACATATGACGTTGAACCGTCCTCCTTTCAGACTCTGGTCCAAACTATCTTCTCTTGTCTACTTCTACAATGAATCTCTTGATATAGGTAGAAGTAGCAGCTCAAGCAAGAAAGAGATCAACCAAACTAGCAATCATAACTAGAAAGAGGAGATGGAACCACTACTACAGAAATAGCGTTTAGTGTTGCTTTTCTGGGCGTCAGTTATTTCAGAAAACCGACGCCTATCATAGTAGGCACCGGTTATTTAGACACACCGACGTCTATATTCGAAGACCAGCCAGACACGGGTACCACTTTGTATTCAGCATCGACTGAATTTAACCAACCGACGCCTAAAATTGCCTGCGAAATCCAATTTTTGAGCGAAACAAATTTGGGTCACATACAGCGTCGGTGTTTTAACTATTCACCGATGCCTATTTAAAATGAAATTTTGCGTGAAAAGTTCCACTTTCGGTGTCGGTTATCCTTGGATAACCGACGCTGATAATGGTTCCCGCCAATTAATTTAGGGTAAAGATTGTCTAATTGGACGTCGGTTTTTTATTAGCAACCGACGCTGAAGATAATAGGCGTCAGTTTTCGTAGATAACCGACGCCGTTGACCAACTTAATAGACCTGATCACCCGGCTCTTCCCCCTTTCTTCCTGTTTCATCGCGAATTCTACTGTTGTTCTCCACGCCCCCCGCCGCTGATGTGCTCCACGCCCCCCGCTGTTGCTGCTGTTGTGCTCGCCCACCGCCGGCACATCCTATGCTGCTACCACTGTCGCATCCTCTGCTGCTGCTGTGCTCCACGCCCCGGTCGTTTGTTGTTGCCGCTGCCACTGCTGCTCCACGCGCTGCTACCACCGGCGGTCCTCTGTGCGCTCCACGTCGCGTCCTCTACCGGTCCGCCACTGCTGCCGCCGCTCTTCTCCACACTAGCTCCAGGTAGCGCTACCTCTTTGCTTCCTTCTCCTTAGCTATTTACCAACATGCAGCAAGCACGGCCATGGCTGTGTTGGACAACCATGGCCGTGCTGGACAGCACGGCCGTGGTAACGGCTGTGGCTGTGTTGGCCTACCACGGCCGTGGTAAGGCAACACAGCCACGACCGTGGTAGGCCAACACAGCCACGGCCGTGCTTGCTGTTGGTAAGGATATGAACAAATTTTTATGTAATGCTTTATGTAAATCTTAGGATATAAACAAATTTTTTGCTTGCATATATTTGTGCTTATAATCCTAATGTTTGACTTAATTCAGTAAATTCGGATGCATGTTGAAATAAGATTTAAACTTGTCAATTCTAGCATCCTAATTTGATTTGATTAAACCTAACATTGATGAAACCCTAACATCAATTGTGATGAAACCATAACATTAATTGTGATGAAACCCTAACATGTACATATCTATTATTGTGTTTGTTGGCCTAGAAACCCGTCCAAGATTTACTCATTAGGAGTAAATCTTGGATAGTCCCCGGTTTGGGACTGTTCTTGAACACCTAATCTCACTTAGGATGTAAGTGTATAATGTGTATTGGGTTTTCGAGAAAATTTCGGTAGCATTTCCCCGTTTGTTCTCTAAGTACATATGTACTTAGAGAACAGCGGGAAATGCTGTCGAAATTTTCTTGAAAACCCAATACACATTATACACTTACTAGTGAGATTAGGTGTTCAAGGATGGGATAGGTGGTACACATTTATTATATATAAGAATGACATCACATGTGTTTTTTGGCCTAGAAACCCATCCAAGATTTACTCATTAGGAGTAAATCTTGGATAGTCCCCGGTTTGGGACTGTTCTTGAACACCTAATCTCACTTAGGATGTAAGTGTATAATGTGTATTGGGTTTTCAAGAAAATTTCGGTAGCATTTCCCCGTTTGTTCTCTAAGTACATATGTACTTAGAGAACAGCGTGGAAATGCTGCCGAAATTTTCTTGAAAACCCAATACACATTATACACTTACTAGTGAGATTAGGTGTTCAAGGATGGGATAGGTGGTACACATTTATTATATATAAGAATGGCATCACATGTGTTTGTTGGCCTAGACATGTATGTTTATATTTTTTCTAGTTAATACAAATGCTAAATGTTTGCCTTTTTAATGACATTTTTAGATGGCTGACCATGATGAGCATGATGTCCATGATGAGCATGAAGTCCATGATGAGCATGCTATCCATGACGAGCATGGTGAGGATACCAATGTAAGTTCTAAAAATCATATCATGTATTTCTATAAAATTCATTATCTTCTAGTTATGTCATATATCCCAATATTTCTATATTGTGCTAATTAAGTGTGTTTATTTTTGTCAAATTTTAGGTTGATGATGCACATGTACCCATTGAAGCACTGGAGCAACTTCATGCGCAGCAGCAAACACTTAACAAGAAAAGGGGCATCACTCTGATGAAGAAGTTAATAGCGCTGAGTGGCAGTAGATCCAAATTGGTTGTTGAGTTTGATAATGGAGGAAATGCAATTGGAGTGAACCGTAATAATTTTGTAAACTATCTTGGGTGTGTCACTCGAAGCCATTGTGGTGTTAAGTATGATAATTGGCATAAAGTTCCTCAGGCGAAGAAAGACTTGATATGGAAGTATTTATATGTGAGTTATTATTATTTGCAATTCTATTTTGTAGATTACAAATTATATTATTTGCAATTCTATTTTTGGATACTAGTTAATAAGAATTCTATTTTACAGAATCTGTTTGCATTGGATGAGAAGCTACATCGTAAAAGCGTGATGCAACGTGCTGGAAAGATACTTAGGAACTATAGGACAAATCTGAACAGAGAATACATAAAAGATGGTGATAAGAAGAAGAAGTCAGCCCTTGAGCAGTGGAACTTCTTGGACAAAGAAGATTGGGACAATTTTGTTGCTTCAAGAAAATCTGAAGAATTCAAGGTATTAGGCATCACTCCCAATTTAATTAATATACATTGTAATCACCTATTCAAGATTAACATTTAGTGCTACTAACCAAATCATTAATGTGCATACTAACTAGGCCCTCAGTGACGCGTAAAAAGCAAGGCGTGCACTGAATGTGCATGACCACACTATGGGTCCAAAGGGCTATGCAAGCGTTCGCCAAAGACTATAGGCGGAGTCTGCGGCTACTCAGGAGTCTACTGCTACTCAGGAGTCTGCCACACCCATGCCTCGCCATGATATCCGGATAGCTGGAAGGCAAAACAAGAAGGGTGAAATAAAGAAGCCCGTAACTGCTGAGGCGGCTGCGAAAATGGTAAAATACAACTCTTAGAGCAATCATTTGAATATTGGTTATTTGTGGTGTTAACCAATCATGTGTGTTGATGGTGATTAGCGGGAGCTGCACGAGCAGAGGAAACAAGGCACATTCATCCCTCAGGGCACAAGGGATGAATTGACAGTTGCTCTGGGTAACCCAGAGCATCCTGGACATGTTAGGGGTGTAGGCGCTGGTGTGGGCATCAAAGCATTCTTTGGGCCATCCGAGCGCAAACCCAGAGCGGGACTTTCACAAGAAGAGGTAACCTATTCTTTTTTTAGAATGTTACTGCAAAAGGGAATTCAACAATAAGAAGCTAATGTTTCTTTTATCCATGTATAGGAGAATAAGAGAGTCAAGGATATAGTTGCTAAGAAGGTCAATGATATAGTTGCTGAGAAGGTCAAGGAAGAAATAGTGCGGTGGCAGGCATCTCAGGCTTCCAATCAGCCTATGGCGACCCACTCTTCTCCTGATGCACAGAATGTGAGTAATCCTGGAGACCCATCGCCTAGCACGTCTCCTGTAAGTATTGTTTATGACATTGTAGCTAGTCTTTTCAAGATGATATGTTTTCAAGATGATATGTATATATGCATAACATTCTTTACGTAAATTTGTAGGCATTGAAGCCATGCCGCTTAAGAATGCAAGACTATGTTGTTGCAGAGGCGCGGGCTTACCTATCCCTTCCTGGGGCAACGTTTCATGGGACTCCAATACTGTAGGGCTACGTTCGTGTGAGCTGGATGTGTGTATTACCCGATTGGAGGGAAGCTGCATTGCCATATGCCCACCCAGATATTGATACACTTGGTGAGGAAGAAGGCGGGGTGATATTGTGGCCCAAAGCAGATGTCGTCTACACTACTGAAATTGTAAGATAAATTTACATTACTTTATATTGTTAATGTGTATATATGAGTTCAACTGATCTGAAATTATATATACAGGTTAAAAAGAAGACACCCGGAGCACCTAGGCCTCCACCTCCACTTCCTGCATTACCAAGTTGGGTTCCAACTGACCTAAAATACCTGTTAGGTCCTGCTTGTAGGGGAATGGCATGTTGGCTACGGGCACATAATATACATTGCCCTATAGTTGTTTCTTTAGAAGCAGATTATACAGGTCAATCATACGATACCTCTTTATTTATACAAGATATTATTGAGTTGTTTATGAATGATTGGCTGAATACATCAATGATAGAGACATGGATAAGGTGAGATCTTGTTTATACATCCATATACCTTGTGTAAGATCCGGTGATCTAGTTTCTTATATATTAATGCATACGTAATACATGTTTTGCAGCTACTTAGTCGAAGATAAATGCAAACAATTTGCATTTGATCATGTGGGATTTTTTATTCCATCATTGATTAGTATGGTAGATAAAGACCCTGATAGTGTTCAACAATACTGTATAAATGCTTTTACAATTTTCGGTCAGCAAAATAAGACGATAATAATAGCTCCATTCAATGTCAAGTAAGTTTACTTTGTTTATAATTTGGACTTAAGAAAATTCCATTTTTATTGTGCATTTTGAGTTAATAATTTTTAACTTTTTTACCTATAGCGCTAGACATTGGGAGTTACTAGTTATTGTCCCCGGGACGTTCACTGTTTATTATCTAGATCCTGCGGGAAGTACATTGAACACTAAAATTGGACACATATTGAGAATGCCATTATTCTGGTGAGAAATATTTCATTTTTATATCCGTTAACATATGTTATTACATTACTATTTAATTATGCAATTTACTGTGTTACATTAATATGTAGGGGTTTAGATGCATTCAAAAATGCTGGAGGAAATGTCCCAAGGAAAAAGAACCAGCCAATAATTTGGAAGAACGTAAAAGTAAGTTCCCGACTCCAATGTATATATTATTTATGTGAACTGTGCTTAGTTATATTTTTTAATATTTTGTATGTTTCAATTTATAGTGCGCTACACAAGACAATGGTTGGGCATGCACATACTATGTGATGCGATTTATGCAGATGATTATCCGACATGCCGCATTGGAGATGAATACCATACATGAGGTATTATATATAGTCTCATTAGTTAGTATGAAATATATCAATCTTATTTTTATATTATTACTTATATATATACATCATTCTCTTTGCAGGTGTTTAAAACTGACCACACTATAGGTAAACGCTTAAAAAATGTACATGCTCCATATACGATGGAAGCAATAAATGAAGTAAGAGAAGAATGGGCAAAAGCCATACAAGCAGTGGCGACTGTAAGATATAATTGAGATGCTGATAGCGATCCTGAATGATATTTTGTAAATCAATATTTCTGAATGTTTATACATGTATTTCAATGTTTCTGCATGTGTTAATGTGAGAATTGAATTGATGTCTGAATATATCTACTTGTGTGAAAAACTATTTGTTGATTTTGCAGGTTTTTGGCCTGTTTGTAGGCTGATATCAATGGACGTCGTAAACCTGCAGTTCAGAGACTGAACTGTAGGTTCTCATCCTGCTGACCAGCCACAGCAGGCCTGCAAACTGATAAGAAAAAAAATAAAGTATAGGCGTCGGTTATTTATAGAACACCGACGCCTTAGGAATACATCGTCGGTTATTGGATAAACACCGACGCCGAATGTGACAAATAACCCGACCGTGCAGGAAAGCACGACCATGGTGGAAACGGCGTCACGTATTTGTATAACACCGACACCTATAGTACTAAACACGGCCATGCAGTGAAGCACGGCCGTGTCGTCTGGGAGTATGGTGTCGGTTGTTCAGTTGTTAACCGACGCCTATAGTATTATACACGGACGTGCAACGAAGCACGACTGTGTCGTCTGGTGCCCTTTTTTGTGGCGCGAACCCTATAGACGTCGGCCAACTATATATAACCGACACCTAGAGATCATATGGGCATCAGTTAGAAAACCGACGCCGAAGAGTTCGACCTATAGCGGTGCCCACATAGGCGTCACTTGAAAACCGTCACCAAAGGGGGTTAAACAACCGACGCCAAAGGCGTGTTCTGTAGTAGTGAACATAAAACGTGCTAGATCTAAAATAAATCTACCTGCTTAAGGTAAAAGTACATAAACGTGCCCAAGGCGGGCTATATAGCCAAGAAGGAGCTCAACTAGCCATGGACAAGCATAGTCAAAACTGAACAAAGATGGAAGAACACCATTTGTACAGAAACAAAGGAGAATAGTAGAAGAAAGGAGGAGAAGAAGAAATTTAGCCTGTAGAGGAGAGGAGGCTCTCACTCCCTAGCCTCTGTATAGGCTGGATCTTGTCTTTTGGGTCGTCCTCCTTGATCTTATGGGATCCTTGGCCTCCTTGCTCACCATATCTGCCCCGAATAGCAGCTTGGTTGGTGGATGGGGGTGGAAGATGATGGTGTGGACGTTCTCCTTCTCTCGAAGAAGATGGATCTGCAATCTTCTCTCTCCTCAGCTTCTACCTTTGGAGATCTAAGACTGGAGGTGGAAGATGATGGGGAATTGAAGCACACTGAAGAGATGGGCGTAGAACAAGCACTTTGGCCTTCTCAGACCTCCAGACTCTCCCACGGGGCTCAAGGAACTTCACCAGGTTGGAACCACAAGATGGAAAAACTCCCCAGATCTGAACCATCCTTCAGGTGTCAAAGGGCAGGTATTTATAGGCAGAGTCGTCGTTGTTCTAATATGGATCGCAACTTTAATTGCCATGGTCACGGTCCTTCCTGGTCGCGGTCTATGGTTGAGGTACATCCCACGGTCGTGGTTGAAGCTATGGATTTACCATGGTCGAGGCCGGATCTACGGTCGAGGTGTGGGCCACTGTCGCGATTAGTTAGAAGTTGTGGCGATGACTTGGATTGCAGTCGCGGTGTCTCCCTAGACCACGGTCTCGGTGGAGATAGACACCACGATCGCGGTTGAGGTGAACATGGATACCGCGATCATGATCGAGGTGTCCTATTGGCCGCGATCGTGGTGTAGGCTTAGTTGCTGCAAAAACACATGTGTTGGGGAGAATCCATTTGAGAATAGATGTCTTTCCAGGTTCGGTGCCTACAAGTCCCAAAATTGGCTAATTCGATCAACTTTATTTATAGAATGATATAAATTATTGGAAGATAAGAAACTTGGGATAATTAAGGCATATTAAGGCTATAGTGATACAAAACCATAGATAAATGCTTATCATAAATACGTAAATTTCGGTGTTATCAACTACCTCATGATTAAACTTTTGCTTGTCCTCAAGCAAGACTGTGCTCAAAGAACAAAAAGATAACATCCAAATTAAGCTTGGTGGTAAATGCTAATGCTAAGAAAAATAGTTTAAAACATCAATTCTCTTGATCCATGTCGTTCAGAACAAATCCCCGCCAAACGGGAACAATCCTGCCAAAGTAAGATCAAAGAGCAACCAGGAAAGATTATGCTAGTCCATTGTAACCTATCGATACTCATGAGGGTTTGAATCATAATTATACATCATAAAAGAATTGTCACATAGATGACCACGTGGGTGATGAGCAATGAGCAAACATCATGTATCCATGTAGACCAATCAGGGACAACGCACCTCTCACTTATTCCAGTCCTAAGAAGCAAATCAAAAAGACTCTAATGACTTCTGAGGATCCCGATCTGTGTTAGGTTGGTCCATGTAACGAACAATTGTCCCTACAGTCCGAGTCAGTTGGCCCAGAGTAGTGAGACAGACTCGTCGTACTGTGCTCGTACCAACCCTACTACTGGGATGATCTCATAGGTCTCCTAGGGGTTTCTAGTGACTCTCTGATGAGCTTTTGAAGTGATACTACCATGCATGACATACCCACGTTCATGAGCGCAATCGTACACCATCTAGGCATCATCCTCAAATGTCCTAAAAGAGGAAACAAGCACTCATTTATTCACACTCAAGCTTTTATTCTCTACATTCTAATTTATAGGCCTGGGTGAGAACTCTTTTTTTGATATTTTTGGGATTTTGTGGGTGGCCAAGCCTCTTTTGAAAATTTTTAATCTTCCACCTTTTTGACTCAATATAAGGTGAGAGGGTGTGTAGTCCATCAAGGAAAACACTTCAACTTGACTATAGCTCAAACCTCATTATTATCCGCTTGATACATGTGTGAAAAGATAGTAATTATGATTCAAGGGTCCTTAGAATAGAGGTGAGCTTGTGAAACAACAACTAGGAGTCTTTGATCATTCTTTAGCTTCTTCCAACAGTCCCATATCTTGGATTTGTCATTCACACCATAGATCAAGGGAATAAAGTTTTAAGCTATGAAAAAGTCACATAACCTTAGATTCATTACCAAACTTAAGGAAAGAGTCAATGAGCAAGTCAAGAAAAAGATTAAGCAGTTTTAAGATGAAAGCATTTAGCTATAAGATTTGCATTGTATGGCCTTTAATTTCCAAGCTACAAATTATCCAAGCTACAAATTATGAAATGAAGTCTAATAAATCTAAAAGCAATGAATGGGAAGAATGCATGCAATAAAATGTGAAAAGCGGCAAATAAAGGGGTATACACCTTGACCACCACCCCAAGCTTAAAATCTTTGGTTCGTCCTTGAGCAATTCTTCTAGTTTTGGAAGGAGCGGAAATTAGTTGCTTATTAGTAGTCACTATTTAGATATTGATCTAGGTTTTCTAGACCACTCGGTGCATTCTCAAAGTTCTGGTTTAGGTCTTGCTAAAATTGGACTGCTTGGTCGAAGCTTTGGGTCAGCTGATAGAAGGGCCTGGGGTTGATGGAACGGTTGGTGATAGAATGGTTTGGGCTCTAGAGGAAAGACCATGTCAAATCTCTCTCTAAGGTAATACACTTCCTTCTCCAATGTGTTGAACCGTCTTCCAGAGTCAGCTCTGAAACCTATCATGATCTCATAGAATATCTCTTGATTAGTATATGGCACGTATGGATCCTGGGGAGGGGGTCATAGATAAACTACAGTAGGCATCTTTTCATAGGGCCCTCCTTGATAAGGTATGTTGTAGAAACTTATCCCCATCTTTTGCCCACCCTCTCGAGCCTCTGGCCCTGGTGGTGTAGGAGAAGAAGCTCCTGCAGCTCCACCTGTATGATGAACATTACCCTGAGCATCCAAAAGAGAGACATCCATGAATGATGTTTGACATGCGAAATCTGCATTTGCTGGCAATAATATCTTGTACTTGTAGTGACCAAAGATATATAGATAGCCAGTGTCACACTGCTGGTTCACTCCTGAGCGGATCAAGTGGTCTAAGTCTAACTTGGACCACTTGGAAGTTTCTTTCATTAGTGCCTACTGTTCATCTCCAATTCCCAAATGGCGTGCCATAAAAGTTATAATTCCCACCATTGGCATGAATTGGACTTGTTTCTTGAAAGAGTTGTGGATGTGGAGAATTATGAAATTCCCCACATTCACTTTCTTTCCTACTACTGCACACCAAAAAATGTAGAGTTCAGCTGCACTGAGCGCTCCTTGACTGTCTTGTTTTTCCAAGACGCAGTTTGCTATTACCCAGTGTAAATAATGAATTGATGGGTTGTGGATGTGCGAGGCCTTAGAGCCCTTAGTGATGCACTTGTCTTCCCTCGTAAGCATTTTCCATGCTTGGATGGGGTTAAAGTTGTGGTCCCAAGTCTCTAGCCGGTGTCTAGACATCTCAGTGCAGTCTTCATCAGATCGTGACAACCAGCTATTGAGCTGTTCCATTGTAACCTCGCGGGGCTTGTTAAGGAGATGAAAATGTAATGCAATGTGTTGGTTGTCCTTGGATGTCTCTAGCGTGGCATAAAACTCACAAGCGAGTCTATGGTAAGCATTGCAATGTGCGTATGCAAGCACATCAAGGCCAATGACTGCTAGATATCTGTCTACATGCTCTTGGATTCTGAGTCTAAGAAGTGTTCCTGGATCGGCTTATTTTGGGTCCGCAAGTCTGCATTTCTCTCTAATAAGAGCATCAAAATTTTTCTTTTGCTTTATGCTCTGAAATAAGGGAGAGCGGAGTGACCTTTGATTGACACTGCTATTAGCTGTGTGGCATCTGTTCCCCTGGAAAGAATCTTGTGAGGTGGTCGACCGTCGCAAGTATGTTGAACGTTCTAATGACCGTTGACGCTGGTCTCTTACACATGAAGCTCTGTGAAGAACTGACGGGCCTTCTTGATACCCGATCGAAGTCTGGAGCTCAACTACGTGACGTTCTGTCCACATCCTCTCACTGGAGGCTTCTTGCACTGACTTACCGTTGTAGGTATCCATAGGAGTTCTGACCAAGTTGCAGGAATCTGAGTCAAACTCTTGCGGCCCAAACCCTGATGCATAAAGAATAACTTCATCTTCATATATTGGATTCGTACTTCGGGAGGCGTGTTGTGGGTAGGGGCTCCTATAATTTGATGGTGATGCAGAGATTCCTTCCCCTTTCTTCCTTATAATGGACTTTTTGAGCTTTTTGAAGCTATTCTTCATGGCATCCATTGTGTCGATTCTTTTGATTGTAGACTCGATAGACTTTACTATGGAGAAGGTCTATGAAACTACTCTAAGATGCACCAAATCTTCCTATGGTCTGGATCATGACCACAGTGAAGACCGCGATCGTGGTATTAGAGATCGTGACCTCTGTGACTAGCCTCAGTACCGTGACCTATGTGATTGTGATCAAGTAGACCACGACCGCGATGTAGGCTGGGATACCGCAACCTTGACTTCTTGATCACCGTAACTGGGATTAACTAGGTGGATGTGGTCTGAGGGATCATGACTGTAAAGAAAAACTTGATACCCAAGCCCGTGTATGTTGGACACCACAACCTGGTGTACAAAGTGACTTAGATCTACGGGACTGTGATCATAAAGACCATGATAGTCCTCACCATGGCATCTTGATCACCGGTCTGCTTTCTACGAAGGAGACCGCGATCGGGACCGCGGAACTTGGTGCTGCCTGAGGTGTATGGCTGGCGAGCTGTTGGGCCACTGCTTAATGACCACGGTAACAGTCCAGCTGTGGTTGTAGTTGTTGGTGCCGAGGCACTCGCTCCTTCCCTATTAGCCTACATCGACGACAAGGAGAATAGGGAAAATAGGTGGAGAGCAGTGTGGAGATGGAGGGAACTCTGTGGTTTAGCAAGGAGGCGACACTTCGACCTGGGGGTATTTATAGATTGGGTGCCCAGCTCATCCCTCGCGTGAAATGCATGAGGTTGCGAACAAAACGCCGGCAAAATCGGAAAGAACGTCGAAGACTCAGTCAAAAAGGGAAAAAATCTTGGTCAAAAGAGAAACAGTGAGTCAAAAGCTTTCCTGGGTCTTGCACAACTGCAGTCGCGGTCTCACTTATGCATGACTGTGGTCGCGGTCCCGACTTTTCAGACTATGTTCATGGTCTTGCTAACAAGCCATGGTCACAATCCTTGTCTTGAGACTGCGGTCATGGTCCCAGCTATACCACGCAGGGAAGATGAGGGTGTGGAGCCTATAGAGAACAAAACCCGGATCGAACACCAAGGAGGGGCAATCAAAGGAAAGATGATTAAGATACGTACCAAAATCAGCTGTTAGGGTGCGAAGATGTAAGTGCATGAAAAATTAGAAGAAAACTAGAAGATGCAAAATAAACAATATTTCTGGCAGTTAGGGGAATGATAAAAATTAAATTGGCTTTATTTTTATGTGAAAAGTAAAGTAAATATTAAAGAAAAATTGTGTTGGAAATAAGGGGTGGCTACCCTACAACTCCTACTCTAGGATCCCAAATCCTTAGTTTTTGGGTTCCACTTACATGTATCTCAATGCTTGTACCCATGGTGTAGTGGTAGGGCATGAGGAAAAGTGATCCCCTCTGACTCTGGAAGAGAGGGATAAAGTATGCCCATACAGAGAAGTCATCCCTATGCCTAGATTCACTTGAACTGCACTGGGATGAATCCTTTGGCAGCTCATCTTTAAGGTAGCCTTCAAGATATGGATCTGAACAGGAAGGCCCCAAGATGTCGACGTAGGGGAGAGGTTGAATGCCTTCTGGAGGGCTCATCTCTTCTCCTTCCATCTCTAAACTTGAGGTTGGATGCTCAGATAAGTTTTTATGTACTGTCTGAGTCATCCATTCATCTTCTGAATAAGATGTAACCCTAGAAAAACATGTTTGTCATTCTTTTACCCCTAACTTGTCACCTTTTGTGGGGTCCAGGGTGTCCTCATGCTCAGCAGCCACGTTGTAGTAGATTGTCCATCCTACGCCTTTGATGTCCACCATTCCATAAATAAAGTTGATCGAATTAGCCAATTTTGGGACTTGCAGGCACCGAACCTGAAAAGACAACTATTCTCAAATGGATTCTCCCCAACGCATGTGTTTTTGCATCAGCTAAGCCTACACCATGATCGCGGACAACATGACACCTCGACTGCGATCGCAGGACCAATGTTCACCTCGCGACTGCAGTGTCTATCTCCACCAAGACTGCGGTCTAGGGAGACACCGTGACTGCGATCCAAGCAATCACCACAACTTATGACTAATCGTGACCGTGGCCTACACCTCGACCGTAGATCTGACCTCGACCATGGTAAATCCACAACCTCAACCGCGACCGCAAGAGGTACCTTGACCATATACCGTGACCAGGGAGGACCACAACCGTGGTCCTCACCGTGACCGTGGCGATTGAAGCCACGATCTAGATTAGAACTGCGATGACTCCACCTATAAATACCCGCCCTTCACAACCTGAAGGATGGTTTGGATCTAGGGAGTTTTTCCACCTTGTGGTTCCAACCTGGTGAAGTTCCTAGAGCCCCATGGGAGAGTCCATAGGTCTGAGAAGGCTGAAGTGCTTGTTCTACACCCGTCTCTTCAGCGTGCTTCCATTCCCCATCATATTCCACCTCCAGTCTTAGATATCTAAAGGCAGAAGCTGAGGAGAGAGAGGACTGTGGATCCATCTTCTTTGAGAGAAGGAGAACGTCCACACCATCATCTTCGACCCCCATCCACCAACCAAGTTGTTGTTCGGGGCATATCTGGTGAGCAAGGAGGCCAAGGAGCCCATAAGATCAAGGAGGATGACCTGAAAGACGAGATCTAGCCTATACGGAGGCTGGGGAGTGAGAGCCTCCTCTCCTCTATGGGCTAAATTTCTTCTTCTTGTCCTTTCTTCTAATGTTCTCCTTTGTTTCTGTAAAAATGGTGTTCTTCAATCTTTTTTCGGTGCCGACTATTCTTGTCCATGGCTAGTTGAGTTCCTTCTTGGCTATGTAGCCCGCCTTGGGCACGTTTATGTACTTTTACCTTAAGCAAGTAGATTTATTTTAGATCTAGCACATTTTATGTTCCATCTCCTCTTTGTGGTTATGATTGCTAGTTTGGTTGATCTCTATCTTACTTGAGCTGCTACTTCTGCCTATATCGAGAGATTCATTGTAGAAGTAGACAAGAGAAGATAGTTTGGATCGGAGTCTGAAAGGAGGACGGTTCAAGGTCATCTATTACTAACATCCCAGAATATTCTACATCCGTGAGGGTCTAAAATATTCTAGGATTTTGGTTTGTCATCCTCGAGAGAGGTTTCATACCATTGATGGGTTTTAGTCACACTACGCGAGAGCGAGTGGGATGACCCCACATGAATTGATATCACAATGTGTGCTATGTTTGAATGTAGGTTGCTTGTTGAGGTGTTCGAGGGTTGTCTACACCCGAGAACGAGTGCATAGACTACCCAATTTATGGTTACATAGTGAGGAACTTGTTTCTCTCTGGTTTAGTAGAATCCTGCAGACTCTGCTTTGTTTTCTTTTCTTTGTTTTTTTTAATTCGTGACAATCCACTAGACTAGTTCTAGCTCCATACTTTCCTCAACTATCGTCTTGGCTTAATCTGACTCAAGAACGAATCTCAGTGTCCTAAATGTCACCACGTCCCTATGTTTGACCCCGTATATCAACTTCGACCCCGTAATAAAGTTGTGGGGGTCCTTGAAGGTTTCAGGTTATAAATCTAAAGGTTTGATTCCTTCTGAATCTGCCTCCCTTTCTAGACACACGGTTTGGGCTGATCAACTTTTTGGCGCCATTGTCGGAGACGTGGTTTTCCACGTTTACACGCTTAAAAGATTTTGTTGTGTCACTTTTAATCATGTACATATATGCATGGTTTTTCTTTTGTTTTAAACATCTTGTCCATATATACTGAATAGCTTTCCTTTTTCTTATACTTTTTCAGCCATGGATCTTGCTTCTGCAAGACAAGTCATCTTGTCCACCTGTCCTTCTGAATTTTTCTGTCGTTTCGGCTGCTGGAAAATAATTGATAGTCGTGCCTTACAACTCGTCGATCTATATTCACCCCCACTATCATCATATGTAGATGCTCCAACAATGAAGATTGCCAGTCAGCCCTCGACTTCCTTGCTATAATGGGATCAAGAACTGATGAAGGCAGTGGAGTTAGCTGGAGAAAGTGTCAATGCACTCACCTCCTTAGCTCCTCATCTCCAAGAAGATGTCGATCCACTCCAACAACTACTAGAAAGGCATGATCATCAACTCCAAGTAGCCAACGAGATTGTAGACTGCAGTAGAAGTCTACTTCAAACTGTTGAGCAAGGATTCATTCAAGCATGCCAATTTGATACAGTGAGACTACAACAGGAGAGGAAGGTGGAATTGATGGATCTCAGAAGCTTGGTTGCCCAAGTCCAACAACTTCATGATAAAGTTGTTGAACAGGGCAAGAATCTTCAAGAGCTCATCAATTTGGTTACCACACAGTTGCAAGCGCCACCGCCTTACAATGAAGACTTTAATCATCAAGACCATTCCATTGGGTCCGAAGCAGAGTATGCCTCACCATCCGATTCAGACCATCAAGTGGATTCATCAGGATTTTTCTGTGAAGACTAACCCACCTGGGAAAGCCCTTCATTCTATCCAGATGACTCAGCTGATCAACCAATGGAAAATACAAGCCACACGCATGACTGGTTTTATGATGACAATGATGAAGACTCTTGTCCTCTCTATAATAGCCAAACAACCTTGTAGCTAAAAGGTTGGTTTGAGGAACCTGAGTCAGACATTGATCCAGACCAGAGAGATAGCTCTCACATTGAGACTTGTCACTTATCCTTGAGCAGTACGCCAATCATGGTTTGGAACAATTTGTTCGATGATGACAACAATGATAATTTCTCAAATTGGAGCAGTGAATATACTGATGAAAATGAGTTGGAGCAGCATGAATCATCATTCACCACCAACCCTTTACATATAAATTATTGGAAGATAAGAAACATGGGATAATTAAGGCATATTAAGGCTATAGTGATACAAAACTACAGATAAATGCTTATCATAAATACATAAATTTGGGTGTTATCACCTATCCTCTTGAATTTTTCTGCATCCTGGACTGGTGGCAAATGATTGAAAAATGTGCACATCAACTAGCTGAGTTATATTCACCTCCACCATTGTCATTTGTAGAAGCTACAACAACAGAGATTGTCGATCGACCTTCAACCTTAATATTGACATGGGATCAAGAACTGATGAGAGAAATGGTGCAAGATGGGGAAAGTGTTGATGCACTTGTCACCTACTTACCCCCTCATCTCCAAAAACGAGTGGATCCACTTCAACAACTACTGCAAAGGCAAGATCTTCAGGTCCAAGTAGCAACAAAAGGAGAAGCATGCTTCAAAATGTTGTGCAAAGAGACATCCATGCACAACACTGAAGCAAAGGAGCTCCAAGAAACATACATGGTAGAAATGGTCAGTCTTAACAGCATTTCAGCTCAAGTTAACTAGCTTTAGGATAAGGTTGCAGACCAAAGAAGGAGACTTCAAGACTTTGTCGGTTTAGTTCTCAGTTCCAGAGTATGATAACAAGGGTTACAATCATCACAACTGTAACACCCAAGCCCACTTCCCAATGCTCCATTAGAATTTCAGGAATGACGAATCGTCCCACAAACTGCCACTAGCCTTAACTGCACGCTTTGTCCTTACTCACACGCAAGCTAGGATAAAATTCTTGCCTGGTCACCCATCCTAATACTACAATGGGTTGATCATGCTTAACCACAAAGTTCTTTAGTAATGGAATCTATGAAAAGGAGTTGTACCTTGGTAATATGGGTAGTCCAATCATTCCTTTTAAGATCATTTTATCTGACGCCTCAAATACTAGGATGTTACAATCTCCCCCACTTAGACTCTTGACGTCCTTGTCAAGGATCAACTATATGGCTCATAATCATTCATCAAGGATCAACTACATGGCCTCATAATCTCTGCCCATTTCATTGCATACCCAAATAGCCCATGTGCACCCATCTCCTGATCATAGCTAGCAACACATGGGTGGCTCCATCACCATGGATAGCCCTTTCCAACATACTTGGACTGCTCAAATACTGGTATGCCACAAACCCAAGTGGGCCCCACCTACTGGAGGGGTTATGGCTTTGATACCATTTGTAATGCTCGAGCCCACTGCCCAAGGATCCAGTAGAGATTTAGGAATGCTCTAAAACCATTTGGACTGAGCACACTTAATCATAGAGTTCTTTAGTAATGGGCTCCCTCAAAAGGAGGTGCACCTTGGTGATATGGGTAGTCTACTCATTCCTTTTAAGATCATTTAAATCTAAGGCCTCAAATCCTGGGACATTACAAAGACCCCTCCATTTAGCCCATTGGTGAACTTATCTCAACCTCTTATTAGGGAAATCAGTTAGATTGATTAGGATTTTTATGTGAAGACCCACTTTACCAGGGGGAACTTCATTTTATGCATATGATTCACCTTAGCAACCAATTAAGGGATTACAAAGTCTGTAGGGATAGTTTTATGATGATGATCACTTTTACTCTCATTAGGGATGCTAGACAACCTCACAATATGAAGTGCGCCTTGAGCATCTTGAATCAACCTTTATTCCAAACTAAGGTAATACCTCTCATATTGAGACTTGCCACTTTGTTTCAACCAGCATGCCTACTATAGTTTGAAATAATTTGTTCGGGGAGGATGACTATGTTGATTCTAATTGGGGAAGTTAATACACCAACTACAATGACGAACTAGAGCAAACGAGCCAACATTTTCCACCATCCCCTTATAAGGGGTGGCTGGAATTGAAGGAACATGATGGACAATCCGTCACAACATGACTTCTAAGAATGAAGATACCACAGACCCCATAGAATATCATAAGATTGGGTGGTAGAACCACAAACAAATACACATGGGGGAACTTCTTATTTAGAAGATGATTGGATGAATCAGATTGTACATGGAAATTTATCCACGCATCCAACCTCAAGTTCAGAGATGAAGAGAGAAGAGAGGGGCCATCTAAAAAACTTGTAGCTTATCCCCTCCATCTCATCCCGTGTCGACATCCTAGAGCCTACCTATTTAGATTCATACCTTGATGGGTACCTTGAGGATGCTATGCCAAAGAATTCAATTCAGTGCAGTTGAAATCAATTCCAGCATAGAGATGACTTCACCTAGTCACCAAATTTTACTACTCCTCTTTAGACTCAGAAGGGCCCACATCTTCTCCTATTCTACTCCTATAATGTGGCAAATCCCCTCAGAAAGACACATGCGACACATGTCCCAAGTATTAGGATTTGGGATCCCTTTGTCGATGTCGTAGGGTAACCACCCCCTCTCTTACCCTATTTTTCTTTTCTCCTTTTCTTAAAATAAATTCTATATTTCACATTCATTGTTAGGTAGTTTCTTTCCTTTAACTTCTTAAATATATCCTTGAATACATGCATCCTTTTGGACTTTAATAAATTTCTTTGATAGTATATCCATTCATTCCTTCCCTACTATCCCAAGTTTAGGTCTTTCTCGAGGACGAGCAAAGTTTTAAGCTTGGGGTAGTAGGGCTATTCACCCTTCTATTTCTTCATTTTTCATGCATGCATGTTTACCTCCTGCATTTAGGTGCAAATTTTAAATTTTTGAACATTTTAGCCTAACTTTACTGCTTTGTAGAACTTTGTTTCTTAATTCATAGATTTGCATTTAGGACTATGTGGTGTGAATCTTATAGTTAAATGTGTACCCATGCACTTAAATGCACAATTTTCATCTTAAACTACTTGATCTCTTATTTATCTGGCAAGTTGACTCTTTCATTAAGATTGGAAATCAACCTAAGGTTATTTATAGTTTAAAACATTATTCCCTTGATCTATATTGTGAATGACAAATTCATGATTTAAGACCACTAGAAAGAGATGGAGTTTGATAAAAACTCCAAGCCACACTATTCATGGACTCACCTCTACTCTAGATGACCTTGAATCACAATTATTGTTTTTCACACAGGTATCAAGCGGGCAATGATGAGTTTTGAGCTATAATCAAGTTGAAGTGTGTTCCTTTGACCATTTGTGTACCTTCTCACTGTTCATCGAGTCAAATGATGAAAAAAATACAGGCTTGGACGTCGATAAATACCAAAAATATTAAAAATAGTTCTCACCCAAGCCTATCAATTAGAATATTGAGAATAAAAGCCTGAGTGTGAATAAAAATATGAGTGCTTATTTTCTCTTTCAAGGGACTTAAGGATGGTGCCCAACCATTGTATGATTGCTCTCATGAATGAGGGTATGTCGTGTCTAGTAGTGCCACTCTGAAGGCTCATTAGATATTAACCCCTAGGGAACCTATGAGATCAATTCTGTAGAAGGGTTGGTTCGAGCATAGCACGAGGAGCTCATCTCACTACTTTAGGCCAATTAGATCAGATTGTAGGGTTTGTTTCTCATTATATGGACCAACCGGACATAGATAGGGATCCTCAAAAGTCATTAGAATCTTTTTTTTTTGTTTCTTCTTAGGACCCAAATAAGTTGGAGTCACATTGTACCTGATTGGTGTACATGAATACATGATAATAGCTCATTCTTCACCTCCATCACCCACATTATTACCTCTAAGACAATACTAAAATTTTGAATTATTTTGATTAAAACCCTCATGAGTATTGGTAGGTTGCAGTGAATTTTTTTAATCTAGCCTGGATACTCTTTGATCTTACTTTAGTAGGTTTTTCTTGAATGGTAGGTGTTTGTTTAGAAATAACATTGATCAAGAGAATTTAAGTTTTAAACTATTTTTTCTTAAGCCTTAGAATTTATCACCGAGCTTAATTAGGATGTCATATTTTTGTTCTTTGTGCACAATCTTGCTTGAGTACAAGCAAGGTTTAATCTTGGGGTGGTTGATAACACCCAAATTTAGGTGCTTATGTTAAGTATTTATCTATAATTGTGTGTCATTATAGCCTTAATATACCCTAAATAACTCTAGATTCTTATCTTATTGTAGTTTATATCTTTTTGAAAATAAAGTTGCTCAACTAGCCAATTTTGGAATTTATAGGCACCAACCTTGAGAAGACATTGATTCTCAAGATTTTTTTTGACGAACCCGACTGGGTGCACCCAAAAATGGCCCAGTTCACCTAAAAATGGTTGGGTTCAACCCCTGACTTTTTGTAATAGTACACGTCAATGCTCCATCAGCAACCACTGAATATGTTAGCAACGAATTCATCAATGACCATTGAAGTTGTCAGAAACCATTGAAGTAATTAACTACCACCGAAGATGTCTGCAGCGGCCAAAAATACCAGTGACTACTGAAGCCATCAACAACCACCAAAGACATTAGCATAAAAAACCGTTGCCACCCCACAACATCAGTGACCATCAAGTATGAACCTGGCCAGGTTCACCTATAAATGGTCGAGTTCACACGAAAGCGATTGGGTTCACCTGGACCCGATCAGATTCACCAATATATATCACAAAAGTAACATCAATGAACGCTTAAACATCAGTGAATGCCAAAACACCAATGATGACTGAGCTACCAATGACTACTGAGATACCAACAACTTCCAAAGTAGTGTACCCCAGTGACCACCCTCCAAAGACCTGAATCTGATTGGATTCATCCCACTCTTCATCTACCATCCGCATATCCCTATAAATAGCCAGCCCTTTTGACACAAATTTACCATGCGTAGAATGCAAGTGCATGCGTCAGAGTAATATAGGCCTTTGTGAGGCCCGAGTCAAACTCAGGGAAACGTAATGATTGGTAGACTACTACTAACTACTCACAATCATCTAGACCGATTAAAATGATTTAAGAGTTGATTGAAAGAGAAAAGAAAATAAAAGAAAATAAATCAATCGATTAAATGTTTAGTTTAATCAATTTAAATGGGAATCTTTAGGATTACAGTTTCACCACAGGTTCTCATTGTATTAATTTCTACATAGTTAACCTAATTCGTCTCTCATTCCGGGTTGTGGCCTGTAGTTAGAATTGCTCGCTTTCGCGATACAATTCACTACCTAAATCTAGATTGGTTCCATGGTAGTAGTAACCTATACTCCAAACTAGGTGCATGAAGACCATACTCTGGGTTTCCACCATTAACCGTACATCACCTTATTCAAAGGATTTATTAGTTAATGTGAATTTCGTTTCTTTTCAACCGTTAATTCTTCTTTCAAAGTAATTAAAGGCATTAGATTACAATTAGGGTGATCAATCATAATGATATAATGGAGAAAATGAAATCATACCACATATTTAAGAGACAAATTATGAAATACTATGGTAAAAATGTCATACAACGAACGATCACCCGTGCTACTCCCGGTCCTAAAGATAGAGGGGATTAGCCCCGCATGGTTGACAATGGAGAACACATAGGAGTAGAGAATAAAAATGTGGAAAACATGGATAAAACTCGTGTAACCCCTGATACGAAGGTGCTCCTGGAGATCCTCCTCAAGAAACGTGCGTTTTGCAGTCTTCCGGCAGCAAAATCGCCCGTCAGAGGTGCCCGGATCACCCGGTTGACAACCTTTGTCTCTTTTCTTCTCTCTCTCTCCTTCTTGGATTTCTTGCAACATGATATGAGATCTCCCCTAGGGCTGGTCGTGCTCTCCTTAGGTCATAGGACCACTTTACGGCACCAAAAAAGCTCAACTGTCGGATTAAAATGCTCCGTTTTAGTGCAGAAAATTGCCAGGACCCAGGTCGATGGTATTGACCATGATGTTGATATTTCTTTCCAAATTCGCGTTTTGGGGTTGATTCCTGATGAAATGTCGATACTATCGACACAAGGGTCGATGGTATCGACTCTAGCCAGTGCAAAAGTACCTGAAAAAGTACCAAAACATGTGCATAAGTCCGGGGATTATATAAAATCATATAAATATGATAAAATAAGTATAATTTGATGCAAATAGAGTTTAAAGGCCAACTATAGTGAATTATGTAAATATAATCAAGAAACTGACAAATACGTGCATAAAATAGCTATAAAATAAGCCTGTAAAAGTGACTCAAAACCCATGCATCAAACTCCCCTAAGCTTAAACCTTGCTCATCCTCGAGCAACAAAACTTTGGATCTGATTGAGATAAGTCAGTAATAGGACATAATACATGAAATGCATCTGCATCATCCCCACTTTCTTTCCACAAACCGGCCCTCATTGACCACTGAACACTAACTGCCATCCAGGTGACCAAAGTCCTATGTAAAAGATGTCCATCCCCCAATCAATGAAACACTATCAATTAAAGCAGTTAATATGATAAACTCATCTGGTCCATACTTGATGCATCTTATGATCTCCTATCTACGTTGCTCATTTCCTAACTACCATCTAAATGGAAGCAGATCTCCTGATATTAATGAATGAGGAGACTATCATGGGTGGCCTACCGATTAGAGCAACATGTGGATGGGATAGGTGGCTGTGGAAGAGATGGAAGCACATAACAGTCAATCATGCAATACAATAATTAATGACCTATAATGATGCAAAATGCAAGTAAAAATGTCCTAATGCTACATTTTTGGTGGAATGATGCATGCACTATCATTCCATCTCAAGGTGAAATGGAATATCTAAAAAACTACACCATGTGCTTATTCTTCTTAGTATGTAAGTGAGAACAGGTTCCTTTCTCCCTCTCATTCCTACTTCTCAATTTTTTTTCTTTTTTTTTCAAAATTTTTTTTCAAGCCCTTATTTTCATAGATAACAATGAATTATTTTTCGGGCTCACTTCTTGTTACATAACTTGTACATTTGAAGCATTCAGAAGGTAAGGAACAAGTTTAACACCTTTCATGTTTTCACAAGAACATACAACACATGATGTACAACTATAAGCTCAAAAGATGTGAATGCACTAAAAAATGATAATTATGCAATTAAATGACACACACCTAAAGATAATGTGCATGTATGATTACTTTATCCCTTTTTTCATTTTTATGCAAAAATGTGTGAAAATAGTTGTAATGCAAGACCTATTTACATGAGATGCAATCAAAAAGTGAAAGACAATAATGTGCTCCCATTTCTTATGGTGGAGTGTGAATGAGATTGCGGTGGATCAGATCACAAGACTAATGGACAAAACCCTTTGAAAATATCATATGTCCCTCTCTAAAGACCTGTATACTGGGTAACTGAAGGATTTCTCTCTTAAACTTTAGTCTAAGGTCACGTTAGCGTTTGGTCGGTTCAGGCTCAACAACCTTGTCAATCACTTTTCCTTAGACAATAAAGATAGTCATTCATGTCCTTGTATCCTGAAGCTGACTCACCCAAGCACTTCCTCAGTTATGCAACTCAATTTCTCACAAGAATAAGCTCAAAAAGTTTTCAATATGCTCATTTTTTATGTGCACACAACCCAAGAGTAAAACTCCCAATTGAACCATGCATTTATTGCTCCACAGATTACACTAGATAGATGTAGATCCTACAAAAGTGGTAAATCTAGAAATAAAAAGAACTAATATTTCAAAAGTAAAAGAAACATGAAAAAGTAAGTAAAAACTAAGATAGAGGGATGTTCCAAACCCCCCCCCCAAGCTGGAATATGACTATGGCCTCATAGTCAACATTCTAACTTAAGAGGTGGAACAGCGGTACCATTCACTTTAAAGTGTGGTGAAGAAGGATGGTTAGATGCTCAAGTGGAACAAGTGATGCTTGCTATCTCCCTCCTTTTGGTGGTCCACTTTTGTGTCTTAGTGGTTCTAAGACGTGACTTGCTTCATCCTTCTTTGCTCTGCAAAAAACGGTTCGAAAAAATCTCATTTCGACACCTTTTACGGCCTGTTTTATGCAACTGTCCTACAGGTGTCGATACCATCGACACCAAGGCCGATGGTATCGACTCAGGCTCAGAAAGTTTGGTGTACCGATGTATCTAAAAGCCTGGGAAATCAAAAGTGTCGATACTATCAACACAAGGGTCGATGGTATCGACTTTACTGTCACCAATTTTTCTGAAAATCATCAGGAATCTCGATACTATCGACACTAAGGTCAATGGTATCGACTTTTCTTCAACGTTTACTGATCCAAACTCGATACTATCGACAGGGGTGTCGATAGTATCGACCTTAAAATTCTACACACTTCAAAACACGAGTTAGGGTACCATTTTTACAAAAATTATCAAAACCTAAGCAAAACTAAGTACATAAACATAAAAGAACATAACCAAACATAAAATGAACCTAAAGCTGGATTGCCTCCCAAAAAGTACCCTTGTTTAATGTCCTAGGTTTGACATAAGGATACCTTTAACTTGGGTTGTCAAGGGATGTCTCCAATGATTCATTTGGAAGTTTGAATTTAACTCTATCATCACCAATCCCAAGTGTCAAGTAACCTTGCCCAATGGCAGCGATTACATCAGCTGTAGCTTGGAACGACCTTCCCAATAGCATCTCACCTCCTTCTATCTCATGCATGTCCATGACTACAAATTCAATAGGGAAGATGAATTTGTCGACCTTAACTAGCACGTCTCGCATATACCTTGCATCTTCACAATGGATCCATCCACCAACTCAATTTTCATGGAAGTTTGTGTTGGCTTCTTCAAACCCAACTTTTGAAAAGTGGCAAGTGGCATAAGATTAATGCTTGCCCCTGAGTCACATTGTGCTTGTGGAAAATTTTGGCCACCTATGGAACATGGGATGTAGAAACATACTGGATCTGTCCTCTTCTTTGGTACACTTCCAGTGATTATCGATCTCACCGTCTCATTCACAAAGCAAACGTCAGTGTCTTTTATCCGCCTTTTGTTAGTGATGATGTCCTTGATAAATTTTCCATATGCAGGAATCTGTTCTATCATTTCCACTAATGGAATATTAATATGGAGCTTCCTAAACATCTCCAAGAACTTCTTGTAGTGTCTATGCTCCTTTGACTTCTGAATATCCTGAAATGGCACACTTGGCTCTTTTATGCGCTTTTTTGCAGTGGTACATATGGGCTATTTGGGGTCTCCTCCCCTAAGCTTTCTTCAATGTCACCCTCTGGCATAGGCTTTGGCGCATCATTCACATTTGGTGTGGCTCGTGGCTGCCCATCCTTCTCGGTGGTAGTGGCTTCATTGCGTAATATCACTTTCACCTACTCCTCTTGCCTAGATGTGGGCACGGCTGTGATGGGTTCTTGATAGGATTTCTTGAATGGGAAATATCTGCCTGGTAGTCCATATAAGCTGCGGGGATATGGTACACTGGTTTTAGCCTCTGTGTCAAAATGCATTTTCCCCTTGTCATGGACCTCCACCACCAGGGGCTCCAGTTCCTTAATCACAGATATATACTTCACTTGATGATCTGTTTGAGCAGACTCTGCATTACCAGCCGATCTTTGTTGATTTGTATGTTCATGGCCGCCACTTCATTGGCGATTTGAGTCACAATCGTCTCTAGTGCCCTCATTTGCGCTCCATGACTTTGCAATGTCTGCCCAAATTTATTCAAAATCTCATGCTGAGACTGTAACTGCTTGGCGAACATACTCATCATCTCTTGATTTTGTTGCACCACTTGACTAAGCAACTCGGTGCTTTTATCCTCCGCCTTTGATTGTGGCTTTGAATCTGGATCTTACAGGAAGTTTTTTGGATCCTTCCATGAGAATTTTTTGTCCTTCCTCCAAGTGTAATCATTGTTCCTATAGCCCTGTTGTTGCATAAATCTGACTTGGGCCTCCTCATCAGATTCTTCCTCTTTCTCCACAAGCTTCTTGGCTATGAGATCTAATTTGTCATTCAATTCTTTGATGGCTTTGGCATCCCTTGCAACTTTAACTTGTTCCGGTGCATCTCTATCACCCCAGGACTGCTTTTTGGCCATGTTCTTCAAAATCTCCCAACACCTTGTATCTGTGTTGTTTAAGAAGAACCCCGAACCTACTGAATCTAGGTTGCTTCTATCATGCTCAGAAAGAGCAAAATAGAAAATCTTGACCTATTTCTCCTTGTCCAGCCCATTATGTGGGAACCTCCTCAACATTATCTGAAAGTGCTCCCAAGTCTCAGAATATGTTTCACCGGCTTTCTGAATGAAGTTGTGGATCTTTCTTACAAGATCATTAGTCTTCTCAGGTGGAAAGAATCTCTCAAAGAACACTTCGACCATATGATCCCATGATTCCACATACTCGTCGTCTAAGTTATGAAGCCATTCTCGGGCATTTCCCGCTAGAGAGCTGGGAAATAATTTCAAATAGAGCGCCTCCTTAGGAAACCTATCTATCTTGACCATGTCACAGTTCTCCACAAACTGGCTTATGTGGGCCACCGGGTCTTCATTCTTCAGCCCGTGAAATGCATTGGACTTTACCAAATTGATTAGGCCTGGGTCAATTTTGTAGTTGGAAATATTGATGGCTTGCTTCTTAATTGGCCCCTTTGATGCAGACGAGGACGACGCCTTGATTTTCTCCCAAATTGTCTATTCCTCAGCCATTGCTTCCAGTTCAGATTCAGAATCCACGTTCTCGAGTTGATTTTGAATGTTGATTTCCTCGTCGTCTGATCCCAAGAACGGGACCTCTGGTGATGACTGTCTGTAGTCTGTGCTACGCGTACTTACCATGTACTAGTACCTGCAAAATAATAAGTGTAATTAAGCACAGTGCTAGAAGATTGCGGGTTATGAA
This sequence comes from Alisma plantago-aquatica, assembly GCA_963693085.1. Taxonomy (NCBI): domain Eukaryota; kingdom Viridiplantae; phylum Streptophyta; class Magnoliopsida; order Alismatales; family Alismataceae; genus Alisma; species Alisma plantago-aquatica. The sequence goes on along the minus strand of OY856411.1, from coordinate 1,459,194,292 downwards.
AGATAAATGATTAATTGCAAAAATTAAAATTTTAAAAATAAAAAAATGTGATCTAAAGTGGTCGCTTGCAGCCCTCGTAGTGCCAACAATTGTTGTTTCCCCAACAACGGCGCCAAAAACTGGACATGAATTTATCGTGCGTAGAACGCAAGTGCACGCGTCAGAGTAATATAGGCCTTTGTGAGGCCCGAGTTGAACTCAGGGAAACGTAATTGTTGGTAGACTACTACTAACTACTCACAATCAGCTAGACCGATTAAAATGATTTAAGAGTTGATTGAAAGAGAAAAGAAAATAAAAGAAAACAAAGCAATCGATTAAATGTTTAGTTTAATCAATTTAAATGGGAATCTTTAGGATTACAGTTTCACCACATGTTCTCATTGTATTAGTTTCTACATAGTTAACCTAATTCGTCTCTCATTCCGAGTAGTGGCCTGTAGTCAGAATTGCTCGCTTTCACGATACAATTCACTACCTAAATCTAGGTCGGTTCCACGGTAGCAGTAACCTATACCCTAAACTAGGTGCTTGAAGACCATACTCTGGGTTTCCACCATTAACCGTACATCACCTTGTTCAAAGGATTTATTAGTTAATGTGAATTTCATCTCTTTTCAACCATTAATTCCTCTTTCAAAGTAATTAAAGGCATTAGATTATCATTAGGGTGATCAATTATAATGATATAATGGAGAAAATGAAATCATACCACGGATTTAAGAGACAAATTATGAAATACTATGGTAAAAATGTCATACAACGATCACCCGGGCTACTCTCGGTCCTAACGATAGAGGGGATTAGCCCCGCATGGTTGACAATGGAGAACACATAGGAGTAGAGAAGAATAATGTGGAAAATTTGGAGAAAACTCGTGTAACCCCTGATACGAACATCCTCCTGGAGATCCTCCTCGAGAAACGTGCATTTTGCAGTCTTCCGATAGCAAAATCGCCCGTCGGAGGTGCCTGGATTGCCCGGTTGACGGTCTTCGTCTCTTGTCTTCTCTCTCTCCTTCTTGGATGTCATGCAACACGATATGAGATCTCCTCTAGGGCTGTCCATGCTCTCCTTAGTTTATAGGACCACTTTACGGTACCAAAAAAGCTCAACTGTCAGATTAAAATGCTCCGTTTTAGTGCAGAAAATTGCCAGATCCCGACGCTGTCGATACCATCGACACCTAGGTTGATGGTATCGACCATGATGTTGATATTTCTTTCCAAAATCACATTTTGGGGTTGATTCTTGATGAAATGTCAATACTATCGATACCAGGTTCGATGGTATCAACTCTGGGCAGTGCAAAAGTACCTGAAAAAGTACCAAAACATGTGCATAAGTCCGAGGATTATATAAAATCATATAAATATGAAAAAACAAGTGTAATTTGATGCAAATAGAGTTTAAAGGCCAACTATAGTGAATTATACAAATACAATCAAGAAAATGACAAATACGTGCATAAAACAACTATAAAATAAGCCTGTAAAAGTTACTCAAAACCCATGCATCACCTTTCTACCTAAGAAGGGGTTCTGTTCCATCTTGTTCTGATATTCAACTTCAATGACCACCAGTTCCTAGAGCTCTGTGGGAGAGCTCCAAGGTCTGAAAGGGATGAAGAGCACATTATATGTCCACCGCTTGGGTTTACCCCCATCCACCATCATTTTCCGCCTTCATCCACCCATTTCCAACCATTCCCAGCCACCTTCCACCTTTATACATCCATCAAGGATGATGTTTGGGGTGGAATGGAAGAGAAAATAGGCTTAGGAGTCAAGAAGGTCAAGAAGGACGACCCACAAATGAGATTCAGCCTCTCTGGAGGCTAAGGAGCAATAGAAACCTCACTTCTTGCGGCTAAATTTCTTCTTCTACCTCTTTGTTCTACTTCTCTCCTTTATTTTTGTGCAAATGATGTTCTTCCATCTTTTTTAGGTGCTAAATATTCTTGTTCGTGGCTAGTTGAGCTTATTCTTGGCTATGTAACCCGTTATAGGCATGTTTATGTACTGCATTAAGTAAAGAGTTTTATTCCAGATCAAGTACATTTTTTTGTTCTATCTTCTCTTTCTGGTTATGATTGATGGTTTCTTTGATCTCTTTCTTACTTGAACTTATATTTCTACCAAGATCAAGAGATTACTTATCAAAAGTGGTAAGAGAAGGTAGTTTGGACCAAAATCTGTGAAGAGAATGTCTAAGGGAGGGCCATCATAGAACACTTGTGATAGAGATCTGACCTGAGCCTTGAACCTGATAAGTCTCATTTCAACCCGCCTGGGTTCATGGGCTGAATTCTTCCCAGACCCTCAATTGTTCCTAACATCCTGGAATAGTCTGGACTTGAGAATCTATCTAGGATATTGATATGTGTTGACCCATTGTCCTCAAGAGAGGTTTCAGATCATTGATGGGGTTTCATTCACGCTATACGAGAGAGAGTGGGATGACCCCCTCGTAGGAGCAACTACCACGATACATGCTACATTTGGAGGTTAGACACTTGCTAGGGTGTTCGAAGGTTGTCTACGCCTAAGAATAGGTGCATAGAATTCTCAACATGTGGTTACAAACATACAAATTCCTTCTCTTGATTAGTAGGATTCAACGTAATCTGTTTTTTTACTTTATTTTCTTCTTTCGTATCATTTTGCTAGACTCGTTCTAGTTCCCTACATATATCAACTATTGGGTTTGCTTAACTGAGTGAAGTGAAAGATCTTAAGCATCCTATATGTCACCATGTCTCTATATTTGACCTTGTATATCTACTTTAACCTCGTATTTAGTTATGGGGGCCCTTGAAGGTTTAGGTTTGTAAATTTAGAATTATCGTTCACCTTTGGTACTGCGCCTCCACTTTTGGGAGCGCTATCTCATAGTCGATCAATTTTTTGCATCATTGCCAGATATCAAAAGCCCCTTAGATCTTGAGTTGAGGAAGTGTCCCCAACACCTACCCAGAGATGACATCACCATTGCTGAGGACCTCATGCGTGGAGTCGAGGGTGAGATAAATGAGAGGTTTAGCCAACTTAGTGACTACTAGACCCAAGAACCGGCCGACCCAGGCTGTCCTAAGCTGATGCATCACACCTCACTATGCTAGCGACATGGCAACTATCCATACTATCTTGAAGATGATATCAACGACACAAATAATTCGAAAATAGGTAAATACTTCCGAAAATCTTAGAATAACCAGTATTCTTAGAAATATGATTAAAATTATCCTATTTGACCAATAATTTCCCCAAACAATTCCTATACTCAAGAAAACATCCCATATGTTAGTGGACCCCTAGATTGTACTTTGATCCTTTATTAATGAATATTTCTAATTTTGATGTTAATGCTTCTTATTATGGTTAGTAAATTGAAATAATGTAAAAATGATGTGTATTAAACATGAGCACAATATTTCAGATCCCTAATAGCATCTCTAGACCAAATATGGACTTTGATCTAATTATGATGTCAAATTTTTAGGTCTTTCCTAATTCATGACTAATTAGATGCTTTTAGCCTCATATTAATTCTAGAAAATAGGCCAATCATATGAAAAATATGTAAATAAAATTAGACCCTAGTATGACCTTCTAGTCAGTAGAAAAATACTAGACACACATTCATTCTCAATTTGAACCTAGGTTTGACCAAAATCCTAACTTTAGACCTAAATACCAATAATAATGATGAGCCATGTATTAATGTGCATTTATTGTCATTAATCAGGTGATGACCAATGATATCGATGGTCTAGGAAAATTAAGAATATCTGAATAAAGGTATGTGGGATTTATTTAATAGTATGACTATGGTTTTCTTGGTTGACTCATGATATCTATGTAGGCTCTTTTATTTGAATATATTGGATTTAGTAATACTATAAGTACTCGGTGTTATGTCACTTGAAAACATAAATTATAAGTAGGTGTTTTGTAGTTATTAAGGTGTTCATGATCCTCCTCATGAGGGAATGGGTTAATGTTGACTAGTACACCTCCCTAGAGCACATGGTGTACAGAGAGTTCTCCAAAGTACTTGGTACATATGATAGGGTTCAACATATATGTTTTGGTACTAGCCCACCTTGATAATTCAACTCATGTATAAAAATCAATAAAATCAGCACATTTCACTTATTAATGAAATGCTTTCTATGATCTTTCTTTCTTTTTGCAACTCTTTCAAAATTATGAAAACCATCAATATATGTATCTTTCTACCCATGTACACAACACCTTGTGTGTTGATCCACTATTTCACATATGTTTTAGGTTCAGTGCTAGTATGGGAGAAAAGATATGAAGTGAGTAGTTGTATAGGTTTTACCCATTATGTTAAGATTCTTGTTACATACATGTTCAGACTTATGTCAAATCTCCTTTCAATATGTAATTGTAATTCATGTTATAAATTCATGTTGTATTAATTTACATGTTGATTGTTGAGAAAGTGGTTTATGTTAAGGTTTAATGTTCAAGTATGTGTATGTTGCTTCCACATCGCTCTTTGGGTAACATTTTCAAGTTTCATTCTCTCAGGCCCATGAGGTTATGGGAAGGCAAAATCTGGAAACGTTACAGTTGGTATCAAAGCATGAACAATTTCTACACATGACAAATACTCATCATGAAACACAAAATATCTCAAACTTCCACTTAAAACCCTAGAAACTTAGTAAGGTGTTCAATAGGAATAAGGTTTGACTTATCCTCTAAGTTAGAACCTAGATGTTTAAGAACTAGGTTTAGATAAGTGTGTGAAACCCTTTCCATATAGAGCTCATATGTATTGGATAGCTACACTAGTCTACACCTTGTTCTCACCATTTCATTGGGTGACATGGCACTATATTATCTACTGTATCTGGGACACTCACTTTTGCTTATTCAGTTTAGTTTTCCAATCGGCTTGAGGCTAGTCAGTTTTCTCTAATGTCTTCTTTTTTGGAAAAAAACTAAACATAATTTTATTATTTACATGCAAATATAAAATATGTCCCTCCCAAAGGAGAGTAGGAGGTGTTCATGCGACCTAAGTGAAAGGGGGTGACAACAGTGTAGAGGAGAGAGTATATCTAGATTAGATGTCTAGATCCTTACCAGGTATGTGACAATTAGAGTAGATGATAGTTTAATAAGCAAGTATGATCTTATATAAGTTTGATATCTAATGATATAAGTTTCTAGATAATGATTCAAGTTTCAAATGAGGTTTGAATCCAACTTTGGAAAATCTAAAGCTAAGTCTTGATGATGAAAATACATATTCTTTTTTATTTAAGATGAGAAATTTTAAGATAAGGTTGTATATGTATGAGACTCAAGATCTTTTATAAAGTAGGATCTCCAGTGTTAGGACAAGATATGTGGTAAACTCGAGAGAGAGAGTGAGACCCACAGTGAGAAGGTCAGAGGACCTAACATCCAGTATATGTGAAATATGAAATATATGAGAAATGATGTGTCTTGAGCTATATTACTCCAATGTAGATGAGTTGAGACCGTATGTATGATTAGTATATATGATATAAATCTTAGGTGTGAGAATTCGGTTAAAAAATGATCGGTAGAAGACTTATGATGATAAAATCAATCCTTTGAAAAAGTAAGGAGCTAGCTTGAGTGACTTAGGCTTTTGAAGCTATCATTAGTTGCAAGTGATGTGACATACTAAACTCTAGTTCTTGGACTAAAATTCCTTGTTCATATGATACTCATAAATTTTTTCCCTTCCCTTTCTTTTTCTTGATATATGATGCTAGAAACCTCACTTGAGCTACCAAGTTGTGTTATGTATAAAAAATCATTCATATAAACTTAATCTATTCTATATTTCCTCTATCATACATGAAAGATATATATTGAAATCATGAGATTGAGATAAATACATCCTTAGATCATAGCTTACATAATCACAAATAAAATTTTTGACCTTGAATATTCAAAATATAAGCTTTAAAATTAATGATAAGTTCCTCATAATACGATGAAACCCTAATATGAAAAGATGAAGATCAATTCCCTCTAGTGATGAAATCATAATTATATAACAATCATAAACCACAAAAAATATGTTACCTATGATAATTATAATAAATAATGACCTAAAATATTGATATCACCTTGCATGTGATAAATAGTTGAAAGATAAAATCATGAGTAATTCCCTATTAACCTCAAAATTTTGAAGAAGAATAATTTTTTTTCCCTAGTTCATAAGGGTACTAGGGATGTAAATCCTATATTCAACGAATGTAAAGCTATGACATAAGACACTAAATGACGTTTCAACATATATGAGGTGGGGTGGGTACACCCTCAATGTTCTAGATCCTAAGAGGTCGACTTAGGATATAAATATATATATAAGGGGACGGGGGACGTAAATCCTATATTCAATGAATGTAAAGCTATGACATAAGACACTAAATGACATTTCAACATATATGAGGTGAGGTGGGTACACCCTCAATGTTATAGATCCTTAGAGGTCGACTTAGGATATAAATATATATAAGGGGATTGGGGATGTAAATCCTATATTCAACGAATGTAAAGATATGACATAAGATACTAAATGATGTTTCAATGTAAATAAGGTGGGGTGGGTACACCCTAGATGTTCTAGATCCTAAGAGGTCAACTTGATATATATATATATATATATATATATGTGTGTGTGTGTGTGTGTGTGTGTGTGTAGAGAGAGAGATAGAGAGAGGGAGAGTGAGTTGATATACAATACACTTAAGTGTATTGAGAACTCTATACACCCAAGTTTATGGCCATTAGATTTTGTAGCTATCATCTGGAGGACTTTGATCAAAAGATGCCAAACTTAACTCCATCTACTTTTCTCCCACCATTTGTGTTGATCAATGGGTCTCTCTCTCCTATTTAATTCATGCTCCTATCTAGTCCCCCTACTATCCTATCTTATGCCTTGACCACTAGTATTCTGTCCTCCATTACGCTAACCTTCAGAAATAAAGTAGCAACAGTTAAATTGGTCCTCATTCTCTGCAATGACCACTACCTGTAGTAACGTTAAGCTCAAATTGTAGAACAAAATATAGTTAAAATAACCTTAATGCTCAGTTTTCTAGACAAGCCCTCCATTATAAGTAACAATTATGGCTCCCGTACCAAAAACATTTGACGTTGATACTTATTTCATTCCCATGCACAATGTATATATGTTTGTATCAAATTTCCATCCTTGGAGTGGAAGATAGTGAGCATGAGGGGGGCCCAATTGAGAGTGGCATGTGAGCTCTATTGTGGTTCATTAATGACGTGTAGAGAAGGTAGCTCGATAGTGACATGGTGTTGGGGGTAGTGAATGTGAAGACTATGACTATCATGGGGACGAGTTATCAAAAAACCTCCTCAATAAAATGGTGAATCTTAAATGTCTTTATGAAGACAACAGTGAATCAAATTTTAGATATAAACATAGATGTGTATGTGGTGAGCTCCATGTTGCAGTTGGAATTTGCTTCTGCTAGTCAGCAATGCAGCTGGGTGAAGCATCCATGGGATTAACCTTGTGTCTTAAGTATACCAATCATGTTAGGATGTCTAAATGATTTTATATAACATGTATGTGTTTAGCTAGCAATCATATAATGAACATATGCACAACAAGGAATTAGCATGCACTCACGATTTCTCAACCAAAGAAAACTAGAAACAACAACGTAATTTGAATGTTGTGGCTTTTGCATGGTAACATGAATTTAATTTCTGTTTAAAATCCATATAGACTTCAACACTTGGTATCCAAGATGTGACGACATATAATACATGCACCAAATAGAACAAATAAAAACAAAGAATATTATGGTTGTGATGTAGCGGTATATATCTTCCAAGTATATGGGTAGTAGTACCATTTGGACATCAGACAAAGCCTACTAGATACAAGTTACGGAACTCAATCTTATTCATTTATCTTTTCTTCAATAAAAAATACTAAAGTAAGCATCAAATCCATCTTCCAGAATTGTTTCTTAGTTTACTATTACGTAGATTTCAATTTATGTTTGGTTTAGAGTTTGGATAATTGATAAAAACTATTATACTAGGTGTATAAGTTGAAAATTTTGTATAGAACTTGGCATTCTATTGCTACATCATTTAGATATGTAGTGGCCACTCTGCATACCCGAGGCAGTTTTTTTTTCAATTTCTTGATTCAATGTGTTGTTTTGGGGGCTGGATTCATCTTGACAAGGTTGTGTTGAGTTGTGCTCCTGTACCTTAATTCAATTTTTGTGTGTGAGCAATGGGTTTGAGTCTTGGTACCTTAGGCCTCTATGCAAAGGTTATTTACTATTTAATTGAGGTTTTTCTGGATTGGAATTGAAGTGCGGAGTGTTATCCTTTTGGGCCCAAACGTTACCATGTACAAATTCATGTTCGTGGAAGTGATGAAAGTTGTTGTCTTTTTCTTTCATTCTAGCCACTAGCTCAACTCCATTATTGTGTCTGGGATAGACCACCCCAATGGAAGGCGATCATGCGCATAGAAAATGGATCATAAAAAGTTAGTGCATTCTTTAGTAGTAATGCACATAACAAATCTTTTGTCAAACTGTAATTCTGATCTTTTTTGCATATATAAGTACTATGTGACAAACATTCGGGAAAACAATTTCCAATAGTTGTAAGGTTGTAGAAAGTCTGGGTGGATGTAGTGAACTTTGGCTCCAAGAGTAGTCATGATCATTTCATTACTTTAGCATTACAATTTTATGTAGGGTGCTCCGACATGGCCAAATGGTCAATAAGGGTGTGCTTCAGTAGGTACAAATAAGATGGAGATAGGACATGATTTTTTGTTTAATAAAAGACATACAAGGGATCAGGTGCCCCAAGCTATTTGTGACATCTAGGGTATTAACTATAGTCTTTTTGAGACATTTGTGAAAGGTAATGGGCAAACTTTGGTGCATCATGACCTTCACTAGCCTCATAGAAGTAATTAATATATATATATATATATATATATATATATATATATCACTTCCTTTGTGCTGAGATGAGAGGTTGTCTCAGAGAAAGCCATAACATGATTGCTATTTCAAAAGGAGAAGACAGATTAAAACTTTTTTGGATTTGGCTCCGACACATGTGACAAAAATGAGAGAGTGTAATTATTTATGTCTCCTTTGATGTTGCTCCTTATATTATGTATATAACTTTTCTCGGGGTAATCCACATTGATGTAGTTTAAGCGAAGGGCATACAACAATGGTAGAACGCCCTGAACAATTGACTCATTTACCAAGCAGAGTCTCATGAAATCTTCCCTCTTTTCCCTCCATTACATCTAAAAAGGACTTATAACATTTATTATGATCGTCCCTCATCGGTTGTCCGTGGATCCCGTTATCAAGAAGTGTATCCACAACCTTTTATATCAGTTTCTCTTGACACATTACTAATCCCCAAATTGAATCATGATGTTCCTTTGGATGCTAGAGTAACATAACTTTCCTACAAGCACTTTCAATGTGTACAACAACCCGGCTAAGACCTGCACCAGGCTATGTTTCCTTCGTGTTGGTGGCAGAATATCCTACAATGGATCGATTGATGAATGGTGTATATGATATCCAAGTAGCGTCTTAAAACCTCCATAGTGTTTTCGAGAGGTGAAGGCATGTTTTTGTTGTTTTCAATGAGCGATGGCTGCCAAATAGCTATATAGTCACTCAGATGAACAAGAGTCATCCTAGGAGCCCTTTCCAAAAACCTTTGCTCTTAAATGTGATGATGTGTTCAAAATGAAGAGTTACAATTGTACTCTAAATTATAGGATGAGTATTATCTAAAATGGAAAAGACAAGACGGAGGTGGAGAAGGGAGAAGGAGGGAGAAGCATGGAGTAAAGAAGAATCATCCTCACAATCATTGACACCTAACCAGACAAGTGTAGTGATGGTACCCTTATCCATGTTAATGGTGAGAATTCAATCTAAATTGAAGCATCCACTCCAAGAAACTCCACTAACATCTTCCAAGAAAGAGCTTGAGGGAAAGGAAAACTAAATAGAAGACATAGATCAACTCAACAGAGAAATAGAGTCGTTGTACTCCTTCCTCATAAACCCTTCTTCCTTATGTTTCAATACATTCCCCCCCACCTTATATCTATCAGCGCTCCAATTCATTCCATTTCCCCCACCTTATATCTATCAACACTCCAATCACAGATCTTACAATAAGACATATTCAAGTTTTTTTAGTAAGGTTCAGTTTCAGATCAATCAGAAATCGATAATCCCAAATCTACTTAAATTGGGACGAACTTAAGTCTTGTGTGTGCTCCATTTCCATCTCACTATTGTTTAAGTGCAATATAAGAAATCCTTACAAGGGAGTCATGTTGTATGCGTTGATTAGACATATCTAGTACATTGTACATATTTGAAAATAGTAGATCATTTTCAAAATCATAAATGTGGTCTTGCATCACCTAATCTATTTAACGAATAAAGGAAATAATATTAGAGTTAATATGCAATTATGTAGGGAGTATGATGAGTTGAAAGAAAAAGACATCTGTTGAAACTTGATTAGACTGATATCATACCAAACACAATATTGAGGAAAAAGAAAATGACTAAAAAGAAAATCAAGTGACAAATGTTATGATAACTACTTTCTGGTGTCTAGAAAATTACCAACCTTATTCTTCTGGATGTCACGTTAGAGCAATCACGCTGTCTTCATCTTTTGACCTTGATCGCCACACTCCTAATCCTAGCAATCACAAAAAGATGACATAAATGCCTAGACTAATAGGAGTCAACACCCACTACTGTCGAACATATAACTTTATTAGGATACACACGTGCCAATTAATTGTATACGACCCTTATATTGTGTTTCGTATATAGTAAAATAAGGTCTGATTTGTACTTTAAAACTAAAAGTAAAAATTACATCTTATTCTTCCTGCAACACTTTTGACATAGTAATGCTAGAATGCACAATGACAAAATTATAATTTTAAACTTAAGAAAAAAGTTACATCCTAAGCTTCTATTTATCATAGAGCTGTCTTATTAGAATTGAGACTAATTTGAACCAAAAATATAAAAATGCTGCACATACCTCCCACAATATTATCTATGTAGTATAATTAGAATACAATCGCTATATAATAAACTAGAAAAATAGAAGGAAAACTTGTAGAAGAAACCCTCAGCAGGCATTCTTACACAGCACAACTTTGATGAGTTTCATTACAGCTTTATAGACAAACAACTTCACAAAATATTGTACCCATACTCACACGGCAATCGTACAGCTACACGAACTATGTGGAACCTACGTGTCTCGTACCCGCAGCCATCTCAAATAGAAAAACATATTATCTTCCCTTGATCAACACTATAAATGTTGACGGTGGCAACATGCAAATAATTGACTTTGGCCTATCCTGTTATTTACCCTACACGTCATAATCCAATTTGTAGGATACAATGCTGTGGTTCAATAAATTTCCACGACTTCTCCATGCTAAAGAAATGTTTCTTTTGGAAAGAGTGTAATGTCTGCAATATAAGTAAATGCAAGAGCCTTAATACTTTCTAAGTATTAATGAACAGACATGTTGTTAGGAAAAATGATAAAAAAAAGGCATCGTGTTCCTATCCATGACAACCACACATTCTAGCCCTCGACAAGGACAACTCGCGCTTGATTTGCTGGCAATCCACAGGATGGGTGGGGCGCATTTGCTGGGCATAAATAGTACGAGTTATAATACTATGAAGCATTGAGAATTTTAGTTTGTTCATAGTTTCATATTAAATATCTAGAGCTTTTTCCCCTTTTGGATGAATAAATGAAAAAGTGTACAAATTGCTAGCAAGTTGGAAGGCAAAAGTAGAAGATGGCAGAAACATGAGCAATAAGGGAAGTGGTTGATTAGGGTATTAATGGTGTAGAGCTTCTACAAATATGTTATGATCCTATTTGATCTTGGTAAGTATTCTAGGGCTTTTGGTACCCCGATCTTATTGGTTGTAATTTTTATCATTATTAGTAATTTAACGTCATGCACAACTTTTAATCAAATTCATATTTATGGAGTACTTAATTTTGACTAAGAAACCCTAGTTTAGTGTTATGAAAGTTTACACATATATTATTAATATAAAAATAAATTATATTGCAACCTTTTATTTGAATATGATTTGTGTATAAATTCAAAACTTTTCATAATGTAATTAAATACTGCAATAAGACACATTTATTTCAAACAATCATGTGATTTAGTAAGAAGATATGAACTAAATTAGAATGTCGTACTAGATTTTTATAGAGGTTTTATTTGGATATTGTTAGATCAAAAATCAACATAATATAATTTCTACTTGTTTGTTTGATCTAGTTTGAGAGGTTGACAAACTTATCCATAATTTGACTGATTTGTTAGATCAATTTGGCATTGCTTGGTTGGTAATGACTTGTCATATGTTGTCACAGATAGCTCGGATGATTAGTCACCGTGTTCCCAACTTGTTGAGGTCAAGGTTTTAGTTATCTTATAAGTAAGATGGCCTATTTGTGTATTCTTCATTTGATCAAGGACATCAAAAAATAACTAATTAACAATCGAACTTGTCAAAGGTTGAAAGATTGTTCAGAATTTATTACACTTCCTACTATAAATATCCAACAACAATAGGGGTTTATTAGATATTAACTTGAGCGCAACATCAATTCAGTACTAAAGCATGACCAAGTCTTTTCTAGTCACCTACTTTTCCCATTCCCAACCTTAGAAAACATTAGAGTGATTTTTCTTTGGGGATTTTGGTAAGCAGAGTATAATTGAGGGATGAAATGGAAACCTTATGTGAGACCCTAGTTTTGATAATGAACTTAAATTTAGTACGTCTTATTTGATCATGTCAATGTACATCAAAAGATCATCTTTAATCCATTTTTACTTCATATGTTACTTTATTTCTTAGTTGATAGATGCACATGAGTTTGTAGAAGAGCTCAGCAACAAGGAAGAATTTAGATTCTTGGAACACATTTGATTTATGAAGCTCCAAAGTAAAATCAAGTTCGGGTTCAATCTATAAGTTTAAGTGAATAAAAAAATCCTAATAAAACTAGATATAAATGAATGTGAATGAAAATGGGATTATAGGTAACCAATTATTATTGTGGAAATGTTTTGTATTTTATTACTTGATAATGATTTTCTAACTGAAATATGTAAATAGATATATAAGTATGCGTAGTACTGACTTGAATATGCATATTGATGAAAAAGTATGACTATAAAATCTTGTGGTACCATATTTATATGGTAAATTTATTTTAGTTAAAAATATAGTTTATAATGTAGAAATAGATCACAAATTGGATTCTATATGCTAAAGTGTAAATTTTTTTAAAGGTTAATGGTTCATGATGTCATTCAAATATATGTAGAACAGTTTGTGAATTTCAAATACTAATTTTGAGAAATATCAAGCACAATCATATATTAGTAGTTTATTCAATAAGATTTCTTTGTCACACATCTCAAAAATAAATAAACACAATTTCTTAATGGTCATAGATCCATTCTAGGAAAATGGAGGCTGGTCCGTTGATTAGAAAAATCTAGATGAAAGTAGTCGAACACATGTTTAACAATTGTACTATTGATATGAGGGATCAATCTATAGTGGGATCAATATCTTGATATAATTCAGTACTTCACAATAACTATAGATCTTATTCACAAATAAGTTTCTAATGAGAGGAGAAACATCATATATATTAGGCCTCATGAAGTGGTCAACCATAGTGGAATCAATTCACTAGGTTAGCAATCTTCTAAGACCTAATACTCCTCTTGATTACCCATGATAGGAGGCCTCGTTCTAATCTAGATACTTAGACACCATAGAAAGACTTGTGAAGCTTATTGAAAGTGGAGGTAGTTGTATCAGTTATTCTAAAGATATTGGGTTTCACCATAGGACATGTATTGTGAATCTTTATGCCATTTAAGTGTCTCACTTTGATATTATATCCCAAGTGAGTTTAGGTCTGATTGAAAATATATTCAAGTAAATAATAAATTAATTTATCTAGAAATTAGTAAACACCTTATTTTTGTAATAACACAATTGCATGTGTAATTATTTTTTTTTCTAACAGACTTAACTTTCATATTATTTATTAATTTCTAACCTTATCACTCGAGTGTACAGATTGCACCATACACCCCAAAATTATGTTGAGTGGTAATATCAAACTTATTCTTTTAATTATATGGAGAAGCTATCTTGTTTCAATGAATTTTCAAAGTTGTGGACTTGGAAAACATATATATTATACCATCAATTTTTTAGGTGGATTGATCTATGCAATGATTTATAGTCTTTGGGTAGAGTGAGGCCATGATGCGTAGATTTGACCATTTTAGGTGGGATAAAGTGGATCAATTAGGGTTTCTTGACCACAACAAGTGGATGATGCATGTCTGGTTCAGGCCAATGCGTATAAACCTAGTTGAAGCATCTTTCTTTGGATGTATGTGAATTAAGGAGGGATCAATACTGGCTATTTTATAGCTCTTGGATTGGTTTTTTTTTTTGAAGTAGGTTGGGAGGAGGTCTGTGACTGTTTCAAGAGGTTGAAGTGGGTGGTGTTTGAGCATTTGACCATGTTTTGAGGTCATGGGCCTTTTTGGATTGAGTGTTGGTCGAAGTGGCATGTGTAGTGATTCAAATCCAATATTCTCATAGGATAAGGGTCCCATCATATGTTGAATCTTTGGTACCTCATTTTAAAGGGAAATGGGAAACATAGATATGGAAGAAGGTCATCTTGGAAGAGAAACCCTTTCATGTTGGTGACTGTCTGTGTTTTAGCAAGATCAAAGTTCAGAATCACATCCTAAGCTTGCCTTAAGTTTCCAATTTTGACTTTTTTTAAAAACATTTACCATATAAAGCCAATATGACAGAACTACTGAATCAACTTGAACTTTCAGAAAAGTTATTTATTTGTATGAGATGTTACTATAGTATTAACTATGGGTTTTAATACCTAATTATTATGTGGCCTGTGTAGGGCCAAAATTGGGAAAATAATAGTTATGAATGTGCATCTTGGATACAAATTAGGTATTTTTGATCTCAAATGGTTTAATTATACATGCACTAGCATGACATTATGAATTATACCTTCTTTCTCAATGAAAGATGGTTAAATGGTAAAATAGATAGTGAAACCCTTATTCAAGTAGTTCTTCTATGACCATGTATTTATCCGGTGTTCAAATGTTTAAGAAGAAAAACTCATATCCTTGTATAAATTTTATGATTGTGAGAAGGTACTCATAATCATATATTGTTGAATGTGCATAGTTATCATGAATCTGTAGAAGTAATTGCTCCCTTGATGCCATGAGGTTGCCCATTTGTATGAGTGTGGTTAAGGAAATACATCCTTTTCTTAATTGGAAATTTTGTCATCTGATGCGATGATTTTGAGTCACATTTGTAGACTTGTTTTACTCGCATTTTATGCGTTTATTGGTCATTTTGGCTGGTTAATATCGCAAAATTCACTTATCTTAGTCTATGATCCATCTCAGTGTCAAATCTCTCTTATTTTATTGTTTTGAGCATAAATGGTTACAATAATAGGTTTTATCTCGGCTTATGTGGTTTTGTTTTGCAATTTTAGGAAAAACACATATCTGCAGTTGTCGATACCATCAACGGATGTCGATACTATCGACACAGCCACAGGTTTCCAGCCATAAGGAGTAGCACAGAGTCGATACCATCGACAAGGAAGTCGATGGTAGCGACATTCCATCAGGTTGCTGGCGACCAGTCAGTCGATACTATCGACCCCAAAGTCGATACTATCGACACGTGTAACTTCAGTGACGGAAAAGGGATAAAACCGACACCTAAGAGTGTCGATACCATCAACCCACGTCAATGGTATCGAGTCAGCATCAGGTGCGACAAAGAAAAGAAAAGAAGGCTTGCCGATATCACGAGGTGTCGATACCATCAACCCTCGTCGATGGTATCGACACCGTCAGATCAGAGTTTGCTTCAGATCGACCCAAATCTGACGACTGTGATATTTTTGCAACCTAACTCGGTGATTATACCTAATGACGGCGGCCAAGAGCAGGGGATCACATCATTAGCCACTGCACACGTCCCGAGAAGGTGTGGAGAGAAGAACGGAGCCCAGAAGCACGCCCCAGCCATTCCGGAAGCCGAAGAAGATGTTTTCCACCGCCAAAAGGCTGCAGATCACACATTCTATGCCGAGGAACGCTTGGATCTTCTCTGTTCAGGGGTTTCATCACTTATTCACATTTTTCTCCATGTTTCCCCTTTCTTCAACCATGTTTTGCTCTGAGATGAACATGCGAGGCTAATCCCCTCTATCTTTAGGACCAGGAGTAGCCCGGGGAAGCATTGTATGACATTTCTATCATAGTAATTCATCATTTATCTCTTAAATCCGTGGTATGATTTTGTTTTCTCGATTATATTGTTATGCTTGATCACCATAATGATAATCTAATGCCTTTAATTACTTTGAAAGAAGAATTAATGGTTGAAAAGACACGAAATTCACATTAATTAACAAATCCCTTGAACAAGGTGATGTAAGGTTAATGGTGGAAACCCAGAGGTCGATTATAATGCACCTAGTTTAGGGTATAGGTTACTACGATGGTGGAACCGACCTAGACTTAGGTAGTGAATTGTACCACGACAGTGGACAATTCTGACTACAGGACACTACCCGGATAGAGAGATGAACCTGAGTAACTATGTGTAAATTCATACAATGAAAACCCGCGGTGAAACCACAATCCTAAAGATCTCCAATTGAATTAATTAAACTAAACATTTAATCGATTGCCTTGCTTTCTTTTATTTTTTATTTTCTTTTTAATCAACTCTTAAAACCTCTTTAATTAGTCTAGCTGATTGTGAGTAGTTAGTAGTAGTCTACCAATAATTCAGTGTCCCTGAGTTTGACTCGGGCCTCACAAGGGCTTGTACTACATTGACGCGTGCACTTGCGTTTTACGCATGGTAAAATCATGTCAAGTTTTTAACTCCATTGCCGGGGACACGGCAAATTGTTGGCACTACGAGTGCTACAAGCGGCCATTCTAGGCCACTTTTCATTTTTATTATTTTGTAATCATTTTAGAAATTCATAGTTTTATCTTTCATATTATTGTAATCGTTTAGCACTGTACTGAACTGAAATCGTCATCTTGTAGGTACTGGTGCATGGTGAGGACGAGTAGCACTGACTACACGCAAAAATCACCAGAGGTTCCACTGTCGGGAACAGACGATGAGGAGAACAACAATCAAGACCAAAAAGACGAAATAGATTCCGACTCAGAACAAGAAGCCATGGCAGAAGAGCAGACGATATGGTAGAAGATAAAAGCTTCTTCCTCATCTGCATCAAAGGGGCCAATCAAAAAGCAGGCAGTCAATATTCCAACTTATAAGATTGATCTGGCATTAATAAATTTGGTCAAATCAAATGCATTTGACGGGCTTAAAAATGAAGATCTGGTGACTCATATAAGCCAGTTCGTGGAGAACTGTGATATGATCAATATAGACAGGTTTCCACAGGAGATGTTGTACTTGAAACTATTTCCCAGCTCTCAGGTGGGGAATGCACGAGAATGGCTACATAATCTTGATGATGAGTATGTAGAATCATGGAACCACATGGTGGAAGTGTACTTTGAAAGGTTATTTCCGCCCAAGAAGACAAATGATATGATCAGAAAAATTCATAATTTTAGTCAAAAAGCAGGAGAGACTTACTCCGAGACCTGGGAACGGTTCTAGATCATTCTAAGGAGGTGCCCGCATCATGGGCTTGACAATGAGAAGTAGGTTAAAATCTTCTATTTTTCTCTCTCCGAGCATGATAGAAGTAGCTTAGATTCTACGGGTTCAGGTTTCTTCTTAAACAACACAGGCACGAGGTGTTGGGAAATTTTGAAGAACATGGCTAAGAAGCAATCCTGGGGCGACAGAGATGTTGTAGAGCATGTTCGGGCGGTAGGTGAGTCAAAGGCCATCAAAGAGCTAAATGAGAACATGGACCTTCTCTCCAAGAAACTACTTGCAAAAGAAGATACCTAATCCGAGGATGAAGCTCAAGTAAAGTTCATGCGCCAGCAGCAGGGGTACAGAAACAACGATTATTCATGGAGGAAAGACAAGAAATTTTCCTGGAAGGACCCAAATAATTTCTTGCAGGACCCCGACGTAAAACCCCAACCATCGCTTGAGGATAAGAGCAATGAGTTTCTCAACCAAGTGATCAAGCAAAATCAAGAACTAATGAGCATGTTTGGCCAGCAGATAAAGCAACAAGGAGAATTCATGAATCAGTTTGGACAGACCTTACAAAGCCATGGGGCTCAGATGAGGACGATAGAGACGTCTTTGGTGCAAATGGCATCTGAGATAGCAAATCTGAAGAAGCCAGCGCAGCAAGGCTTTCCGGGTAATACAAACATTCCAGGAGGAAACCAAAAGGCAAAGGAAATCTTGCTAAGGAGCGGTAAGAAGATTTTAAACCCCAGGGCTGATGAACCAAGAAAACCCCAGTCAGAAAACACATGTGAGGCCACAAAGGAGGTTCTGATCCCAATCACTGAGCCGGTAGAGGATGTGGTAGAGGATGCTGCAACAGAACCCGCCATTGTTGAGGAGGAGACACAGAAGAGGACGCCATATGTGTCACCACATCAGAGGGCACAGAATGTCCCAGTCCCAAATCCCAATAGCATGAAATCCAATAAAGTGGACGCTCAGTTCAAGAAATTTCTAGATAGCTTTAGAAAGCTCTCTCTTAACATTCCATTGTTAGAGGCAATAGAGCAGATTCCCTCTTACGACAAATTTCTGAAAGACATCATTACAAAGAAGAGAAAAATCCCAGATACCGAGGTTGTGGTTCTTAAGGAACAGGTGAGTGCTTTCATCATGGGCACATTGCCACCTAAAAGGCAGGATCTGGGCTGCTTCAACATTTCATGTTACATTGGTAAAGTGAAATTTTATGAAGCACTGTGCGATTCCGGTGCAAGTATAAATCTGATGCCCCTCTCTACGTTCAGAAAGCTGGGACTGAAAGAATCAAGGCCAAGCAATATGACAATACAATTGGCAGATAATTCCGTGGTGAAGCCATATGGTATTTCTGAAGATGTGTTAGTTAAAGTTGATCGTTTTGTATTTTGAGCAGACTTTGTCGTAATGGAAATGCAAGACGAACAGGGCAATGAGTTACTCCTTGGACGACCCTTCCAAGCCACTGTTGACATGATACTTGAGATGGGGAGAGGTCGGTTGACCTTGGGTATCGCTGATGATCGGTTTGATATGGTCATGCCTTCCAGCACAACAAAACCAAAAGCTAAGGAATAATGTTGCATGATGAAGCACTTCGATCAAAATATTTCTATTTGTCTAGGTAAGCCATTTCTAGATATGTCTCATGTGATGACCAAGGTGGAGAAATGGACACTGGCTGTGGACATTATGGAACAAACTAAAGTCATTTCTCTCACCAAGGCTGTGGGTTTTCCAAATGATGAAGAGGAGGACATTCCTCCTTCTACTGAAGATGAGGCCATAGCAAGTTCTGTCTTCAATGCATATGCAGAACTAGCTCTTGAAGCATGCCTGGTTAATATAACACATGATTGGATGAGAAGCAAGTCACTACAAGAATGCGCCAAGATGCTTCAGGTGCTGCCATGTTTCTACGCTAGGTACTATGAAGACCTTGGAGAACTCCCACCACCACTTCAATCATCCTTGATCAGCCCGCCAGATTTAGAATTGAAGCCACTGCCACCTCATTTGAAATATGCTTTTCTAATTGCGGGTGAGAAGCTGCCAGTGATTATTTCAGCATATCTGAGTGCTGAGGAGGAGGATAAACTATTGATCGTGCTGAAGAACCACGGAGGTGCATTCGGGTGGTCGGTAGCGGACATCAAGGGGATCTCCCCTACACTGTGCCAGCACAAGATCCGGCTCGAGGAGGGAGCCAAACCTGTAATTCAGCCACAGCACTGACTAAATCCTAGCATGATGGAGGTCGTCAAGTAGGAGGTGATCAAGCTCCTTTCTGCAGGTATCATCTATGGTATATCCGACTCGACGCGGGTGAGTCCTATACAGGTAGCCCCTAAAAAGGGGGGAAGTACTGTTACACATAATTTGTTAAATGAGCCAGTCACGACCCGTCTCATAACCGGGTGGCGTGTATGTATAGACTACCGTAGATTGAATGCTGCTACGCTTAAGGATCATTTTCCTCTCCCATTCATTGATCAGATTTTAGAGCGATTGGCAGGTCAATCTCATTTTTGTTTTCTCGATGGTTATTCTGGCTATAATTAGATTTCCATTGATCCTAAGGACCAAGAGAAGTCCACCTTCACTTGCCCTTACAGAACATTTGCATACCGCCGTATGCCCTTTGGTATGTGTAACGCACCAGCAACCTTCCAGCATTGCATGCTCTCCATTTTCTCTGATATAGTTGAACGTTGTTTGGAGGTCTTTATGGACGATTTCTCCGTCTATGGTGCATCTTTTGATGAATGCTTATACAATTTGGATAATGTTTTGCAACGATGTGAGGACACGCATTTGGTTCTCAATCGGGAGAAATGCCATATGATGGTTAGCGAAGGGATCGTGCTTGGACATAAAGTGTCTAGCAAGGGGTTGGAGGTAGATCCGGTGAAGTTATTTCCAAATTACCTCCACCGAACTCGATTAAAGGGGTACAGAGTTTTCTAGGTCACGTCGGGTTTTATCGCCGCTTTATAAAAGATTTCTCAAAAATCGCCAAACCATTATCTGAGTTGCTGGAGAAGGATGTTGTGTTTGATTTTAATGAAAAATGTTTGCATGCATTTAATGTGCTTAAAGAGAAATTAATTTCTGCACCGGTTGTGCAAACACCGGACTGGACAAAACTGTTTGAATTGATGTGTGATGCGTCAGATTTCATAGTAGGGGCTGTTTTAGGACAACGTGTAGACAATAAACCCACTGTGATTTTCTATGCGTACAAAACCATAAATGAAGCACAACTGAATTACACGACAACTGAAAAAGAGCTTCTCGCCATCATTTTAGCTTTTGAAAAATTTCGGCAATATCTTGTAGGATCTAAAGTCGTGGTATGGATGGATCATGCCGCCATAAAGTATTTGATGGAAAAGAAAGATGCCAAACCTAGATTGATTAGGTGGATCTTACTATTGCAAGAATTTGATATCGAAATCAAAGACAAGGCGGGAATAGAAAATGTGGTTGCAGACCACTTGTGTAGGTTGGAAAGGATAGATGAGAAGGATGTGCATATACCCATTACCGAACATTTCCTGATGAACAACTTCTTTCGGTGAAACCTAAAGATCCTTGGTTTTCTTCTATTGTTAATTATCTTTCCTGCAAAATTATCCCAGATGATTGGACATACCAAGAGAAAAAGAAAATTTTCCATTCTTTGCGATATTATTTCTGGGATGACCCTATTCTGTTGAAGCAGTGCAGGGATGGTGTGTTGCGCAGGTGTGTACCGGAGGTGGAATATGAAAGTGTCCTTCATCATTGCCATACTCTACTGACTGGTGGCCACCATGCTAGTTCCAGAACGGCGGCAAAGGTACTAGAGAGCGGCCTTTACTGGCCTACTTTGTTCCGGGATGCATATGACTATGTGCGGCAATGCAATTCCTTCCAATGGGCAGGTAACATTTCAAAACGACATGATATGCCCCTCAATGTATTTCAAGAGGTCGAGGTGTTTGATCTATGGGGTATTGATTTTATGGGACCCTTTGTGTCCTCAAATTCTAACTTGTACATTCTATTAGCTGTTGACTATGTGTCGAAGTGGGTAGAGGCAATACCTACTAGGACTAATGATGCCACTGTAGTG
Organism: Alisma plantago-aquatica; assembly: GCA_963693085.1. Classification (NCBI taxonomy): domain Eukaryota; kingdom Viridiplantae; phylum Streptophyta; class Magnoliopsida; order Alismatales; family Alismataceae; genus Alisma; species Alisma plantago-aquatica. Next base: position 1,459,172,246 of record OY856411.1, on the reverse strand, counting down.
TGCAGGTTTGTCAAGGAATACATTTTCTGCAGGTTTGTTGTACCACGAATGATTATTAGTGATGGGGTACACATTTCCAGAATCAGAAGTTTGCAGCATTGTTGAGAAAGTATGGGGTAAAGCACAACATTGGTACCCCGTACCACCCACAGACATAGGGGCAAGTGGAAGTCTCCAATAGAGAGATTAAGAAGATCTTAGAGCGCACTGTGGCTACGACAAGAAAAAACTGGAGTACCTTGCTACCGGACACTTTGTGGGCATACAGGACGGCATTTAAGACACTTATAGGCACTACACCTTTTAGGTTGGCTTATGGTCAGGTCTGCCATTTGCCGATGGAATTGGAGCATAAGGCGCATTGGGCGCTGAGGAAGCTGAATTTGAAATATGATGAAGCAGGAAAGAAACGCTTGTTAGAGCTGAATGATCTTGACGAGGTGAGGATGAATGCATATGAAAGCTCACGGATTTACAAAGAGCGAACAAAGCTGATTCACGATCGACACATTTAGATGTGTGTCTTCAAGAAAGGTGATCGTGTGCTCTTGTTCAACTCAAGGTTGAAGATGCATCCTGGGAAATTGAAATCCCGATGGAGTGGACCTTTCACTGTAGAGGAGGTTAGGCCACATGGAGCAATCTTGGTGCATGATGGCGAGACAACATTTTTGGTAAATGGACAACGATTGAAGTTGTACTTTGGTGAAGATTACACGAGGAAAGTGCATGAGTTCAAACTCATTGCACTTACGGATGTGTGAGGACCTTGATTTCGTCTAGCCTAAGACGTTAAATAAGGGTGCTTGTTGGGAGGCAACCCAGCCATCAGTAGTGAGGTAGGGTCAATACTATCGACCTTCATTTAGTTTCTTTTACATTTGTAAGTTAGTTTGATACAATTTTGTTTTTAGTGTAAAAAAGATACCTTAATCATTTGTTCAATGTGCAGGACTGAGGTAGGGTCAATACTATCGACCCTTGTGTAGATGGTCTCGACAGGGGCACAGTTAGGCGGCTGCAAAAAAATTTCTCTGAGTCGATACTATCGACGGCCTCGTCGATGGTATCGACCCACCATCAAGTTGATCGCAAAAACAAGGTTGATAGTATCGACATGGATGTCGATACTCGTGAGATCTCTGGAGATATTCAGACGAAATATGTCTCAGTGAAGTCGAGACCATCGACGGGCTTGTCGATGGTATCGACCTGGTTACAGACAGAAAGCGGCGGCTGGGCCTCGCGAGGGTGTTTTCCCTAAGATGAGTCGATACTATCGACTTGCGTCGATGGTATCGACGTGACACGTCACCGATCCGCGAGAAGCAATCAACGGCGATTGCTACATCAAGAGAATCGATCTGTGGGATGGGTCGATACCATCGACCCGCATCGATGGTATCGACGCATCATCGATCCGGGCCCCCACATCAGGCTATCGACAATCGTCGATACCAGCGAAAGACCGGATTGTACTACAGGTGTCGATACCATCGACTCACGTCGATGGTATCGATGGGTGCACAGCAACACCAGCCGTGGTTATAAAAGAGAGGGATGGTTGGCATATGACATCAAACCTTCAGAGCCTTTGCCCTCCACTTGAGCTATGTGTCTTGTTGTGCGACCGGAGCCCGACTACGAGCATCTAAGGAGCGTGATCTTCCTCGAGCCTTCACCAAGCGGAGATTGTCTTCTCCAACCTTCACCAAGCTCCATCTTCTATTCCTTCTTTCTCGGCGACGATGGTGCGCACAGCCGGTGCATCTTTTTCACAAGCGGATCCTATGGAGATCCCCGAGTTCATTCCTCCACCAACCGCGTCGATTCCTTGCCCAAGGATTGTCCATCCTTCCGTGGATATCCGGAAGGTGTACGAGGAGCTGATGAAGAGGAAGATTGAGCCCACCCACTATGTCGACCGGGACATGGTTCGTTACCTTGGGTTCGAGCACAATCTTGCCTACGTTCTCAAGGGGCAGGCAAGGCATACGGGCAGGAGGCTCGATGAGATGGAATTCCACACCGACGGCCAGCCATTCTTCGGTGAATGGCCGACATACAAGGAGCTAGTGGTGGAGTTCATGGCGTCACTGGACATATGCGTCGTGCCAAACAACGTTATCGCCACTGATCGAGAATGGATCAAGGGCTGCGTTTCTTTCCGGCTGTACAACAACGATTACACTCTTACCCTCAGGCAGTTCAATTCCATCTACAACTGGAATCATGGGAGAGACCAGTACCGGAGGCCAGACAACCAGACGGACTATGATGCTATTTTCGCCGAGCTAGTGACTACGCATCCCGACAAATCCGTGAGCTACCACAACACTGCAGTTGGGTATTGCTTTAAGGTTGTTCCACCTTTTAAGGTTGTTTTTTTACTATGAGGCCATAGTTGAATTCAAGCTTAGGGGGGCGAGTTGGAACAATTTCTATCCTTTATTTTTCCTAGTTTTTAGTTTTTATTGCTTTGTCTTTTGTCATTTATTTCTCTTCATTTTTAGTGTGATTGTAGGATCCACACTCTATCTAGTGTAATTATGGATGTCTAAAGTCTTGTGTCTTCTCATTTCTTGTACATGTGAATCAGGGGCAAATTTGAAAATTTACAGTGCTTTTGCAAGCTTGTGTTGCTTAACTTTGAGCACATAACTTAAGAAAATAATTGGGTTTGTCAACTCTAAAATAGGAAATCACAACTGTACATTCCTATGATTCATGAAAAGTGGACGGAACTGGTTGTTTGAGCCTAAACTAACCAAATGATAATGGGACATTAATTTGAAATAAGAGAGAGAAACCTCTTAATTACTACACAGGTCAGTAAGGAGGGACACATAATATTGTCTAAAGGTTCAGTAATTAATCTTGTGATCTATCCACTCCATTGTTTTCATACCCCACCATAAGAACTGGAAGCACATTACGGTTTTCATCTCTTTAATTGCATCCCATGTAGATAGGTCTTGCGTTGCAACTATTTTCACATATCTGTGCATAAGAAAAAAAAATGAAAAATTTATAGAATAGCTATACATGCACAGTATCCTTAGGTGTGTGTCGTTTAGTTGCATTACTATCATGTTGTAGCTGCATTCACATTTTTTTGCATATAGTACATCATGCATTTTATGTCTTCTGAAACATTAAGGGTGATGAACTTGTTCCATACCTTCTGAATGTTTCAAATGTATAAGTTATGCAGCAATAAGTGAGCCCGACAAAAAATTTGTTGTCACCCATGAAAATAAGGGCTTAAAAAATAAGAAAAAAAAGTTTTGAAAAAAAAAGAGAAGAAAAGAAAATTTTTGAAATTTTTTTTGAGAAGTAAGCAAAAATGAGAGGGAGAAAGGAACATGTTCACGCTTGCATCCTAAGAAGAATAAGCATGGTGCAGGTTCTTAGATATTCCATCTCACCTGGATATGGAATGATAGTGCATGCATCATTCCACCCAAATGTAGGCATTAGGGCATTTTCACTTGCATATGCATCATTTAGGTCATTTTTGCTTTGTGCATGTTAAAACTGCATAATGCTTCCATTTCTTCCATGAGCCACCCATTCCATCCACATGTTGCTCGAATTGGTAGGCCATCGTGATTTTCTCCTCACTCATTAATACCAGGAGAGTTGCTTCCATGTAGATGGTAGTTAGGGCGAGCAACGTAGAATAGGAGATCACAAGATGCACCGAGTCTGGACCGGAGAATTTTATTATGTTAACTGCCTTATGTGATAGTGTTCATCAATTTTGAGGTAGATATCTTTTATGGATGATTATTGTCACCTTGAGGGTACTTATCATTCCGTGGTTAGTGAGGGCCGGAATGTGAATGTCCGGCGGGGATCATATGGTGATGTTTGTTGTGATAATCTGTTCTTTAGTTGATCCTCGCAATTCTATTCTAAAGTTTTGTTGCTCGAGGACGACCAATTAATGTTCAAGCTTAGGGGAGTTTGATGCGATGATTTTGAGTTGCATTTATAGACTTGTTTTACTCGCATTTTATGTGTTTATTGGTCATTTTGGTGGTTAATATTGCATAGTTCACTTATCTTAGTCTAAGATCCTTCTCAGTGTCAAATCTCGCTTATCTTATTGTTTTGAGCATAAATGGTTGCAATAATAGGTTTTATCTTGGCTTATGTGGTTTAGTTTTGCAATTTCAGGAAAAACACATATCTGCAGTTGTCGATACCATCGACGGCTGTCGATACTATCGACACAGCCACATGTTCCCAGCCGCAAGGAGTAGCACAGAGTCGATACCATCGACAAGGAAGTCGATGATAGTGACATTCCATCAGGTTGTTGGCGACCAGTCAGTTGATACTATCGACCCCAAAGTCGATACTATCGACACGTGTAGCTTCAGTGACGGAAAAGGGATAAAACTGATGCCTAAGAGTGTCGATACCATCGACCCGCGTCGATGGTATTGAGTCAACATCAGGTGCGATGAAGAAAAGAAAAGAAGGCTTGCCGATATCGTGAGGTGTCAATACCATCGACCCGCGTCGATGGTATCGACACTGTCATATCAGAGTTTGCTTCAGATCAACCCAAATCTGACGGTTGTGATATTTTTGCAACCTAACTCGGTGATCATACCTAATGACGGCGGCCAAGAGTAGGAGATCACGTCATTAGCCGCTGCACATGTCCCGAGAAGGTGTGGAGAGAAGAATGGAGCCTAGAAGCATGTCCCAGCCATTCCGGAAGCCGAAGAAGACGTTTTCCACCACTGAAAGGCTACAGATCACGCATTCTACGCCGAGGAACACTTGGATCTTCTCCGTTCAGGGGTTTCGTCACTTATTCACGTTTTTCTCCATGTTTCCCCTTTCTTCAACCATGTTTTGCTCTGAGATGAACATGCAGGGCTAATCCCCTCTATCTTTAGGACCGGGAGTAGCCCGGGGAAGCATTGTATGACATTTCTATCGTAGTAATTCATCATTTATCTCTTAAATACGTGGCACGATTTCGTTTTCTCGATTATATTGTTATACTTGATCACCATAATGATAATCTAATGCCTTCAATTACTTTGAAAGAAGAATTAACGATTGAAAAGAGATGAAATTCACATTAATTAACAAATCCCTTGAACAAAGTGATGTAAGGTTAATGGTGGAAACCCATAGGTCGATTATAATGCACCTAGTTTAGGGTATAGTTTACTACAACGGTGGAACCGACCTAGATTTAGGTAGTGAATTGTACCATGACAGTGGACAATTCTGACTACAGGACACTACCAGGATCGAGAGATGAACCTGAGTAACTATGTGGAAATTCATACAATGAAAACCCGCGGTGAAACCGCAATCCTAAAGATCTCCAATTGAATGGATTAAACTAAACATTTAATCGATTGCCTTGCTTTCTTTTATTTTTATTTTCTTTTTAATCAACTCTTAAAACCTCTTTAATTGGTCTAGCTGATTGCGAGTAGTTAGTAGTAGTCTACCGATAATTCAGTGTCCCTGAGTTCGACTCGAGCCTCACAAGGCCCTGTACTACATTGACGCGTGCACTTGCGTTTTATGCACGATAAAATTGTGTCATCATCGTGACTGGAAATGTGGTGATAGGATGTTACATGGAAGTATCACCAATGAGATTTGATATCCATCAAAATAATATACCAAGAAAATTCTATATGTTTTATATATCTTATACATTCATGAGATCCAACTTTGGAATTTTCATTGATTAAGCCATTAAGAGTTGGTAGGAACTTAGTAAGAGTGGATAATTCTAAGATCCACTATTGTGGTATAGAAAAATGCATAATTACTATCTAGTATTTTGGGTGAGACATCCCAATTGCCAAGTAGTTAATAAGAAAATGATTGTAATCAATTTATCTAGCATTAATTGTGTAGTTACTTCACTATATTGTCTATATGCTTCCTTTACTACTTAAATATGTTTTTTTTATTTTACTTTTAATATATAATTGCATAATTTAATATATATAGTAGTTGGATCATCAACGCATATGTTTATGACTCATTGGAATGTTTGTACCACTGATCTCAAGGCTATACAAACATTTTAGATTTTAATAATCTGACACAGGATTTTTCTAATGATAATTCTCTTTCGAACTAACAATAGTGAGATGGAGGTGGGAGTATATCTTCTGGTGCATCGTAGGGTGTTCTATATACACTCATGTCCAGACAGGGAGTTTCTAAATTATGATGTACCTATGACTTGAGTTTTTTCTTAGATACCTTTTATGTGATGTGTATGTTGTAAATATGATCACACATATCTTTTGTAAAAGTAATTTGAGACATCGGTCCAATATTATGGACAATGCAAAAAGTATAAATATACATAAATATTCATATGTGTCTATGAATATATGGTCCATAAATATATGTGTACATGTGAATCTAGTTGGATTTTTATCTAAACATTTATTTAACTTCTAGGTTTAGTGATGTTAATTAAGATTGATGTATATTTTTTCTTTTTGGTTTTCTAATCCTAGTGCATCCTTGATAAATTTAGCTCATACTTATTTTAATTCTCTATGCTACATTTTGAGCTTGTAACTATAGAATTAGAGTAATTAGTTTTTTGTTGTAATATAGACTAATAGATTGTATATTGATCAATACGTTATGAAGCTTGGATCATCTGGAACCATTTCCACCTATAATATCAAAAAGAAACACTATAAAATCAAAAGGAGGTTTCTCTAAGCAGTGGCACATCATGCACTCAATGTGTAGGGTGCGCCCATATTAAGACACACACTCTAGTTCTCCTAGTATGATGAACGATGTGCCAGAAACATGCATTTCATTCTTGATGCTAGAAGCTATTAGCAGACTCAATCTCAATGCACACAACATTCTACATCAGAGCATGGTGTGTGTCACATTAGTAGCACCAACCTTTTTCATCACCATCATGCACAATGTGTCTAGTCTACAATATGTCATGAAGTTGTATTAGTAAGCACTTGACAAGAGCAATGACAGGACACACAATCACATGTGCACGATGCATTTAATAGTTTTCAGCTTGACCCTTTCACAACTACCAAGGTTTATAAAATGCAATATCTAGTTTATAATGTACATCCTCCTTTAAGTGAAAAAAAATAAAGAGTGTTAAGGCAGTTATGGATGGGGATCATTCATTTTGGTTTGTTCATACTCAAGGAAAAGGTGAGAACATGACTAGGAAGGAGATTGAATTTTAGAAAATAATGAAAGGAAGAAGAAGGTTACATGGTGGATTTTGTCTCTTCAAGCTTGGCAACCTTCAAGTAAAACTCCATTGTAGAGGATATCTCTTTCACAAGTTTTGCATCTCATTTCTCATTCTTTTCCACTCTATCGTATTCTCTTTATTCCATGAAAGTGATTAATATCATATCCAATCTCTTTTGTGTATCACCTTCCTATATGGAGTACTTTTGCTTGTATTTGGTGCCTAATTTTCACCTACTAGTCATATGATGTACAATTTATTTTAATATTACTATTTTCCCCTTTGTTTGTCTAATTTTTTCTAATTGTTTATGAGAATATAAGGCTCAAGTTTTCAAATTCCCAAAATTTGCATCTTGAGAGATATACAAATATTATGGAAGATAATTAGAGATCTTATTCCTATTACATGAAAGTGAATATCTCATGCATGTTATGTCTCCTTGTGCAAGTAACAAAGGTGATTTGTGACTCTGCTTGGAGTGTTCTAAGAGAACATAATATCTTGTGTTGGAATTCTAAGTTGAGAAATGAGTAATGTTGTGTGAGATATGGACAAGGGAAAATCAAACAAGTTAAATATAATTGTTCATACCATGATTCAAAGGTTTTTAAGGCACACGATGAATTTATTTTAATTGGATCACTTGAAATATGAGAAGGATATTAATTTGAGACATTTGGTGTTAAGGCTTGCATGCTTTCATTGAGATATGTCATTGCATGGTGTTGATAACCCATGTGTTCTCCAAATTGATAGGAAACACCTTTGAAGTATGCAAAGTCATTCTAATGAGTTCAATAGGAAGGTGGTGGAGGAGGAGTAGGTTCTTGTGGATCCTCTTCTACATTTCTAGACCGTTTATGACCAAACTCAATTCCCATATTTTCAATAGTTTGGAGATTAATTTTGTGGGAAATATGGTCCTGAGACTAGCATAATTCATACAGAGGTTCATCAATGGATTGTTCAATGAGATGACATATAAAATGGGCAAAGGATGGTGATCCCTTATATTCAAGCATTTCATGAAGGGGAAGCTTCACAAAATTGATGGGAATATTCTTGAGAATATATTATATGAGGTACAAGAAAAATTGAGGAATTTTGATTTTGTAGGTCTGAGAATGAATATTTGAAGAAACAATTAGGTTGATAATTCGGGCTTATTGAGTGAGATAAGAGACATAGAGAGTTCCTCTTATCTCATGATAAGTGGAACCAGGGAGAAGAAGAAATCTTTTAGTAAAAGTTAGGGTAATTTCTTCTTATAAATAAACTCAGTTAGAGGATTTTTGGTTTTGACGTCAATATGGCGTGTAAAACCAGTTTGGTTGATTTCTAGAAAGGTTTATATAAAATCCTCATCAAAAGTAAAGTTATTTCCATTTACCATGGAAGAGGAGGAGAAATCATTTTTGCCTATGCAAGTGAGATTAGCAAGAACTCATGAACAACTTGAAATGACCAAAATGATAACTTGGGGTAAGAAAATCTTCAAGATATTGAACCATAAAGAGGGGAACAATTTGAATCACCGTGAGAATGATTCTACATCCACCGATTTTCAAGGAAGAGGTGTCCTTGAAGATAAGGTGAAGAACATGTCGGCGGCGGTGGAGTTGATGAAGGTGGTGTTGTTGATGGTCACCGATTGATCAGCTTATACTACTACAGAAACAACATTTAGTGTCACTTTTCTGGGCATCGGTTATTTAACCAAACTGACGCCTATAATATTCAATGTCGGATATTTAGGAACCCCGACGTCTATATTCGAAGACTAGCCAGACACGGGTATCGCTTTGTATTCAACGTCGGCTGGGTAAAATAAACTGACGCCTAAATCACCCGCGAAATCCAATTTTCGAGTGAAATTTTTTTGGCCCAAAGTATCACATATAGCGTCGGTTATTTAACTACTAACCAACGCTGATATAAGATGGAAATTTGCACGAAAAGTTCCAATTTAGGCGTCCGTTATCCTGTGATAACCAATGCTAATAATGGTTCCCGCCAAATAATTTAGGGCAAAGATTGTCTAATTGGACGTCGATTGTTTACTATCAACCGACGTTGAAGAGTGAAAGGCATTGGTTTTGTAGATAACCGACGTCGTTGACCAACTTAATAGACCAAATCACCCGGCTCTTCCCCCTTTCTTCCTGTTTCATCGCGATAATTCCTGTGCACACCGCTCTCACCTAAAATCGTCCGACGACCCTGTGCTCGCCGCCGCTGTTGTTGTGCTCGTCGCCGTTGCTGCTGGTGTGCTCTGCTCGCCGCCGCCGCCACCACTGTCGTGTCCTCTTTCTGTTGCTACTACCGCAGCTTCTGCTCTACTCTCTTCTCCTGGTGCCAGTGTAAGCACTGCTCTGCTCTGCTTTTCGCCTGCTCGTCGCTACTGCTGCCGCCGCTCGCCGTCGCTCTTCTCCACGCTAGCTCTAGGTAGCCCTAGCTCCTTACCCTAGCTCCTTCTCCCTAGCTCCTTACCAACAACAAGAACGGTCGTGGCTGTGTTGGCCTACCATGGCCGTGCTGGTAGGCCAACACAGCCACGGTCGTGCTTGCTGTTGGTAAGGATATGAACAAATCTTTATGTAATGTTTTATGTAAATCCTTGGATACGAACAAATCTTTTGCTTGCATATATTTGTGCTTCTAATCCTAATGTTTTACCTAATTTAGTAAATTTTGATGCATGTTGAAATAAGATTTAAACTTGTCCATTCTAGCATCCTAATTTGATTTGATTAAACCTAACATTGATGAAACCCTAACATCAATTGTGATGAAACCCTAACATTAATTGTGATGAAACCCTAACATGTACATATCTATTATTGTGTTTGTTGGCCTAGAAACCCATCCAAGATTTACTTATTAGGAGTAAATCTTGGATAGACCCCAGTTTGGTACTGTTCTTGAACACCTAATCTCACTTAGGATGTAAGTGTATAATGTGTATTGGGTTTTTGAGAAAATTTCGGTAGCATTTCCCCGTTTCTTCTCTAAGTACATATGTACTTAGAGAACAGCGGGGAAATGCTGCCAAAATTTTCTTGAAAATCCAATACACATTATACACTTACTAGTGAGATTAGGTGTTCAAGGATGGGATAGGTGGTACACATTTATTATATATAAGAATGACATCACATGTGTTTGTTGGCCTAGAAACCCGTCCAAGATTTACTCATTAGGAGTAAATTTTGGATAGTCCCCTGTTTGGGACTGTTCTTGAACACCTAATCTCACTTAGGATGTAAGTGTATAATGTGTATTGGGTTTTCGAGAAAATTTCAGTACCATTTCCCTATTTGTTCTCTAAGTACATATGTACTTAGAGAACAGTGGGGAAATTCTGCCAAAATTTTCTTGAAAACCCAGTACACATTATACACTTACTAGTGAGATTAGGTGTTCAAGGATGGGATAGGTGGTACACATTACTTATATATCAGAATGATGACTTATATGTGCGCGGAGATCACAATGAAGGATTGTTAATTGATAAAAGATCAGAATTTTAGAGGCATGCATGATATCAATATCATTATCTTCTAGTTAATACAAATGCTAAATGTTTGCCTTTTTAATGAAATTTTCAGATGGTTGACCATGATGAGCATGATGTCCATGATGAGCATGCTATCCATGATGAGCATGGCGAGGATACCAATGTAAGTTCTAAAAACATATCCTGTATTTCTATAAAATTCATTATCTTCTAGTTATTTCATATATCCCATATTTCTATATTGGGCTAATTCAGTGTGTTTATTTTTGTCAAATTTTAGGTTGATGATGCACATGTACCTACTGAAGCACTGGAGGAACTTGATGCACATCACCAAACACTTAACAAGAAAAGGGGCATCACTCTGTTAAAGAAGTTAATAGTGCTAAGTGGCAGTGGATCCAAATTGGTTGTGGAGTTTGATAATGGAGGAAATGCAATTGGAGTGAACTGCAATAATTTTGTAAATTATCTTGGGGTTGTCACTCGAAGCCATTGTGGTGTTAAGTATGATAATTGCATAAAGTTCCTCAGGCGAAGAAAGACTTGATATGGAAAGATTTATGTGTGAGTTATTATTATTTGCAATTCTATTTTGTAGATTACAAATTCTATTATTTGCAATTCTATTTTTGGATACTAGTTAATAACAATTCTATTTTACAGAATCTGTTTGCATTGGATGAGAAGTTGCATCGTAAAAGTGTGATGAAACATGCTGGAAAGATGCTAAGGAACTATAGGACAAATCTTAATAGAGAATACATAAAAGATGGTGATAAGATTTTGAAGTCTGTCCTTAAACAGTGGAACTTCTTGGACAAAGAAGATTGGGACACGTTTGTTGCTTCAAGAAAATCTAAAGAATTCAAGGTATTAGGCGTCACTCCCAATTTAATTAATATACGTTGTATTCATCTATTCAAGATTAACATTTAGTGCTACTAACCAATTCTATTTAATGTGCATACTAACTAGGCCCTCAGTGAGGCACAAAAAGCAAGGCGTGCACTGAATGTGCATGACCACACTATGGGTCCAAAGGGCTATGCAAGCGTTCGCCAAAGACTATAGGTGGAGTCTACTGCTACTCAGGAGTCCTCTACTACATGTGCCACACCCATGCCTCGCCATGATGTCTGGATAGCTGGGAGGCAAAATAAGAAGGGTGAAATAAAGAAGCCCGTAATTGCTAAGGCGGCTGCGAAAATGGTAAAATACAACTCTTAGAGCAATCGTTTGAATATTGATTATTTGTGGTGTTAACTTACCAATTTATGTTGATGGTGATTAGCGGGAGCTCCACGAGCAGAGGAAACAAGGCATGTTCATCCCTCAGGGCACAAGGGATGAATTGACAGTTTCTCTGGGTAACCCAGAGCATCCTGGACATGTTAGGGGTGCAGGCGTTGGTGTGGGCATCAAAGCATTCTTTGGGCCATCCCAGAGCGGGACTTTCACAAGAAGAGGTAACATATTCTTTTTTTAGAATGTTACTGCAAAAGGGAATTCAATAATAAGAAGCTAATGTTTCTTTTATCCATGTATAGGAGAATAAGAAAGTCGAGGATATAGTTGCTAAGAAGGTCAATGATATAGTTGATGAGGAGGTCAAGGAAGAAATGGTGCGGTGGCAGGCATCTCAGGCTTCCAATCATCCTGTGGCGACCCAATCTTCTCCTGATGCACAGACTGCGAGTAATCCTGGAGACCCATCGCCTAACACGTCTGCTGTAAGTATTGTTTATGACATTGTAGCTAGTCTTTTCAAGATGATATGTATATATGTATAACATTCTTTACGTAAATTTGTAGGCATTGAATCCATGTCACTTAAGAATGCAAGACTATGTTGTTGCAGAGGTGCAGGCTTACCCGTCCCTTCCTGGGGCAACGTTTCATGGGACTCCAATGCCGCATGGCTACGTTCATGTGAGCTCGATATGTGTATTACCTGATTGCAGGGAAGCGGCATTGCCATATGCCCACTCAGATATTGATACACTTGGTGAGGCAGAAGGCGGGGTGATATTGTGGCCCAAAGCAGATGTCGTCTACACTACTGAAATTGTAAGATAAATTTACATTACTTTAGATTGTTAATGTGTATATATGAGGTGAATTGATCTGAAATTATATATACAGGTTAAAAAGAAGACACCTGGAGCACCTAGGCCTCCACCTCCACTTCCTCCATTATCAACTTGGGTTCCAACTGACCTAAAATACCCGTTAGGTTCTGCTTGTAGGGGAATGGCATGTTGGCTATGGGCACATAATATACATTTCCCTATAATTGTTTCTTTAGAAGCGAATTATGCAGGTCAATCATACGAAAGCTCTTTATTTATACAAGATATTATTGAGCTGTTTATATATGATTGGCTGAATACATCAATGATAGAGACATGGATAAGGTGAGATCTTGTTTATACATCCATATACCTTGTGTAAGATCCAGTGATCTAGTTTCTTATATATTAATGCATACGTAATACATGTTTTGCATCTACTTAGTCGAAAATCAATGCAAACCATTTGCATTTGACCATGTGGGATTTTTGATTCCATCATTGATTAGTATGGTAGCTAAAGACCCTGATAGTGTTCAACAATACTGTATAGATGATAATAATAGCTCCATTCAATGTCAAGTAAGTTTACTTTACTTATAATTTGGACTTTAGAAAATTACATTTTTATTGTGGATTTTGAGTTATTAAGTTTTAACTTTTTTACCTCTAGCGGTAGGCATTGGGAGTTACTAGTTATTGTCCCCGGGACGTTCACTATTTATTATCTAGATCCTGTGGGGAGTACATTGAATACTAAAACTGGACACATAATGAGATTGCCATTATTCTGGTGAGAAATATATCATTTTTATATCCGTTAACATCTGTTATTACATTACTATTTAATTATGCAATTTGCTATGTTACATTAACATGTAGGGGTTTAGATGCATTCAAAAATGCTGGAGGAAAGGTCCCAAGGAAAAAGAACCAGCCAATAATTTGGGAGAACATAAAAGTAAGTTCTCGACTCCAATGTATATATTATTTATGTGAACTGTGCTTAGTAGTATTTTTTAATATTTTGTATGTTTCAATTTATAGTGCGTTACACAAGACAACGGCTGGGCATGCACATACTATGTGATGCGATTTATGAAGATGATTATCTAATATGCCGCATTGGACATCAATACCATACATGAGGTATTATATATAGTCTCATTAGTTAGTATGAAATATATCAATCTTATTTTGATATAATTACTTATATATATACATCATTCTCTTTGTAGGTATTTAAAACTGACCACATTATAGGTAAACGCTTAAAAGATGTACATGCTCCATATATGATGGAAGTATTAAATGAAGTAAGAGAAGAATGGGCAAGAGCCATACAAGCAGTGGCGATTGTAAGATATAATTGGGATGCTGATAGCGATGTTGAATGATATTTTTTAAATGAATATTTCTGAATGTTTATACATGTCTGAATGTTTCTACATGTATTTGAATGTTTCTACATGTGTGAATGTGAGAATTGAATTGATGTCTGAATGCATCTACTTGTGTGAAAAGTATATTTGTTGATTTTGCAGGTTTGTGGCATGTTTGTAGGCTGATATCAATGGATGTCGTAAACCTACAGTTCAGAAAACTAAACTGCAGGTTCTCATCCTGCTGACCAGCCACAACAGGCCTGCAAATTGATAAGAAAAAAAATAAAACATCGGCGTCGGTTATTTATAGAACACCGTCATCAAAGACTTACATCGTCGGTTATTGGATAAAACTGCCGCCTAATATGACAAACAACCCGACCGTGTAGGAAAGCACGGCCGTGGCAGAAAACGCATCGGTGCTTAGTACAAAACCGACGCCTATAGTACTAAACACGGCCGTGCAAGGAAGCACGTTTGTGTCGTCTAGATCTATGGCGTCGGTTAGGTAGTTGCAAACTGACGCAGAAAGTTTCCTAGATGACGCCCTTTTTGTGGCGCGAACACTTTTGGCGTCATCTTCCTATACATAACCGACGCCTATCGGTGCCCTGCTGGCGTGTTTTCAGTCGCGCGAAGCCTTTTGGCTTCGGTTATAAAACCGACGTCGAAGAGTTCAACCTTTAGCGGCGCCCACATAGGCGTCGCTGGAGAACCGTCGCTAAAAGGGGTTAAACAACCGACGCCAAAGGCGTGTTCTATAGTATTACTTCTTTCCAGAGACCTTCTTCTTTCTCTCACCATGTGAAGATGATGCTACTTGAAGTTGTAGTGGAAGAAAAGGAGAAGAATGCTGAAACGTTGAAGAGAAATAAGCAGAAAGAAGCTTGGAGGTGAAGTACAACTCACAAAGATGAATGGAAATAGTGAAAAACCCCCAAGAAGATTTGGATATGAGAGCTAGAAGTGGTGTGTGAAGAATGGCCGAGTTGGGTTGCTTTTATAGGCTCCTGACACATCCTCGGTCAAGATTTTTCTCGATCAAACTCTCCAATAGTAAAAAAATGGCTAGTTCAGTCGAGGGCAGTGTCAATCGATAATATTCGATCGAAATGTTTCTCTATCGGGTGTCGTCGGTTGAAATCATCATGGATCAAGAATATGTTGGATTCAAAATAAAACATGGAATGAGGGACTAGTTGGTCCATTTATTTTGTAACCGAGTCCTTATTCGGTCGGACTTTTTCTCGATTGAAAATGTTTTGTTTTATTTTAAAGAAAATAGATTTGGTCAACATGATCGATGATTTAAATGATGAAAGAAATCAGTGATAATTATAAGTATTCAAAATATAAATAAAGTACATTTTAACAGTTTGAAACCATGAGTGAAATTATTTTAGAAAATGATCTAAATAGTCACATTTAAAAGGAACAATATTTAATTTTTCTCTAATTACTTTGAATTGTTCCAAAGTAAAGGGTTATGTGAAAAACAATTAAATGTTAACATGTAATTGCAAATAAAAGTATGTTTAACTTCAAAAGAATTTTATTTAGATGAAAGAAAGGTATGCACATTTACATTAAATTAAGTTGAGATAAGACATTATTATATCAAATTAATCATAGGTCAAATCTCAACAAGTTTTCTTTATATTCTAAGTTGGGGATTTTGGAATCCAAATCATGTCAAGGGCTCCTTTCTTCTGATATTCACATGAGTAAGAACAATATCCAAGATGTTGACAATAATGACATGAGATAAAGAGTATTTCATTTCTCTTTTCAACTTTTTGAAAGTCTATAACATATGTAGTTCTAGTCTTGGAAGCATATGTCCTTTTGGTTTTAGGCATATATGAGGATTTGTTCTTTGGTACATATCCTAAGCCTCTCCCTCTTACATCTTTAGAGGCATTGTCTAAGATGTTATCAAGACTTTATTTCCTTGCATTAATCTAAAAACTTGTTTTTGTAATTCAACATTTTAGCAAGATTTTTAGTTACATCCATCTAATGGAGCAAGATTCAAAAGTAAAGTATCTCTTTCTTTTACCAAAACATCATAATCTGAGTGTGTGTATAAGATAGGTTGAGTTTGATAATAATTTAATATAGCGAGCATATCAACTTTTTCTTGAGAAAGAAGAATATTTTTATTTTTGAAGAATAAGTAATTGTGCCTTATATCTATAGAATCATATAAAGAATTATTTGAATATTTTAGAGCAGCATTTTCAGAACTAAGATTATCTAGATTAATGTTAAGTTCATCAATTAATTTAGCAACGTTCTTCTTTTATCTTTTTAAATTAATATATTCATCATGAAGTTCTTTAAGACTATCAACTAATTCTTCTTTACATATATCAAAAATACTTATCTCATTTTTTTATTCTTTATTGGTTATATCCATGAGACATTCTACCTCTTCTTCTTTGTTGCTTTCATAACCGTCACTTGATTGATCCCATCCAGCAAAGTAGGCTTTCACTTTCTTCTTGAATGAGGACTTTTTGCCTTTCTTGAGTTTTGGGCATTCAAAATCCAAGTGTCCTTTCTTTTTGCATTCAAAGCACCTAGAAGAAGAAGAATGTACACTATGAGTTTTGTTAGATCGAGATCTCTTATATTTCTTACCATCTACAATCAAGATGCTTTCATCATATTCATCACTTATGTCACTACTTTATTGGATGATGTTTCTCGATGAAACTTTGGTGGTGCCTTTGAAAGTAAGATCCTTCCTTCTCTCTTTTTGTTGTTCAACTTCCACTTTTTCTTCCTCCTCAAGGGTGACTTCATGTGTCTCCAGATTCGTGATGAGTTGTTCCATCTTTAGTGATGTAAGATCATTGGCTTTGTCGATAGAGGTGACTTTTGACTTGTATCTGGGAGGCAGTGATCTAAGTATCTTGGATACTTGATCTTCCTCGCTTATGTTCTTCCCCAACACACTTAGGTGATTAACAATGTTAGAAAATCTAGGATACATTTATGCAATGCTCTCAATAGGTTGCATATGAAATAATTCAAAATTTTGTTTTAGCATATTAATTTTAGTATTTTTTAACTTGAGTAGCTACCTCATGTGTTATAGCTAATTTGTGTCAAATTTTATATGATTTTTCATGTGAGGATATGCTACTGAATTCACTAACAATTAAAGAAGAACAAAGAATGCTTGCTGCCTTTGCATTGACTGTGACTTGTTTTACCTTAAAAGAATTCTACTTTTCTAACTTTGTTGTCGGAAGTGCATATGAACAAGCTATCATCTTCCATAGTTCAAAGTTGATTTCTTGAAAGTAGAACTACATCCTTCTTTTCCAATAAGTGTAGTTCGATCCATCAAACACTGGTGTCCTGCTCACATACACTCCTTCCAAGTTGAGGTGGCTAGTCACATTCTCCCCCAGGCTTCAAGACCTATTAGGGCTCGTTGAAGACCTTATCTAGTACCAAATAAAAAGATTTAGAGAGGGGGTGAATAGTTCTCTTGGTTAATTCTAAGAAAATTAAAATACTTAGATCATAGAAATTTGAGAAGCCAGAAACCACAAGTGGACATATAGATTTAGAGTGGTTCCATCAAAAGATGTCAGTCCACTACCTAATTGTTTCCAACTAGGATTTATAAGTCATGTATTTTATCCCTTTTATATACTAATACAAAATATACAAATTTTACCAGTGTCTTTTTTGGCGCAAGTATAACCCTCCTTTTTAGCCCAAGGAGAAACTACACCTTCTTTTACAAGTCACGGAAGGTCACACTCATTACCTCTTCTTTGATGGATGTGGAAGAGCATCGTTGCTTCACCTCTTTTTTAAAGGATAGTGGAAGAGCACAAGTTGAGAAGACACCTTCTTCTCGTATGTTTATGAACAACCTTCACTCCAAGAAGTAACCAAATAATAATACAACAAAGAAGAAATAGAATGGAGAAAGAAAGAAACAAAATAAGCTCACAAGATATACAATCAATATCTAATGGACAAGTGATGATGATCCACTGCAAAAAGATTTATGCAATGTAGTATTAGGTTGAGAGGATAGCTTAGCTAAGGATTTAGTTTGGAATGATAACAACTTGAAGTATTGGACCTTATCTGTTGAGAATGATGGCAAGGATGTAGTATTCTCAAGTATGTGTATATGATGTCAATTGTTGTTCAATTGTTATATCTAAGCATCCTTAGACCACTCCCATTTATAGGAAATGTTTACAAATGGTTAAGACAATTGTGGGGAGATTTTAGAGTGTGCTTAGAGGCCAATTAGTTGTTTGGACTAAATTTACTAACTTGCAACGGCTAATCTGATCATTATTTTGGTTCCAGAACATTTTGAGAGATTATTCGACTGGGACACTATCTTGGTCAAGAAATAGTTTAACTGAGTTGGTCTAAGTGTCAAATTGTCTCTAACATCTAAGTGTCATTCTAACTACTTGATCAACCGATTTAATGGTGTATACTCGGTCCAAATTTTTTTTTACTAAATTTGTCTTGGTGGATAAATTGTTTGACTGAGGTAGACTCTGTGAATGTGTAAATGAGTAAAAAGTTTATGTAGTGACTTACCTAATGAAACCTATCAACCCTAGAGGCTTCATATAAGTGTGGGTAAGGGTTTTAGGTAGGTTTTGGAAGATAACCGCTTGTCCTTGCATCATGTCTATCAAGATGTACAACAACACAAGTTTACACTCAAATACAACTTGATTTGCAAGCATCCAAACATGTAAAATTTGCAAGGTCTTTGTAGTTTTATATTTTGACTAAGTTCATTGATCACCTAAAATACGTAACACACATGTTAGTAATATAATTTGAGAAATACTTGTATCATCAAAATATGATTGTGGCATATCAAAAAGCCAATAGATACCATACACATTTGAACGCATGTCTGGGACATCATGAACTTTTGGTCAGGAAATTGGTCTTTGTTAGCATGTATTAATCAACACAATCTAAATGATAGAATCCAAAAAAACATAAAAATGTATTATGGAATAAATATCTTTTGTTCTGGGATCTAAGAAGAACAATTCTCTAAAATCCCATTTGTTCTTTTTGGGTCGTAATGAGCACATACCATACTTCTTGTGCATCCCTACTAGCCCTCACAATAAACCTCTTATTGATTTTCCCAAAGGTAAAAAATTTTCAATCAATAAAGCCTATAGTTTCTTCCGTAGTATGGGATACAGTACTATGTATGCATTTAAATTTTTGTGCAATAAATGTCCTAAAACATTTCATGTACTATTATAGATTATAGTTCATAGAAAATTTTGTGTGGGGTATGATTGTATGAGATGAGGCTTTCATGGGCCTTTATATATTGCCTTTTCACACAATAGTTAGAATTTCCATCACATTTCTATGAGTATCATCTCTCTGCATATATAGGCTCATTCACACCCAATTGATCCTAATCCTACATCACATCATGATATTTTATTATAGTCTTTATCTAATATGATGCTTGTATGGATCAATATAGAAGACAAGTGCCGAGTCACTTGCAACTTGTATCATGTAGCATAAATAGCTCCAAATAAATAATAGATATTTCAATGAAATATAAAAATTAGAATGATTTTATTATTGATATCTATAATTCAATCCATTATTGGTTGGATCTTCATCCCATAAGTGGAGACTTCCCCAAGATCCTTCATCATATATTAGGAAGCCGATGTATCCACTTTGATGGGTGACATCAATTTTGAAGAGGATGATGATATGTGATATGCTCCCATTTAAGGGTGAAGGTATGGATCCTTGATACAATTCCGCTATTGATTTCCATTGACGATGTCCTGAGTGATCTTGATCTCCAATTATCTACCTAGTTTGATGTATCTAGTAGGGTGTACTAATTGAGACCCCAACCCATATTTGTCTGTGTCAATGATGAATGATTTCTTATCTAGAACTCTATGTTGACCATGAACTATCATTTTTTGTCGAGTTCCTTATCAATTTATGGCTTTTGCTTTCAAGATTTATGTCTTTCCTTTTTCTAGAGAGGTGGAATCCATGGTGCTTTCCACCTTATGTAGGTGTATGTGCTTGCATGAACTAAACTCGCATATATATATATATATATATATATATATATATATATATATATATATATATATATATATGGAACTGTCAAAAAGGTCCATGATTGGAATTTCAACCATATAAAACCAAAAAGCATAACTTTCTTTGTCACAAATAAAAATTACCAATGTTCACCATGATTAATGTACAAATATGCCAAAATAAGATGGAATGAAGGTTTCTTAAAAACCTAACAGAATTTGTGTAACATAATAATAATGTTTTCTTCTTGGTTTGGTAATCGTTTGAGAGTTGAATACATTTAATATTAGTTTGGTGTTACTTTTTGTTCTTTCTATGATTTAAAGGAACCATAGCTTGGTTTTACTATGGAATTTCAAGGTTCACATATTTCCAAGTCTTCCCATTAGGTCAAACCTTGAAACTATTTGAGTTTGATTTAGGTCTAGTAGTTCAATATAAAAATGATACATTTCCTAAATGGGTCTTGTTGAAACAATGTTGATGTGGATCAACTAGGAACTACTGAGCTAACTACAACTAAATTTTCGATCTTACTTAAATCTTGTGATGCATGGGTTTTGAGTCACTTTTATAGGCTTATTTTATATCTGTTTTATGCATGTATTTGTCATTTTCTTGATTATATTTGCATAATTCACTATAGTTGGCCTTTAAACTCTTTTTGCATCAAATTATACTTCTTTTATCATATTTATATGATTTTATATAATCCCCGGACTTATACACATGTTTCAGCACTTTTTCAGGCACTTTTGCATTGTCCAGAGTCGATACTATCGACCCTGATGTCGATAGTATCGACATTTCTTCATAAAGAAACCCCAAAATGTGATTTTGGAAGGAAACACCTGTATCATGGTCGATACCATCGACCTGGGGGTCGATACTATCGACAGCATCGGGATCTGGCGATTTTCTGCACTAAAACGGAGCGTTCTAATCCGACGATTGAGCTCTTTCAGAGCCGTAAAGTGGTCCTATGACCTAAGAAGAGAACGGCCATCCCTGAGGAGATCTCATATTGTATTGCACAACATTCAAGAAGGAGAGGGAGAGAGAGGAAAAAAGAGACAAAGACCGTCAACCGAGCGATCCGGGCACCTCCGACGGGCGATTTTGCTGCCGGAAGACTGCAAAACGCACGTTTCTCGAGGAGGATCTCCAGGAACACCTTTGTATCAGGGGTTACACAAGTTTGCTCCATGTTTCCCATGTTTTTATTCTCTACTCCTATGTATTTTCCATTGTCAACCATGCAGGGCTAATCCCCTTTGTCTTTAGGACCGGGAGTAGCCCGGGTAATCGCTGTATGATACTTTTTACATAGTTTATCATAATTTGTCTCTCAATTTCGTGGTATGATTTTGTTTTCTCCATTCTCTCATTACGATTGATCACCTTAATGATAATCTAATGCATTTAATTACTTTGAAAGAAGAATTAATGGTTGAAAAGAGATGACTATCACATTAACTAATAAATTCCTTGAACAAGGCGATGTATGGTTAATGGTGGAAATCCAGAGTTTGTTTCTCATGCACCTAATTTAGGGTATAGGTTACTACTACCATGGAACTAACCTAGATTTAGGTAGTGAATTGTATCGTGAAAGCGAGCAATTCTGACTACAGGCCACTATCTGGAATAGGAGACGAATTAGGATAATTGTGTAGAAATTCGTACAGCGAGAACCTGCGGTGAAACCACAATCCTAAAGATTCCCTTTTAAATTGATTAAACTAAACATTTAATCAATTTCCTTGTTTTCTTTTATTTTATTTTCTTTTTCAATCAACTCTCAGACTCTTTTAATCAGTTTAGTTGATCGCAACCAGTTAGTAGTAGTCTACTAAAATTCACGTTTCCCTGAGTTTGACTCGGGCCTCACAAGGCCTATATTACATTGATATGTATACTTGTGTTTGCATGCACGGTTTACGTGTGTCAACTTTTTGGCGCCTTTGCAAGGGAAACGGTGAATTTTAGCACTACGAGTGCTACGAGCGGCCACACTAGGCCACTTTTAATTCCTATATTTTTTTCTTTTAATCTTTTGAACTGGATTGCAAATCTTATTCATTGTTTTAATTATTAGTACCAGTTCATACACTACCATTTGAAATTTCAGGTACTAGTAAAGTAATAATGGGTGACGGAGTAGAAAATGAGGAGTAGATGATCTGGGAGAAGATCAAGGCTTCTTCCTCCTCTACATCTAAGGGGCCAATCAAGAGGCAGGCCATCAACATTCCTAACTACAAAATTGATCCAGGGCTAATTAATTTAGTCAAATCTAATGCATTCCATGGGCTGAAGAATGAAGATCTGGTGACCCACATTAGCACGTTCATGGAAAATTGTGATATGATAAAGATTGACAGGTTCCCGCAAGAGACACTTTACTTGAAGTTATTTCCCAGTTCTCTGGTGGGAAATGCACGAGAATGGCTACATAATCTTGAAGATGAGTATGTGGAATCGTGGGATCACATAGTTGAGGTATTTTTCGAGAGGTTCTTTCCGCCTGAGAAGACAAATGATCTTGTGCGAAAGATCCACAACTTCAGCCAGAAGGCCGGTGAGACCTATTCTGAGACATGGGAGCGCTTCCAGATCATGTTGCGAAAGTGCCCACATCACGGGCTAGATAAGGAAAAACAAGTTAAAATTTTCTATTTTGCTCTCAATGAGCATGAAAGAAGCAATCTAGATTCAGTAGGCTCGGGGTTCTTCTTGAACAACAAAGGTACGAGGTGTTGGGAAATTTTGAAGAATATGGCAAAGAAGCAGTCTTGGGGTGAAAGAGATGCATCGGAGCATGTTGGCGTGACACAATGAAGCAAAGACCATCAAAGTGCTTAATGACAAGATGGATCTTATAGCCAAGAAGCTCCTAGAGAAAGAGGAAGAATCTGATGAGGAGGCCCAAGTCAGATTTATGCAACAACAGGGCTATAGGAACAATGATTACACTTGTAGGAAGGATAAAAAATTCTCATGGAAGGATCCAAACAACTTCCTGCAAGATCCAGACTCAAAACCACAATCAAAAGCAGAGGATAAAAGCAATGAGTTGCTTAGTCAAGTGGTGCAACAAAATCAAGAGATGATGAGTATGTTCGCCAAGCAGTTACAGTCCTAGGGCGAGATATTGAATAAATTTGGGCAGACATTGCAAAGTCATGGAGCACAGATGAGGACACTAGAGACAACTGTGACTCAAATCTCCAATGAAGTGGCGGCCATGAAGCATACAAATCAACAAAGACCGGCTGGTAATGCAGAGTCTTCTCAAACACATCATCAAGTGAAGTATATATCTGTGATTAAGGAACCAGAGCCCCTGGTGGTGGAGGTCCTTGACAAGGGAAAAATTCATTTTGACACGGAGGCTAAACCCAGTGTACCATACCCCCGCAGCTTATATGGACTACCAGGTGGATATTTCCCGTTTAGAAAATCCCACTAAGATTCCACTACTATCGTGCCCACATCTCAGATTTCTGAAAAGACTCCTATGTCAGAAGAGCAGGTGAAAGCTTTACTTCATAGTGCATCATCCACTATCAATAAGGAGAAGCAGCCACAAGTCATGCCATCCACAGATGATGTGTCAAATCCTATCCTAGAAGGTGGCGTTGAAGCAAGCTTAGGGGAGAAGACCCCTAAAGTTCCATATGTGCCACCACACAAGCGAGCGAAGGACCCAAACGTGCCTTTCCCGGATAGTCTGAGGCCAAAGAAAGAGCATAGGCACTACAAGAAGTTCTTGGAGATGTTTCGGAAGCTCCACATTAACATTCCACTAGTGGAGGTGATAGAGAAAATTTCTTCATATGGAAGATTCATGAAAGACATCATCAACAAGAAACGACGGATCAAAGATACAGATGTTGTGTGTGTTGATGAAAAAGTGAGTTCAATAATCCAAGGACGGATACCAAGGAAGAGGAAAGATCCAGGATGTTTCTACATCCCATGTTCCATAGGTGGCCAACATTTTCCACAAGCACAGTGTGACTCAGGGGCAAGCATTAATCTTATGCCACTTGCCACTTTTCAAAAGTTGGGATTGAAGAAGTCAACACAAACTTCTATGACAATTGAGTTGGCGGAGGGATCCATTGTGAATCCACAAGGTATATGCGAGGATGTGCTAGTCAAGGTCGACAAATTCATCTTCCCTATTGACTTCATTGTCATGGACATGCCACAGCTAAGGGTTGTGAGATGCTACTGGGAAGGCCGTTCCAAGATACGGCTGATCTAATCACTGCCATTGGGCAAGGTTACTTGACACATGGGATTGGTGATGATAGCGTTAAATTAAAATTGCCAAATGAATCATTATAGACATCCCTTGACAACCCAGGTTAAAGGTATCCTTATGTCAAGCCTAGGACATTAAACAAGGGCACTTGTTGGGAGGCAACCCAACTTTAGGTTCATTTTTATGTTTGGTTATGTTCTTTTATGTTTATGTACTTAGTTTTTGCTTAGGTTTTGATAATTTTTGTAAAAATAGTACCCTAACTCATGTTTTGAAGTGTGCAGAACTTTAAGGTCGATACAATCGACACCCATGTCGATAGTAAATGCTGAGCAAAAGTTGATACCATCGACCTTAGTGTCGATAGTATCGAGATTCCTGAAGATTTTTAGAAACATTGGTGACAGTAAAGTCGATACCATCGACCCTAGGGTCGATGGTATCGACACTTTTGAGTTCCCAGGCTTTTAGATGCATCGATTCAACAAAATTGCTGAGTCTGGGTCGATACCATCGACCTTGGTGTCGATGGTATCGACACCAGCAGGACAACCACATAAAATAGGCCGTAAAAGGTATCGAAACGAGATTTTTTCGAACCGTTTTTTGCAGAGGAAAGATGGATGAAGCAAGTCACATCTTAGAACCACTAAGACACAAAAATGGGCCACAAAAAGGAGGAAGATAGCAAGCATCACTTGGTCCACTTGAGCATCTAACCATCCTTCTTCACCACACTTCAAAGCGAATGGTACCGCTGTTCCACCTCTTACGTGAGAATGTTGACTATGAGGCCATAGTCATATTCAAGCTTAGGGGGGGTGTTGGAACAATCCTCTATCTTATTTTTTACTTACTTATTCATGTTGCTTTTATTTTTGAAATATTCGTTGTTTTTATTTCTAGATTTACCACTTTTGTAGGATCCACATCTATCTAGTGTAATCTGTGGAGCAATAAATGCATGGTTTAATTGCAAGTTTAATCTTGGGTTGTGTGCACATAAAAATGAGCATATTGAGAACTTTTTGAGCTTATTCTTTCTAGTAATTGAGTCGCATAACTGAGGAAGTGCTTGGGTGAGTCAGCTTCAGGACATGGGGACATGAATGACTATCTTTATTGTCTAAGGAAAAGTGATTGACAAGGATGTTTGAGCCCAAACCGACCAAATGCTAACGTGACCTTAGACTAAAGTTTAAGAGAGAAATCCTTCAGTTACCCTATACACAGGTCTTTAGAGAGGGACATGTGATATTTTCGGAAGGTTATGTCAATTAGTCTTGTGATCTGATCCACCACAATTTCATTCACACTCCACCATAAGAAATGGAAGCACATTACTGTCTTTCCCTTTTTGATTGCATCTCATGTAGATAGGTCTTGCATTATATCTATTTTCACATATTTTTTGCATGAAAATGAAAAAAAAGGATAGAGTAGTTATACATGCACATTATCCTTAGGTCTGTGTCATTTAATTGCATAACTATCATTTTGTAGCTGCATTCACATCTTTTGTACATATAGTACATCATGCATCTTATGTCTTCTGAAACATTAAAGGTGGTGAACTTGTTCCATATCTTCTGAATGCTTCAAATGTATAATTTATGTAACAAGAAGTGAGCCTGAAAAATAATTCATTGTCATCTATGAAAATAAGGGCTTGAAAAAAAAATTGAAAAAAAAGAGGAGAAAAAAAATTGAGAAGTAAGTAGGAATGAGAGGGAGAAAGGAACCTATTCTCACTTGCATACTAAGAATAATAAGCACATGGTGTAGTTTTCTTATATATTCCATCTCACCTTGAGACGGAATAATAGTGCATGCATCATGCCACCAAAAATGTAGCATTAGGACATTTTCACTTACATTTTGCATCATGTTAGGTCATTAATTTTTGCATTGCATGATTGACTATTATGTGTTTCCATCTCTTCCACAACCAACTATCCCATCCACCCGTTGCTCTAATCAGTAGGCCACCCATGATATTCTCCTCATTCATTAATATCAGGAGATTTGCTTCCATTTAGATGGTAGTTAGGAAATGAGCAACGTAGATAGGAGATCACAAGATGCATCAAGTATGGACCAAATGAGTTTTTCATATTAATTGCTTTAATTGATAGTGTTTCACTGATTGGGGGACAAACATCTTTTACATAGGTCTTTGGTCGCCTGGATGGCAGTTAGTGTTCAGTGGTCAATGAGGGCCGGTTTGTGGAAAGAAAGTGGGGATGATGTAGATTCATTTCATGTATTTATGTCCTGTTGCTGACTTATCTCAACTAGATCCAACGTTTTGTTGCTCAAGGACGAGCAAGGTTTAAGCTTAGGGGAGTTTGATACATGGGTTTTGAGTCACTTTTATAGGCTTATTTTATATCTGTTTTATGCATGTATTTGTCATTTTCTTGATTATATTTGCATAATTCACTATAGTTGGCCTTTAAACTCTTTTTGCATCAAATTATATTTCTTTTATCATATTCATATGATTTTATATAATCCCCGGACTTATACACATGTTTCAGCACATTTTCAGGCACTTTTGCATTGTCCAGAGTCGATACTATCGACCCTGGTGTCGACAGTATCGACATTTCTTCAGAAAGCAACCCCAAAACGCGATTTTGGAAGGAAAAACATGTATCATGGTCGATACCATCGACCTGGGGGTCGATACTATCGATAGCGTCGGGATCTGGCGATTTTCTGCACTAAAACGAATCGTTCTAATCCGACGGTTGAGCTCTTTCAGAGTCGTAAAGTGGTCCTATGACCTAAGAAGAGCACGGCCGGCCCTGAGGAGATCTCATATTATGTTGCACAACATCCAAGAAGGAGAGGGTGAGAGAGGAAAAAAGAGACAAAGATCGTCAACCGAGCGATCCGGGCACCTCCGACGGGCGATTTTGCTGTCGGAAGACTGCAAAACGCATGTTTCTCGAGGAGGATCTCCAGGAACACCTTTGTATCAGGGGTTACACGAGTTTTCTCCATGTTTCCCATGTTTTTCTTCTCTACTCCTATGTATTTTCCATTATCAACCATGCGGGGCTAATCCCCTTTGTCTTTAGGACCGGGAGTTGCACGGGTAATCACTGTATGATACTTTTTACATAGTTTATCATAATTTGTCTCTCAATTTCGTGGTATGATTTCGTTTTCTCCATTATATCATTATGATTGATCACCTTAATGATAATATAATGCATTTAATTACTTTGAAAGAATAATTAATGGTTGAAAAGAGACGAATATCACATTAACTAATTAATTCCTTGAACAAGGTGATGTACGGTTAATGGTGGAAACCCAGAGTTTGTTTCTCATGCACCTAATTTAGGGTATAGGTTACTACTACCGTGGAACCGACCTAGATTTAGGTAGTGAATTGTATCGCGAAAGTGAGAAATTCTGACTACAGGCCACTATCCGGAATAGGAGACAAATTAGGATAATTGTGTAGAAATTAGTACAGTGAGAACCTGCGGTGAAACCAAAATCCTAAAGATTCCCTTTTAAATTGATTAAACTAAACATTTAATCAATTTCCTTGTTTTCTTTTATTTTATTTTCTTTTTCAATCAACTCTCAAACTCTTTTAATTGGTTTAGCTGATCGCAACTAGTTAGTAGTAGTCTACTAAAGTTCACGTTTCCCTGAGTTCTACTCAGACCTCACAAGGCCTATATTACATTGATACGTATACTTGCGTTTACACGCACGGTTTACGCGTGTCATCTTGCATCAAGATACTATAGTAGTTTTATATGAGAACATTCAATTTGATGGTTTGCTAGATTCTTATAAACCATATATCTAACCTCAAGTTATGTGTGACCCAAGTGATCCAAATATGATATAAGGATAGTGTATATAAATTCTTAAGAATAATTTCAACTCAAACATGGTTCTTTATGTCTTTATGTATGGGAAGTGATAAAGGTCATTGCTACATGGTGAATAAGTCTTTAATTGAAGAATTTGCTTCCAAAATTAGTTGAATGACTTTGTTGAACAATGAAAAGGACTAAAAGACAATTAATATTTCTAGTCTTGATGGTATATTGTTTTTTTCTCTACCAATCACCATTGGACCACATGCCAGCTCCACACTTTTTATATCCCCTTTAATATGAAAGGTTCCATATGGACATGTGTGTCAGTGAGACGAATTGTGCAACCTAGGCTAGTGTTGATATGTAGGTCCAGTAATCATTATTGAAACTCTACTAGATCCATGGAGCTACGGGTCTTGATGTTACAATAGGTCTCAGAACGAGTTCCCCTCTAGGAGGTCGTTCCATATGGACATGCAGTGTCGAAATCTTGAGTCATGTGGTCCATAAATGAGGAAAGGGCTATTTGTTGAGGAAAGATGGAGCCATCCTTGTATCAGTAGCCATAAATTGTAGTTGGGTGTGCATGGACTATTTGGGGTCTGCATTGAAATGGGAAGAGATAATGATGGCATAGAGTTAAGCCTTGACAAGGACATCAATAGTTTATGTGTGGAATATTGTAATATAACAACATTTGAGACCATGAACAAAATAATCAAAAAAGGAATTAATGGACACCTATATCACCTCCTTTTTAGGTAGTCTATGAATAGGAACCTTATGGTTAGTATTATGATGGTTGACCTATTAGGAATTTTGAAACAATGATATGTCTGATGATGATACAACACAACACTGAGGAAAGTTATGGTCTTTAGGGCCATTTATCGTTCTTGAAATTCTACCAGATACTTGGGTACTAGACCAAGGAGTTACAATTTAAGTGTACTCATTTCAAACACCTTTATCTTATTGAAACATGTCATGTCCCGTCCACTTCCACGTCTCTTAAATAATTGTCTAATTATTCATGAAACTTGTTTTTTATCTAAGTAAAAGTCAAAATTCTACTCTTTTGTCCATGACTTACGAATTTTATCATATCAAATCCTTCTCAATAGATTGATTCCAGTCCCCATATATATGGTTTATTTCTTAAACCCTTCTTATAAGTTGTATTTTTCATTAATTATATAATAAAATTCATCCCATATGGGTATTATTTCATATTTTCATCACAAATGTACATGAATAGATCCTCATTGAGTCACTCACTCACTCACACACATATGTTTGTCTGTGTGTTTCCCTGTAACATGGTTTTCATCATAAACCTGCATCTTGTTATACTTCAGACTAATTTCATTTGTCTGCTTGGTAGGACACAAATGTGAGAACTAAAGCTAGAAAGCCCCAAAGTGCCATTTGCATAAGTACTCATATACCTAATATAGGCACTCAGATACTGATCTCAAGTAATGTGCATCTTATCCATGTCATCTTCATCATTGGGGTTATCCTTTTTACCATAATTTCTCTAACCCAATCTTAAGCTTACATGCACAAAAAACTTGAGGATGAA
Source organism: Alisma plantago-aquatica (assembly GCA_963693085.1). Lineage (NCBI taxonomy): Eukaryota > Viridiplantae > Streptophyta > Magnoliopsida > Alismatales > Alismataceae > Alisma > Alisma plantago-aquatica. Next base: position 1,459,142,200 of record OY856411.1, on the reverse strand, counting down.
GTTGGTAGAAAATCAAGGTATTTTTCTCATTTTTTAAATTATTCAATTCAATACTTTAAGCCAACATATTCAATTAACAAAATACACTTTTTTAATGTTCAAAGTTTCATGCATACTTCAATATCGACAAGATAATAGTACATATCCTAAAATCCTAAAGGTTAGATACACTAGTTATGCCATTCACATATCAAGACATAGGAGTTATCAATACTAAACATTAAGACACAGTGGATAACAATATCTAATTTTAAAATCAACAGATCAATTGTCAAGTAGTTTTGAGTATATCTTATTAACAACAAGATGGTTAATTACATTGAGTCGCTTACTTTTATGAGTTATAGAAAATTATACAATTTTATATAGTACAAAACTTTATTAAAAAAGGATATACAATATATAATCTACCTACCTAAGGATTCCGGAAAAATGAGAAATGACAAGTTTTCTATGCATGATGAAGTAGGGTTAGCTTGAGTGATTCTCCTAATTATTGAAAAATAATGATTAATTAAAGGGATTAGGGTCATAAAGATAACCCATATTATAAACATGATGTGAATAAGATGCATACTTCTTGAAGTTAGTATCTAGTGCTAGGGTCAAGTATATGAATACATAAGGGAATGTCAATCTAGAACTTTCTAGTTGTGACGTTTTTAGTTGTTTCATGATCAAGAAACTAGATGAAAATAGACTAAAAGTGTAACAAGATGCAAGATGAAGTTTGAGGTTTATTTATACCATTCTTTTCAACATAATCTTGCATGTTGTTATACTTTAAGACCCTCTTCACTTGTTTCTTGTCAAGACATAACTAAGAACAATTACTACTAGAAAGTTCTTTTACTGTAGTTCTTTTCATCATGTAAAAGAACTACAATAAACTAATAGATGTACAATATCTCTAGTCTAAATATATTAGTAATATTTCACTTAACAAAGAAGAAATATAAAGAATTATATAGGAGGATATGACTTTCATAGTAAAAGGATACTTTTTCTATTAGTTGACATATTGTATCAAATTTTGGAAACCCATATGACTTCAACAATTAGATCTATATTGACATTAGATCGGGAGAGGAATAACAAATAAGTTACAAAAGTGAAAATGGAAATAGATAGAAAGATTTAATAAGGCTTTCTGGTTTTCACGAAGCATGTCAATAAAATCCCTCCTAAATCTTGATCATTTCTTTGATGGAAAGAACCCTATACTCCTGTAGAGAAATTGCAAATATAGACCAAAAAGATTTTTCCTTACGCATTCTTACATTTGCACCACATATTTGAATGTGAAAAACAATAGCAGGGGTAATCTTTCTCACAGAGAAGGTAACCTTGGGAAACCCAACACATGTATACCTCTAAGCATGGAGGGGAACACATCATTGGGATGGGAGTAAATCCTTCGATGTGGCAAGCAATCATGAAAGTAACATGTTGAGACATAAAGAAAAATAGATAAACTAAATAAATCAATCAAAAGGGAAAGGGGAAATATCTTGATCCTACCTGGAATGGCAGTTTCAAGAGGATATAAAACAAGAGACTAGGGGTATCACACTGCAAGGCAATAGAGACTTCACAGTCGGCCACGATCATCTTGATGAGCGTCGTTGCAAACAAAAATTTGTCAAAGCCAGATCAACACTTTAGAACGACGAGCTAACACAGCACAACAACAACCCATCCAAGTTTCTACCCACCTCCTCATCACACACCACAAATCCAAGGATGGGGTGAGACTATACAAGTATCATTGTAAGATGATACTTGATTAAGATTAATCAATTTTTCTCCTTAATTAAATAGTATTTTCTTAATTCTTTTAAATGATCATATTATTTTCAATTTGTCATTCACATTATTTAAATGATTTAGACTTTTTATGTAAGTTTTTTATTGATTTGAATCCTAATTTTGAGAATTTTTAAGTTGGGGGTCATTTAGTCACTTCATAACATTATGATAAGAATATACCACATTATAATTGTCGATGATACCCTTCTCCCCATAGTTCACCAAACATTGGACTATGTCATACTTAATAGTCAAGATTATCTTGTACAGTGGGGGGCACATAGTTCACATTTATCATTGTGTTGACTTGCTCTTCATTCATCCAATAGTCAATTGACTAGTAGTTTATGTGATGTCCCTAGATTTTCTAAAATTTAATCTGATGTGTGACATCCAAATTGAAACCCTCAACTCAACGAGAATCCCAATTGGAACACCCCCACACTAGGCTAAGAAGAAGAAAATCAGAGGAAGTCAGAAGGAAAAAATAGTAGCACATGTACATGAACAATAATAAAACCATGCAACACATGTTCACCATTCAACATATAATTACAACATGAATTGCTACATCATTTGATTTTATATATTGAATAGAAAACTATATATATACATGTACTACCAGTGAACAATAGGATCTTAAGACAACAGGTCCACCTATACATCAGCTCGTCACACAACTCACACTATCTTGGTTCTTCAAGATCATAAGTCCACATCACCTAAACAAAAGATTACATGTGGTACATGTCAGCACAATATTCAAGAATATTGTAATGAGTATGCCTACGTGTCTTTTTATATACCTCTCATCATATATTGGCAATAAAATAAAACTAATACTTGGCAGTATAAAGAAATATAAGAAAATCATATACTTGCACATATATGTTCATTAACAAAAGAGAACATATATTTTAAGAATATTTTCCATTATATCATCCATGCATTTACTACCCAAGAGTTGAATGCATTAAGGCCTTTATGATCTACTACCAAAGAGTTGGATCATTTCACAATGTGATCTACTGCCAAAGAGTTGGATCACTTCCAAGTAATTTACTACCAAAGAGTTGAAGTACTTATTTTCCAGCACTTTACTACCAAAGAGTTGAAGTGCTTACATATAATGGAACATATATATTATGTTTCATGTATTCATAGAAATAAGTATGGAAAATCATGCAACATATCATACAAGAACAATCATATCGTCCAATATTATATGTCAAGTATTTTACTACACATATAACACAAGCATATTGTATAATAAGCCAAGTAAGAGGTAATGGTGTACCTTGAACCAAGAAAGACAAACCTAATCATCACATCCTAATATCAACTATATCCTTGGTCAAACCTGATTAAGACAAGACCATATACCATCATCAAGTTCTCATCATCTCAACCCTAGTTATATCCATTAGGGTTTAGATTAGTTCATTAGGATATGTGCATCATTACTTGCATTCTTGTCTTAGATTTATCTTATTGATGTCATTTTCCAGATCATGGTTCATTGTCTAAACATTAGGTTCCATATCCTTTTTGTGCACATATTAACCCTAGTTTATATACATTATTCAAATTAGGGTTACAACCCATGTATTAAGGGTCATATTCATATAACATAAATTATATGCATCTAACTGATATCAAAGTTCCACATTAACTTCCATTTACTAATATTAGGGAATTCTATAAATTTCATCATTTATTGAGCATGTATGTATTTCTTACATTTTATTTAGGGTTATTAGTCGTAAATAGCCATATCCAGCAAATTACATAATTTTGTGCACAAAAAATACAATATTTGACTTCAATTGAATTATACATCCCATTTAGGAATTACTGGCACATTCTCATAATTATAGGCCATCATTTCATATTTACTATCTCTGAAATAACCATATAACATCTTACATGATTACTAACATCAAAGCATCAAAAGCCTTATATTATCATTCTACTGTGTTCTACTCATTTTTCTGAGAATTTGGGTACTTTGTTTGTATTATTCTGATGCTCGACCTAATTATTATGATTTATACAAAATCAAAGTGTTTTTGAGATATTTACCTTTGCATGCCAATAGGCCGATGCCACATGGCTTATAAGGGCACAACCCAAAAGCTTGAGCCAGCCAGTTCTGGGAACTGGACCAGGCCTTCGTCTCTCCCATTTGCTTCATGCATTCCCAGGGTCGCTCTGTGCAGCTCTGCCATGCCATGGAACTCTGTCGCGGTTGGGCTCCTGCTCTGGCGAGAAAAGGATCACGGCCAGGTCCTCCTATTCTCCGTCTGAGTTCCATGCGATTCTGGTGTCTCCTTCTTTTCACATGTGAGTCTACCGTGGGGCTCAGTTTTCTGTATGCCGTCTACGTTCTCCTGTAAGCACCACCTCCATGAGGATAGTCCCTGACAACGGATGTACTCGCGGCTCTATAGCACTAAGCCTCCGTAGTGAGGAAGTTATCTAGTGTGAAAAAAGGCCATCATGCACTCCTCATCACCCTCTCCTTTCACTGTTGCAATATGTGAGGGTTCCTCCCAAGGAGTCTGGGCCACTGCAGCTCTAGGTCTCCTCCTCAGAGCTCGTTGGCACCAGCCACCATCATTGTGGGTAAAAAGGGGAAAAGGATTCCCCTGGTTTAGATCTCACGACTGAAGAACTGCGGAGCCTCAACTGGACTTTTTGGATTGAGGTGTTGAGGATGGATCAGCATCTTCAACCTGGCCTCTCCTTCAAGATTAATCCAGTTCACCAGCCATTGAAACCTCCATGGCAGGCCATGGGAAGCAAAAGAAATGGCTGATATATTCTCCTCTAACGTTCCTCCTCATTTTCTCTTCTTCGCGATCCTCTATTCCCATCACTACCTTCCTATTCTTCTTGTTTCTTCCTACCGTTCCCTACCATGGTAATCCCTTCTACCTCCAACTTCTCCTATCTACATTGTTAGCTACACACAATAGAGGGAAGTCGTGGAAAGGGAGAAGTCTCCTTGAAAAGTCATGCCTTTAGAGAGGTGTCAAGATGTACCTCTTGGCGAGTCAAGGAAACCCGCCAGTGTTGTTTCTCTCCATTTGCACACGTTTCACAGGTCATGGCCTAGAGGCTAGACCACAACGACCCCACATTTAGCCCCCACAACTTCAGGTCAAAGATGAGATATTGGCCCTTAGATCCATCACCAATGGGCTAGATTAAAACTAACAACAAGACTATCAGTGGCATCCTCCCATAACAAGTGTATAATTCCCAATCACCACATTGCAGCCAAATAGGAGGCCACACTGCTCCTCAAACTTAGATACTTATATACATACATGTAAACTTGGTCTGGGCTATCAATTTCATCAAACATACATATAATTTCATCATTTTCAAACTTAAATAACTTCTTCTAGGAACCTCCAAACTTCATGAAACTTTTCCCATGTCTTTAGGTATCCAAAAACTTCAAAATTTCACTCCATCACATTCTACACACCTTTAAAGAAGTTTCATCCTCGAAATTAAGCCAAAAACCACTTTGTCACATATTAGTTTGACTGATTGGCTGGATCAACAACAATGTCACATTTGTTTTTGTCCCCACTGCAAACCCAAGCTGGGTCGTTATAGGCCAATATTCAAAATATTTTTGGGTTAGTCAACCACCTATTTTTCTATGCTCTTGAAATTTTGCAATATGATATTTTTTCAATTTACACATCCGAGTACATATATATATGTACATCGTGATCCAATACCATGTGGTAGTTGGTTGTTGATCCAAAGAAGGTACCCTTGATGGAGATTTTGTTCATCCAAAGAAGGTAGCTTTGATGGAGATCTGAAAGTCCATACCTATAGAGGAATACTTGGTTTTTCTCCCTAATTCTTTTCTTTTCTCCTTCTTTGGCTAAGTTTGAGGTGTTGCATCTAAGTTTGGACGTTTGAATCTTATTCTATGGAACTTTTTTGATATGGTTTGTGTTTACTCCTTTGAAAACACTATTTTACCTGAATAGAATGATTTAGCTTCTATTTAGTGATCCCTATGATGCACTTTCTATCTACAACCACCTAATCTCACCATTTTTCATGATATATGGTCAAGAAATAGGAATGTAGGGTGGTTTTTCGGTTAAAATCATGGGAATTTCAAAATTTTGTTGCTCTTTATAGTAGTTTGTTTTTCCAATATGAAAACAATTATATTTCACCAGCTATATAACTTAAAATTATAATCTATTGCATCAAAAATTGTATACATGATATATTTTTGCATTGTTTGCAACTTTTCACATATAGAGATCCTATAAATGATCTTTTGTATGAAAATTTGAAAAAAAAATTCATTATTGTGATATGTTGATAATTTAGTAATTGGTGATTGACACAACTTAAGTGCTCGTGCTAAACTCAAGTGTATGTGTCAAAATAGTAAAGGGAATAAAAAAGACATGAATGTCGATCTCAGGGAATTAGCACAACTAGACACTATTACAACTAAAAGAAATCAGATAGGCCTAAGAAAAGAGTAGATTGAGTGATTAAATAAGAAAAAGAATTAAATTACAAAGAATTAAAGATGAATTGATGATTAGTTTAGTAGATTATTAAGGATACCAGTTTCATCTTCGTGTTAACATATGCATGCATTCTCTCCAATCAACTTAAATTATCTTTCTTTCTTGGATTAAGCATTTTCAGCTTGCATTGCCCACTCTTGCAGTCTAATACTCTAATTAGCCCAATTACTATCCTATTCTCATAGTGCTAATACAAAAAGAAAAATGATATGATTTCTTTCTAGACAATATACTTCAAAGTGGTTTAGACCACCCTCACAATGCATGATTGACTAGGTTAATAATGGGTTCTCTAATTATTAATTCCACTCTCAAAGTTATTAACAATCTACCACATATTCAGGGTGATCAAGCATAAATAAGGCAATGAAGAACTTCCATTATCAAAATCTAAAGCAAAGACAATATATATTTATTTGGAAATAAATATGCATAGAGTCAACACTGGACAACTCCCTAGTCCTTAAAAATGGGTGTTTATCCCTTCATGCTCAACATGAGATCAAAGGAAAGAAAGAAGAAGAATAAAGCCATAGAAAACTTCTACATAATGATGCAAGGTCGATCCACTCTAAAGATTGTTGCATCCTAACAGTGTTGTGGCCTTCAAACTACTCCTTGAGATGCATCTTGATCTATGTTGTGGGCTCTGATCTCCAAAACCACGATATAAACTTAGAGGAAGCGATTCGATTATCAGCGGAAGACAAAAATCACGGGAAATTAAAACTTTTCGAGATAAGAGCTTGAATCTATAAAAACTTCTTTCATAAAAGGAGATAAACTGTTTACATCTCAGATAATTACTTCTTGAGTAATTATATACAACATGATACAAAATCTCAAGAACTCAAAACCAAAATCTCAAACCAAAAGACTCCAAGGACCTGAGTGTACAGAGGACACATAGGACTGACTATCTAACTATACAACTCAGCTGTCTGAATCTCCACCTGAGATTTACTGCTGCTACTGATGCTGCTGCTGCTGATATTGGTCTCCTGAAGATTGATTCCTTCGCCCTCGACGACCACCTAAAAAGTTGAAATCTACGGGGTGAGACAACTTTAAATAATTGTCCCAGCGAGAGTTATAACTCTTCGCCAGAAGCTTTATTATAGCAAACAAGAATAACATAGATAATAAAAGCTTTAAGGTAATCAGCAGTAGATTGTTATCAATTAGAACAACAACATTTAAGGAATATGAAGGACATGTATACTAAGTAAAGTATCTTCAACCAATGTATCTCGTAGTTCAACCTAAGCAGATATACTATGCGGTTAATTATGTTTTACAAACATCATTATGCCCTACGGAGATGAGGTATACCGCTCATACTCCAACCGATCACTATTAAGTCGCATCGGTATCATACATAGGTCATCAAAAGAGTCGGATTCTTATGACCTCATCCTCCTCAGTCAGTAAGAGGATCAACATGTAGGACATCTAGTGTCTCTACCACTATATCTTACCAGGGTATTCTGGTACTTCGCTATTAGAGTCACAGTGGCATTTTGTACTCTCTTTGCTACTGAAAGATTTCTTATTTATCTCTCATCGATGCGGTATAAAAGATTTCCTCGGGAGATTAGTGTTACATCACCCCGGCATAAAACATAGTGAAGGATTGATAGATTAAGATACATCTACATCAATTCCTACACTAGGATGTAAGGAAATTCACATCCATATTACCCCACATATTCAAAAGTATGTGCTCCAGGAATCCCCTTAGGAAAACTTGTTTCACCATCATTTAACTCCTGACAATGATGGATCTATGATCAGGGTTCTACATGGTAAGATTATACTTGATTAGTTAGGTACATTTCAGTATTCTTTTATCATCATACATGTTTTCAAACATTAATCATTAGCATAGCAGCTATGAAGGAAGAATACTAAATGTAACAAGCCTAACTCTCATCAATTATCATTTCTCAATATTCTCATCACAAGCCATCTCTTAAAGCATGACCTTGATGGTATTCATGGCTCTCACAGCCTATCAATCTCATAAGATGCTATTAACAAGGCATCCGGATATATCACTATTCATAAAGCTAACAACATGCTTTCAATGAATATAGTATCATCATCCATACCTGGATATGATCATCCTCATAAAGGAACCTGCATGGTTAAATCAACTGATAACAGTAAATAACTCATTTAAATAAGTTGTATCTCCCTACTCATACAAGAGCTAGGTTTCCCTAGTTTTCATCAATTAGGGTTTACTATTCACATTACATGTCATCTACCTAGAATTAGGGTTTACTTTTCACCTCATGGTGAAATGATCTCATAACATACTCATGTATGAGAAACATCATCATTAAAGACCTCAGATAAGATTAAGATTCATCAATTATCATAATTAGGGTTTCCATGATCTCACATAAGTGAATCATACCTAAACTTGCACATTCATGTATATTGAAGGTATTTTACTTGAGTTTCCATTATAATTGGTACTTTATCTCTCCTCTAACTAGTAGATAGTGATTACACCACTCTAGATTAGATTGGGTAAGTCCTCATTGATTAACACAAGTCAACTCGTCACTATCATGTGATTAGGGTTTGATTAAAACAAGGTGTCACTCAATTGAACCTCTTAGGGGCATTTTGGTAAATTACCCATTGATCATCATCATGGGTCAATTCATTAATCACTTGGTCCCTTAGTATCTTGAGTTACCATTATGGTTTAAATAAGATCATCATTGGACCATTTACACCTTCAAGTGATTAAGTATAATCAACCTTGAAAATCTCTAACTGGTTTAGGGTTTGACCTTCAACCTTCAACCCATTTGATTCTTAGATGACCTTGAACTCATTTAACCTCAAATGACCTAGAACCCATTTGAGCCTTAAACGAGTGTGGACCCACTTAATCTTAAACGGGTGTGGACCCACTTGAGTCTAAACGGGTGTGAACCCGTTTGAGGTCAAACGAGTGTGAACCCGTTTGAGGTCAAACGAGTGTGGACTCGTTTGGGCTTAAATGAGTGTGGACTCGTTTGGACTCAAACAAGTGTGGACTCGTTTGGACTCATTTGGACTCAAACAAGTGTGGACCAACTTGGTTTCAAACCGCATAAACATAAAAGGTGACACATAGGTTATGATTGAATAGGGTTTCCTATGTTGAAGCCTTTAATTGGCCAAGGCCATGTTAACCACTTACAAATTGAGTCAATTAGGATGAGCCTCAATCAATTGGACTCCAATTTGACCCTCAATTGAAAGCTAATTAGGATTAATTCTAACTCAATTAGGGTTTCCAATCGGCTACTCATCAATTTTCAACAATGTGAATCAAAACAAGGTTGAACCTATCAATTGAACTCCAATTGGGCCCAAACTTGGCCCAAACGGTCTTGAGATTGTTTGGATGATCTCCAAATGGTCTTGAGACCGTTTGCCCAAAGTTTGACCAAAATTAAGTTGATTTGATAAGGGTTGAGTCCTAATTAAATTACAAATCAGCATTTTTCATCAATTTATCAATATCTTGTGATTGGACCCTCAAACCATCAAATTTCTTTAACACTAGACCTTAAAACAGTCTTGGGGTATCACTAAACGAGTGTGAGATCGTTTGGATGAACCCCCAAACGGGTTTGAACTCGTTTGGGTCCTTCAACCCAACACTCATCAAAATTTATATGAAAAACAGCAAATTTAACCCGATTAGGGTTAGGGTGTTGAAATGCCTTCAACTCTTAATTGGTTAGGAATTAGATCATGATTCTTGGTAGAAATGAAATTCAATATATTATGAACAGGTATCCCAAACGGTCAATGCTTGGTCAACGCCCTCAAATGGGTTGGAACCCGTTTGCCCAAAAGTCCAAGTTAATTAGTTTGGAAAATCAGTACTTAATTCAATTCTATTACCTAATTGATTGGCCTTCAACCTACGATTCCTTTGGAGTTAACCCCTCAAATTTGGTGGGTCATTAGCCTACATAATTTTGAACAGAAAACCCAAACGGTCAATGCTTGGTCAACACCCTCAAATGGGTTGGAACCCGTTTGGCCAAACCGACCTATTGAACCCGTTTGGATTGAAACGAGTGTGAGATCGTTTGACCTATTGGTCCAAGATCGTTTAGTAAAGTTGGATAAGGACCAACATAGGTATTAACGCCCTTTGTCTTCAACCTTGAAACCAAGGTCTGTTCTTCACGAAAAAGCTTGCAAGGGTGCAAAGAAGGATGGGGAAGAAGAAGAACTAACTATTAATTACACGAATAAAAGTATGCATAACAAAGCAAAAGGTTTAGAATTATAAAACCCGCCTTAAGGTCGTTCCTTGAGCTCCAAGCTTCCAAGATTCAAGTCTTTAATGGTGTCTTGAGCTCCACAGGTCGGCCAAGGTTGTTTCTCCAAGGAAAAGATGGGGATGGTCGGCTAGAACAAGGAACCTAAGTAAGAAAACTAGCAATTCAACCTTGTAATACAATTTCCTCCATGAATCTAAGCTAGAAGGTGGTGTTCTCTTACCTTAGAACAGGTTGGTCATTTCCCTGAGCTCCAGAGCTCCTTCCTTAGTCAGCCACAGCAAGAGATAAGTGAAGAGTGAAAGGAAAACGTTGCCTTTAATTGCAAAGGAAAGGGTATAAGTACCTTTGGGGTTATTTTCATCATAAGGACAACTTACTCCTCCTTTTCACAACTAGGTCCTTCCTTTCTTTTTGGCACGTCCCTTCTCTTCTTTTCTAAGGTAAAACTCCTTCTAAAACCAAGAACTAAAGGCAAGGAAGGTCAACTTATCACTAAGGTACATATGTACATAAGGGTCTCCTTACTTACATCTTGATGATTTAATTATAAAGGTGTTCCTTATTATATGATTATTCAAAGGAAGTGCCTCCTTCATCATTATTAGTTTAAATGATGTCAAAAGTCATAAAATATGTTCAAGATGGTGTATTTTATAAGTTGCACCCCACATTTGGGTAAATTGCACTTTAATCCAAATTAGGGTTTTTAAGCATAAGGATTATTCCACAAGTTGCATCTAGATGCCCAAGCTTGGGAAATCCATCATGCCTCATCATATTTACTCATATGATGTCTCATTATCAAAAGAACATCTTAACATGTGCAATTTGCAAGTTACACCCCTTAACTGGGTAATTTGCACATAAGCCCCTACATTACCAAAATAATACTACAACTTTGATTAAAAAGGACAAAATTGAAAGTATATGTTCCTGAGAAACTTAATTACATGTCAAAAGATAATCACCAGGGTTTAATTACATATTTAGGCAAAACACCTAGGGTTAGTTTATAACCCAGGTCAGGGATGTTACAAATTATCCACCCCTTACAAAGATTTCGTCCTCGAAATCAACAAAACGTATTAGGAGAAAAGAGCAGGGTATTTCCTTCTCATCTCATCCTCTAATTCCCAGGCGGCTTCTTCAACACCACGGTGGTTCCATATGACTTTCACAAGGCTTATATCTTTCTTCTTTAACTTTTTAGTTCTGCTATCAAGGATTGACACTGGCCCTTCCTCGTAAGATATGTCATCATTCAATTCTACCTCCATAGGTTGTAGAACTGACTCAGTGTCGGGGTGACATTTCCTCATTATAGAAATGTGAAACACAGGGTGTAACCTCTACAACTCTGGTGGTAACTCTAGTCTATAGGCTACCTTTCCAACCCGTTCAGTGATTGGATAAGGTCCCATAAATTTAGGTGCTAACTTTCCTTTCCTTCCAAAGCGAAGGACTCCTTTCCAAGGCGAGACCTTGAGGTACACTCTGTCTCCAACCTGGAACTCTAACGGTCTACGACGCTTATCAGCATACGACTTTTGTCTATCTTGTGCAGTCTTAAGCTGTTGTTGTATAACTTTGATCTTCTCTGTAGTTTGCTGCACAAGATCAGGACCCAACAACTGATGTTCACCAGTCTCATACCAACACAAAGGGGATCTACAACGTCTACCATACAAGGCTTCATAAGGGGCCATATCAATACTATGCTGATAGCTATTGTTATAGGCAAACTCTATCAAGCTTAGGTGTAGATCCCAACTTCCGGTAAACTAGAGAACACATGCTCTCAATAGGTCTTCCAAGGTCTGTATGTTTTTTTTTTTTACTGTCCATCAGTCTGTGGATGAAAGGCCGTACTAAACCTTAGTTTGGTGCCTAAGGCTCTGTGTAGCTGCTCCCAAAAGTGACTTGTAAACTGGGGACCTCTGTCAGAAACTATGGTGACAGGAACTCCGTGCAAACGCACTATCTCTTGAACATACAACTGTGATAGCCTTTCAGTAGAAAAGGTTGTTTTGATAGGTAAGAAATGCGCTGTCTTAGTTAACCTATCAACAACTACCCAAATGGAATCATGTCCTTTGCTTGTCCTGGGTAGGCCAACAACAAAGTCCATGGTCACATGGTCCCACTTCCACTGTGGTATGGGTAAAGGTTGCATTGTTCCTGCAGGCTTTTGGTGTTCAGCTTTAACTTGCTGACACACAAGACACCTCATCACAAACTCTGCAACATCCTTCTTCATTCCAGGCCACCAATACAAATCTTTCAAATTTCGATACATCTTGGTGCTCCCTGGATGCATAGCATACATCGAAGAATGAGCTTATTCCAGAACTAACTTCCTCAAGTTATCCATATTCGGCACTATCATCCTCCCATGATAACATGCTACATGATCATCTGAGTCATAGAATCCATCTCGCTTCTCATTTCCATACTCTGATCTAATCTGCTGAACTGCAATATCAACTTGCTGTGCCTCCCTAATCTGTTCTCTTAGGGTGGGTTTGATATGCATCTCAGCCAACAACTCGGCAATCCATGACACCTTCATCTGTACATTGTCTTGCCTTAAGGAGATAAGCATATCTCTTCTAGGGCATACTAAAGAGTTTAATTGTGCTCTATCCATGGTTGATGTTGCTGATTTCCTACTTAAGGCATCTGCAACCACATTGGCCTTTCCTGGATGGTAATCAATTGTACAATCGTAGTCCTTGATTAATTCCATCCAGCGACGTTGCCTCATGTTAAGCTCATGCTGAGAGAAGATATACTTAAGATTTTTGTGATCTGTGAAAATCTGGAATGTCTCTCCCTAGAGATAATGTCTTCAGATCTTCAGGGCATGAACCACAGTAGCAAACTCCAGATCGTGTGTCGGATAATTCTCTTCGTGTTTCTTAAGTTGTCGTGAAGCAAAAGAAATCACTTGCTTATCCTACATCAATACGCATCCGAGTCCATTCTTGGAGGCATCACAGAAAACTATGTATCCTTTTCCTTGCTCAGGTAACACAAGCACAGGTGCACTTGTCAACCTCTCCTTCAACAACTGAAAAGAATGTTGACACTTATCACTCCAGGTAAAAGGAACATCTTTCCGGGTTAACTTGGTTAAGAGTAAGGCTATAGAACTGAAATTCTTAATAAACCTTCGATAATAACCAGCTAATCCCAAAAAACTTCGAATCTCCGTTGGTGTCTTCGATTGTTCCCATTGTAGAACAGATTCTACCTTTGTAGGGTCAACACGAATACCCGAGGCAGATATCACATGTCCAAGAAAAGATACTTCCGGCAACCAGAATTCACACTTGCTAAACTTAGCATATAGCTTATGTTTTCTTAGCAAAGTTAGAGCCTGTCGGAGATGCTGTTCATGCTGCTGAGCATCCTTACTATAAATCAGAATGTCATCTATGAAGACGACAACACACTGATCAAGGAAAGATTGAAAAACTCTATTCATGAGTTCCATAAATGCAGCTGGTGCATTGGTTAGTCCAAACGACATAACCATGAACTCATAGTGACCATATCGTGTCCTAAAGGCAGACTTTGATATGTCACTATCCTTAATACGGCGTTGATGATATCCAGACCTCAAGTCTATCTTTGAGAAAATTGTTGCACCACGCAACTGGTCAAAAAGATCATCAATCCTCGGCAACGGGTACTTATTCTTTATTGTTACTTTATTGAGTTGTCTATAATCAATGCACAACCGCATTGACCCATCTTTCTTTTTAACAAACAAAACTGGAGCACCCCACGGTGAAGTGCTCAGTCAGATAAAACCTTTCTCAAGCAACTCTTGAAGTTGTTTCTTGAGTTCTGCCATCTCAGCAGGCGCCATCATATACGGTGTCTGGGCTATAGGTTTTGTATGTGGGATCAAATTGATTTCAAAATCAATTTCCCGAGGCGGTGGTATACCTGGAAGTTCTTCAGGAAACACGTCCTTGAATTCCCTCATTATAGGAACTTCAGTAGGGTTGGGACCTTCTTTGGTAACATCTACTACATGTGCCAGGAATGCATAACATCCTTGCCTCATCAGCTTGTTAGCAACCATAGCTATTACAAGACAGGTGGGCAGAATCTTTCTCTCTCCTTGAAAGACCCATGTGCTGCTATCATCAGCAAATACAGCCTGTTTGGATTCACAATCCAAGACAACTCGATACCTTTCTAAGGTATCCATCCTGAGGATTATATCAAATCCTTGCATATCAAGTGGTATAAGGTCCACTTGAATGCGATGATCAGAAAAGAAGAGGATGCAGGGAGAGCATACCTCCTGCAAAATGGCAGACCCACTCAACAGAGTATCCAAAAACAAGCTATCTGCCCTATGACTATTTGTCATATTGCAGTTACAAATAACTCTCCGAGTGACAAAGGAGTGTGTAGCACCCGGGTCAATCAGAACAGATACAACACACGATTTATACATATCAAAATATAAAAGTTCCATCTGACCTGCCACTACCCGTGGATTGACCACTGCATCTGGTGGGTTCATAGCATAGAACCTTGATGTCGCCTGGTGTTGAGGTGGTGCTGATGATAAATCTTGAGACGCTTGTCCACATCCTCGAGCTGCTCCTTGAGATTGCTTTCTCTGTGATCCCTGTTGACTCTGTCTCGGAGGCTGTGTCACACTGACAGGCCTAGATCGGTAGTCCTTCATCAAATGTCCCACCTTCCCACAGTTGTAACAGCTCTTTACCAGTTGTTGTGGTCTGGGTGGTCCTGTAACTGACATTGATGCTGAACTGTGAGTCTCTTGTAGTGGTAGGCTTCGTCCCCTGCCTCTACTCGGTGTCCACTATGTCTGAGCACTAGTTCTGGGTGGTGGAGGTGTAGGTGTAGAGAATCTAGGCTTCTTAAAGTCTCTAGATGAAGAACCCTGGAACTGCGGATATCTTTTATGGGTTTGTCTCTTCTCGACTACGGATTTCTCTATCCTTCGGACTGACTCAACGAAGGTAGCAAACCTCTCCCGATTCTCTAGGGCAGACACGGGAGTAGTCAAGTCAGCGTTTAAACCCTTCTCAAACCTTCTGATTCTTTCTTCTTCTGTGGCAGCCATGTGCGGACAAAATCACAATAACTCCATGAACTTAGCTTCATACTCGCTAATGTTCATCATGCCTTGCCTCAATCTCTCAAACTGAGAGATCTTCTCGTCTAGAAAGGTCTTTGGAAAATATCTATTGATAAATTCCTGACGAAAATCTTCCCACGAGATCTCCACTCCAGGCCTCTTCTGCTCTTCCATGGTCCACCAGTGACCAGCACTTCCCTTGAGAAGATAGACAGCATGTCTAACCTTCTGAGCTTCTGGGATGTTGAGGATTCTAAAAGATTTCTCCAACTCAGTTAACCACAGATCGGCATCTGCAGGATCAGCTATTCCAAAGTATTCGGTTGCTCCGACACAACGAAGTCGCTCGAACGTCTTACCGATACCTTGTCCTTCAGGCTGGGCAGGTGCCCTAGGTGCAGGCATGGGCATCCTGTCGGTGATGTGTGTCATAGCAGTCATAAACTGTCCGAACATAGTTTGAACAGTTGGGTTTCCCATGTCAGCTGGGTCAAACTGAGGTGGCTCTTTGGGTGGCTCAGGTACAGGTTGTTCTATCTCCGGGTTCCTTGCACCTCCTTGGGGTGAAGCAACACTACTTTCTGCCACGTACTCTTCGTGTTGCTCAGACATCCTTAATTATCTTATTCTCCTGAGGAGCAGAAGACTCTATTAGATAAGAAAGAAATACTAAGGATAGACTCGACATCCTAAGTCCTATGTCTCTGTAGATTCAGCGAACCTAGAGCTCTGATACCACTAATTGTGGGCTCTGATCTCCAAAACCACGATATAAACTTAGCGGAAGTGATTCGATTATCAGCGGAAGACAAAAATCACGGGAAATTAAAACTTTTCGAGATAAGAGCTTGAATCTATAAAAACTTCTTTCATAAAAGGAGATAAACTGTTTACATCTCAGATAATTACTTCTTGAGTAATTATATACAACATGATACAAAATCTTAAGAACTCAAAACCAAAATCTCAGACCAAAAGACTCCAAGGACTTGAGAGTACAGAGGACACATAGGACTGACTATCTAACTATATAACTCAGCAGTCTGAATCTCCACCTGAGATTTACTGCTGCTACTGATGCTGCTGTTGCTGATATTGGTCTCCTGAAGATTGATTCCTTCGCCCTCGACGACCACCTAAAAAGTTGAAATATACGGGGTGAGACAACTTTAAATAATTGTCCCAGCGAGAGTTATAACTCTTCGCCAGAAGCTTTATTATAGCAACCAAGAATAACATAGATAATAAAAGCTTTAAGGTAATCAGCAGCAAACTGTTATCAATTAGAACAACAACATTTAAGGAATATGAAGGACATGTATACTAAGTAAAGTATCTTCAACCAATGTATCTTGTAGTTCAACCTAAGAAGATATACTACGCGGTTAATTATGTTTTACAAACATCATTATGCCCTGCGGAGATGAGGTATATCGCTCATACTCCAACCGATCACTATTAAGTCGCATCGGTATCATACATAGGTCATCAAAAGAGCCGGATTCTTATGACCTCATCTTCCTCAGTCAATAAGAGGATCAACATGTAGGACATCTAGTGTCTCTACCACTATAGCTTACCAGGGTATTCTGGTACTTCGCTATTAGAGTCACAGTGGCATTCTGTACTCTCTTCACTGCCGAAAGATTTCTTGTTTATCTCTCATCGATGCGGTATAAAAGATTTCCTCGGGAGATTAGTGTTACATCACCCCGGCATAAAACATAGTGAAGGATTGATAGATTAAGATACATCTACATCAATTCCTACACTAGGATGTAAGGAAATTCACATCCATATTACCCCACATATTCAAAAGTATGTGCTCCAGGAATCCCCTTAGGAAAACATGTTTCACCATCATTTTAACTCCTGACAATGATGGATCTATGATCAGGGCTCGACATGGTATGATTATACTTGATTAGTTAGGTACATTTCAGTATTCTTTTATCATCATACATGTTTTCAAACATTAATCATTAGCATAGCAGCTATGAAGGAAGAATACTAAATGTAACAAGCCTAACTCTCATCAATTATCATTTCTCAATATTCTCATCACAAGCCATCTCTTAAAGCATGACCTTGATGGTATTCATGGCTCTCACAGCCTATCAATCTCATAAGATGCTATTAACAAGGCATCCAGATATATCACTATTCATAAAGCTAACAACATGCTTTCAATGAATATAGTATCATCATCCATACCTGGATATGATCATCCTCATAAAGGAACCTGCATGGTTAAATCAACTGATAACAGTAAATAACTCATTTAAAGAAGTTGTATCTCCCTACTCATATAAGAGCTAGGTTTCCCTGGTTTTCATCAATTAGGGTTTACTATTCACATCACATGTCATCTCCCTAGAATTAGGGTTTACTTTTCACCTCATGGTGAAATGATCTCATAACATACTCATGTATGAGAAACATCATCATTAAAGACCTCAGATAAGATTAAGATTCATCAATTATCATAATTAGGGTTTCCATGATCTCACATAAGTGAATCATACCTAAACTTGCACATTCATGTATATTGAAGGTATTTTACTTGAGTTTCCATTATAATTGGTACTTTCTCTCTCCTCTAACTAGTAGATAGTGATTACACCACTCTAGATTAGATTGGGTTAAGTCATCATTGATTAACACAAGTCAACTCATCACTATCATGTGATTAGGGTTTGATTAAAACAAGGTGTCACCCAATTGAACCTCTTAGGGGCATTTTGGTAAATTACCCATTGATCATCATCTTGGGTCAATTCATTAATCACTTGGTCCCTTAATATCTTGAGTTACCATTATGGTTTAAATAAGATCATCATTGGACCATTTACACCTTCAAGTGATTAAGTATAATCAACCTTGAAAATCTCTAACTGGTTTAGGGTTTGACCTTCAACCTTCAACCCATTTGATTCTTAGATGACCTTGAACTCGTTTAACGTCAAACGACCTAGAACCCATTTGAGCCTTAAACGAGTGTGGACCCACTTAATCTTAAACGGGTGTGGACCCACTTGAGTCTAAACGGGTGTGAACCCGTTTGAGGTCAAACGAGTGTGAACCCATTTGAGGTCAAACGAGTGTGAACCCGTTTGAGGTCAAACGAGTGTGGACTCGTTTGGGCTAAAACAAGTGTGGACTCGTTTGGACTCAAACGAGTGTGGACCAACTTGGTTTCAAACCGCATAAACATAAAAGGTGACACATAGGTTATGATTGAATAGGGTTTCCTATGTTGAAGCCTTTAATTGGACAAGGCCATGTTAACCACTTACAAATTGAGTCAATTAGGATGAGCCTCAATCAATTGGACTACAATTTGACCCTCAATTTAAATCTAATTAGGATTAAGTCTAACTCAATTAGGGTTTCCAATCGGCTACTCATCAATTTTCAACAATGTGAATCAAAACAAGGTTGAACCTATCAATTGAACTCCAATTGGGCCCAAACTTGGCCCAAACGGTCTTGAGATCGTTTGGATGATCTCCAAACGGTCTTGAGACCGTTTTCCCAAAGTTTGACCAAAATTAAGTTGATTTGATAAGGGTTGAGTCCTAATTAAATTACAAATCAGCATTTTTCATCAATTTATCAATATCTTGTGATTGGACCCTCAAACCATCAAATTTCTTTAACCCTAGACCTTCAAACGGTCTTGGGGTGTCACTAAACGAGTGTGAGATGGTTTGGATGAACCCCCAAATGGGTTTGAACTCGTTTGGGTCCTTCAACCCAACACTCATCAAAATTTATATGAAAAACAGCAAATTTAACCTGATTAGGGTTAGGGTGTTGAAATGCCTTCAACTCTTAATTGGTTAGGAATTAGATCATGATTCTTGGTAGAAATGAAATTCAATATATTATGAACAGGTATCCCAAACGGTCAATGCTTGGTCAACACCCTCAAATGGGTTGGAACCCGTTTGCCCAAAAGTTCAAGTTAATTAGTTTGGAAAATCAGTACTTAATTCAATTCTATTACCTAATTGATTGGCCTTCAACCTACGATTCCTTTGGAGTTAACCCCTCAAATATGGTGGGTCATTAGCCTACATAATTGTGAACAGAAAACCCAAACGGTTAATGCTTGGTCAATGCCCTCAAATAGGTTGGAACCCGTTTGTCCAAACCGACCTATTGAACCCGTTTGGATTGAAACGAGTGTGAGATCGTTTGACCTATTGGTCCAAGATCGTTTAGTAAAGTTGGATAAGGACCAACATAGGTATTAACGCCCTTTGTCTTCAACCTTGAAACCAAGGTCTGTTCTTCATGAAAAAGCTTGCAAGGGTGCAAAGAAGGATGGGGAAGAAGAAGAACTAACTATTAATTGTACGAATAAAAGTATGCATAACAAAGCAAAAGGTTTAGAATTATAAAACCCGCCTTAAGGTCGTTCCTTGAGCTCCAAGCTTCCAAGCTTCAAGTCTTTAATGGTGTCTTGAGCTCCACAGGTCGGCCAAGGGTGTTTCTCCAAGGAAAAGATGGGGATGGTCGGCTAGAACAAGGAACCTAAGTAAGAAAACTAGCAATTCAACCTTGTAATACGATTTCCTCCATGAATCTAAGCTAGAAGGTGGTGTTCTCTTACCTTAGAACAGGTTGGTCGTTTCCCTGAGCTCCAGAGCTCCTTCTTTAGTCGGACACAGCAAGAGATAAGTGAAGAGTGAAAGGAAAACGTTGTCTTTGATTGCAAAGGAAAGGGTATAAGTACCTTTGGGGTTATTTTCATCATAAGGACAACTTACTCCTCCTTTTCACAACTAGGTTCTTGCTTTCTTTTTGGCACGTCCCTTCTCTTCTTTTCTAAGGTAAAACTCCTTCTAAAACCAAGAACTAAAGGCAAGGAAGGTCAACTTATCACTAAGGTACATATGTACATAAGGGTCTCCTTACTTACATCTTGATGATTTAATTACAAAGGTGTTCCTTATTATATGATTATTCAAAGGAAGTGCCCCCTTCATCATTATTAGTTTAAATGATGTCAAAAGTCATAAAAGATGTTCAAGATGGTGTATTTTATAATTTGCACCCCACATGTGGGTAAATTGCACTTTAATCCAAATTAGGGTTTTTAAGCATAAGGATTATTCCACAAGTTGCATCTAGATGCCCAAGCTTGGGAAACCCATCATGTCTCATCATATTTACTCATATGATGTATCATTATCAAAAGAACATCTTAACATGTGCAATTTGCAAGTTACACCCCTTAACTAGGTAATTTGCACATAAGCCCCTGCATTACTAAAATAATACTACAACTTTGATTAAAAAGGACAAAATTGAAAGTATATGTTCCTGAGAAACATAATTACATGTCAAAAGATAATCACCAGGGTTTAATTACATATTTAGGCAAAACACCTAGGGTTAGTTTATAACCCAGGTCAGGAATGTTACATATGTCTCATTTCCTCCTTCTCCTTGGACTCTGATCCCTCATAGAACAACTTGATCTGACGTCCTTTGCGACTACCCTCAAGGAAGTGCATGACCTAATAAAGCCCTTCTCTAATAGCTCCTGCAACTATTTCACAACTACATATCTGTGGGTTCCATCCTATAGGCTGACTGCACTATCAAATGCATAACAGGAACAAGATTAATCTCAAAGTCAATCTCACTCAGAGGGAGAACACTGGGAAACTCTTCAAGAAAGACATCCTCAAACTCACACACACCAATACCTACTGGATACTAGGAATCCTAACCTTGGTATCCACTACATGTGCTAAGAAAGCCACACATCCCTACCTCATCAGCCTCTCTGGTGTCATGTATGATGCCAAGCACATCTGAAGAATCTTCCTATCTCATTGGAAGATCCCCAAAACATCACCACCATGGAACTACAATCCAAGACCACCCGGTGCTTCTCTAAGGTATCCATCCCAAGGATCAAATTGAATCCATGCATATCAACGCATAATGTCCATTTGGATGTTGCATCCTAGAAAAGAAATAATAGAAGATGGACACACCTCCCACAACTCATCAAAACCAACAAGAGGGGTTTCTAACCATAAACTATCATATCTATGACTAACAGGAAAAGAACAACTACATATCACTTCTCTGGTGAAAAAAGAGTGTGTTACACCCGGGTCAACCAACATGAATAAAAAAGAAGATGTAGACAAATCAGAATGAAGAAGTTTCATTAGACCTGTCACGACCCATTGATTGACCACTCCCTCTATCTGACTCATGGCATAGAATTGAGTCGTCACATGTTGTTGTCCATGTCCTTTGTTGGTTTTCCTAGAGGCTCCTGTCTACAATGCCTGACTTTGTACTCTACTACCACCACTGTTGAATGACTACCGTCGGGAACCCTACTAACTCTGCCTCAATTGTTGTGTAACCTCATCATCCATCGCAGGGCAGAACAACTTTGTATTCTTGATTTGTCCACTCCTATAACAGGTCTTACTCTCATACAATGGCCTAGACGACCCTATCACCGATATTGATGTTGTACTATGAGCTCCTACTGGCAGAAAACTACCCTTGCTCAGAGACCACTATTGTGACTCCCGACGCGTGATAGAGAAAGATTGCTCAAAACAAAAAGTGAAATTAAAACTAATCAAACCAGGTTACCAAAAATCACAGGTAATTAAAATTATTTCACATATCCACTTCAAGTGGAAGCATATCACATCAAAGTCCACAAAGCCACCTATATATGCAACACCTACCAAACGATTTTTACATAACATTTTTCACCGGATCACTGGCTACAAGTTGTACCTTTGATAACATGTCACATATACATAAATGCCATATTTGTACATCAAAGGGATAAAGCCAAAACATCATCTTGATATACAACATCTACAAAACTCCCCCAAGGACTCGAGAGTACACGGATGACAAATAGGACTCTACTACAAAACACAACCAGCTCATCCAACCTTTACTCTTGTTGCTCAGCCTCAACAACATGATCTATACCTCATCGTGGTCGACCACCTAGAAGATGTGGAAACCCATGGGGTGAGACCAGATGTCCCAGTGAGAGATATAACTCTCCGCTAATGTCTATTAAAATCATAGATAACTAAGAAGGTAGATAACATAGTTAGCATGTTGAGAAGATTCATCTAAATGATATGTACCCAATAGATAATGCAGATTAAGAAAATTAGGTAGTTACTACTGAGAAGTAGAACAATTAATATTTTAAGAAGGAATATGAAGAACAAATGTAATAGTTGATTTCTCTTACCGCATTATAATTTAATAATTTAGAACTAAGACAAGGCAAAGGGTTCATCCAATGTGAAGTGTATTTAACTTGAAGCAAAATATACTACACAGTTGTATTACGTCTTTTATTATTACCCTAAAGATTTGAATCGTACCACCCAAATCCAACCGACCACTACTAAGATGAAACCAATGCCATACAAGGTCAATGGAAGAGACAGAATCCATGACCTCTCCAACACCTCTTGGTCAGTATAAGAGAAACACCACAAAGACATATCAGTCAACTACAAAATATCAACATATTGTCAAGATGAAGGATTGGCTCACGCATGGCCATCCATAAATAAACACCTAGCCCGCCTTGGTACAGGTCAAAATGCTAGAAGAATAGACCCATGAATGGCCATTCCTAAAATAAGGATTGGCTCATGCATGGCCATCCATATCATATGAAGAGTAGTTCATGCATGGTCGACTCACACAACTTGTAATTGTGGAGATAAGGAGATACTCAACTTGTACCCTCACATATTCAAAAATATGTGTTCCGAGTTTCCCGTAGAAATGATTCGTGTCACCATTCAGCACTAAGACAGACACAGGAATGGATATATGGCATAGGGCACCTACATGATTTGGATTTCACTTGATAAATTAATCTAATTGGGTGTCTTTTAGTATCAATCAAGTTACAATGTACAAATCCAAAACAAACTCAGGACCTAGGAGCCATTCCTAAGATTGCCACATACACCCCAATTCCTCCTAGAAATGAAGTGTCATCAAAAACCTCAAAACAAGCAATTCATACAAGAAGCACAAACCACAAGCAATAAGATAGGAAAAGAGATAGAAGCAAGAAGTAATCATCATAGATATGAATTAAGTTCATTACAAGAATTTATCCCCCAACATGGTATCAAAGTAATATTTTAATCGCAAACAGCCCACCACAAGGGGCTTAGCTAGACATAGTCAAAGAAACAAGAAAAGAAAGGGGTAGAAGAGGAAGAAACTCCATGAAGCTTGATGAAGTGGCCTTCTTCTTCACCTCCAAGCAGCTGCAGACGTCCTCCATCCTCTAATGGTGCAGGGGTGCATGAAAATGGTGAAATGGATGGATAGAAACCTAGAGAAACTAGGTTTCTATGGTGGAAATGAGTGGAAAATGGATGGAAATGGGGTTGAATGCAAGAAAATGGGTGGATGGGAGCAATGGATGTAAGGGAGCAGCTGGGTGACGGCTAGGGAGTGCTCTCTCTCGAGCCCTAGAAGCAACTAATGCTTATATAGGAGCTAGGGCTAAGTGGGGGCAAAATAGGAAAAACAGTGGAAAGTTGTATAGGGTAGGTGATCACCACGGTCGTGGTGGGTGTACCACGGCCGTGGTGAGGGTAGTGGGAGACGACCGTGGGGGAATGGACACGGTCGTGGGGTGAAGGAAGTGGTGAGATGGTGGTGGCCACGGCCGTGGCGGAGTGCCACGGTCATGGTGGGTAGCATGCACCACGGCCGTGTTGGGTAACACGACCCTTCTGGAGGGGTTGGAGCTGACCGTGGGGAGGGGCCACGGCCGTCTTGATCAGCATCGGCCACGGTCGTGGCAACTTGGCCACGGTCGTGGTCAGTGAGGCCAATTCCCTGTTGCAACCTGACTTCTTGCAAATTAATTCCCACGGCCGTGTTGTCTTCAGTGGCCACGGTCGTGGCTGGGAGGCCACAGTCGTGGGCGATCTGTGGATTTCCCTGTTGCAACCTGTTGGATTTTGGCAAAAAAGCCACGACCGTGGCATTGGGGCCACGGCCGTGGTGAGGCTTGACTTCTTGATTTCTCTTCTTACTTTGTCAATTTCGGACGTCTTTGCTCGGGGATGAGTCTTGTCCACTGGAGGTAGGTTGAGGGAGACTTTGGGGCCTTCTTTGGGTCCCTCTCTCTCCCTCGTCCATCTAAGCATGGTCCAAGTACCTGAAAAATAGTGCAAAGAACATCCATAAGCGTATTTGCAATGATAATCATATTGGGGAGAATAACATGTAATTCTAATGCATTTGAATGTGATAAAAGTACAAAATGACACGAGATACAGCCCTAGAATAGGGTTGGATCACCATCCCAAACTTGAAACATACTTGCCCTCAAGTATGCTCCAACTCAATCTCTTTTCCATTTTTCCACAATCAAAAGGTATGACAAATGCACCATGATGGGTGACAAATGCTAAATGGGATCAATGGTGACTAGGTACATGCAAATCACTTCCCTCCTCTTCTACTTTCACAAACCAACCATGAAGGGAGCACATAGCACAAGAACTTCGCATATAATCCATGGATTGCACAAGTCGTCAATATCTCATTCATAAGGTTCCGAGTAGACCGTTTCATGATGATGTTAATCGTCGATGACTAGGAGTGTTGTTTCACTTTCATGTGTTCAACCTTATGCTTCAAGTTATGCCAAATGACCCACATGGCTACGGAAAAGGATAAAGAAAGCTGGGTTTAATGTTTCCTAGCTCCATAGGTATGAAAGAAGAAGAAAGGGTTGCGGTAAGATTTGGAGTGCTTTTACACACTCATCTTTTCTTTAATTGAAAGCTCTTAAATAGGAGCATACTTTTATTTTATTTTGTTTTTCTTTTTCTTTTCTTTTCTTTTTCTTGCCCTTGGTGTAGATAGGGCATATGGTGGATAGAGTGAAGCGGAGAGATAAAGATGTGGCCACCCCAAACTTTTGGAGGTGGACACGGCTAATATGTGCGCTTTGGCATCTTTTTATGAGGCGGAGAGGTATGAAGATGGTGAACGAGTGGTCGGGTCAAAGAGGGGTCACTTGGCATACTCTTCCACATAAGGTCTCCTGCATGAAAACTAGTCCAATACTTCACCATAGATATCACATCACATGAATGAACCAAATGAAATCCATATATCAAACCAGTAACTCCACAAACATTAAACGTTCTATGCTTGCTCGGATCATAATTCAATCAAACCAACACATTCCCAAGGGAGGTGATGAGCATGTAAGAAGTCACTCTTTGATACCACATAGCACTTCATCACATCTTATCATCTTGTATTTGTCAAAGATAAGCAATTTCATTCAATATGGTAAAGATTGAGTCAAAACACGCTTTTTGGACAAGAAACATCAAATTTGGGCAAAATTGGTCAAAAAGGTGCCACATTGCACTAAATCACATTCAATCACAACTTTAGGTAAAAAGCAAGTAAATCCTAGCTAAAACACGCAGAAATTAGCAAAAACTACATGATATGCAATGCATGGCTGAAAAAGCAAAAATTTTGAAAAATTACTCAAAAGTGCAGAAATCAACTACATGTTATGCAAAGATGCAATGAAGAGAACAAAAATAGTAAAACTAAACTAGATGGCAGGGTGATATCAAAATGACCAAAACTAGAGAGATAGGATGATGCGTACCGCCCTACCCACCCCAAACTTTATAATCATGTTGTCCTCAGCATGAAACTATAGCTTAGGGGAGATAGGTGAAGTGTCATGGCTGTGGTGGCTGGTCTGGCATGTTCGGAGGATATTGAGGAGGAGCCGAGTCTGGAGTTGAGCTTGATGGAGGATGCTGGTAATAGTGACCCCAGTAGTCATCCTGGGGTGGAGGATACGCCTGTGGAGGTCCAGCTATACCACCCAAAAAGTCTGCACCCCATTCGGGGTTTCGTGCTGCTTGGGCATGTTGGTATTGATACAAGTGGTTGATCTGATAGTGCATCTATTGTTGATCTTGCCACATGTACTGCTGGACAAGCTGCATGTCACTTTGAGTTTTCTGAATACTCTCAAGGTGCTCCTGGATGGTAGCCATGTCATAGGCGTTCCCTGAGGGCGGCTGCAGCTGGGATGTCCCCTCATCCCTCCTTCTAATTCTTCGAGGCTGCCGTTCTTCTTCTGTGTCATGTTCCTTCCCTTGTACATTAGATTCAGCGATTTCTTCATGTACGACAGTGGCTTCCCGTGCATACGTCTCTCGTGGGTGTTCTTGCTGCCATTTAAGAAGTTTTTCTTTCAGATTGAAATTAATTCCTAACGCAGAAAGAAGAGGTACCGCGTGGTATGGCAGCTCGAGCTCGAAGTCCGGCACACTAGTAGTAAGATAGATCATCTTCTTTTCCTTTATCTTTATAGTGTGCGAACGCACCAAGTAGTTGAGGTCCACAAACTCTGCCTCAAGTGCGTCCTGTAACCCCGAGAGATTGTATCCCAGCGCTAGTGCAATCAAAGTCACAAACCCACCCATGACAAA
This sequence comes from Alisma plantago-aquatica, assembly GCA_963693085.1. Classification (NCBI taxonomy): domain Eukaryota; kingdom Viridiplantae; phylum Streptophyta; class Magnoliopsida; order Alismatales; family Alismataceae; genus Alisma; species Alisma plantago-aquatica. The sequence continues at coordinate 1,459,114,842 of OY856411.1, read as the reverse complement.
GGGTTTTGTGCTCTTGTAGGGTATGGAATTCATATGATCAATCAATAGAACACCAAGGTCGAGGTGCTTCTTGAAGTACATTGATATCATGACAAACATATCTTTTTGTGAGATGGAGCCTTGATTATCATACCTCTCTATAATTGTGTTTGCCACGACCTTTTGCACATAGCGCATCATTGGATTGCTTATGGCGGATGTCTTTGATTTTCCTGTATCGTACACGCCGCTTCCTGTGATTGTCCCCCAGAAATAGGCATAATCCAATTCTTTCACCTTTTCTAGCAAGCCGTCATCCATCTTGATGGCCTCTTCAGGACTTGCAACAAATATCCCATTCAGCTCAGTGGAAGTGAGGGTGTGCATATTGCCCATTATGGCAAATTTGATTGCGTCACAGCCCCTCACTTTAGTCCTTTCGAGAGTCGCGAAGAATTCTTGGGTCAAGGCGACGTAGGTTGGCTGCGGTGTGAAAAGGACATCCCACAACCCTATTCTCTTTAAGTTCCTTTCCACTGCCTCCTTGATCCCTGGATCCTCGATCACTTTCTGAGACCCGTACTTGGTGGCGACGACTCGCCTCGTCATGCACTCGGGGTAGACAAGATTAACTTTCTTTTTCCTGTGTCCTCTACCATAGGACACCCCCGCCGGTGCTTTGCCTAGGGTCTTCTCTCTGTCTGCCTCCAAAAAGTCATAACATCTTCTCCTTCCGACTCCAGTTCCACCTCTTCCTCCTCGCTATCTTGTTCTACCTCCATCGCATAGGATTGTGACCCCGAACTGGTGTCAAGATTGTACCAGTGGGCCGACTGCTCCTCGTCGTACTGCAATTGCCGCGAGGGTTGCGGCTGCACATCACGTCTCGCCATCGCGCTGGATGTCGAGTGGCGGGGCGGTGCGGGCTTTGGAGGCATCCTGGATGAGGACGGTGCCGCTTTGGATCACCGGTTTCTTTTTGCGGTCACCGGCTCAATCTCATCAATGATGTCATCCATGTCGACCCCCATGGACTCCTCCTCTTCTTCGTCTTCTCCCTCGTAGGTAGCGTCTGTGATGTGGTGGCTATCGGATGAGCAGGAGTGTGATCCGCTCACCGATTGCGACCGGCGGAGGGAATGGTGGGCGGAGGCGGTAGGTGATGGGGTGTGGGATGGAACGGACACATCGGAGGAGGCGTTTTTAGAATGTCGTTTCCCTCCAGTGAGGATGTTCATCCCCTTTGTGATATCCTTCCCAATCTTCTTCATTGTGGAAATGAAGGTGGAAAGTGGTGTAGGAGGGAGATTTTCAGATTTGGTGGAGAAGGTGGTGTGGGTGTGGTTTTATGGGTGGAATGGAAGGATAGTGATGTACGGATGGTGGTTATATGATTAGTGGTGGATTTGGGTGAGAATGGAAGGGTTTTTGTGGAGGTTTTGTGTAGGGGAGTTGCTGGGCGGAATGGAGATGGAAATGGAGATGGAGATGCGATTGGGAGAGATTGGGCGGTGGGAATGGGAGAGGGAAGGCTGGGGATCGATTTGGGATGGATTGGGGATCAAAAGGGGGTGGATTGTGGTGGATTTGGTGGTGAATGGGGGAGCACGGGAACGTCTGTTGCCGCCACAGTCGTTTTCTGTAGGTGGAAGACGAAAGAATGAGGGGGAAGGTCATTTTTGGACACAAAAGTATATTTTTTTTCTGAACCGGGTTCGGCCACGGTCGTGGAAGAGGGCCACGGTCATGGCTAGGGTTGGGTAGCACGGTCGTGTTGTCGATGAAGAGAACCCTGGTCTGACCTCGCCACGGTCGTGGCATCCAACCACGGTCGTGGCCTTGTCCTCATGCCACGGTCGTGGCCGATCTTCAAAACAACTTGTAACTTTGGCCAATTTGTAGCAATAATTCCCACGGCAGTGGCGAAGGGCCACGGTCGTGTTTGGCCAAGACCACCACGGTCGTGGTCTGTCTCCACGGCCGTGTTGGGGTTGTTTCTTCAGTTTTCAAACTTTAAAACTTGAGCTTTGGATTTTATTTGTTCTTTTTGCCACCACTATGACTGAATGACTACGATTAACTTCTAGATCCTCTCTCTCTAATGTCTATCACCTGCCATCATAAAATCTCAAACAAAAACGGTAAAGAACAAGTGTGTGTGTGTGTATTTGTGTAAAACAAAACTAAAGTATCAAAAGAAGGGTTCGAGAATCTCAAACCACGTGGGTTGCCTCCCACTAGCGCTAAATTTAACGCTTTCAGCCAGGCTTATTGATCGTTGGACTTGTTCACTTTTTCGGAATTTTCAAGAGATCCTTGTAGTAAATCCCTTTCTCATCCTCGTCCAAGCATTCTTCTTCCTCAAATTCTTCTTCTATAAGCATGACAATATCGAAATCTTGGTTGGCCTTGTCCGGGCCGACCTCAACAACAGATTTTAGTCTTTTCCCATTAACAGCGAATTCCTTAGCTCCTTCTTTTACACAAATGATCACTGCCCCGGATGGGTATACCTTCTTGACAAGGTAAGGACCTTCCCATCTAACGAAGCTTTCCGGGGAAGAACTTAATCCTTGAATTGTATAGCCATACCCATTTGCCGGGCTCAAACTCTTTCTTCTTTATGATCTTGTCATGTAGAAACTTGGTTCTTTCCTTATAGCTCTTTGACATTTCATATGCTTCATGCCGCATTTCTTCTAGTTCATGCAATTGAAACTTTCTTTTCATTCCGGCTTTCTCTTCATCGAAGTCCATCGTCTTCAAGACCCACAATGCCTTGTGCTGCATCTCAACCGGCAAATGGCAATTCTTACCATAGACAAGCTTGAACGGTGTAGTGCCAATCAGGGCTTTGTATGCAGTCCTATATGCCCATAAAGCTTCATTGAGGTGAAGTGACCAATCCTTGCGGTCTGGTCGCACCGTTTTCTCCAAAATTAGCTTTATCTCCCGATTTGCCAACTCAACTTGAACACTCGTTTGAGTGTGGTAAGGAGTAGCTACATGATGGTTAACTCCATGTCTCTTTAGCAGCCCTTCGAAGGTGTGGTGGATGAAATGACTCCCGCCATCACTAATCATAGCCCTTGGAACACCAAAACGGCTAAATATGTTGGATTTCACGAAATCACACACCACCTTATGATCATTTGTCCTTGTTGCCACAGCCTAAATCCATTTTAATACATAGTCTACGGTGACCAAGATGTAGACATACCCGAAAGAAGGAGGAAAAGGACCCATAAAGTCAATCCCCCAAACATCAAACACTTATACCACAAGAATTGGTGATAGAGGCATCATATCCCTCTTTGAGAACGTGCCCACTTTTTGGCACTTGAAGCAACCCTTGCAAAAGTCATGAGCATCTTTGAAAAATGTCGGCCAGTAGAATCCACATTGAAGAACTTTGGTGGTCATGCGTTTCCCTCCAAAATGGCCTCCGCACACTCCAGAATGGCACATAGATAAGACTTCTTGCTGATCCATCTCCGGAATGCACCTCCTAATGAGTTGGTCCGGGCAATACTTAAAGAGGTGAGGGTCATCCCAAATGTAGTTCTTTACCATAGCAAACAATCTCTTGCTTTCCTCTCTTATCCACATGCTCGGTATCCTCCCAATGGCTAGGAAATTCGCTATGTGCTTGTACCATGGCTTCTGGACAGATGAGACTAAGAGGAGTTGTTCATGTGGCATTGTCTCTTTGATTGGACTTGTCATATCAAAAGGTCCATCAAGGCGGGAGAGATGATCTGCAGCACCATTTTCTATTCCTTTCTTATCCACAATTTCTATGTCAAATTCTTGGAGCAACAAAATCCATCGGATCAACCTTGGCTTTGATTCTTTCTTGGACATGAGATACTTCAACGCAGCATGGTCCGTGTAGATTGTCACTTTGTTTTGCAAGAGATACAGCCGGAACTTGTCAAGAGCGAAGATCACCGCAAGCAACTCCTTCTCGGTAGTCGTATAGTTTCTTTGTGCATCGTCTAATGTTTTGTTTGCATAATAGATAGCATGAGGAATTCGGCCAATGCGTTGACCCAGCATAGCCCCCACCTCCATGTCAGATGCATCTGTCATGATCTCAAATGGAAAAGAAAAATCTGGGGGCTGCATGATAGGAGCAGAAGTGAGCCTTTCTTTTAAATGATTGAAGGCTTCAACACATTTGTCATCAAACTGAAATTCAACATCTTTCTCAAGTAATCGACAGAGTGGCCTTGAGATTTTGCTAAAGTCCTTGATAAAGCGCTGGTAAAAACCTGCATGTCCCAAGAAAGATCAAACATGTCTTACGGTCGAAGGAAAGTCGAGTGTAGAAATAAGGCCCACCTTGGCCTTATCCACTTCAATCCCATCTTTCGAAACTCGGTGTCCCAGAACTATACCCTCAAGTCCCATGAAATGGCTCTTTTCCCAAGATAGAACTAAGCGAACTTTCACACATCTTTCTAGAACCGCAGCTAGATGTAGCAAGCACTCATCAATGGTTTTCCCGAAAACTAAAAAATCATCCATGAAAACCTCAAGTGACGAATCAAGCATGTCAGCGAAGATCGAGGTTACACATCTCTGGAAAGTGGAAGGGGCATTGCACAATCCAAATGGAATTCTCCGGTAGGCAAAAGTACCACTTGGACAAGTGAATGTCGTCTTTTCCTGGTCCGCCGGATGCACAGCAATATGAAAATATCCCGAGTACCCATCAAGAAAATAGTAGAAGCTCTGTCCAGCCAATCTCTCTAAAATCTGATCAAGAAACGGGAGTGGGTAGTGGTCCTTCTTTGTATTTTCATTGAGCTTCCGGTAATCCACGCACATTCTCCACTTTGATTGCTCTCTCACCGGCATAAGCTCACCATCGGCATTTTTTGCAGCCGTAATCCCACCCTTCTTGGGCACAACTTGGATGGGACTCACCCACGTACTGTCAGAAATGGGATAGATGATCCCTGCATCAAGCAACTTTACAACCTCTTGAGTTACAACGTCCTTCAACTTTGTATTTAGCCTTCTTTGCATTTGACGGGTCGGTCTCTCATCTTCTTCTAAGTATATCTGATGCACACAAATGGAGGGGTCAATCCCTCTCAAATCAGCAATAGACCATCCAATGGCTTGGATGTTCTTCCTCAAGACTTCCATCAAGGCATCTTCTTGCTCAGGAGAGAGAATGGAGGAAATGATCATCGGGAGGGTGTCATTTGAGCCAAGGAAAGCGTACTTCAATCCTTCGGGAAGTTTCTTCAACTCAAGAACGGGGGGTGCTTCAAGGGAGTTCTTCAAAGGTGCAGAAATAGAAGGGAGGTCCTGGCTTGCAGCCACTAAGGCTAGCTCACACTCTTCTTCATCCTCATCATCGTCATCAGGGAACTCAACAATTGGTTCAAGACCTCTACCTTTAGTAGAAGTCTCAATTCATGCAGGTAGGAACTCTTCAACAATCTCATCTAGGCATTCCACCAAATAACAATCTTCTTCGGTGGCCCCTATCACTTCAGCTGTAGTAGAAGACTTGAAGATGTTCAACCGGATCTTCATGTGCATGAATGTAACATACATGGTCCCTGTCCTCACATGGATCACAGCATCAGCTGTGGCTAAGAAAGGTCTCCCCAAGATGATTGGCACCTTTCTAGCTTCCCTTTCCATATCAAGAATGATAAAATCGGCTGGGAAGAAGGCAGAAGTATCCTCATCAAGACGGACCAGCACATCATCCACACGCCCTCTAGGCGTCTTCACAGATCGATCGGCCAACTGTAGAGTACAATGGGCCGGCCTTAACTCTCCCATTTGGAGCTCAGCAAACAGATCATAAGGCATCAAGTTTACGCTAGACCCCAAGTCAAGAAGAGTCTGGTCTATGTGATGCACCCCAATGTAGCATGAGATGATGGGAGCACCGGGGTCTTTTCTTTTCCAGGGGATGGTGTGTTGGAGGATGGAGCTCACTTGCTCAGTGAACTTGATCTTCTTAGGTGTCCTCCCTGTTGTCTTTCTTTTGAAGGTGCACAATTCTTTAAGGAACTTTGCATAGGACAAAATTTGCTTGACTGCGTCTATAAGAGGTACATATATTTTCACTTGCTAGAAGATCTCCAAAATATCATCTGCATGCTTCTTCTTTTTCTTTGCAACAGAAGGCTCCTCAAGTGCATCAGGATATGGCAGGAGTTGGGACCCCAATCGGTCTGAATCAACAGTATCATCCACTGGTATCACTGGAATCACGGAATCACTGCTAGGTATCACAGTATCAGCACTGCCTCTTATCACAGTATCATCAATCTGAATCTCAGTATCAACCTGCTCTGCCTCAGTGTCATCTCTGCTAACAACTGCACCATGGGGCCTCTCCAAAGTCCTACCACTCCTCAAAGTAGTCACAACCTTCACATGCTCATGGGTGGTAGAAGGGGGAGCTTGTGGGGGTGGTTGTGGCTGTTGGGGTGGTGGAGGCCTTTGGTGAGGGGAATTGGGATTTTGAAGGATGAATTTGGGTTGCGGTTGTTGTTGTGATGAGGGTGATATTGTGGAGGTGGTTGTTGGTAAGTGTGAGGTGGAGGTGCAGCATATTGATAATTGAGCTGCACTTGAGGGTGCGGAGGAGCATAGGGGTTCGGTGGGGCTTGGCAAGATGGTGGAACATAAGCACTCGAAGTGCTCCCTAGAAAAGACCCATCGTTGTTTGGATTTGGCATTGGTTGAGAGGGGAGTCTTCCTTCTTCTCTTCTAGCCAAAGAGAGAGAAATCTGATCCAACCTCTGCTCCAGACGGCTTATAGACTGGCCATGTGCATTGACATCCTTTTTGACTTCATCAAGGCTTCTCAGCCTTCCAAGAACCTCGTCCTCAAACTTAGAGCTGTAGTGTGGCTTTTGTTGCCCCTGTCCTTGTCCATCCTAATTTGGTTGTTTCCAAGAGAAATTTGGGTGGTTCCTCCACTCGGGAGTGTAGGATTGGGACATTGGGCCCTAGTTGTTGCGGCCACCAAAGGAATGTAAAGCATTAACTTCCTCGTCTACAGTCTCTACAGCCATTGCGGGTTGGCTAGAAGAGCCACCCACTTGATTCTTCATCATTTGCATCATATATGCCATCATTTTCATCATATCGGGGTTGGTGGCATTGTGTGCGGGAGCCACGGAGGACGGTGGGGGAGTGTAGTTCCGACCGCAATGCCCCCCTTTAGTGGAAGCTCGGTGGCGAGAATTCTCAGCTAGATGCTCGAACAGTGGCCAGGAGTCTTCGGGCGGCTTTGCCATGAACGTGGCCCCGCAAGAAGAATCTAGATTGTTTTGGCTCTGCTCCTCAAGCCCAGTGTAAAAGGCCTGAACAACTGCCAAAGAGGAACCTCATGGTGAGGGCAGTCACAAAGCAACTTCTAGAACCTCTCCCACGCTTCATGGAAGGGTTCGTTCTCTTTTTGGGCGAAGGATGTGATGCATCTTCTCATGTAGGATAACTTGGCTATTGGAAAGAACTTCTTCAGAAACTCATTCTTTACTTCATTCCAGGTGACGAGCTCTGGACTCGAGACGTACCACTCCTTGGATTTCTCCTTGAGGGAGAAAGGAAAGAGCTTCCTCCTTATCGAGTCGTTGGTGGCGGCAGGCGTTCGGAAGGTGGAACACGTTTCTAAGAAAGCGTCTATATGGTGATAATGATTTTCATTCTCCATTCTGTAGTATGTAGGAAGAAGTCCCAAGAGTGCCGGCGGAATGGAGAACTACTGACCGGGCATCTGGTCCACTAGCATGGCTATGGGGGAGTTGTAGTTCCCCGACGTGAAATACTCATGAAGCGGGCGGGGTGGTGGTGGAACCTCCGGTGGCGGGTCATTCTGTGCCATCTCGGCCTCTCGGTGTAGGTTGCGACGAGCTTGCCACCTTCTTCTTCCAATCTCGGGGTCGTAAACCACCAAGTCGGTACAACTCGAACGCGTACTATGCATGCACAGCTGTCACCTGCGCACGTTACAGACAAACAATAAGGAGCCAAGTTAGCGAACCAATATGCAAAAGTAACACAAAGAATAAAGAGTAGAAATGGTGAGGGCAAAAGGAAAGGCTAAGCTACACTATCTAACTAGGCCGAGCGCCTCTATCCCCGGCAACGGCGCCAGAAAGCTTGGTGCGCTCCCGCTAGAGGCTTGCAACAAGTGCAATCCACGAGGTCGGGAGGCACGGGATGAGATGGGATCTTTTCTTTTGATATTTGTATGGTCCCATACTAACTACCTACATCTACTAAGACACTACACCCACAAGCGCACGGGGTCGTGTCGTAGTATAGGTGAGGCGGCAAGTATAGGGTCGATCCACGGAGATAGAGGGGTGCTAGAGTTAGACGGCGTGAGCTACATTCCTAGTGCGGAGTGTAAGGTTTTTAGGGTTTTAAGGTTGATTGGTTGATTACACTAATGAGCAAGTGAGAGATGCGAGAAGGAAACTAAATTATGAAAGAGCAAGCAAACTAGTAAACTAAGCTATCAAACTAACCAAGCAAGAGCAAGGAGGGCTACACTACTCTAGCAAGGCAAGGAGCAATTAAGAACTAAACTAACCACTGGAAAGAGAAAAAGCCTAAGTTAACACTAAAGAGCAAAACTAAGCAATTAACTAAGTTAACTAAAGCAATTGAACCAAGCTAGCATTAGCAAGCAAACTAAGCGATTAGGGTTTTAAGCAAGGTGATTAAGGTGGGTGGGCTGTTTGGAAAATGTCACTTTGATTTTAGTTGGGGGAGTTCATTAAACATGCATGGTTCTCTATTCATATCTAGATTACCAAACCAAACAACAAGGGCAATGCCATTAGAACATACCCTATACTACTAGTAGAAGACTAGGGTTAGGTGTAGTTCTAGTGGGATTGGCCAAATCTAGGTTTCTAGGGTAAGTGATAGTGGACAATTGAGGGTTGAGGGTAGAGATGGGAGTGGAGATGAAAGGGTTAACCTCATGCCACTAGCCACTCCAGCCTTTAGAAGGCCCTAGGCAATTACATCACTCTCACTTACACTAGCCACTTAAATCTCACACTCATTTGTAGGAGGAGGGATGTGTATGTAGGAACAAAGGGGGCTAGCTAGGGATCCACTAATTGGACCTAGGAGCCATTCCTAAGATTGCCACATACACCCCAATTCCTCCTAGAAATGAAGTGTCATCAAAAACCTCAAAACAAGCAATTCATACAAGAAGCACAAACCACAAGCAATAAGATAGGAAAAGAGAGAAGAAAGAAGTAATCATCATAGTTATGAATTAAGTTCATTACAAGAATTTATCCCCCAACATGGTATCAAAGTAACATTTTAATCCCAAACAGCCCACCACAAGGGGCTTAGCTAGACATAGTCAAAGAAACAAGAAAAGAAAGGGGTAGAAGAGGAAGAAACTCCATGAATCTTGATGAAGTGGCCTTCTTCTTCACCTCCAAGCAGCTGCAGACGTCCTCCCTCCTCCAATTGTGCAGGGGTGCATGAAAATGGTGAAATGGATGGATAGAAACCTAGAGAAACTAGGTTTCTATGGTGGAAATGAGTGGAAAATGGATGGAAATGGGGTTGAATGCAAGGAAATGGGTGGATGGTAGAAATGGATGCAAGGGAGCAGCTGGGTGACGGCTAGGGAGTGCTCTCTCTCGAGCCCTAGAAGCAACTAATGCTTATATAGGAGCTAGGGCTAAGTGGGGGAAAAATAGGAAAAATAGTGGAAAGTTGTATAGGGTAGGTGATCACCACGGTCGTGGTGGGTGTACCACGGCCGTGGTGAGGGTAGTGGGAGATGACCGTGGGGGAATGGACACGGTCGTGGGGTGAAGGAAGTGGTGAGATGGTGGTGGCCACGGTCGTGGCGGAGTGCCATGGTCGTGGTGGGTAGCATGCACCACGGCCGTGTTGGGTAACACGGCCATTATGGAGGGGTTGGAGCTGACCGTGGGGAGGGGCCACGGCCGTTTTGATCAGCATCGGCCACGGTCTTGGCGACTTGGCCACGGTCTTGGTCAGTGAGGCCAATTCCCTGTTACAACCTGACTTCTTGCAAATTAATTCCCACGACCGTGGCAGGGTGCCACAGCCGTGTTGTCTTCAGTGGCCACGGTCGTGGCTGGGAGGCGACGGTTGTGGGCGATCTGTGGATTTCCCTGTTGCAACCTGTTGGATTTTGGCAAAAAAACCACGACCGTGGCATTGGGGCCACGGCCATGGTGAGGCTTGACTTCTTGATTTCTCTTCTTACTTTGTCAATTTCAGACGTCTTTGCTCGGGGATGAGTCTTGGCCACTGGAGGTAGGTTGAGGGAGACTTTGGGGCCTTCTTTGGGTCCCTCTCTCTCCCTCATCCATCTAAGCATGGTCAAAGTACCTGAAAAATAGTGCAAAGAACATCCATAAGTGTATTTGCAATGATAATCATATTGGGGAGAATAACATGTAATTCTAATGCATTTGAATGTGATAAAAGTACAAAATGACACGAGATACAGCCCTAGAATAGGGTTGGATCAATAGTCATCACCCTGTGTCATATCATCACCACCACAGCATACACAAGCTATGATATTTATTTCACCTGCAAGGTTAGGGGTTCATAAACAAGAGATAGAAAACATCATATCGTGGTAACCACTTCAAATAATACAAGCAAACACAACATAACATTAGGGTTAGGGTTACATATATAGCCTATTAGGGTTTGAAATCGTAATTCGATCACCAAACCCTAATCTCATCACCTGCCACTTTCTTGGATCATACTAGGATTAGAACATCATAAATTAAACATGATTATAGCATTATGTCAACAACACTAAGTATCCACATCATTTACATGTGGATGGGTACCATCTCACTATGTTATGCTTGTATTACGACCATACACTCAAGTGATTGTATCAATCACCCACCAAACATGTGTCATGACCACACTCAAAGCAAGTGTCTCGACCTCAAGCCAACTAGGAGTCTCGACCAAGACAAGAACATGTGCCTCAACTATGCACAAAACCATCATCTCGACCATGACCAAAACATAGGTCTCAACCTAGACAAGATCAAGGTGTACCGACCACCAAGGTCAAGCTACCGTAACAACACTTAGGCAACAATAAAATAGAGATAAACCTCATTCAAAACATAAAATTAACATCAAGGAAGGTCACCATCAACAAGGTGGAAAAACTCCATGCAAGAAGCACATCGAAACCTTGAAAACCAAATTCAACATAAACCTTCATGAAAACCAATAAGTGGAAGAAGACCAAGCTTCAACCTCAAGAAAATAAACTAAAAACCTCAAGAAAACACAAAGGCCGAACCAAAACATGGTAATGAAACCACAAAACATGATGCATGCATGCTCATCACCTCAACCATCACTTAACAAATTGGGTACAAGAAATTAGGGCATAAGAAAGAGTGTAATCTTCATGAGAATACTACAAAGTCTTAAACCTTAGATCATGGCAACTTCATATAGCATATTAGCATCATGTTTAGAGATCAAAACATTATCATTCAAGAAGTATAATTGTGCAAGTAGTAGAAGTAGGTAGAGAGTTATATAACCCTCCTTAAGGAGAGAACCAAGCTCTAGGATCAAAGGATCCAAATAAGAAGATGATGCTCCGCCAAAATCTCAACTCTCAGCCACAAGATCACCTCAAGAAGAAGACACCAAGGTCAAAGATAGATCAAGAAAAGAGGATAAGAGACCATGGGATGAACCAAGAAGAAAGAAGTGAGAAGAGAAGAAAACTTCCTCACACTTGGGTACCACCTTGTGAAAACATGGTCTCCGACCCTTTGTGATGAGGAGTTCTCTCTCAAAACGACCACCATGGATAGTCCACAGTCTATGGCCAAGAAAGGGGAAGAAGAAAGGTAGGGTCACAAAGGAAAAACGTGATAAAGGGAAAAGAACCACTTACCAAGAAGAGAAACAACCAAGAATCACCACAAGGAAGGTGATCAAGCTCCAAAGCACCATGTGCAAGGTTTTTCGACCTCCAAATCACCCAAAATCAGTCCTTCTTGCTCCTCAAAACTCCAAGGATGAACACAAGAGAAGGGAGAAGAAGGAGGGATGAAAAAGATACTTCCTTGAATAAGAGAGAGGTTATATAATCAAGGAGGGGAGAAGCAAGGTAGGGGTGAGGTGTCAACATAAGAGAGCACTGGAAGGACACTTGTCCACAAAAGAAACTAACATGCAACCACTATATGCATGCATGCATGAGATGGTAATACTACCAATGTTGGGTATCGACCTCTTTAGGTCACCAACACATTGGTTTTGGTCGAGACACACCATGGGGCTCAAAACAAGCCTCAAGATACCTTGTCTCGACTACAACACAAGGTCACAAAATAAGCCTAGTCAAGATACACCCCAAGGAGACAAACATCTTGACCAAAAGCACCTCAAGACCATCAAGATTGAGATAACAACCCTCAAGCAAGGTGTCTCAGTTGAGACACGCCCAAGACACACCACAAGGTTGAGACATAGGTCGAGACACTCAACAAATCTCATCAAGGTTGATACCAAGAAAACCCTAGCATCTTCATATGATGCCACCTCATCAACCAAGGTCCAACAAGGTGCCCCATAGCATCATTCGCTCTCTCATGATGCTAAAGCACTAAGGGCACACTCAATGTGTGAAAAATTACAAAATAACCACAACTTGGGTAAATTGCAACTTGGTTCAAGACAAGCATACAAAGCTCAAACATCAACAAAACATGACCAAACTAAAAACATAAAGTTCTCACATGTTAACAAAGCATCTCAAAGGATTATATTAAGGTTCCTAGAATCTTATTAAGAAAAGCAATCATATTCAAGCACTAATATAGGTCAAGGGCCTAACAACTATAAACCCCTAACAAGGATTTCACCCTGAAATCCTACGCAAAAAGAGGCAGATACGTCCTACGCATCTCTTCTTCAAGCTCCCACGTGGCTTCCTCTACAACACGATTATGTCACAGAGCCTTTACCAAAATGATATTCTTCTTCTTCAACTTTTTTATCCTCCTATCCAGGATCAACTCATGACGTTCCACATAAGACATGTCATCATCAACATCAACCTCCACTGGCTGCAAAACCAACTTGGTATCTAGGTGGCAATTCCTCAACATGGACACATGGAAAAATGGATGCAATATGTGCAAATTCATGTGGAAACTCCAACTTATAGTCCACCTTCCCAACATGTGTCTCCACCGGGTAAGGTCCCATATACCTAGGATACAACTTATCCTTCTTTTCAAACCTCAAAACACCTTTCCAATGAGAGACCTTAAGATACACTTTGTCTCCCACTTGGAACTCCAATGGTCTATCTCAATTATCTGCATACAACTTCTTCCCATCCTGATATGCTTTCAACTATTTTTGAATCACTTTGATCTTCTTTGTCATCTTATGTACAAGATCAGGACCCAAAAGTTGATACTCACCAATCTCATACCACCACAATCGAGGTCTGCAATGTCTCCCATACAACGCCTCATAAGGTGCCATATCAATGATCCTCTGATAGTTGTTATTATAAGAAAATTCAATCAGACTGTGATGCATATACCAACTGCCCAAGAACTGTAAGACACAAGCTCTTAGCAAGTCCTCCAAGGTATGAATTGTCCTCTCAAACTGTCCACCTGTCTATGGGTGAAACACAGTGTCGAACCTCAACTGCATACCTAAAGTTGTGTGCAAATGCTCCCAAAAGTGATTGGTGAATTGAGGACCTCTATTAGACACGATGGTAGTTGGGATACCATGCAAACACACTATCTCATCAACATATATCTCCACAAGCTTCTCCACTACGTATGTTATCTTTACTGGCAAAACGTGTGTTGACTTGGTCAACCTGTCAACAATCAACTAAATGGAATCATGACCTTGGTTGTCCTAGGCAGACCAACCACAAAGTCCATCCTAGCATGATCCCATTTCCATTGCGGTATAGGCAGCAGTTGTAACTTTTGTCTAGAATTTTGATGCTCTACCTTGACCTATTGACATATTGTGCACTTCGCCATGAACTCAACCACATCATCCTTCAAACCAAGTCACCAATATAGATTCTTAAGATTATAGTATTTCTTGGTTGTAATGACCCCACCCCTCGACAACCCCCAATTAAATAAGTCCGAGAAGATAGAGTCATTGTCCCAAAACATGATCATATGGTTTTGCAAATAGTTAATAAATAATTAATAAATTCTACCACAAATAAGCTTAATGCAAGATTAAAAAATTCTTTTCACATACCTTACAAAAATAAGATTTCAAAACATTACCCAAGGAAAGAACTAGCTATTCCTTTGAACATTATTTAGCCTTATTCTTTTTTCGTGTCACTTTTTACTGAATATTCACTTTCCACAAAGCTTGTAGACATAATTGTATGTTACCCTAAACGAATTATACTGGTGTGGGGGGGAAACCAAAACTTTGCATCTAATTTTAACAACATAATGACATCAATTATTTGTTACAAAACAAAACTTATGTTTTCTTAACAACCTCTCAACCCTTTTTACTCAACCTCTGGTATACCCTTCTAGGGTTTTGTCCCGGTAGTGAACTAGAAGGCCACCTTCTCAATCTGAAGCCTAGGTGCCAAGTTGGTCTTCCCAATCTTGGGCCAGGCCTAGATGTCCTTCCCAATATGGGACCTAGTATGATCTCATGGGACTTTTCCAATCTGGGGCCTGGTCTGACCTCATATGACCTTCCTAATCTGGGGCTTGGTTTGACCTTCCCAATCGGGGGCCTAGTCTTTGGTCCTAGCCATGACTCTTCAGATCCTTTCATTCAAACATCCAGAGGTGGTATATCAGACTCGAGCATGTTATAAGAATACCTTGTCATAGTCATAGTCACTTTATTGATTGCAAGAATTAAAGTTCATCTAAGCATTTAATTTCAAGCAATTGATAAAACCACAGAAATCACCATAAAACTAGATTGAATAGCCATAAGTGTAACCACATACCTAATTTGGCAATCTCAAAACCAATCAAGATAGCTAATCCAATCAAGAATTCCAATTAACAAATCCATGCGATAAATCAACCAACTTGATCCTGAAAAGTATTTATAACACCTAATTATTATAATCACATCCAAACATATTTTATTGACTTGGGATTCCATTCTAGGGTTTCTTGGTGTTATTAGGGTTTCCTTAGGGTTTCTTGGTTTCAAAACTTTTACTTCCAATTTTACCCTTTATAGGTCAACAAACCCTAAAAGCACTTTTCCACTCATAAAAACCCTAATTACTCAAATTATCCAAATTAAGGGTCTTTATTCACAAATTAGTTCAAGAACATCATTTTCATGCCTTGTTGATTGATTTCCACAATTAAAACCATTAAACTCCACAATTATCAAAATTAGGGTTATTAGGTCAACTAATGCACTTTTATCATTATGGAACCCTAATTAAGAAAACTATGAACAAATATCATCAATTATATATAATCCTTCATTTTTATGTCAAAAGGCAAAACTTTTCTCATAATAGTTAGGGAACATCATTAGATCCATTAATCTTCAAAACTTATGTTTTAAATTAATTAAAACCATTGAAGATAACATATTTACATAGTTTTTGCGTTATAAGAAGATTCAGGCCTTGAATTCATTTTAATGGATTTTACATATTTTTCTCATCAAAAACCATATATAACTTATGGCCATCTGATTTACCAAGAAATAGTTATGATTTATTCAATTTAATTACCTCTGGACCAATAGCAAAGTGCCATGTCAGCTAATCGGGGTTCCTTTCTTTACCTTTTCCACTGCTTTTCCATGCGAGTATTGTGCATCCAATGGCCCGTAGCCATCTCAGCAACTCGTCCCAGCCAGGTGAAGGTTGTATACGGAGCTAAAATATGTGTTTTCCCTTTCCTCTTCAACGCACTCTCGGGGGCTAGTGAGCATTTTCCCACCCTGGCTTTGTCTTCCTCTCGACGGCCTGCTCCAGTTTGTGGCTGAGTCAACTGAAAGTTGACTCTCAGAGTTGATGAAACTATGGGGTGAGAAAGGGCATCATCCCCTTCGTATCAACCCGCCGAACTCAGTGGTGGGTTTGGATTGGACTGTGATGGCCCATAACTAGTGGACAGTGAGGGAGTATTTGATAGCATACAAAGTGGAAAAGTGAGAAGGATAGAGGATCCTTGTGATGAAATTTACGACAGGGGAGGGTTTCTTTGAGTTTTTTTAGGTCTCTTAGGACTTCTCTGCCTCTCAAAAAGGGGTTATAGCCCCTTTTATAGACCTAGATATGGTATCTTGTCCAATGACAGAGCCGAGAAAGAGGGAAAAACCTAACATCCTTCCAAACCAGGTATAAATCAATATGAATCGATGAGGTTTTATCTCAAGAATCTACTGGAAAGATTTCCAACTTTGCACGTTAATTGTGTGAAGAGAAAATCGATCGGGTAGGTTTCCCCCCATTGTTCCTACTTCCTTTTCCTACTTGAGGTAGGTGACAACACATCCACCATTGCAACTCAAATCCAACAGTTGTCATGCCACGCGCTAAATCAAAAATCCAGAAAATAGCTTAAATTGATTTGGAAATAATGGTGACATTTAATGTGAACCCTTCCACTTTAGGGAATCTAGAAAAATCTATATCTCTCAATTCATAATTCCTTTTGCTCCCAAATATTAAGGAAAGGGTCATAAAGACATTATCTATCTATGGATACAATTTGGAACCAAAATTCAAAAGGAATAACTCTTTTTCTTCAAGTGCAAGTCATAGACTTAAAAGGCTTATATTATGGATTTAAAATTAATTTTTCTCTTTCTCTCTTCTATTCTCTTTATTTGACTCCTTTTCTTATTAGAAACCATATGGAAATCAAAACTAATCAATGGTGGTCATTCATGCAATTTCTAGAGAATTCTGCACAATTCTCATATAGGCACACAATTATCTTTTATTTCTTTTTCCTTTTACTTATCTTAGGATTTTCTTTTGTCCTATTCCCTCAATATCCTTCATTGGATTATTAAAAAAGTATAAACCATGAAATCATGCATCTAAGGGAAATTTTGTAAAAGAATCCATTCTTTAAAAACAAAGCAGACAATTTTCCATTCAAGTCCCTTTTATTTGAAAATTTGTGTTTCAAACAATACAAGCAAAATTGAGGTGATAACATCCTTCCCCCCTATAGGAATTTTTCCCCTAAAATTCAACCAAATTAACAAACAATCTAGGGTAATCCTTTTCCATGTCCATCTTTAGCTCTCATGTGGCTTCATCCTCTTCGTGGTGCTTCCAAAGAACTTTTACCATCTCTCTCTTTTTACTCCTGAGCTCCTTCACATCAGTATCTAGTACCCTCATAGGTGACTCAGGATATGTCATCCTCCCTTGGAGTTCAATAAGTTCAATGATCAGTACATGGCTTGGGTCCTTCACATAGCACTTTAGACTCAACACATGGAACACATCATGCATCATATTATACTGAGGGGGTAAGGCTAAACAATAAGCAGCTTCACCAATTCATTCTAAAATCCCAAACGGACCCACATATCGGGGACTCAGCTTTATCTATTGCCCGAAGGGGTCATATTTTTAGAAACACATGTTCACCCACAATGAAGTGTAAGTCAGTCCGCTTTGCATCAGCATACAAATTTTGTCAATCATGGGCTCTCTTCAGTCATTGCTTGATCAAAGTGACTTTATCAACATACAACCGTAGTTCCTCTGACCTCAACAAGGTCCTCTCACCGACATCATCCCAGTGAAGTGGTGACTGACACGGCCTCCCATAGAGAGCTTCATACGGAGGCACCCCAATACTGGCTTGGTAGTTGTTATTGTAAGAAACTCAACTTAGGGTAGGTAATGCTCCCATGGTCCACCCCAATCGAGCACACATGCTCTCAACAAATCCTATAAAGTTTGGATTGTCCTTTTTGACTGTTCATCAGTCTGGGGGGTAATAAATTGTGCTAAACTTCAATCTAGTACCGAGTTCTTCATGCACTTACTTCTACAACTTGGAAGCAAACTTAGAATCATAATGAAAAATAATTGAACTCAGAACACCATGCAGTCGAACTATCTCTCTAATATATAGTTCAGCTATGTCGGTCACCTTGGAAGGGATCTTTAAGGCTAGGAAATATGCTAACTTAGTAAGGCGATTTACCACAACCCATATTGCATCATGACCATTCTTGGTCTTAGGGAGACCCACCACAAAGTTCATGGTGATATGTTCCTATTTCCACTCACGAATCTCAATTGACTGTAGCAATCTACCAATTCGATGGTGTTCAGCCTTCACCATCTGGCACGTGAGACAAATGACCACATATGCCGCTATGTCTCTCTCCATCTCAGGACACCAAAAGTATCGTTGGATGTCCTTAAAACATCTTGGTTGTGCCAAGGTATACCATATACTTACATCCATGAGCTTCTTGTAAGATATGATTCTTCAAGGGTGAATCTTTAGGAACCTGCATATGAATCTTATAGAGGATTCCAACATCCACTCCCACTAAGAGATGGGGTTGAGGTTTCTCTAACAAACCTTTCACCTTGTCAACCTCTGGCTACTACTAACTTGGTCAACAAGTATGGTTTTATCTAGTTGTTAACCACACGGATCCGGTCTTCTAATGGCTGTAGAGTCCACCTAGCAAACTCTTCTAGTTCTCTCCACTGACTAGACAAGAGAGTTGCACACCTGAGTTGTTTTCTACTAAGTGCATCTGCTACTACATTAGTATTTTGGTCACCAGTTCCAATCTTAACTTGTAGAATTCAAACTACATTTGATAGTTATATCCTCATCTAAAATCTTAATTTGGCAATTACCTTGCTTACCTCGTATTACAAACCATTTATCCATATTTTATCTTAAGGGTGTGGTAATTCCTCCAATTCTCAATTATCATAAAAGATTTCAAATCAAGTATTTATTCCTCATATCACTTGTATCCCTAGTATGGCATGTGTTTGTCCCATTTGTCACACCCATAACAAGATGAAATAAGCATTTGGATACAGTCTAAATACAATGCTCATCCTATTCCAAGAGTAGAGACTGTGCATCACACATCACCATTTTATTTTCAAGTCTAAATTGAATCATTGTCCTCATATTATCATTCCATGAACATTTTTAGGAAAAACTTTCCACATAACCTTCGAGTCTTATCATAACTCATATTTATGATCCTTAATCATTTCCTCAAGGTCTCTAAGGTGACAGTTCTTTTGAGGTGACCTTACCCTTATGCATCTAGGGAGTGCCTCTCACATTTACCCCTCAGGGCCCATGACCTCATGAAGGTGTCCAACCTCCTAACCCATGGGCCTCGGGAAAACATTGTTGTAATGGCCTTGTGTATTTAGGGAACAATCAACTCCTACTCCCCTCGATCTCATCCCTTCTTGACCTTAGGAATGACTTAGTGTTCTATCGTAACTTTATTTATTACATCACACAATTTGCTTGTGGTTCCTTTGATGATATTCAAGCACATTTCATCCTTTAGAATCGTCACCTGAATTTCCATCATCGCTATGGGAACTCATAGTTTTCCTTATGTCCCTTCATGGGAAACATGGCAACCTACCTATCTAGGTTTGGCCCCATTCTACCAGTCACTTCCACAGTGACTTTTTTTTATGTCCTTTAAAGATGGTTTATACTTGGGTCTAAAGATTCATACTCAAACTATGTGCTTTCATGCTTCATGCACTTAATATCTCAAAGTTCTTTTAAGTGACCTTTAAAGTTACCTCAATTCTTAAGAAAATATTTGGTACTCACTCCTTTATGAAAGGTCCTTTCCCAGGGTACACTACTACAGAAATGGCTTATAAAGTCACTTTTCAAGGTGTCTGTTGCATAAATGAATCGACGCCTAAACTCTACAGTGCTGGTTGATAACATAAACCGACATCCAATCTATGAAGGGTGACCAGACACGGGTACCGCTTTTATTAAGTTTCAGTTATTTAATAAAAAATCGACACCTAAAATTAACCGCCAAATCCAAAATTTCCAGCGAAAAAAATTACCTCCAAAATTTGACATATGGCGTCGGTTGATAATTAAAAAACCGACCACTAAAGGTTATTCGCGAGACAGAAATTGGGCACATTTTGGTCGTCAGTTTTACTACAACTACCGACGCTTATGAGTTTTCCCACACTGTCCGTGGGGAATTTTTCACACCATTTAAGCGTCGGTTTTAGGTAGAAATTGACGACTATGGTCATAAATCGAGAACGATTTTTTTAATCGGCATATGAATATAGACGTCGGTTTTTTTTGTAGTTAAAAACCGATGACTATAATCAAGTTTTGGTGTCGGTTGTTGTGCAGAACCGACACTGTTAGTTTTAGTTGTCAGTTTTTTTGAATAACCGATGCCTATGGTACAGTTAATAGCCCCGCAAATAGAACTTTTCCCCATTATCTCTGTTTCATTGTGACGTGCGCTAGGTATGGCGATTTTCCCTGATTGCTCCCCACCGTTGTTGCCGGTTGGCTCCCCCGTGTCGCCATTGCCGCCGCCGCTCATCGCCATCGCCGCTCGTCGCCGTCGCCGTAGTTCTCCTCTGATCCTCGCCGCCGGCGCTGCCAGCTTCACCTCCAAGTGCTCTCCTCTGCTCCGGCGCTGCCAGCTTCACCTTCAGCTGCTCTCCTCTGCTCCGGCCGGGCCTTCTTCCTCTGCCCTCAAGGTACGCCGGCTTCTTCCTCCTTCCTTCCTCCGCCTAGTCTAGGTCAAGCCCTACAGGTGCCCTGGAGAAAAATCTTCAGGTGCCCTGATGGGCATTTTTTTTTAAGTTATTTACTTATTGGTAACTTGATAAGTGTTGAAACAGTCAATAACTATATTCTGTTACGTGATTTATGATTGTATACGTGTGCTAGGTAGCAACAGACCTGGTCTTGAGGATCTATAAATACATTCTAATATTCTATAAACTGTGTAATCTTACATCCTATAAATACAGATATAACACAGCATTGTTGTGTGTGCTTGACAGCCCAAATTACTTCTCGTTATTCTTCTTTTAATCAGTAACTCATATCCATTGATGTTGAAGTAAGTTAGGAAGCCAGTTTGTTGACAGTGATATCTGATTACCATCTTATATTTTAATGTGATAGGGTGATCAATATGGTAGACAAAAAATGATTATGTCTTTGTTAGAAAAACCTTGGCTATGACTCCTATGGACATTCCATACTAATGAATAGTTTAACTATGAAATTGGTAACTTGTTTCATTGTTGAGTACATTGAGAATCCTAATCACCCTTCTTGCTTAATGATGAACTGTAATGCACACATGTGACATGCTTGGAATGTAAATGATGAACTTTTCCCTAAATTGCCAATCATGCTTTTAAAGACATCAATAATCACCCTAACTTGAAGAACTAGGATTTTAGGTATAAGAATGACAACACATTATTTTTTGGCCTAGAAACACGTCCAAGATTTACTCATTAGGAGTAAATCTTGGATAGTCCCCGGTTTGGGACTGTTCTTGAACACCTAATCTCGCTTAGGATGTAAGTGTATAATGTGTATTGGGTTTTCAAGAAAATTTCAGCAGCATTTCCCCGTTTGTTCTCTAAGTACATATGTACTTGGAGAACAGCGGGGAAATGCTGCCGAAATTTTCTTGAAAACCCAATACACATTATACACTTACTAGTGAGATTAGGTGTTCAAGAATGGGATAGGTGGTACACATTTATTATATATAATAATGAAATCACATGTATTTGTTAACCCTAGACCCTAATCTTGTTGTAATATATACTTGTTTTCTCTTTGATCATAGAATGGATAGATCATGGATGTCCATTCGCAATCGCTGCACCCCAGAGTTTATTTCTGGTCTTGACCAGTTTATTAGATTTTCCGAGGAACATAGGAAACAACCTGGAGATAGGTTCTACTGTCCATGTAGGCATTGTGGTAACAACTTGAAAGTCAGCACTGGTGACGAAATCAAAAGTCATGTCATGTGCAACGGGATTATACAAGGCTATACAAAATGGCACTGGCATGGAGAGATTTCAAACTCGTAACCAGTGGATGTCGATAGCAGTGCTTGTGTGGAAGAAGAAACCTACGATGACGTAGATGTGAATGAACCAGTTCCAGTAGACATCGTTGATGTGATCTTGGATAGTTGTGGGGTAGAGCACACTGATCCATCTCCCATTTTTAGAAACATTGTGCATGATGCTGAGATACCGTTATACACAGGTTGTACTAAGTTTACGAAGCTTAGCGTTGTGTTGAGATTGTATAAGTTGAAAGCTAACATTAGATGGAGTGACAAAAGCTTCACATCATTGTTGTCTTTGTTGAAAGAAATGCTTCCTGAAGGAAACAAGCTGCCAATCTCAACATACCAGGTAAAGAAATTGTTGTGACCAATGGGAATGGATGCCAAGAAGATACATGCATGCCCGAATGATTGTGTATTATTTCAAAAGGACTATGTGGATTTGAAAGATTGTCCAAAATGTGGTGCGTCACGGTATAAATTGACGACTTCGGGGGAGTCCAAAACTGGTTCTCCTGCCAAGATGATGTGGTATCTACCTATAATATCACGGTTTCAATGCTTGTTTGCCAATCTGATAGATGCGAAGAATTTGAGGTGGCATGCAGATGTTAAGAAAAATAATGATGGGATCCTACGACATGCGTCTGATTCCCCACAGTGGAAGAAGATTGATCTATTGTACCCTGAATTTGGTGAAGAAGTCAGGAATCTAAGACTTGGGCTTTGTACAGATGGGATGAATCCATACGGGACATTGAGAAGCCAACATAGCACTTGGCCAGTCATTCTTGTTATATACAATCTTCCTCCCTGGCTGTGTATGAAAAATAAGTACGTAATGTTGTCGTTGTTGATATAGGGCCCTAAACAACCTGGAAATGACATCGATGTTTATCTTGAACCTCTGATTGATGACTTAAAGAAACTCTGGGGTGAAGGTGTGATGACCTATGATGCTTCACAAAGAGAGACATTTCGTTTGCATGCTATGTTGTTTTGCACTATTAATGACTTTCTAGCATATGGGAATTTTTCTGGATATAGTGTCAAAGGAGCTAAAGCGTGTCCTATATGTGAAGAGAACACTGATTCAACAAGACTAAAACTTGGTGGTAAGACTGTATATCTCGGTCATCGAAGGTTTCTTCCAAAATTCCATCAGTATCGTAGGAAGCGCAAGCATTCAATGGATTGAATGAGGAACGGAGTGCACCTAAACCTAATACCAGGGGAGGTTGTTTATGAAAGAGAAAGACTTTGTCAGTGAATTTTGTGAGAGATCACAATGTACTATGGCCACACGGAGTGACAAATCTTTATTCAAGAAGAAGTCAATATTTTGGGATCTTCCTTATTGGAGTTCTTTGACAGTCAGGCATTGTATCGATGTCATGCACGTTGAGAAAAATGCCTGTGATAGTGTCATTGGTACTTTGTTGAATTTACCAGGTAAGACTAAAGATGGGATAAAATCCAGACTGGACCTACGTGAAATGGGAATAAGGTCAGAATTAACAGAATTTTGTGAAATGGGAAATCGGAGAACATACTTACCTCCCGCTTGTTACACATTGTCTAGAAAGGAGAAGAAAGCTTTTTGTGAATGTTTGGTAAATGTTAGGTGCCACAGGGTTACTCATCCAACATCCGTAGATTGGTATCAATGAAAGATCTGAAGTTGATAGGTCTTAAATATCATGATTGTCACACTCTAATGCAACAAATATTGTCTGTGGCAATTAGATCTATATTTCCGAAGCATGTAAGGTTTGCAATCACCAGACTTTGTTTCTTTTTCAACAGTCTGTACAGCAAAGTTATTGACCCTGATACTCTCGATAAATTGCAAAGAGAAGTGGTTGTTACCCTATGTCAGCTTGAGATGTATTTTCCTCCGTCGTTCTTTGATATCATGGTACATCTTGTTGTCCACTTGACTAGGGAAGTGAAAATGTTGGGACCAATTTTCTTGCATTGGATGTATCCCTTTGAACGATACATGAGCATTTTTAAAAGTGATGTTCGAAACCGTTATCGGCCTGAAGGGAGTATTATCGAGGGTTATGTGGCGAAAGAGGTTATGGATTTTTGCAATGACTTTCTCAATGGTAATGACACTCCTGATAATGACAAGAATATTGATGATATTGGGATCACGTGTGAAAGTAATCAGCCGTGAGCAGTTGGAATAAGGTCACTTGTATATTTTACACAACATGGATGAAGTGAACGTTTATATCGAGGAACATACCAATTTCATCAAGAGACAATATCCTCGAGCCAATACAATGTGGCTTGCTAGAGAGCATAACAAGACATTTATTAAGTGGTTTGAAAATAAAGTCTTACATCAACTATCTCAAACACCAGATGATATTACTAAAACTATAAAATACCTCACCTTTAAACCAAAATTGACTGTTATGTCTTATGAAGGGTATGACATTAATGGATTCACATATTACACAAAGCGCCAAGATGATAAGAGTGTCGTCCAAAACAGTGGGGTCACCCTTCAAGCATCGACTATGTTTTTTGCAAGTGCAAAGGATAAGAGTCCACGTGAAGCTAAAATGTCATATTACGATGTCATTGAAGACATATGGGAGTTTGACTACATAGATTTCAGAATTCCGCTCTTCAAATGTAATTGGGTTGATAACACCAAAGGAGTTATAGTGGATGAATTGGTTTCACTTTAGTGAACTTTGAAAAGATTGGTGAGAAGGATGAACCATTCATATTGGCATCACATGCGAAACAAGTATTTTATATCGATGATCCTGCAAATGATAAATGGTTGGTTGTTCTTCATGGTAGAAGACAGTTCATTGAAGATCCTATAGATGAAGAACAGTACTATAATAAGTATGATGACTCCAGTCCATTCTCAGTTGCGTTGCCAACACCAGCAAATATTGAAGCTAATGATGACTTGTATGTGCGCGGAGATCACAATGAAGGATTGTTAATTGATAAAAAATCACAATATTAGAGGCATGTTTATATTTTTTTATATGTTTTATTTTTCTGAATGTGAACTTTACAATGTGAATGTGAACTTTACAATGTGAATTTTACAATGTGAATTACTTTATAATGTGAACTTTACAATCTGAATTACTTTACGATGTGAATGTGAACTTTACAATGTGAGCTTTACAATTTGAATTACTTTACAATGTGAATGTGAATTTTTAGATGGCTGAGCATTCTTCTGATGACCGTGCTGATGATTACCGTGAGGGTGAGGACATCAATGCACCGCCTCACAATGTAAGTTTTAAAAATATATCATATATTTATATCTATATGTCCATTTATAGTTATATCTTGTAAATGTGTTTATTTTGTCAAATTTTAGGTTGATGATGCACATGTACCATCTGAAGCACTTGAGGCACTTGATCAGCAACACCAAAAAGTTGACAAGAGAAGGGGAATCACTATGATGAAGAAGTTAATAGCGCAAAAGGGCAATGGACCCAAACTTGTTGTGGATTTTAATAATGCAGGAAATGCATCTGGTGTGAATCGCAATTCATTTGTTTCATATCTTGGGTATGTTACTCGTAGCCATTGCGGTTGTAAGATAGATTCTTGGCATAAAGTTTCTAAGGAGAAGAAAGACGTAATATGGAAGGATTTATGCGTGAGTTATTATTAATTTGCAATTCTATTTTGTAGATTACTGATTTTTTGGATACTAGTTAATAGCAATTCTAATTTGTAGAGTATATTCGAATTGGATGAAAAGTTGCATCGTAAATGCGTGATGCAACGCTGTGGGAGAGTCCTAAGGAACTATAGGACAAATCTCACCTGAGAATACATAAAAGAAGCTGACAAGAGGAAGAAGACAGCCACTGAATAGTGTAACTTCCTGGACAAAGAAGAATGGGATGCGTTTGTTTCTTCAAGACAAACTGATGAATTCAAGGTATTAGGCGTCAGTCCCAATCTCATTAATATATGTTGTATTCACCTATTCAAGATTAACATTTACTGTTACTAACCAAATCATTAATGTGCATACTAACTAGGCCCTCAGTGAGGCACAAAGATCAAGGCGTGCACTGAATGTGCATGACCACACAATGGGTCCAAAGGGGTATGGAGGAATTCGCCAAAGACTACAGTCTAAGGCTACTGCTCAGTCTGCTGCTACTCAGGAGTCCTCCACTATAGGTAGCACACCTCTGCCTCACCATGATGTCTGGATAGATGGGAGGCAAAATAAGAAGGGATAAATAAGGAAGCCCACAACTGCTGAGGCGGCTGCAAAAATGGTAAAATACAACTCTTACAGCAATCGTTTGAATATTGATTATTTGTGGTGTTTACTTAATTACAAATTGTTGTTTTGGTGATTAGCGGGAGCTGCACAAGCTGAGGAAACAAGGCAAGTTCATCCCTGAGGGCACAAGGGATGAATTGACAGTAGCTCTGGGTAACCCAGAGCATCCTAGATGTGTTAGGGCTGCAGGCGCTGGTGTGGGCATCAAAGCTTTTTTTGGGCCATCCCAGCGCAAACATGTCCCAAAAGTGGGACTTTCACAAGAAGAGGTAACATATTTTTTTCCTTGTAGATGTTACTGTAAAAGAGAATTCAATAATTAGAATTTGACGTTTCTTTTATCCATGTATAGGTAGATAAGCTATTTGATAGGAAACTCGAAGAAGCAATGAAAAAGTGGCAGACATCTCAGACTGCCACTTACCAGACAGTACCTATCGTGTCTCCTACTACATGCTCTACTCCTACTGCAGAGGTTGAGAGTAATCATGTAGACCCACCACCTAGAAAATCCACTGTAAGTATTTTTATGACATAGTAACTAGTTATTTAATTCAAGATGACATGTTTTCAAGATGATATCTATATACGTATATAACATTCTTTACACAAAAATTTGTAGGGGTTGAAGCCATGCCGTCTAAAAGTTAATGAATATGTCATTGCAGAGGCGTCGGCTTACCCATCCCTACCAGGGGAAATGTTTCACGGGTCTCCATTACCAGCTGGTTGGATTCATGTGAGCCCGGTACATATATTCCCCAAGTGGATGGATCTTCCATTGCCATATGCCCACCCAGATTGTGAAACGCTTGGTGAGGCAGAAGGCGGAGTGATATTGTGGCTAAAAGCGGATGTCATCTTTACTGAAATTGTATGGTAAATTTACATTACGTTAAATTATTAGTGTGTGTATATGATGTCAGTTGATATGAAATTATATATATATATATATATATATATATATATATATATATATATATATATATATACAAGTTAAAAAGAAGACACCCACAACATCTAGGCCTCCACTTCCACCTCCTACATTACCCAGTTGGGTTCCACAGGACCTAACTGTCCCGTTAGGTCCTAACTGTAGGGGTATGGCAATATGGTTAGGCGGACATGATATAAATTGCCCTATAACTGTTTCTATAGATTTAGATGTTGCAGGTCAATCATACGAAAGCAAACTATTTATACAAGATATTTTGGAGTTGTTTCGATATGATTGGCTAAATACATTTGTGATAGAGCTATGGATAAGGTGAGATATTCTTTATACATCCATATACCTTGTGTAGGATCTGGTGATCTGGTTTCTTATTTATTAATGCATGCGTAATTAATACATATTTTGCAGCTACTTAGACAAGATATGTGCAGATTTTGCATTCGAACATGTAGGATTTTTGATTCCATCTTTGATTAGTCTAGTAGCTAAAGACCCTCCATCAGTTCAACAATACTGCTGTGAGGCTTTTTCAATTTTTGCTCAAAATAAGAAGACGATGATAATGGTTCCATTCAATGTAGAGTAAGTTTACTTTGCTTATTATAATTTGGACTTAAGAAAATTACATTTTTATTGTGGATTTTGAGTTATTAATTTTTAACGTTTTTACCTCTAGTGGTATGCATTGGGAGTTACTGGTTATTGTCCCCGAGACGTTCACTATCTATTATATAGATCCTAAGGGGAGTAAATTGAATACATAATATGGACACATGATGAAAATGGCATTATTCCGGTGAGAAATATTTCATTTTCATATCCGTTAACATATGTTATTACATTACTATTTAATTATGCAATGTACTGTGTTACATTAACATGTAGGGGTTTTGATGAGTTCAAAAAGGCTGGAGGAAAGGTCTCAACGAAAAAGAACCAGCCAATATTTTGGAAGAATGTGAAAGTAAGTTCTCGACTGCAATATATGTATATATTATTTATGTGAACAATGCTTAATTAGTTGTATTTTTTAATATTTTGTATGTTTGAATTTATAGTATGCTACACAAGACAACGGATGGGCATGTGGATACTATGTGATGCGATTTATGCACATGGTTATCAAATATGCCGCAATGGACATCGATTGTATTGCTGAGGTATTATATAGTCTCATTAGATAATATGAAATATATAAATCTTATTTATAGCTCATTAATTATATATATACATCATTCTCTTTACAGGTGTTTAAAACTGACCACACTATAGGAACAGCCTTACCAGATGTACATGCTCCCTATACGACGGGAGAATTAAATGAAGTAAGAGAAGAATGGGCAACAACCATACAAGTAGTGGGGGATTTAAGATATAATTGGGATGTTGATAGCGATGAATAATGACTAAAGAATGATATTTTGTAAATGAATTTCTGAATTATAATATATGTGTGAATGGTTCTACATGTCTGGATGTTTCTACATGTGTCTGAGTGAAAATGAATGAAACTGTTGGTTGCTATATGAATGTTTCTATATGTGTGAATGTGAAAATGAATGGAACTACAGATTGCTAGCTACATGAATGTTTCTAAATGTGTGAAAATCAAATGGAACTGCAGGTTGCATTGCTAAATGTGTGAATATTTTTGTTGTTAATTTTGCAGGTTTGTGGCCTGTTGTTGGCTGATATCAATGGATGTCGTAAAACCTGCAGTTCATAAGTGAACTGTAGGTTTCTCATCCTACGACCAGCCATACAGCAGGTCTACAGACTGATAGAAAAAAAAAACAAAAAATAGGTGTCGGTTATTTGTATAAAACCGACGCCACATCGTTACAGTGTCAGTTTCTAATAGTAACCGACGTCTATTTCCTTAACACCATGGCTGTGCTGGTCAGCACGGCCGTGGCAGCGGACCAGACACCACGGTCGTGCTGGGAGTGATATGGCATCTGTTACAGTGTCGGTTTCTACTCGTAACCGACGTCCATTTCCTTAACACCACGGCCGTGCTGGCCAGCACGACCGTGGCAGCGGACCAGACACCACGGCTGTGCTCGTGCTGGCCAGCAAGGTAGTGGCAGTGGACCAGACACCACGGTCGTGCTGGCTAGCATGGCTGTGTTGGTAATGATATGACGTCGGTTTCTTATCTAATAACCGACGCTGATAGTACCCAAGATGGCACCCTTTCTGTGGCGTGAAGGTATATGGCGTCGATTTCATATCTAATAACCGACGCCTATAGTGCCCAAGATGGCGCCCTTTCTGTGGCGTGAAGGTATATGGCGTCGGTTTTTGATCTAATAACTGACGCCTATAGTCCCCTGCTGGCGCGTTTTCAGTGGCGCGCGAAGGGTTTTGGCGTCACTTTTTGAACCGATGCATAACGGCTGGGCTTTTAGCGTCGCCCACATAGGTGTCGCTTAGAAACTGACATTAAAGGCCTTAAATAACCGACACTATATGTCAATTATGTACTAGTGGTAGGATAAAACTATCACAAAAATATTCTTGAATCTAAAGTTTATATCATCACATGTAGAAATGCATCATATCATTCCACCCATGCATGTGGCTAGCATGTAGATAACTTATTAAACCATTTCTAAGTTTTTTGTTATGTCATACTTTTTCATCATTTCTCAAGGTTGGACCGGTTTCATGCATACATATGACACCAACTTGAGTGAGTGACTCATCAAATATATACCTCAGTCCAACTGGGGTTCCCTTTAATCCAAAACTTTAGGGGGAGGGTATCATTCTTAATCCTTATGAACTGATTCAACCTTGTGAGCATTATATGCATAAGATTACGCTACATCCTTACTTTGGTCAAGGAACCTTAGGTTTACCTCCCTTGCATTAGTCATGCTCAAGCACGTCCAAACCAAAACCTAATATGGCATATTCTTCCCAACTTTCTCTTCCACATAAACACCCTTAAGAGTCCCACACAAGGACTACTAATCTAACTCCAAGGCTTCACTTCACATTACCATTCCTTACCTCTCCAAGATATCAGGACTCTCTTTCCGTCACCTAGATGGTAGGTACTCGTATCATCTATACATCTGTATAATAAGTCTCTTTCCCTTTTATATGGTTGGTCCCTCTAGAGACATCTAGGGTACAACAAGCCTCTACAGAGCATGAATGAAGCAAATCAACTCATCCACTCAGGGTAGTCTAGTCTAGGACACATCATACAAATCTTTCTCAAGATTCCTCATGTATTGGAGTCTAGGTTCCCAACCTTCTCCTTTTGGGTATCACTCTTTCTTGATTTAACCCTATAACCTGTCCTAGAACTAGAGGTTCCCTCTTTGTAGACGAGGTTGAGGCTCCCAAAGATGCACCTCTTATTCTCACCTAGCCTACCTTATATGATGAAGTGTACATATTTGTATTATAAAAATCTTATGTCCCAATTCAAAATTATAGTCAAATTCTCAAATCCAACTAAGGTCATCATAAACCATATTATCTCATTGTGTAAAGCAAAGCTCCTCATTCATTTCCTCCAGTATACCTATCTTATAGTCCAATAGACATCACCCCTTTGGCTTGGAACTAGTTTCATTTCCAGTATTGATGTTGCTCACTTCCACATAGGTGCAAGCCTATCTCTTACCCATATCTGAGTGGGAACACACTTGTTAGGGTTCCTTCCTAGAGGAGTTTAAACATATTGGTCACTACTAACCTTCTAATGTATGGTGTTATCTCTCTCTTAGATCCTTTCTCCATTTTAGGGATGACCCACCCTAGGTTAGGTCACCATAACCAAAAGTTGAACTAGGGGTCATGCAACCACTTATTGTCTATGTTTCACATGCATATTCAATTCCTCCACGTATATTATGCATGCCTAACCTATGTACTTGCATGTAGGGACAAACTAAGGTATCCAACTTAATGGATCCTCTCTTTCTCTATACACTGCTTAAGGTTTTAGGTTGATGTTAGGGTTTACAACATGCACCTTAGGTTTTGTTATTCATGTAACCCAATGAGGTTGTTTTCCCTTACCATCCGTAGTCCATCTAGGGTCTACCTTTATAGAGAAAACCCATCAAACATTTTCTCATTATTATTATGTCCACTTTTATTATTTGACAAAGGATGCCTTAATCCTTAACACTCTTAACCCAAAACTCAGGAGGAGGTGGAGAGAGAGAAAGCATTAAGCACTTAAAGTTCATCCACTAAAAGAGGGTAAAGGAGGGATGAAATTATATGATAAGACTTAGAGGTATATTATTTTGAGTCAAATCCTTATATTTTGGCCAAGCAATCACAAGGATTCTGGGAGTCCTTGTAAACTGACTAGTGGGGTGGAGTAAAATCTTGCCATCCCCCGGATCGTGATCCTTTTCTAGACACCTCCATATTTGAAAAATTCTCTAATAACTCCCTTGGGATGTAAAGAATTTGTAAAATTTAATAATTATTAGAGATTATATGGAAAACCAAGCTCTAATATCAAATGTAACAACCCCACCCCTTGGCAACCCCCAATTAAGGAAGGCCAAGAAGCTAGATTCGTTATCCCAAAATAGGATCATATGGTTTTGCAAATGATAAAAAATAATTAATAAATTCTACCACAACTAAGCTTAATGCAGGATAAAAAAAATTCTTTTCACATACCATTCAAAAATAGGATTTTAGAACTTTACCCAAGGAAAGAACAAGCTAACTATAATCATCCAAACATTATTTAGCCTTGTTCTTTTTCAATGTCACTTTTTACTACACATCCACTTTCCATAAAGCTTGTAGACATAACTGTATGTTACCCTAAAACGTTGACAAACAAAACATCAGTCAGTATGGCAGGAAACAAGGTTTGTGCGGCTGTCTCTTGCTCTTTTTTTTCTCTCTTCCCTCTCTAGCTTTGGGGGTGAAACGGCGGGCGGGGGGGGCTTCACCAGCCCCCGCCACCCAGGCCGGGGATACCTCTGAGAAGTGTGTTGGGCTTTCGACGACGGAGGTGAAACGGAGTTCTCTAGGCCCGGATATCACCGTCTCCAGGACTGGGCAAAGGCAGTGGAAGGACCACCCATGAGGATTAGGGGAGCGGTCTCCGCAGACCCGACAAAACATTTCCTTAAAGAGGGATATGATATAAGATGGACAAGATTCACTAGGCCCATCATGAATGAGATGGATGATTACCACAAGTTCTCAGTGATTATACAAGTCATGGGCACCTCGGTGAATGTCCAACAGATGAAGGGGTGGATGATCAGAACATGGCGACCGAAGGGTGAGCTCGAGGTCTTCAGCCTGACTGATGGTCTCATGTTGGTGAGGTTTGCTAATGAAAGGGATCTCCAAGTATCGATGAACAAAGGACCTTGGTTCTTTGATGATCAGTTGGTTCTGGTTAGGAGGTGGATGCCCGACGTTGACATATGTTGAACTGCTCTGAAGACTTCTCTTGTCTAGGTTTCGCTACTAGATGTGGGGAAGCATTGGTCGGTGCATGCCATCAATGTCATCGCCCATGCTATAGGGGAGCCCAGAGCAGTCGAGAGAAGATTGGAAGGATCGATGCTAGGCTGTGCGCGCTTCTACATGGACATAGCCACTGATGAAGAACCGCCACCAGTGATAATGGTTGAACAATCAGATGGGGGTGAATGGGAGGTTAAAGTCCACTATGAGGCTTTACTAGTTCACTACAATTCGTGTAAAGTCTTTGGACATGTCAATGGTCATTGCCCGGGTGAGCGCAACACAAGCCCTTTGTCGCCCCCCCTATCATACCCACGTAAACTAGAAGGCCTTCTAAAAGGAAGACACAAACCACCAACAAGGCTTTGAGTAAGCAAGCGACCAATCTCCGTGAGCATCAACAGATGAACTTATAGGCAGAGAAAATAACTGCTATAGAGAAAGGTAAAAGCTTTGTCGTAAATGATGAAGAAGTAACTGCGGTGGTCGACATCGTGGACGGGGAGGAGAACTTGGACATGGATGCTGAATCGAGTAGCACTAAGGTGACTGAGGAAATGCCTATGAGTGTCTACGGTGTAGTTATTACTCCAAGTGCAGAAAACTCAGACAGGGAGAAGATGCACAATAAAAGCACCAAAGTTACAGTGGGAAACTAGTTTGATATACTGAATCAAGTGGAAGAAGATGAAATTCTTGGTGAGGTGGAGGGAACTCATAGCCAAAGTCCACGTCAGACAAAAAGTGCTGCTACTAAGACAAAGGGAAGATCCAAATCCAAAGGAGGAGGAGGGTGTGTTCCCAACACAACATGTTAATTATGTTTGTGTTAGCTTGGAATGTCAGAGGTGCTTCTCTGTCGAAGACCCAAAGAAAGCTCAGAAGGATTCTCAATGACATTCAAGTTGATATAGTATGTTGCTTTGAAACTAGAATAAGAAGAAGCAATGTTGATCGAGTGAGCTCTATCTTCCTGGAGCATTGGGGGTGCATTTCCAACCTTGATAAAGTTGAGGGAGGAAGGATTGTGGTGGGGTGGAATCCGCATATATGGCAAGTGGAACTCATCAACAACACTGACCAAGTCATCACTATAATTTATTTTAATCACGGGGGTTTCTTGTGCATTATATATGTTGTCTATGGAGAAAACATGGAGAAAGACCGCGAGGATATGTGGCAAGTGTTGGAAGCTACAACTCAAGATGAAATAGCATGGCTGGTTTTAGGGTATTTCAACAACACGAGGTTATCTTCTGAAAAGTTTGGAGGTAGAACAGTCCCTGAAAGGATTCTTAATAGATTCAATAACACGATGGAAAAGGTAGGGCTGCACCAGCTCAACATGATTGGAGGTGTTGCCACGTGGTCAAATAAACAAAAGAAGAATATTGCTAGCTGCCTTGATAGAGGCATGGTGAACAACACTTGGCTAGAGGTGTTCCCAAATGTGGTCATTAAGCTTGGCTCACATCACTTCAGTGACCATGCTTGGATGAGTTTTCTCATCAACCAAGTACCCCAACCTCCTCACCCGTTTAGATTTCTGAACATGTGGTGTGAATGGGATGGCTTTGAGGACATTGTTAAAAACTGCTGGAACGATCATGTGGTAGGGAATCCTCTTTTTTGTGTCATGAAAAAGCTCCAGAGAATGAAGAGAGTGTTGAAGAGGTGGTCCAAAGAAAAAGTTAACATACCCAACCTGCTCTTCATGTCCAAGAGGGAGTATGAAGATGTTGCATAGTCTATGAGGCTACATCCTCTTCATGAGGGTTCCATGGAGAGAGAGAAGAAATGTGAGGAAAGGGTGAGGAATCTTGAGAAGGTGGAAGAAACGTTCATGTGGCAAAGAAGAAGGATGTGATGGATCAAGGATGGGGACTGCAACTCAAAAATCTATCATGTTACTATTAGGTAGAGTGAGATGAGAGACCACATATACAAGCTCATGGATGAAAGTGGCAATGTGGTGGATGGTCGGGAGGAAATTGTGAT
Source organism: Alisma plantago-aquatica (assembly GCA_963693085.1). Classification (NCBI taxonomy): domain Eukaryota; kingdom Viridiplantae; phylum Streptophyta; class Magnoliopsida; order Alismatales; family Alismataceae; genus Alisma; species Alisma plantago-aquatica. The sequence continues at coordinate 1,459,080,001 of OY856411.1, read as the reverse complement.
TAGAGGGGTAATTTTTTTCACTAATCTGTATAATAAAGAGAAGATTAATCTATGTTGGGACGTCGAGCTACCTGAAAAAAGGGTGATAGAGGAGATGAATATGAATATGTGTAGGGAGGCTACTTTGGGGGAGAAAAGGAGGTTGTTTTCTCAATCCATCCATCTAAAGCACTGGGCCCCGATGGGTTTAACAGTCGGTTCTTCTAAAAGATGTGGGAAACTATCAAAGAAGATGTGTGTGAGGTTGTGAAGTGGATAATGAAGAGTGGGTCAATGGTGCGAGCAATGAACCACTCCTTCATAAAACTCATTCCAAAAAATAGCAATGATAAGGAGATACAAGACTTTAGACCGATCGTGTTTTGTTCGGTGATGTATAAAATTATAGCGAAACTTCTTGCTAAAAGACTAAAGGATGTTCTCTCGAATATCATCTCTACCAACCAGAATGCCTTTGTGAAAGGAAAGCACATGGAAGACTGCACTTTGCTAAGTACTGAGTTCCTCAACAATTTTAAGAGGAAAGCTTCCATTGCTAAGGCTTGTATGAAAGATGATATTAGCAAAGTTTATGATCACGTTAGGTGGGATTTTTTGTGGAAGGCTATGACGTCTATGGGGTTCAACCTAAAGATTGTTGATCTTATAAAGCAGTGTGTAATGATGTGTTCCTTTTCCATCCTCATTAATGGGGTTCCTACTGGTTTATTCAGATCATCAAATGGACCTAGACAAGGGGACCCGCTATCCCTCTTGTTGTTCACTCTGGTCATGGAGGGGCTAACAAAAGTTCTAAATGGTGTCGAAGAGGAAGGGCTCATCAAAACATACAAACTGAAGGGGATTAAAGTGTTTTTGCACATCATCCTCGGAGATGATGTAATGTTGTTCTCGGCCAGGAATGCTAGGAGGTTGAAAGAGTTCAAGAAAGTCCTGTGTATGTTGGGTGGCTTTCAGGCCTCTACATCAACTCTATAAAATCACAAGTCTTCCTATCGAAATCATGTTATAGAAGACGAGGTAGACTCAAAGAAGCTATTGGGATGGAGAGTGGTTCTTTTCCTTCAAAATACCTGGGTTTCCCTCTCGTCATCAGGAAAGCCTTTGCCAAAGATTTCACGGTTTGCCTGGATAGCTTCATATCCAAAATAGAAGGGTGGAGTGGGCTGAATATTTCTATGGATGGCAGGTTGGTTTTGGTGAGATCGGTGCTTCAATCTATGGTCCACTTCTGGACAACGATGGGTGATATACCCATGCCAATCCTACAGGCGTTCAGAGTTATGGCAGCAAACTTCATTTGGACGGGCAAGGGCCGTGGAGTGGATTGGGACCGGATAGCCAAGCCGTATGAAGAAGGTGGACTGCAGATCGTAGGACTTGTACAGTAGATGCAAAATAGAAATAAAAAGAGAATCGAAAGATTCATCAAGGAGCCTAACAACATGTGGGGCAAGTGGATGAAGTTGAGATATGGGGAGTGCTTCTCTTTTGGCAGCATTACTAGACCTTCGCAGGTGTGGAGAAGCATGTGCAGTGAAGTCATGATGAACCAACAGCAATATAGTGTTGATGCTAATGGTGCTTGGCACATCCAGGGACAAACACCACTGATCAACACCGTTACTAGTATTTCCTCTCCTACAGGCTGTACCAAGATGATTTGTGGATGATATCATTGCCCCAAATGGAGTGTTCTTTGCTATAGGGCAATTCTTGATCGCCACCCTACAAAAAAGAGGATGATTAGATGGGGTTTCGCAGTTAATGGCAGTTGCTGCTTCTGCAATCAACATGAGGAAACTTGTGAGCACCTTTTCTTCGAATGTAAGTGGACTAAAAGAATGTGGAGGCTGGTTTGCTTAAGAAATGAATGGGGACAGGGTGGCCTGATGCAACTTGGTGAGGCACTGGCCTGAGAGGAAGCTAAGTATACCAGGGACAAAGCAATGAGAAGGTATGCAAATCTTTGCATTATGGGGATCAGTTACTTTGCTTGGACAGAAAGCAATAGAAGGATGCATGATCAGGGAAAATGCAATATGCGTACTGTTTTACAAACTTTTGCTAAAGAAACAAAATGGCATGTTAAGTGTAGGAATGAGATTTTGCAGAATCTTAGTCTAAAGGTGTGTTTATACTAGGGATTTTGTAGTTAATCCCTTGTGTATAGTTCCCCTTTTCTGGGCCCTGGATGGGTGCCACACAATGTTTGTATAGGTCACTATACACCCTTTTTGGTTTAATGCATTTACCTTACTCCAAAAAAAAATATACTGGTATGTGGGGGAAAGCAAAAGTTTGCATATAATTGTAACCACATGACCACAACAATTATTTGTTACAAAACAAAATTTACATTTTCTTGATAACCTCTCAACCCTTTTTACTCAACCTCTGGTATACCCTTCCAGGGTCTTGTCCTGGTAGTGAACAAGAAGCCCATCTTTTCAATTTGGATCCCAGGTGACAAATTGGTCTTCCCAATTTGGGGCCTGACCTAGATGTCCTTCCCAATTTGGGGCATGGTATGATCTCATGGGACCTTCCCAATCTGGGGCCTAGTCCAACCTCTTATGAGCTTCCCAATATGGAGCCTAGTCTGACCTTCCCAAACTAGGGTCTGGTCTTTGGTCCTAGCCATGACTCTTCATTTCCTTTCATTCAAACATCTAGACGTGTTATGTCGGGTTCGAGCAGGTTATAAGCATACTTTGTCATAGTCATAGTCACTTTATATATTGCAAGAATTAAAGTTCATCCAAGCATTTATTTCAAGAAATAGGTAAAACCTCAAAAATTGTCATGAAACTAGATCGATTAGCCATAAGTGTAACCACATACCTAATTTGGCAGTTTCAAAACTAAGCAAGATAGCTAATCCAACCAAGAAGTCCAATCAACCAAGCCAAGAAATAAATCAAGCAACTTGATCCTAAAAAGTATTTATAACACCTAATTTCTATATCACATCCAAACATCTTTTATTGATTTGGGATTCCATTCTAGGGTTTCTTGGCATTATTAGGGTTTCTTGGTTTCCAAACTTTTACTTTCCAATTTTACCCTTTTTAGGTCAACAAACCCTAAAAGAACTATTCCACTCATAAAAACCCTAATTACCCAAATTATCCAAATTAAGGGTCTATATTCACAAATTAGTTCAAGAACATCATTTTCATCTCTTCTGAATTGATTTCCACAATTAAAACCATTAAACTCCATAATTATCAAATTAGGGTTTTAAGTCCATTAATGCACTTTTATCATTACAAAACCCTAATTAAGCAAATTATGAACAAATATCATCAATTATATAAGGTTAAACTTTTCTTATAATAGTCAGGGAACATCATTAGATCCATTAATCTTCAAAATTTAAGTTTTTAAATTAATTAAAACCATTAAAGATAGCATCTTTACAAACTTCTCTAGTTTTATAAGCAGATTTAGGCCTTGAATTCATTTTTAATGGATTCTACATATTTTTCTCATCAAAAACCAATATATAACTTATGTCCATCCGAGTTACCAAGAATTTAGTTATGATTTATTCAATTTAATACCTCTGGACCAATAGCAGAGTGTCGCATCAGCTAACCGAGGTTCCTTTTTTCCTTTTACACTGCTTTTCCACATGAATATTGTGCATCCAATGGCCCGTGGCCATCTCAGCAACTCGTCCCAGTGAGGTGAAGGTCGTACACGGAGCTATAGACGTGTTTGCCCTTTCCTCTTCAATGCACTCTGGGGGGGGGGGGGGGTTGGTGAGTATTTTCCCACCCTAGCTTTTTCTTCCTCTCGATGACCTGCTCCAGTTCGTGGCCGGGTCAACTAAAAGTTGACTCTCAGAGTTGATGCTTTTGTGCGGCGAGCAAGGGCATCATCCCCTTCGTCTCAACCCGTCGGACTCAGTGGTGTGTTTGGATTGGTCGGTGATGGCCCATAACTAGTGGATGGTGAGGGACTTTTTGACAGCATACAGAGTGGAAAATTGAGAAGGATAGAGGATCTTGGTGGAAGGGGAGGGTTTCTTCGAGATTATTTAGGTCTCTTAGGACTTCTCTACCTCTCAAAAAAGGGGGTATATCCCCTTTTACAGACCTGACCATGGTATCTTGTCCAATGAGAGATTCAAGAAAGAGGGAAAACCCCAATATCCTTCCAAACTAGGTAAAAATTGGTATGAATCTATGCGGTTTTCTCTTAAGAATCTATTGGAAAGATTTCCAACTTTGCACATTAATTTCGTGAAGAGAAAATTGATCGGGAAGGTTTCCCTGCATTGTTCCTACTTCCTTTTTTTACTTGAGGTAGGTGATGACACAGCCACCATTGGATCTCAGATCTAGCGGTTGTCATGCCACATGCTAAATCACATAGCTAGAAAATAGCATAAATCGATTTGGAAATAATTGTTACATTTAATGTGAACCCTTCCACTTTAGGGAATCTAGAAAAATTCATATCTTTCAATCCTTTAATCCATTTGCTCCCAAATTTTAAAGGAAATATCATAAAGACATTATCTATCAATGGATACAGTTTGGAACCAAAATTCAAAAGGAAAAACTCTTTTTCTTCAAGTGCAAGTCGTACACTTAAAAGGCATATGTTATGCATTTAAAATTCATTTTTCTCTTTCTCTCTCTTCTATTATATTTATTTTGACTACTTTTCTTATTAGAAACCATATGGAATCACAAACTAATCAATATTGGTCATTCATGCCACTTTCTAGGGAATTCTACACAATTCTCATATATGCACACAATTATCTTTTATTTCTTTTGTTATTTACTTATCTTAGGATTTTCCTTTATCCTTTTCCCTCTATATCCTTTATTAAATTATTAAAATAGTATAAACCACAAAATCATGCGTCCAAGGAAAATTTTGTAGAAGAATCCATTCTTTGAAAACAATGCATAGCATTTTCCATTCAAATTCCTTTTTTTGAAATGTCAAAATCCACTACTCTACAGTGGTAACACACTATCCCATTGTAATGTCAAAATCCACTACTCTATAGTGGTAACACACTATCCCATTGTAATGGCCCCACCCCTTGGCAACCCCCGATTAAGGAAGGTCAAGAAGTTAGAGTTGTTATCCCAAAATAGGATCATATGGTTTTGCAAATAATAAAAAATATTTAATAAGGTCTACCACAACTAAGCTTGAATAGAATAAAAAATTTCTTTTCACATACCTTTTAAAACATAGAAATTGAGAACTTCATCCCAAATAGGAATCTATCTATCTACAATCCTCCCATCTTTATTTAGCTTTATTCTTTCAATGTTGCTTTAAATGATTATCCACTTTCTGGTAAGCATATAACTGCATGTAACCCTAAAACACCGACAAACAAAACGTCGGTCAGTATAACAAATTATACAGGCATGTGGGGGGACCAAAAGCTTGCATTTATTTGTAACAACATATTGCAACCAAATTATTGCTTAACAGATAAAACTTTACGTTTTAAACATAATTACTCAATCTTGACATATCCAAGCCTCTGTGTTGTCCCTGCAGTGGACATGGATACTACCTTTCTCATGTGGTAGATCCCAAATAGCCCCATTTGATCCTACCCTAAAGGTAGACCAAGGCATAGAGATGTATAGTCGTATGATCCTACCCACAAAGGTAGGCCAAACATCAACTCATGATAATTTGTTGAACCTACCCCAAGGTAGATCAATACCAAGATCATTAATTTCACATAAATACTCAAAGCTACATATGAGGACTAGGATCTGAGCTAGTCCTGCATATATTTATGGTGATAGCCAAAGTCACTTTATAGTTGCAAGAATTAAAGTTCATCCAAGTAGCTAATTTCAAGCAACTGATAAGTCCTTGGAAATCACTATAAAACTAGAGTGATTAGCCATAAGCGTAACCACTTTCCTGATTTGGTAGTAAAAAAAACAAGATAGCTAATCCAACCAACAAGTCCAATCAACCAAGTCAAGCAACCAATCAAGCAAATTTTGATCCTGAAAAGCATATATAATACCTAATTGTTACAATTACCTCCAAAAAACTTATATATGTGGGATTCCATTATAAGGTTTCTAAGACTTATTAGGCGTTCCTTAGGGTTTCTTGGCTCTATTTTCCAATTTTACCCTTTTCAGTCAACAAACCCTGAAAGTACTTTTCTACTCATAAAAACCCTAATTACACAAATTATCCACATCAAGGGTCTTTATTGTCAATTTATCTTAAGAACATCATATCTATATCATACATATGGATTTTCATAATTAAAACCATTAAAACTCACGACTACCAAAATTAGGGTTTCTAGACCCATTAATGCACTTTTCTAATCACGGAACCCTAAATTAAGAAAAAAATTTACAAAAATTATTAATATAGATCTAATCCCTCGTTTTTATGTCAATAGGTTAATATTTATCTCAAAATATTCAGGGAACATCATTAGATCCATTTATCATCAAAACTTAGAGTTTTCCATTAATAAAAGATGCCATCTTTATACACTTTTCGAATTATAAGCATATTTAGGCCTCAAATATATTTTTATTGAATTCTATGGATTTTTTAAGAAAGATTCATATATAACACTTCTTCATCTGATAATCCCATAATTAGTTATGATTTTCCTAAACAAATTATTTTTAAGCCAAATAGGGCCTGGCACCTAGGCAGAGAGCCCTGATCCCGCCTGCCAACGCGGCTAGGCCTAGCCTATCTATGCTCACCACCTCAGCGTCTCACATCTAAGCGACTGGCTAAGTGTGGAAACAGAAGGGTAAAAAGACCAACAGGCCTTACCTGGTCTGAAGAAGATAGAGGGGCAAGAACCTAATATTCTCCTCTGTCTTCTTCTGCCTTCTCTTGTATGCTACAGACCTCGCGCAGTTAACTCTGCTTTGACTCTGGGATCTTGGCCTCCTCAAAAACAAACAAAGGTTTCGTAGTCTCCGACATACCATGGCGGATTGATTGATGGCCTAAATTGCTCTCCTTCTACTCTGGAGTGACGGGTCGACAACAAACAACTCTGTCGAGGTGTGCATCAGGTCAGGGTTGAAGGTCAAGATGAAACAAGAATTTTATTGCTCTAAGGATTTTGTGTGATCATGATGATGCATTTGGAATGATTTGTGGATTCGCAGAGAGGGTATGTCCCCATATATATACATGTGGTTTGTGGCTTTGTGGCGGTGAATTGGGCATATCGTTAGGAATCTCCCAAACCTATTAGAATTTGGAATCAACATGTCCATCTTCTTCTCCCGAAGATGATGGGACTCCTCCCAAGGTTGCTCGTCCTATGAGCATCAAGAATTCTGACCCAGAGTCTATCCTTTCATTATTCCTATCACCTCACACAACTGGAGGTGAGGGACGACTCAGGGCCATCAGATCTCAGATCTGATGGTCCTCATCTCATGCGCATTCGATATTAACTAATTTAATCAAATTCGAATTTGATTATAAATCGTGACTTTTATGTATATCCCTCTCACTTTAGGAAACTTTCAAAAATTCATAAATCCTAAGCCACACATCTTTTTAATCCTAAATTTTAAGGGAACCTCTTAGATAACTGAATCTACCCGTGTGCCCAGTTTGGAGTCAAAATTCAAAAATAAGAGAGACTTTTCTTCATATGCATGTTATCTATTTAAAAGGTATATTTTATTCATATTTCCTCTCTCTTTCACTTTAATTTCCTTTATCTGGTTTCCTTTTACCATTAGAAATAAGTGGATTCGAACCTAATCCATGAAGGTCATTCATACCACTTTCTAGAGAATTCTACATAATCTCACCATTATCTTTATTTCTCTTTCCTTTTATTTATTATCATATTTCTTTATCTTTTCTTCTTTTTATTCACATTGGACTTCCTAAAACATTAGGATCCATGAAAACACACATTCAAGGGAAATATTGTAAAAGAAACCCATTCATTGAACATAAATCATACAATTTCCATACATACACATTTTATTGGAAAAATTGCATTTCAGACCATACAAGCAAAAATCCAGGTTATAACATCCTCTCCCCCTTATAGGAATTTTGCCCCCAGAATTCATCCAATCAAACAAACAAAATAGGGTAGGCCTTTTCCATGTACGTCTTCAGCTCCCATGTGGCTTCATCCTCTCCATGGTGCTTCTAGAGAACATTTACCATCTCTATCTTTTTATTCCTAAGCTTTTTCACCTTGGCATCCAGTACTCTCATATGTGACTCAGGGTATGTCAGCCTCCCTTGGAGTTCAATAGGTGAACAACACTGCTTAGCACATGGATCATGTCCTTCACATAGTGCTTCATATTAGACACATGGAAAACATCAAGCATCATACTATATTGAGGGGGCAAGGCCAAACGATAAGCAGCTTCACCAATCCGTTCAAAAATCTCAAATAGACCCACATATTGAGGACTCAACTTTCATCTATTCTTAGCTATATATTGGAGGGATTAGATTTTTAGAAACACATGTTCACCCACAGTGAAGTGGAATTCAGTCAGCTTCACATCAGCATACGACTTCTGTCGATCATGGGCTCTCTTCAGCCTTTTCTTGATCAGAGTGACTTTGTTAGCATACAACTGTAGTTCCTCTGACCTCAATTAGGTCCTTTTACCGACATCATCCCAGTGAAGTGGTGACTGACATGGCCTCCCATAGAGAGCTTCATACGGAGGCATCTTGATACTAGTCTGGTAGTTTTTATTGTAAGCAAACTCAGCTAGGGGCAGGTATTGCTCCCATGATCCACCCAAATCGAGCACACATGCTCTCAGCAAATCCTCTAACATCTAGATTGTTCTCTCTGACTGTCCATCATTCGGGGGGTGATATGTCATGATACACTTTAATCTAGTGTTGAGTTCTTCTTCCACTTGCTTCCACAACTTGGAAGTGAACTTTGGGTCCCGATCAGAAATAATCGAACTCAGAACACCATGTAGTCATAGTATCTCTATGATATAAAGCTTAGCTAGATCTGTCACTTTGGTAATGGTTTTTAAGGCAAGGAAATGTGCTGACTTGGCAAGGCGATCTACCACAACCCATATTGCATCATGACCTCACTTTGTCTTGGGGAGACCCACTAGAAAGTCAATGGTGATTTTCTCTCATTTCCACTCAGGAATTTCAATCTACTACAGCAATCCACTGGGTCGCTGGTGTTCAACCTTTACCATCTAGCACGTGAGATAACTAGCCACATATGACGATATATCTCTTCATTCTAGGACACCAAAAGTACCGCTTCAACTCCTTAAACATCTTAGTAGTTCCAGGGTGTACCCTGTACTTAGAACCATGAACTACTTACAAGATAGAATTATTCAAAGACAAATCTTTAGGAACCCAAAAACAACTCATGTAGCAGATTCCACTATCTACTTTGTAAGGAGTGGGATCCTAGAGGGAACCACTCCCTACTAAAAATTTGAACAATAGAACCTCCAGTCCAAACACCCCTTAAGGGATCTTTGAGTGGGTGTAAGATTTTCAAATCTTATGTATGGTATTCAAAACAACCAAACTATAGCAGTGGAAAAAATAATGATTGTATTCAATTTCTCAATAAGATTACAAAAGTACATCTAAATCTCCCATATAGGGTTTACATGTATGATACAACATAAGGATCTATGATAGAGGGAATTCTAAACCATAATAACTTTGTCTCCAAGCTTTAACTCCTTAAGCTATGTCCATGAGTTCATGCCAAATCATCCAAGTCCTTCAGCTAGGGTTCGAAGCATACCCCAGTAAGAAGAGAAAAATAGAAGACATCAGTAAAGACTGGTATGTGCATACTAAAAATGAAATTGAGCAATATATGGAATAAAGGACATCAAATAAAGTGAAGCTTCCTATAGAAAAGAAAAAGTACCAGTCAAATGGATATCAAGAGAAAAGAATCACAATAAAGAAGATACTTGCCATAAAACAACATAAAAATATTGTGCCATATATACGTCCACTACCGTGGTGGGAAATGAAGCACATTTCAAGAAAGTAGGGCACACACCCCACAATCATCATCAACAACCTGCATGCATGTGAGATAAGCATAGCCCTAGAACAATATAAATACACAAACGGCCAAGCCTTACAAACTTGAAACCTAATAGAGATTACATACTGCCACTCCCAATATATAACATGGGCCAAATCTCACAAATTTGAAACCCCGATATGGAGATACCTCCATCCTAAAAGAGCATACTGCTCGAGCAGGAATTTACACATATGCCCATAAACAAAACCAATGCAATTACACTACTCTAGTGCTAAATATAGAGTTAAATATAGAGGCAAGTAAAAAGTATAGTTTGAACAACAAAATTGCCATCATAATAATGGAAAATATAAACATCCACCTCACAAGTGGACAAAAGACATCACATATCATCAAATAATGTTCCAACAAGAACAAAGCATATGTAGGAGACCAAAGGAATATCAAATTGTGATCATAATATCAGTAACCAATAAGATACTTCACAAGAAGCATAATTTCCAAAAGAACAAGATAATGTGTAGGCTAATGTCCATAGGACCAAGAGAATGATAAATATAGGTTATTTCTCAATAAAGAATAATCGGGGATGCAAACATACATTAAAAGAGAAGAATTAGAAATTTCTCAATGTAGAAATAATGTGGGATGCAATCATACCTTACTTCAGAGTCTATACAAGTCCAAGATAGATCTAGATCCAAGCCTAGGCCACCAAAGAACCTATTATATATATATATATATATATATATATATATATATATATATATATTGTGTCAATTCAAATTCATTAATCAAACCCTAGAAAACACCTTTTTATAAATGTGTGAATTAGGTTATGAAAACCATGACACATTTTATGTTACCTTTTCCTGAGTCCAAAACATTTTTTATTATATTTTCTGACTTTTAAATATTTAGTTATGAATTTTACAAGTTATTACTTCTTTAGATTAATCCATTAAAATCACATATTTTAAATATTGGATTTGATCAACAAAATGGGTACCATTAGATAGTGCATATTTTTTTATTTCAAAACGTATTTTATTTTATTTTTCTAATCTATAAATATTTTACTATGAATTTTGCAAAAACTGACAAATCAAGAAATTCCATATGGCCATGTGTGTGTTTTGCATCCATCTTAATCAACGCACATCCAGACTGGACCAATCAAAATATGTGAAGTAAAACTCGGGCCCAAGCAAGTTTGGTGCACTGATCAGGGTAGTGAAATGACAATTTTACCCCCAATATGAAAATGAAGAGGTAAAGAAATGAGAGAGGACAACCTCAGAAACTCGCAAAGTATCATCTTCCTCATTTTCTCAAACTCGCTAGTCCAAAGACTAATGAATTATAGCTGTGATGGCTTATACCTAATCAAGGAGCTTCTCGGAGGCATTAAACGTAGATAGCTGCCCAAGTTCTTCATCCCTTGCCAGATGCAAAGACCTAGAACTACCTTGCAGGGTGGCCAAGTCCCAGAGCCAACGGTCGATTGTGGCTAAAACTTCAAAAGTAGGGAAGAGCAACTTGTCAAAGACCAGTCATTGAAAAGGTGTCACAAAAACTCATGATCGCCTCAAAAGGGCCCAGGAGCACGGAATTGTGTGGAGGTGATTGTAGTCACAGAAACCAAACAACCATGGATGGCAATAGACATCGACTTTGGGGTAACAATCCAAGCAGTTTCTGGTCCAATTGAGGGTAGAGAAGAGCCGTGAGGGGGTAGGCAGTGCTTCAGATGCCAACATATATAGCATTGTTCTTAGGTTGGGGTTACTTCTACAAGGTGGCAGAGATGAGGGTTTCATCCAATTTGGGAAAATCCAAGATAGGGAGAGACAACGGTCATGTGAGTCTCATTGAAAGTGGAAAGTTATCTCGAAACTGGAGCAACAAAAATCATGAAAAAGCATCGAGTAAATATAGAGATATCTAGGAAACAAGATTTGTTTTATTGTACAACCAAAACACGGTCTCTGTTACAACCTCAATTTTGCATATGTTTTCATAATTAAATTGTAAAGATTTTGTGAATATGGTCTTAATTGAAAAGGTTGTAAGCTTTGCTTCAAAATATGGATTTCTTTGCAAATCCCCCTTTTAAAAGGAATTTCGTAATTTCTATTAATAGATTAATCCAATAATGGATATAAAAGAGAAGAAAAGAAGAAAAGTCTAAATAAAAGGAAAAGATATAAGATAATGGATATTAAGCAAAGTAATTATGAGAAATACATAGAAATCTCTAGAAAGTGGAGTTAATGGCCACAATTAAAAACATTTCATTTCTATGTGATTTCCAATAAAAAAAATATGAAAAGAGGAAAAAGGAAATGAAAGATAAAGAGAAATCCTTGAAAAGAAATATCTTAATAAAGAAATAAGTAAGATAATGAAGAATGAAGAATGTAGATGTATTTAGAAGGATAATAAGTATACTTAAATAGGAATTCCAAAATCTTAGGATTTCTTGGGATCCAAGGAGTCCCAATGAATAAGAAGAAAGAGAAAATAGGTGAGAAATATACATAATTAAGTAATAACTTGCAACTAAAGAAAGGGAACCGATTTCTTTAGATAATGAGCCCAAATTTGGCATGATGATAGATTAAGTCATTAATAAGATTCCCTCAAAATTTAGTATAAAACAGAGCCATGGATTAAGAGTTATGATTTTTCCAAATTATCCTAAAATGAACATGATTTTCCTTAAAATAGAAATCAGACTTTTCTTTTGTTTGGGCGCGAGTGATGAGGATCGTTGGATCCTGATCCAATGAGGACTGCTCCTCTTCTAGTTCTAGTCGAACTAGGAATAGGTTGGTGATAGTGGGATCTTTCCACTCAATTTTCTCGTGAATCTTCACATCTATGGATAAGGAAAGTGTATGCTTGAGTTTGGGAGAGGATTCTGCGCAACCTATACCTTGGTTCTTCACGCTTTAGATGCTTCTAGAGAAAGCACCCAATTGTCTAAAAAGGCAGGCGACGGCGGGGGTTGGGAAACCCTAAAATTGACCCCAAGACCTATTTATATAGCCTCCTCTTGACTCCTCATGGCTACACATTTTCAACATGCCATCTCCCTGCTTATTTCATACCTTGGGTCAACGAGTTGAGGTAGCTCCAATGAGCTCTTAGCCGCGGCGCCACCGCTGGACTTTCTGCTGGTTTGAGTGGAGGCGACACTCAGTAGTCATTTGATTGGTATCTACCATAGATCGTGTGGAGGGTCAACGACCCTAGTAGTTCTGCGCCCCAAGTTAGCAGTGAGTGGCTGCACGGGCCAGGGATTGCACGATCGTGCACAATCAACAACGACTCACAATTCGATGGTCGAGGTTTTTCCTAAAAATCCAGGTTGGTCACCCCTCTCATCGAAATACAAGAAAAGTTATGAATCTTGTTTAAATCGCTGAAAATAGATCCTTTGGCCAAAAAATAAAAGTAAATAGTGATTGTTTCTTAGAAAAATACGAGGAATCCATAAAAATAGTTTTAGAGCTTAATTCCTTTCACAATTCAAAAAGTAGTTAAATTTGTCAACTTTAGTGCATTAATGATTAAGAAACCCTAATTTAAGATGATTAATGTATTGAGAAGGGTTATATGGATGATTAAAGTTGATATTAACTTGTTGATTATAAAAAGACACATTAGATCTAAAAGGATGAACTTTATGTGTAATTTGATTAATTTAGGGTTCCATGTACATAAATAAGCTTTAATGGGCCTTGAAACCCTAATGTTAGTAATTATGATTCTTAATGGCTTTAATTGATCAAATTCATGTATAAAGCTGAGATTTGATGGCTCTAAGCTATTTTGAGTATAAAAGTTCCTAATTGTGGATAAATACCCTTAATTTGGTAATTAGGGTTTCCTAGTGGTTTAATGTGATATTAGCAATAAATAGAGTTCATATGTGAATTGAACTATAATGAAATATGAGTTGTCAATTTGAAAGAAACTAAAGGTGATAATTGAGTCTAATGATCTTGAAATAACTTAAAAGGATAAAGATGGTGATTTTAGTATAAAAGAGAAACAATAGACTTTAATTGGTCTTATGATGTTGAAATTAGGGCTTGTGAACTAAGAGAGCATTATATGTGTTACAACCCCAAATTTTGGGTTCCTTTGGTGAGAAATGTAATTTCTCACATTAAAGATAGTGGAACAAATAATGATACAATTTTTTTTGAATAAATGATTTTTGTTTAAAATAGCCCTGTTGTTTGATTTGTGGGCTTTATTGGCTATTGGGCCCAATAACAAGGAAATTCAATTAAGTAATGAATAATTCAGTTGTTGAGAAAAGAGAGATGAGGTAGAAACCTCTGGAAGGCAAAGGAATGCAATCCAAAGTTGGATTTCGTGCCTCTTGGGTTCCTTGGATCCCAAGGAGTCTAAAGTTTCATAGAGGATGCAATAAGAAAAGAAAAGACCAATTAAGTATTTCCTTGTTAAGAAAGAAATTGAAAATAATGTTAAAATGTGGAAAATATGTAAAAAGGGGTATAATTGAGTTATCCTTGGTGGATTTTCATATCCCAAGGATTCCTAATGTTATAAGAAATCCCCATAGGAAAATAGAAGAGAGATAAAGAGAAATCCCTTTAAAAGAAAATTAAAACGGAAAAGAAATTGATTAATAAAAGGGAAATATGAGAAATTGACTTTCAAGTGAAGATAAAGGCAAATAGATTTTCCCCAATATGGGAATCCGTGCCTTTGGGACTTCTTGAGGTCCAAGGGACCCAAAACAACAAGATAATCACAAAGGAAGAAGGAATATAATTTAATTTGGATTAATTAATAAGATAGCTTGGGAGAGAAGGAAGTCTTCTCATCCATTGCTTTTTGTTTCTCAAATTTGGTACAAAGCTAGGAAATAATTAAAGGAACGTTCCCTTAAAATTTGAGATAAATAGAAATTATGGTTTGGGAGATATTAATTTTCCAAGATTTCTCCAATTTGGGAATTATTCTGAATTAAAGCAATAAATCGTTTGATCGTGGGCGATGCCATCCGTTGGATCTTAATCCAACGATGGACAATCATCGTCTAAAGTCCCAACCGGACTGGGAATCTGCAGGTTCCAGGGAGATTTTCTCACCTGGTTTTCTCGTGAACTAGTGGACATGCTAGTCTGGTCTTGGCCCCATTGGACTCAGGAGGGGAAAACGTGAAGATTCCACCCTATTTTTGCTGAGTTTGGTCGTCGTTTTAGGAAATGCCTAACTCGATAGGACCTTGCCCGACCCTATATATAGGGGAGGGTTGTGGGGAGAACCAGCATCCCTAATTACTAGACCAAACTCTACAGCGGGAGGCAAGGAGTGATTTTGCGCTTTCAATTGCACCATCGATCCTAACCTAGACCATCATCGACACCGCCGACCCTACCGGAATCCGACGAGCAGGAGGGTGGCCTTGGAGAGGTTTGGGTGGACCCTCAGCTTGCTCGCAGGAGGTCTGGAGCCCAAGGTCAACTCACAAGTTGACCATCGAGACTACACCCTCGCGCAAGGTTGAAGACGAAGAACAACTTGGTCTTTTACAAATCCGTCCCTCCGCTTCGTGTTATCTGGTAAGGACAATTCCGTCCTTTGAATCCTTTTTTTTGTTGATCGTTGTGGGTGCGCGATCCAAGACGCTGGATCCTGAGTGGACCAGCGGACTACGGATCCGACGCCTCTCACTTTTTTCTAAAATAGCAAGTAAGTTAATAAAAGAGTTTTCTTGTTAAAACTCATATCTTGAGCTAGGAACCTCGGATGGGGGAAGTTAATACATGAAAAATGATCAGAAAAATATGGGGAATACGCTAAAAATAGTTTGGATATCTGAATATGTATATTTTTGCAAAAGTACATACTTTGATGAAAAAAAGAGTTAATTTGTAAAAGGAAAACCCTAATTGATTATCAAGGATATATTTAGTCTTGCAATTAGGTTAATTCAAATATGTTTAACCTAATTAATGATTAAGATGGTTTTTAACCTATTTAGATGATAGAATTACATGCTTAGGGTTTTTAACCTAGTATGTTGATTAATATGTTTAGAAACCCTAGAATAGAGAAAAGAAAATGAAAGGTGATTATAATCTGAAATTAGAGTTTCCTTTTTGGTAAAAGATAAAATTAGATCTTTTGATGAAAAGTTAGGGTTTGCAAATGTTTTGGTGAAATTAGGGTTTAAAGTAATAAATAAGAAGTAGAACCCTAATTATGCTCAAAATCCTAAAAAGGGGCAAATAACCTAGGATGAATGAATCAAGATGACGAGTTTAATGATAAAGAAATTGGATGCCTTTTTCAGGAATAATTGTGTGTGTACTTGCTTGAATCCTGATTGATTAGTTATTTCTGCATTCAACTCTGCTAAATAGGTATGTGGTTAATTATGAATAACTGCTTTAGTTTCCCGATGGATTCCCGGATGTTTAATCGCATTGAATGCAACTAAATTGTTTGGATGTTCATATTGCAATTATAAAGTGACTATGACTATCACAATTTAATGTAAATGTGTATTCCTGCACCTACATGCCACCCTGATGGAAGATGCCATAAAGGTCATGCCCAGGAGGGTAGACCAATGGGCACCATGAAAGGTAACCCTAGACACCAAGCTTGGGAATGAGAAGGTGGTCGATGAGGCATGACTAAGGAGCGCCATGAGAGGTGACTCCCAGGCACCAAGCTCGGGATTGAGAAGGTGGACTTAAGTCAAATCCAGGGTTAGGGAAAAATGGTGGGGATCGTCACATGGAAAATGTAAATTGACTTGCTAATTATCTTGATTGCAATAATTATATTGTTAGACTTAATTGTGGAAATTTTGGTTGCCTCCACATACCAGCAATTGCTGATCGATGTTTTGTTTGTCGGCGTTTTAGGTAAGATCCTGAAAAACACAAACAGTAAAGTGACACATCGTGAAATTAAGAAATAAAGTGCGAGGGGGATTAGATAGAGTATTTCGAGCTGTGGATAGTTAGATTTCCAAGTTTTATAAAGGTAAGTAAAAGTTATAAATTTTTGTACCCAATTCCAGTTTAGTTAGTAGAATTTCATAATTATTGTTGATTATATGCTGAACCTTTGATCCTGTTAATTGGATAACGGCACCGACCTTTCGGTCTCCCTTAATTGGGGTTTACTGGGAGGTGGGGTCGTTACAATTGGTATCAGAGCGTAGGTTCTCCATCTAATCATTAATAATTATTAAATTTTACAAATTCCATAGAACCGAGGGAGTTATTAGAGGAGTGTCCGAAAGACTGAGGTGTCTAGAAAAGGATCACTTCTGGGGGCTGGCAAGATTTTCCTCCGCACCGCTAGTCGGAATACGAGGACTCCCAGATTGTGTGATTGCATGGCCGATGTCCTGGGATATGACTCAAAATAAGATACCTTTAGGACTCTCTCATCTTGTTCATTCCTTATCAACTCAAATTCTGTTAAGGACCTTAAGGATTAGGGTTTCCTCTCTTCTCCTCACCCTCTTGAGGTATGGGTAAGGTTGATCAGGATTAAGGGATCCTCCACCAAAGTAATGAAAATCATGTAAATAAGATGTCATGGACATAAGCTTAATAGATTAAGCGCAAACTAAAGAATAGATACATGCTTAGGTCGTATGACATAAGTTGTCATTGCCCTCAGGAGAGACCTGAGGAGAGAGGATGAGTAGAGAGAGTTAGTCCTGGAGGTAGAGACCTCCATTAAAAGTAGAGACCTAGCACATCCTTTGAGGATGATGGTAACCCTAACCCTAAGTGAGGGTTAGAGAGAGAGATGACATGATGAGTTAGATGTCATGGTAGACCAGGTGTTTTCATATGCATGCCTTGGATGCCATATGAGCCCTGAGAGGTTAGATGATCAAGTACATATGGCAACCCAACCCTGGGAAGGTTTGTGCATGTTTGAGCGAAAGATAGATCCTTCGAGAATGAGGTTAGAGAAGAACCTATAGAAACCTTATGGGCTGTTGTAGGTAGGGTATAGCTTGCACCCAGAGTAAGTCAGTGGACTGCAGTAGGTTGAAACCTTATCCAGTATGCAATGAGCATAAAGGGCTAGGTATAATCTTGAGCCAAACATGAGTTGGGCATAGGCTTCACCCACGAAGAGGTATACCTATGAGCTTGATCCTTCATGGAGAGATGACCTCCAGTAGTATGGTTGGATGTGGAGTTAGCTCTAGAGAGAGGATGATGCTTGTAGTACCTATGGTATAAGTGATTACCTGTTGGATGAGATAAAGAGTACTTTAGACCCTGAGGAGGTTTAAGTAATTGATTGTGAGGCTTTATACCTAGTTGGTTGTCCTTGAAGAGGACTCGACTCTGAGGTATTACTCATATAAAAGGATCATGGGAGTACATGACATACCTTGGACGTGTTTGATTTGTGGTTAAGAGTTTGAGCATGCAGTTGGATATCCAGAGGAGAACCTAGGGTTCCTAGGCCTAAGAGGGGAAGCAGTGTATCTGATGCTCCTGATGAGATTTGAGTCTCTATAGTTTCGGGCATGGTACTCCTCATGTGTAGAGGTAAAAGAAATCCCTTAAGTTAAGGGTATGTTTGATGAACCCCTCACAGCTAAGTTGATCTAACATTGAGGAAAGAGAAAAAGTATGACCTAGCATAGTTAATAGGTGGTCTGCTTGTGCCTTAGTAGCTGTTGGGTTAGGCATGCTCATGAGAATGTAAACCCTAAGGACGCTTGTGACCTTTGTTATCAAGGTGTAGTTTCCTCCCATCCTGGGAGAGTGACCCTTTGGTAGGGAGTTTACCAGTTTGGTTGGTGTTGCGGAAACCTAAGGAGGTTTCATAGGATCTTAAGAAGCTAGGTGCAGAGTACATGGCATGAGAATGAACCTATAGACCCATAGCGGATGTGTTGCCATGGAGGTAACCGGTATGGGGCCTGACCAAGATAGGTAGGTCGCCATGATCCCTGTGAAAGGATGAAAGTCAGTCGAGAATGCAGAGAGAGATGATGAAGGCTTGGGTAAGGTACTAAGTTGGAAATTTACTATGTTAGAATCCTAAGTCTATCCAAGGGTCAGGTAGGGATAAGACCGATGGAAGAAGGAGTCGCCTAATTCCCTAGTTGCACATGACCATGGGGTCGGGAGGTAACAACTATCATTGTCTGAGGGCCATGGGTTAGGAGATTGATCACCTTCATGAACTCATGGGACCCAAAGGGCAGATGAGTAGGGCACTCTTTGATGCATAAGAGAAAAGGGACGACCCCAAAAGTGTCGGCTCCCTATAGACCTAGAGGAGATGACCTAAGATTATGCTTGGACCAAGTAAGTACGAGACCAGTTTTCCCTGGAAGTAGTGTGGATATCATGATGTTTGTGATATAGAGACATAAGCTGAACGTTTCAACTTGGATTTGAAAGTGTACAGGCAAGGTGGGTTGTACCATCTCTACTCTTGGAATAGGAAGAACTCTGTATTTGGACTGCAGCCAAATGCTTATTTCTTCTTGTTATGTGAGTGAGATATAGGACAGTATGCATGCCTTACACCAAGGATAAAGATGATGTAAGTTGGAACGTAGGTACAAGGTATGATGATAGAGATGATAACATACCCTGGTGAAGTGAATGATACATGGATGGTTCGCAAACACTAAGAGAGGTAGTGTAGTCAGCTTATGAGGATGTTTTATCAGGAACTATGTGGAATTTGCAAGTTAACCAAGGTCGAGTTTGATCACAATGAGGATGAGCTCAGAGCTTCTTGATAGACTTAGAGTTTGAGATGAGATGATAAGTATAATACATGGAGGTGTATGCTACCTAACACCTAAGAAGTGGTAATGAATGCTCTGGTTGAGATATAGTGCCTAGTTTAGCTGGAAGCTAGAAGAAGTTGAGGTTGTTCGACTAACCCTATGTTTGGAAAGAGGATGTGTTTTGGCTAACACACAGAGGTAACAAGATATGTTGAACAAGTTAATGGATTGATGTAGTAAAAGGATGGTGATAGAACCTCAGATACACTTCTTTGGATAGGAAGATAATAAAACCCTTTTGAGAGTGGTTTAGGGTTTCCGAGGTATCAAGCTTGAGGAATCATAACAATACAAGAGGACATGGTATACCTTGGTACTACAAAGATAGTAAGTGATGGTAGCATTCTGGATGCTTAGAACAAAGTTGCATGTAGCATGTGGCCATGCAAGCCAGGAGGTGAAGGACGAACACCATTAACCCAGTACAGGGATATAAAGTATAAAGAGTTCTTGAGAGGGAATGGGAGTTCATCACTATGGATGTTGTGAGTCTCTCCTAGACCAAGAAGGTCAAGATACAATATGGGTTATGGTAGATTGCCTTACCTAGATGACATGAGAAAGGAAGAGTTCTGCCAAGGGACAGATCTGGTTGAACTACATATGAAAAGAGACGGTTCAACTACACCATGATGCGAACTCAAAAGTTCTTGATGTGACCTAAAGGTTCACTTCCATGAGGTGGAAGTAGATACACGAAGAGATCAGTGTTTGTACAGTCTATCACCCCATACTAATGGACACTATGATTCAGACTAGAGGGTCTGATGAGGGCATGTGTGCTCATTTAGGGTGATACATAGAGACAGTTCTTAAGATGTGATGTTAACCACCATAGACTTTATCGGGATGCAAGAAGTTCTATAGGGAGGTTGTGTCGGTCACCACTTCATTATGATGATGTTGGTGCAGGAGGCCTCGCGAAGGTCAGAAAAGAACCATAGTGTGTGCAGATGAAGTCCCTTTGATCGTGCAATGGCCGAGAGAGAGCCCAGTGGTGACATGAGTCACAAGCTGATACAAAGCATACTGACATGCAGTTCACTGTGAGAGAATATGTGATGTGAAAATCCGACCCCTCTAAGATACAGCTGAGAAAGTTGAGTCCCCGATATATGGGTCCCTTTGAGATGGATTGGTGGAGATGGTTGTGTAACCTTACCCCTCAGGATAAATTGATGTGTTGCATGAGTCCGATCTAGAGCACTGTATGAGGTACCCAAGCCAGGTGCTGAGCCCTGAACCTATTCAGCTTTTGAAAGGATGAAAAGTCCTGAGTCACCTACGAGGCTACGATATAAGGTAAGAAAGAACTCAGATGGAAGAAAATGAAATAATGATGGTTCTTGGGAAACACCATGGAAATGGTGAAGCCACATGGGAGCCCTGATGGACATAAGAAGACTTATCCTATTTGTTTGCTTGCTTGATGGAATTTTGACGGCAAAATTCTCATAAGAGGGGAAGGATGTTACACCCCCAAATTTTGGGTTCCTTTGGTGAGAAATGTAATTTCTCACATTAAAGATAGTGGAACAAATAATGATACAATTTGTTTTGAATAAATGATTTTTGTTTAAAATAGCCTTGTTGTTTGATTTGTGGGCTTTATTGGCTATTGGGCCCAATAACAAGGAAATTCAATTAAGTAATGAATAATTCAGTTGTTGAGAAAAGAGAGATGAGGTAGAAACCTCTGGAAGGAAAAGGAATGCAATCCAAATATGGATTTCGTGCCTCTTGGGTTCCTTGGATCCCAAGGAGTCTAAAGTTGCATAGAGGATGCAATAAGAAAAGAAAAGACCAATTAAGTATTTCCTTGTTAAGAAAGAAATTGAAAATAATGTTAAAATGTGGAAAATATGTAAAAAGGGGTATAATTGAGTTATCCTTGGTGGATTTTCTTATCCCAAGGATTCCTAATGTTATAATAAATCCCCATAGGAAAATAGAAGAGAGATAAAGAGAAATCCCTTTAAAAGAAAATTAAAACGAAAAGCAATTGATTAATAAAAGGGAAATATGAGAAATTGAATTTTAAGTGAAGATAAAGGCAAATAGATTTTCCCCAATATGGGAATCCATGCCTTTGGGACTTCTTTAGGTCCAAGGGACCCAAAACAACAAGATAATCACAAAGGAAGAAGGAATATAATTTAATTTGGATTAATTAATAAGATAACTTGGGAGAGAAGGAAGTATTCTCATCCATTTCTTTTTATTTCCCAAATTTGGTACAAATCTAGGCAATAATTAAAGGAACGTTCCCTTAAAATTTGAGATAAATAGGAATTATGGTTTGGGAGATATTAATTTTCCAAGATTTCTCCAATTTGGGAATTATTCTGAATTAAAGCAATAAATCGTTTGATCGTGGGCGATGACATCCGTTGGATCTTAATCCAACGATGGACAGTCAACGTCTAAAGTCCCAACCGGAATGGGAATCTACAGGTTCCAGGGAGATTTTCTCACCTGGTTTTCTCGTGAACTAGTGGACATGCTAGTCTGGTCTTGGCCCCATTGGACTCAGGAGGGGAAAACGTGAAGATTCCACCCTATTTTTGCTGAGTTTGGTCGTCGTTTTAGGAAACGCCTAACTCGACAGGACCTTGCCCAACCCTATATATAGGGGAGGGTTGTGGGGAGAACCAGCATCCCTAACTACTAGACCAAACTCGGCGGCGGGAGGAAAGGAGTGATTTCGCGCTTTCAATTGCACCATCGATCCTAACCTAGACCATCATCGACACCGTCGACCCTACCGGAATCCGGCGAGCAGGAGGGTGGCCTTGGCGAGGTTTCACTGGAAAATTAGGGGCGTCTTCATCATCGGTCGAGGGAGACGAAGCTCCCTATACCCTCAGCTTTCCCGCAGGAGGTCTGGAGCCCAAGGTCAACTCACAGGTTGACCATCGAGACTGCACCCTCTCGCAAGGTTGAAGACGAAGACCAACTTGGTCTTTTACAAATCCATCCCTCCACGTCGTGTTATCTGGTAAGGACAATTCCGTCCTTTGAATCCTTTTTTTTTTCTAATCGTTGTGGGCGCGCGATCCGGGATGCTGGATCATGAGTGGACCAGCGGACTACGGATCTGACGCCTCTCACTTTTTTCTAAAATAGCAAGTAAGTTAATAAAAGAGTTTTCTTGTTAAAAATCGTATCTTGAGCTAGGAACCTCGGATGGGGGAAGTTAATACATGAAAAATGATCAAACAAATATGGGGAATACGCTAAAAATAGTTTGGATATCTGAATATGTATATTTTTGAAAAAGTACATATTTTGATGAAAAAAAGAGTTAGCTTGTAAAAGGAAAATCCTAATTGATTATCAAGGATATATTTAGTCTTGCAATTAGGTTAATTCAGATATGTTTAACCTGGTTAATGATTAAGATGGTTTTTAACCAGTTTAGATGATAGAATTACGTGCTTAGGGTTTTTAACCTAGTATGTTGATTAATATGTTTAGAAACCCTAGAATAGAGAAAAGAAAATGAAAGGTGATTATAATCTGAAATTAGAGTTCCCTTTTTGGTAAAAGATAAAATTAGATCTTTTGATGAAAAGTTAGGGTTTGCAAATGTTTTGGTGAAATTAGGGTTTAAAGTAATAAATAAGAAGTAGAACCCTAATTATGCTCAAAATCCTAAAAAGGGGTAAATAACCTAGGATGAATGAATCAAGATGACGAGTTTAATGATAAAGAAATTGGATGCCTTTTTCAGGAATAATTGTGTGTGTACTTGCTTGAATCCTGATTGATTGGTTATTTCTGCATTCAACTCTGCTTAACAGGTATGTGGTTAATTATGAATAACTGCATTAGTTTCCCGATGGATTCCCAGATATTTAATCGCATTGAATGCAACTTAATTGTTTGGATGTTCATATTGCAATTATAAAGTGACTATGACTATCACAATTTAATGTAAATGTGTATTCCTGCACCTACATGCCACCCTGATGGAAGATGCCATAAAGGTCAGGCCCAGGAGGGTAGACCAATGGGCACCATGAAAGGTGACCCTAGACACAAAGCTCGGGAATGAGAGGGTGGTCGATGAGGCATGACTAAGGAGCACCATGAGAGGTGACTCCCAGGCACCAAGCTCAGGATTGAGAAGGTGGCCTTAAGTCAAATCCAGGGTTAGGACAAAACGGTAGGGATCGCCACATGGAAAATGTAAATTGACTTGCTAATTATCTTGATTGCAATAATTATATTGTTAGACTTAATTGTGGAAATTTTGGTTTCCTCAACATACCAGCAATTGCTGATCGATGTTTTGTTTGTCGGTGTTTTAGGTAAGATCCTGAAAAACACAAACAGTAAAGTGACACATCGTTAAATTAAGAAATAAAGTGTGAGGGGGATTAGATAGAGTATTTCGAGCTGTGGATAGTTAGATTTCGAAGTTTTATAAAGGTAAGTAAAAGTTTTAAATTTTACCCAATTCCAGTTTAGTTAGTAGAATTTCATAATTATTGTTGATTATATGCTGAACCTTTGATCCTATTAATTGGATAACGGCACCGACCTTTCGGTCTCCCTTAATTGGGGGTTACCGGGAGGTGGGGTCGTTACAATATGTGATAAAAGTATTATGGAGTCTAAAACCTTAATAAAACCCTAAAGTGGCCTAGAAAGCCTAAGATGGAATCCAAGTCTATCTTGAGAATGTTTTGGATAACCTATAACACTTGGATGTTACACATTAATTTCAAGATATTGTTGATTGCTTGTTTGATTGTTCTTTATCATTATTGCTTGGACATCAAGTTTCTCTGGATCAGGTATGTGGTTAATTATGGTTAATCACATTAGTTTCCCGAAGGTTTTCCGGATGATTAATCACATTGAATGCAACCTATCAATTTGGATGTTCATACTTGCAAATCATAAAGTCACTATGATTATCACAATTATGATATAAGTGTGTATTCTCGCACCTACATGCCACCCTGATGGATGATGCAAAAAGGTCAAGACCAAGAGGGAAGACCCATGGGCACCATGAGTGGTGACCCCAGACACCAAACTCGGGATAGAGAAGGTGGTCTTTATTGCATGACTAATGGGCACCATGAGAGGGGACCCCAGGCACCAAGCTCAGGATAGAGAAGGTGGCCTTAAGTCAATGGCAAAAGAGACACCCTAAGGAGGGTATTCCAGGGTTAGGGAAAAAGCAGTGGAGAATGTCACATTGAAAGCATAAATTGGCTTGTTAATTAACTTGATTGTGATATTTAGATTGTTAGCCATATTTGTGAATTTTTGGTTGTCCCCACATACCGGCATATTCATTTATGCTAACTAATGTTTTGTTTGTCAGCGTTTTAGGTACAAATTGAAAAGGACAAATAGTAAAGTGGCATATTGTGGAATTAAGAAATAAAGTGCAAGGAGGATTAGTTAGAATAGAGTCCATATGTGGATAGAAGTTAGAAATCCAAGTTTTTGAAAAAGTAATGCATAGTTTTATTTTATTCCAATTTTCAGTATAGTGTTGGTAGAATTTAATAATTATTACTGATTATTTGTCGAACCTTTGATCTGGGAAATTGGGATAACGGCTCTGACCTCTTGGTGTCCCTTAATTGGGGGTTATCGGGAGGCGGGGTCGTTACATTTGGTATCAGAGCATTGGTTCCTCATTTAATCTTTAGTAATTATTAAAATTTACAAATTCCGTAGTACCGAGGGAGTTATTAGAGGTTTTTCTAAAAGACAGAGGTGTCTAGAACAGGATCACGTCTGGGGGTTGGCAATATTTTCCTCCGCACTGCTAGTCAGAATACGAGGACTCCTGGATCTGTGTGACTGTCTGGCCAATGTCTTAGGATCTGACTCAAAATAAGATACCTTTAATACTTTCTCATCTATTTTCATCCCTTCTCAACCCTAATTATGTTAGGATTACAAGATTTAGGATTTTCTCTCTCTTCCTCACCCTCTTGAGGATAGGGTATGCATGATAAGGTTAAGGAATCCTCCACAAAAATTAATAAAAAGCATGTAAATAAGATGTCATGGACATAAGCTTAATAGTTTAAGTGTAAACTAAAGAATAGTTGCATGCTTAGGTCATATGACATGTGTTGTCATGACCTCAGGAGAGACCTGAGGTTAAACCCTCTTGTCAGGAGGATGAAGTAGAGTTGGTCTTGGAGGCAGAGATCTCCATTTTTGGTAGAGACCTGGTGCATCCTCTGAGGATGATGTTAACCCTAACCCTAAGTGGTGGTTAGAGAGGGATGACACTTTGAGTTAGATGTCATGGTAGACCATGTGTGTGGGTGGACATGTTTTTGGATGCCCATGACGATATGTGCCATGTGAAGTTGGATGACCTAGTACCTTTGGCGACCCAACCCTGGGAAGGGTCATGCATGGTAGAGGGGAGGATAACTCCTTCATTGATGAGGTTAGTGATGGCTATATAGCAACCCTATGGGCTTATATGAGCATGGAATAGTATGCACCCAGAGTACGTTAGTAGTGTTGGTAGTAGGTTAAAACCATGGCCAAGAGAGTATGTTGGATAGCTTATGAGATAAGCATGAAGAGTTTTGGATAATCTTGGGCGGACATAGGTTTCTCTCATGTAGGTGTACACTTGTGAGCTTGATCCACCTTAGAGAGAGGGCCTCCAGTAGTAAGGTTGTTATAGGGTTAATCTCTAGAGAGAGAGAGGAGGGCCCAAGCTAGAAGGTTGGAATTTTAGACTCTGGGCTAGGAGAAACCCTGAGAAGTTGAGGATGATGCGACCTAAGAGGATGGTTACGGTTGCCTCATGCATGATCCCTGGAGGCTGATGGTATCTTGGTTTCCTTTAGAGGAACCAAACCCTAGAGAGAGGATGAGACTGGTGGTACCTATGTGCCTACGGTATAGGTGTTTACCTTCTAGGGATAGGAAGAAGAGTTCCTTAGACCATGAAGAGGTTTAGTAACAAGTTGTGAGGCCTTATACCTAGTTGGTTGTCCTTGAGGAGGACTCCACCCTGAAGTGTTATTCAAGTGGAATGATAATAGAAAGTGCATGTTGTACCTTGTACATGCTTGGTACGTGGTTACAAGGTTGAGCATTCAGTTGGACATCTGAAAGGTGAACCTAGGGTCCCTAGACCTAAGAGGGGAAGTAGTAGTGCCTGGGGCACCTGATGCTCATGATGAGACTTGAGGTTCCATAGATTGAGCATGGAACTCCTCATGTTTAGAGGAATGGGAACCCCCTCGTATTAAGGTGTATGTTTGATGAACCTCTCACATATAGGTTGGTGGCATATGTCGTTGGTCCAATGTCGAGGAATGAGAACAAGTATGACTTATCAGGGAGACCTAGCATGGTTTAGTAAGTGGTCTTTCTGTTAGTTATGTGCTTTAATAGCTTAATAGGACTAAGTGTGATCATGTGAAGGTAAACCCTGGACATAAGGACGTTTGTGACCTTTGTTATCAAGATTTAGTTTCCCCCCATCCTGGGAGATGGACCCTTTTGTAGGGTGTATATCAGCTTTTGTTGGGTTTGAGGAAACCCTAAGAGGTCTCATAGAATCTTGAGATGCTAAGTGGAGAGTGCATAGTATAAGAGTGAACCTGTAGACCCATAAATGATCATCTCTGAGTGCATGTGGATGTGTTACCATGGAGGTAACCGGTATGGGGCCTTACCAAGGTAGATAGGTCGCCATGACCCCTATGAAAGGACATAAGTCAGACCACGAATGCCGAGAGAGATGATGGAGACTTGGGTAAGGTTTCAAGTTGGATACGTACTATGTTAAAATTCAAAGTCTATCCTAGGGTCAGGTAGGGATAAGACCGATGGGAGTAGGAGTTGCCTAATTGCCTAGTTGCACGTGACCATAGGGTCGAGAGGTAACAGCTGTCACTGTCTGAGGGCCATGGGTTAGGAGATTGATCACCTTCATGAACTCATGGGACCCAAAGAGAAGATGAGGAGGGCACTCTCTGGATGCATAAGGGAAGAGGGATGACCCCAAAAGTGTCGGCACCCAACAGACGTAGAGGAGATGACTAAGGATTGTATGATGACCCAAGTGGGTTCGAGATCAGTTTTCTATGGAAGTAACTTTGATATCAAGATGATCGTGATGTAGAGACATATGTTGCACATTTCAACTTAGATTTTAAGGTGTACTGGAAATGTGGGATGTACCATCTCTACTCTTGGAATGGGAAGAACTCTGTATTTGGACTGCAGCCAAATGCTTATTTCCTCTTGTTATGGGAGTGAGAGATAGGATAGTACGCATGCCATACACCAAGGATAAAGATGATGTGAGTTGAAACATTGCTATAAGGTATGAGGATAGATATGATAACGTACCCTTGTAGAGTGTACAATGTGGTGGTGGTTTACAAACACTAAGAGAACTAAGGTAGTCATCTTATGAGGATGTTTTTATCATGAGTTATGTGGAACTTATGAACTATACAAGGTAGAGTTCGATAACCAAAAGAATGAGATTTGAGTTCCCTTGATGAAGATAGGCTTAGAGTTTGAGAAGAGATGATAAGTGGAATACAGGGAGGTGTGTGTCTTCACTGTTACCTAGCACCGAAAGATGAAAGGTAGTAATGGATGCTCTGGTTAAGATGCAGTTGCCTAGTTTAGCTGGAGGCTAGAAGAGGTTGTTAGGTTAAACCTAAGTTTGGAAAAGGAGATATGTTTGGCTAACACTCAGATGTAACGAGATATGTTGATCGAGTTAGTAGTTGCTTAGTTAGCCACCCTAGGCCTTGATGTGATAAAAGGATGGTTGTAGAACCTCAGATGCACTTCTTTGGAAAAGAAGGTGATGAAACCCCGACTAAAGTGTTTTAGGGTTTTTCAGGAATCAATCTTATGGAATCATGACATATAGGAGATCATGATTTTAAGACACCATACACCATGGTACTACTAAGATGGTAAGTTTCAGTAGTACTTTGGATGCCTAAGATGAAGTTGCATGTGGCTTGTTGCCATGCATGTCAGGAGGTGAAGGACGAACACCAATAACCCAGTAAGTTGATACAAAGGATAAAAAGTCCCTGAGAGGGAATGGGAGTTCATCACTATGGATGTTGGGGTAAGTCTCCCCTGGACCAAGGAAGGTCAAGATGCAATATGGGTGGTAGATTGCCTTACCTAGATGACATAATCTAAGAGAAAGAGAGAATATTGTCAGGAGACAGATCTGGCTGAACTACAAGTAAGAGAGATGGTTCAACTGCACCTGGATGCAAGTTCAAAAGTTCTTGAATATGACCTAAAGATTCACTTCCATAAGGTGGAAGTAGATACATGAAGAACTCAATGTGAGTACATCTTATCACCCCTAAGTAATGGTTAGTATGATCCACACAAGAGGGTATGATGAGAGCATGTGTGCTCATTCAGGGTGATACAAGGGGGGTAGTTCTTGCCCTATGAGAGATGTGGTGATAACCACCATAGCCAGTATCGGGATTTAAATAAGCTCTGTAAGGGAGGTTGTGTCGGTCACCACTTCATTAAGATAATGTTGGTGAAGGGACCTCGCAAAGGTCAGAAAAGGACCACAGTATGTGCAGATGAAGTCGCTTTGATCATGCGATGGCTGAGGAAGCCCAAGGATGACATCAGTCATGAGCTGATGCAAAGCAGACTGACATGCAGTTCACTGTGGGAGAATATGCAATGTGAAAATCCGACCCCTCTAAGCTACAACTGAGAAAGTTGAGTCCCTGATATATGGGTCCTTTTGAGATGGATTGGTGGAGATGGTTATGTTCAGTCTTACCCCTCAGGATAACGTGATGTGTTCCACGAGTCCAATCTAGATCACTATGTGAGGTACCCAAGCCATGTGCTGAGCCATGAACCCAGTTAGCTTTGAGAGAAGTTGAAATGTCCTAAGTCACCTATGAGGGTACACGGTACTGATAATCGTCGTTTTGCACTATCAATCACTAAGATGGTTAATCCTAGAGTTTAAACCTTTTTTACTTCCAGTTTTAAGGGTAGTATAGAAGTGTCGATCCCACAGGACAACTGTTTGGAGATTGTTCTTAGAACCCAAAATTTTTGAAGAACTTTTATTAATTTTTTTGTATTTTTAGATTTGGAACGAGAATGTAAAAAAATCGAGTTTTGGGGTTGGTGATTACACTAAGGAATGAATGAAAAATGCACTAACAAGAATAAAGAAAATTGCACAAGGAAAATTTTAGACTATTGTTAGCACAAAAAGAACTATATGAATTGAAAAGACTAAAAATTAAAGAAAGCAAAGGCAAGCAAGAAAGTCGGTGATTGAAATCAAGAGATGGAAAATTGAGGCTCGTAGGGGTTTTTACCACCTTAGCCTAGGAGATAACAACTACTTCTTAGACGACGATTCAAAGAAGGTTTGCGAATTAAAAACTCACAAGAGATAAACTCCACATGAGCCCATTGGTCATGGTGCTCATGTTTCCTAGTTTATCATCCTAAAAGACGAAAATCTACGGTCATATCAAAACGTCTATGTAATCGATTTTATTATTCTAAATCCGAATTTCCATGGTCATTTCCATTCGGATTAACATGCGATCCGAAGATCAATCGTCAATTAAAATCGATTACCATCTAGTCGTTTGAGAAGAAGTCGTTAAAACCATGGCTAAGGGGTTATTCCCTTTGCCTCGATAAAAGTCTACTCACTCATGGAGAAAGGGGAGACGGAGGAAGAAAGCACTGAAGCCATAGTCTAGCCCAAAATTAGGAGTCAATCCTTTTGCTAGATACAACAAAATGGCTTAGTTCTTTGTTCCTTGCTCCAGAATTAAAGAACGGAGAAAGAAGATTAAAACCAAGGCGGAAAGAAAAGAAGAGAACAAGTATGAAAGAGTTATGCTTGAACTGAGATCTACTTTATTGCAGAATAAGAAGATGATTACAAGAACAATTGCTTCAGCGCTCTAATATAAGAAAACCCGAGATGCCCAGAGAGGAGGAAGTGCCCCTCCTTTTATAGGAGGAGGGGTAGGCTATCCAAAAAAAAGAGGGGGAAAAAAGAGAGGGAGCCATCCTTTTGAATTTTCAGATCTAGTCAACAAACTCTTGATTGTCTTTCTTTAATACAGATTCTCGCAGCAGCAATTTCGAGCGAATTTCCGTTCTCTAGAGAATTTAAAGTGCGCCCGAAAATATGATTTTCCTGTAGGCCTTTGAATTCCATTTCCAAATCATATTTGAACATTAAATTCTGCTTTAGGATGTGAGAGTTATGCCAATTTTGGTGCAAGGTATGCATTTAAGTCAGCATTGCGGGAAACTGAATTGCCTCCTACCTTCATCTCTTCTTATATTCATTCATTCCTAAAATTTGAGGAAAATATTATAAGAATTCAATAAAATAATATTGATAAGATCAACTTACAATTTATTTGTGATAGAAGTTATTTTATTGCATGTCAGTCGATTAATAAAGAAAATCTATGAAATTAAGACTGCAACATTATCCAAAATTAATGCCACAATGGCATGCATCAAAATACCACGGACTTAAAGTTGTGCTTGTCCTCAAGCAATTGAAAAAATCAAAATGATTCAAAAAATTTTGAAATAACAAGTTCATCCTCCCTAGATTAGCAGTTCTTCTATCCTTTTCATGGCCAAGCGACTCATCTCCTAGAACCACAAATTGCAAGCACTATGTTTCTCAAGAAAACATTTTTCATAACTTAAAGTTTTTGAACTTATACTTTGTAAAGACATTTTCGATCTAACTTGCGCTTCGACATTCAAAAAAAAATTTTTTTGAGGAGTTGATTGTTGCACGGGGATAGAGAATTTGAGGTGTGACGGAAAAAATACCTCCTCTATTCGACTTGGGATATAATTTTTCATGGACTTGTGATTACATTGACCACAATTTTTTTTTGTGTGCTCTTTTTTTGGCATCTTTTGATGGTACGCCCCTTTGTGGGTATGGAAGAAGGGTATGCCACCCCAGACTTAGGGTTTGGCATACGATTTATTTTTCCGTGCAACAAAAAACCCTTTTTTTTACTTGAAATGTCGTTGCATAAGATAGAAGAAACATGTAGCTACATTATATAAGAGTAAAAACAAATAAGTTAATCTAATGCTAAAATTAAGAAAATCTGCATTTGATTCTATTTGATACTCTAAGGCTTGCCACCGTTTCCAAGAATTGCTATCGTGATCATAAGGAACTTGATATTGCAAAGTTTTTTGAAATAAAATTGATAATGCAATTGATTTTTGGAGATAAAGTACAACATTTGGCCGACTAGATAAAGGCCTTATGTTTGAAAGTAAACAAAACAAACAAATAAAATGCAGAAAGAAATGTTGAAAAGGGAAGATAAAGGGTGGATTACGTACCACCCACCCCCACCCCGGACTTAGAATTTTGCTCGACCCGAGCAAACTCTAAGAGAGAGATGGGGGGAAGAATCACTGCGGTGGAGGTGAAGGGTCAGTGAGGTTCAGATCCTACAAAGGTGGAAACTTAGTTGAGTCAGAAGTGAGAACATCTTCAGTAGTGATATATCTTTTTAGACGGTGCCCATTGACTTTAAACTCGCCCAGAACTTTATCCCAAAGAAGAAAAGCACCATGTGGATAAGCACACTTGACAATGTAAGGGCCGTACCATCGCGACTTGAGTTTCCCAGGGAAAAGTCGTAATCTAGAATTAAAAACTAGGACTTGATCCCCTTCTCTAATGTCTTTGCGCTTGATGTGACCATCATGCTACATTTTAGTTCGGTCCTTGTAGATTCTTGCGTTTTCATAGGCACTCATCCTAAGTTCATCAAGTTCATTCAATTGGAGAAAACGTTTCTCTCCATCCATGGAAAGGTCAAAATTCAAACTTTTTATGGCCCAGCTTGCTTTGTGCTCTAGTTCTATTGGTAAGTGACATGACTTATCGTAGATCAGTCTGAAAGGGGTGGTGCCAATGGATGTTTTGTAGGCAGTGCGATATGCCCACAGGGCGTCATTGATTTTTAACGCCCAATCTTTCCTAGTTCGTCCAACAGTCTTTTCTAAAATGGATTTGATTTGTCTGTTGGATACTTCTACCTGCCCACTGGTATGAGGATGGTAAGGAGTGGCGACTTTGTGATAGACCCCGTATTTTTTTAAAAGCACCTCAAAACGTTTTTCCAAAAAATGGGATCCCCCGTCAGAAATGACGGTGCGAGGAACTCCGAATCTAGGAAAAATGACATCTTTAAAAAGTTTCTTAACGGGTTTAGAGTCACAAGTTTTAGTAGGTATGGCTTCAACCCACTTTGACACGTAATCGACTACGACTAAAATGTAAGTAAACCCATAAGAAGAAGGAAAGGGCCCATATAGTTGATTCCCCAGACATCAAAAATCTCTAATTCTTGCCAAGAGGTGAGAGGCATTTGGTCACGCTTAGAAATATTGCCCGTTCTTTGACATTGGTCACATGAAAGCACATAATCATACGAGTCTTTGAAGATGGTGGGCCAAAAGAATCCGCATTGTAGGACTTTCCTAGCCATTTTTTGGGAACTCATGTGACCACCATAGGGGCCAGAGTGACATTGTTCCAAAATGGCGATGCTCTCTTCGTTGGAAACACAACGACGATATAAACCATCGGCACAAAGTCGAAACAAATAAGGTTCATCCCAATAGTAATATTTGACATCATGTAAAAATTTAGCTTTAGAGTGTCCCGTATACTCGGGATGCAATACACCTGTAGCTAAATAGTTTACAAAATCAGCAAACCATGGAAATTGGGAGTCAACTTTGAGCAATTGGTCATCGGGTAAGGATTCATTTATGGGATGTTCATCAATGGGGTTGTAGCTAAGTCGACTGAGGTGGTCAGCCATGACATTTTCAGATCCCTTTTTGTCTAGGATTTCTAGATCAAATTCCTGCAATAACAAAATCCATCTTATGAGTCTAGGCTTGGCATCTTTTTTGGTCATGAGGTAACGAATAGCTGCATGATCAGTATAAACAACAACCTTAGAACCAACAAGATATGAGCAAAATTTATCGAAAGCATAGACAATGGCTAGCATTTCTTTTTCAGTGACAGTGTAATTTCGCTGAGCTTCATCTAAGGTCTTGGATGCATAGTAAATGACATGGTGTTTTTTGTCTATTCTTTGTCCTAAAATGGCACCTACAGCAAAATCACTAGCATCGCACATGATTTCAAAGGGTAAGGCCCAATCAGAAGCACGAATGATGGGGGTGGTGGTGAGAGCCTTTTTCAAACATAAGAAGCTCTCCATGCATGCTGTATCAAAATGGAAAGGCACCTCCTTTTGAAGAAGATCGGTGAGAGGTTTTGTAATTTTGGAAAAGTCACAGATGAATCGCCGATAAAAACTGGCATGTCCTAAGAAGGCTCGGATGTCTTTGACTGAGGTGGGAGGGGGAAGCTTGGTGATGACCTCAATCTTGGCTTGGTCAACTTCAATGCCTTGGTTGCTCACCTTATGGCCCAGAACAATACCCTCTTTGACCATGAAGTGACATTTTTCCCAATTAAGGACTAAATGTGACTCAATGCATCTGTCAAGAACAAGGGAGAGGTTCCCAAGGCAAGAAGTGAAACTATCTCCATAGACAGAGAAATCATCCATGAACACCTCCATGACAGTCTCAATTAACCCTGAAAAAATGGCAGACATACATCTTTGAAAAGTGGCTGGTGCATTGCACAAGCCAAAGGGCATTCGTCTAAAAGTGTATGTGCCAAAAGGGCATATGAAGGTGGTTTTCTCTTGGTCTTCTGGATGAATGGGGATCTGGTAAAAACCTGAGTAGCCATCTAAATAACAAAAGTATTGTTGATGAGCTAAACGTTCAAGAACTTGATCAAGGAAGGGAAGAGGGAAGTGGTCTTTCCTAGTTTCTTTGTTGAGTTTCCTGTAGTCAATGCACATCCTCCACCCTGTGACTGTATGGGTGGGGATAAGCTCATTATTCTCATTCCTAACGACTGTGGTCCCACCCTTTTTGGGGACGACATGGACCGGGCTGACCCAAGGAGAGTCAGAGATGGGGTAGATGATTCCTGCAGTCAAAAGTTTAATCACTTCAAGACAGACGACTTCCTTCATGTTTGGGTTGAGTTTCCTTTGTGTGTCTTGGGAAGGTTTACTGTTTTCAATCATTGGGATTTTGTGAATGCAAATGGATTGATCTATCCCAACCAACTCCGTCATTTTGTACCCTAAGGTTGTTCTCCTTTTCCCAAGTTCTCCCATAAGCATGGTTTCATGTTCAATGGTAAGATCAGAATTGATAATAACAGGGCATAATTGTTGTTCATCCAAAAACACATATTTCAGACCTATGGGAAGAGCCTTCATTTCTGGGGCCTTAGGTGGTTCAGGTTGTTCTTCTATGGTGGAGATCATCTTAAGGTCTTCAATCTCAGCACTTGGGATTTCCTCAAAGTTGTCCAAGTGAATCTTAAGTTGATTTGATGGTTCATTGTCAAAATCACATTCGGCGGGGATGGTGAGAGCAGTGCATAGGGGGTCATCAACTAATTCCCATTCTTGCCTTAATTGGTTTAATTCATCAATGCAATCAAGGAGGTAGACTTCTTCCTCAAGTCTAGGTCCCTTCATACTTTCAAACACCCTAAACTCTAGGTTTTTCTTCCCTAGTCTTAACACAATGGTACCAGCCTCAACATCAATTAAGGCACGAGCAGTGGCTAAGAAGGGACGTCCGAAAATGAGGGGATAGCGTAAATCTTCATTGATATCCATGATCACAAAATCACAAGGGACATAAGCATCATTTCCAACTTTAACCGGAATGTCTTCTATGATCCCCATGGGCTTGGTTGTGGATGAGTCTGCCATTTGGATGGTCATGGTTGTGGGTAACATATCATTGAATCCAAACCTTTAGCAAAGACTATATGGCATGATGGATATACTAGCTCCTAAATCTGCTAGGCCTTTCCTACAAGCATTGTCACCTAAGTAACATCCTATTCCAAAAGAACCTGGATCCTTCTGTTTTTAGGCATCTTACTTAGGATAATGTCAGAGGTAGTTCTAGCAAGTTTAACAGTCTCGTATTCTTTTGTAACATACTTCCTAGTCAAGAGGGATTTCATATACTTGGACCAGGTGGGCATGTCTGCCAAAGCATCAAGGAAGGGAATGTCTACATGTATTTTTTTCATAGCTTCCCTAAACTTCATGAAGCGGTCATCAAGTCTTGTTTGTTTGAGGCGGTCTTGATAGGGAGGTCGGGGTTTGTAAACTGGTTCTTCATATTCCACTTGAGGGGTTTCGGGGATGGATGGTTTAGGTGTGACTTCGGGTTCGACAACTACCATGTCCTCATCCTCGAATTCTAGAGGTGGGTCTGAAGATTTTTCTGAAGGGGAAGGGGTGTGCACTTTTCCCGAATGAGTAGAGACTACCTTGAGTTGTTCAGGATGTTTGGGGTTGTTTTCAGGTTGTCCTGCAAAAGTCCTGGCAGGAGGTTTTTGTTGGGCAAACAAACGGGCTAACTGTGCGTCAGTTGCCTTTTGATGGGCTTGAATGGCCACGAGGGTTTGTTCTATGCTTGCCCAGTTGGGATGACTAGGGGGAGGAGGAGGGACGACATTTTGAGGTGGTTGGGGGGGTTGAGGTTGGTTTGGATTTTGGGATGGAAGGTTTAGGTTTTGGAATTGCTGGTAGGGTTGTCGATTTTGGTGATTTCCAAAGTTTCTTTGATTGTTGTATGGGAATCCAGGTGGTGGTCGGTTGTGACTTTGAGGGTAGGGAGGCCTTTGTTGAAGTTGGGTAGAGTTCTCGGCGCCTGAAGGGTTCCCATACTGAAAACCAGGGTGATTTCTAGGTTGGTTGGGATTGTAGTAACCTTGGCCTGGTATTGTATGGATCGAATTAAGGTCTTCTGGTTGTTGACCTACTTCAGGTTGCGTGGGCATGTTGTAGAGGTATTGACATTGGAGGGTGGTATGGTCGTATCCTTGGCAAATACCAAAAAGGGAATCCATGGCTTTTAGTTGTTGGGGTGACTCCCTAAGGGTGACTAAGGATGACTCTAACCGATCTTGTTTTAAGGAAATTAATTTTAGGCTTTCCGCTATGCTTTGGATATCATTATTAACTTCTGCCTTGTCTACCTTAAGGATTCCTCCAATCCCTCTTCTAGCCCTTGTTTCGGAAGCCCGTTTAACTACCTCTCATGCGCTAGTTAAACTTTGATGCATGAAATTTCCTCCAGATGAGGAGTCAAGAAAAAATTTGGTATCATCATCAACACCACGATAGAAAATCTCTATGAGTTGGGCTTGAGAGATGTCATGGTGGGGACACTTCCTAAGTAAATCCTTGAATCTTTTCCAGGCTTCACCTAAGGTCTCTCCTGGGGACATAGAAAAGTGAATTATTTGAACCCTAAGTTCATAGGTGAGAGATAGGGGGTAGAATTTTTCAAGGAACTTGTTTTGCAGAACCTCCCAAGTTGTGACATGCTCCTCACTCTCCATGGTGTTGTACCAACTACTGGCTTGGCCGGAGAGGGAATACTTAAACAACCTAAGGCGGATGGCATCTTCAGAGTCACATGGGATTTTGTTCAAAGAGCAAAGGTCAATGAACTTCTGAAGGTGATCTTGACAACTTTCCCCATTGTTGCCACAGAAAGGGTGAGTTTGCAGCATGGTGATCCATTATGTTCGGATTTCGAATTGTGGAGCCATGATATCAGGGGGTATAACAGGATGTTGTGCATAGGCTGTTTTGGGGACAGAAAAATCTTTTAATTGTTTTTGCCTTTCAGTTTCCCTCCTATCAGCTTCTATGGTTTCTTGTTCAGCCCTAAAGGCTGCTCGCAAAGCGGCTTCTCTTTCTGCTTGTTCGGCTTGGATGAGCTCTCTTTGAGCTGCGAGAGCTTGGTCGATTCTACGGGCGACCTCGTCTTCATTCATTGTTGCTAGATTTTGACGGTTTTGACGATGAAAGGTCCTTTCTATTTCCGGATCGAACGGTTGAAAATCGTCGTTCGGGCGTCGCATGCACAAATAAAGCAGTTAATCGTGTGCAAAAAAACGGACTGTCGGAATGGAAACTCAGAAGAAAGAGGAGTACACTTCCGGAATGTTACTCGGAAGGTATGAAAAAAGGAAAAAAAGTTTTTCAAAATTGTTTTTGGGGTTCGAAAAAATCAATCTGTTGTCCCCGACAACGGCGCCAAATTGATAATCGTCGTTTTGCACTATCAATCACTAAGATGGTTAATCCTAGAGTTTATACATTTTTTACTTCCGGTTTTAAGGGTAGTATAGAAGGGTCGATCCCACAGGACAACTATTTGGAGATTGTTCTTAGAACCCAAAATTTTTGAAGAACTTTTATTAATTTTTTTCTGTATTTTTAGATTTGGAACGAGAATGTGAAAAAATCGAGTTTTGGGGTTGGTGATTACACTAAGGAATGAATGAAAAATGCACTAACAAGAATAAAGAAAATTGCACAAGGAAAATTTTAGACTATTGTTAGCACAAAAAGAACTATATGAATTGAAAAGACTAAAAATTAAAGAAAGCAAAGGCAAGCAAGAAAGTCGGTGATTGAAATCAAGAGATGGAAAATCAAGGCTCGTAGGGGTTTTCACCACCTTAGCCTAGGCGATAACAACTACTTCTTAGACGACGATTCGAAGAAGGTTTGCAAATTAAAAACTCACAAGAGCTAAACTTCACATGAGCCCATTGGTCCTGGTGCTCATTTTCCTAGTTTATCATCCTAAAAGACGAAAATCTACGGTCATATCAAAACGTCTATGTAATCGATTTTATTGTTCTAAATCTGAATTTCCATGGTCATTTCCATTCGGATTAACATGCGATCCGAAGATCAATCGTCAATTAAAATCGATTACCATCTAGTCGTTTAAGAAGAAGTCGTTAAAACCATGGCTAAGGGGTTATTCCCCTTGCCTCGATAAAAGTCTACTCACTCATGGAGAAAGGGGGGACGGAGGAAGAAAGCATTGAAGCCATAGTCTAGCCCAAAATTAGGAGTCAATCCTTTTGCTAGATACAATAAAATGGCTTAGTTCTTTGTTCCTTGCTCTAGAATTAAAGAACGGAGAAAGAAGATTAAAACCAAGGCAGAAAGAAAAGACGAGAACAAGTATGAAAGAGTTATGCTTGAACTGAGATCTACTTTATTGCAGAATAAGAAGATGATTACAAGAGCAATTGCTTCAACGCTCTAATATAAGAAAACCTGAGATGCCCAGAGAGGAGGAAGTGCCCCTCCTTTTATAGGAGGAGGGGTAGGCTATCCAAAAAAAAGAGGGGCAAAAAAGAGAGGGAGCCATCCTTTTGAATTTTCAGATCTAGTCAACAAACTCTTGATTGTCTTTCTTTAATACAGATTCTCACATCAGCAATTTCGAGCGAATTTCCGTTCCCCGGAGAATTTAAAGTGCGCCCCAAAATATGATTTTCCTGTAGGCCGTTGAATTCCCTTTCCAAATCATATTTGAACATTAAATTCCGCCTTAGGATGTGAGAGTTATGCCAATTTTGGTGCAAGGTATGCATTTAAGTCAGCATTGCGGGAAACTAAATTGTCTCCTACCTTCATCTCTTCTTATATTCATTCATTCCTAAAAATTGAGGAAAATATTATAAGAATTCAATAAAATAATATTGATAAGATCAACTTATAATTTATTTGTGATAGAAGTTATTTTATTGCATGTCAGTCGATTAATAAAGAAAATCTATGAAA
The DNA here is from genome assembly GCA_963693085.1 of Alisma plantago-aquatica. Classification (NCBI taxonomy): domain Eukaryota; kingdom Viridiplantae; phylum Streptophyta; class Magnoliopsida; order Alismatales; family Alismataceae; genus Alisma; species Alisma plantago-aquatica. The sequence goes on along the minus strand of OY856411.1, from coordinate 1,459,040,325 downwards.
TCAAGACTGCAACATTATCCAAAATTAATGCCACAATGGCATGCATCAGGTACCAAGGTGAGAAAGAACTTTGATGCAAGAATAGGAGATGATGAAGGTTCTTGGTAGGCACCATGGAGAGGGTAAAACCACATAGGAGCCATGATGGACATGAGGAAGTCTTATCCTATTTGTTTGTATGTTTGAGGGAATTTTGAGGGCAAAATTCCTATAAGAGGGGAAGGATGTTACAATCTCAATTTTGCATATGTTTTCATAATTGAATTTTAAAGATTTTGTGAATATGGACTTAATTGAAAAGGTTGTAAGCTTTGCTTCAAAAGATGGATTTCTTTGCAAATCTCCCTTTTAATAGGAATTTCATAATTTCTATTATTAGATTAATCCAATAATGGATATAAAAGAGAAGAAAAGAAGAAAAGTCCAAATAAAAGGAAAAGATACAAGATAATGGATATTAAGCAAAGTAATTATGAGAAATACATAGAAATCTCTAGAAAGTGGAGTTAATGGCCACAATTAAATAAATTTTGTTTCTATGTGATTTCTAATAAAAGAAATATGAAAAGAGGAAAAAGGAAATGAAAGATAAAGATAAATCCTTGAAAATAAATATCTTAATAAAGAAATAAGTAAGATAATGAAGAATGAAGCATGTAGATATATTTAGAAGGATAATAAGTATTCTTAAAAAGGAATTCCAAAATCTTAGGATTTATTGGGATCCAAGGAGTCCCAATGAATAAGAAGAAAGAGAAAATAGGTGAGAAATATACATAATTAAGTAATAACTTGCAACTAAATATAGGGAAATGGTTTCTTTAGATAATTATCCCAAACTTGGTCTGATGATAGATTAAGTCATTAATAAGATTCCCTCAAAATTTGGGAAAAATAGAGTCATGGATAAAGAATTATGATTTTTCCAAATTATCCTAAAATGAAAAGGATTTTCCTTAAAATAGAAATCAGACTTTTCTTTTGTTTGGGCACGAGTGATGAGAATCGTTGGATCCTGATCCAACGAGGGCCACTCGTCTTCTAGTTCTAGTCGAACTAGGAATAGGTTGGTGATAGTGGGCTCTTTCCACTCAACTTCACATCTGAGGATACAGAAAGTGTATGGTTGAGTTTGGGAGAGGATTCCACGCAACCTATAGATAGGTTCTTCGCGCTTTAGATGCTTCCATAGAAAATGCCCAATTGCCTAAAAAGGCAGGTGACGGTGGGGGTTGGGAAACCCTAAAATTGGCCCCAAGACCTATATGTATAGCCTCCTCTCGACTCCTCATGGTTACATGTTTTCAACCGGCCATCTCCCTACTTCTTTTGTACCCTGGGTCGATGAGTTCAGGTAGCTCCAGTGAGCTCTCAGCCGAGGCACCGCCGCGAGGCTTTCTGTTGGTTTGAGTGGAGGCGACACTCAATAACCATTTGATTGGTGTCCACCACAGATCGCGTGGAGGATCAACAACCCTGGTAGTTCCGCGCCCCAAGTTAGCAGTGAGTGGGTGTGCGCACCTGGGACCGCACGATTGCGTGTAGTCCACAACGACTCACGATGCGACGGTCGAGGTTTTTCCTAAAAATCCAGGTTGGTCACCCCTTTGGTCAAAATACAAGAAAAATTATGAATCTTGTTTAAATCGCTAAAAATAGATCCTTTGGCCGAAAAATAACAGTAAATAGTGATTTTTTCTTAGAAAAATACGAGGAATCCACTAAAAATAGTTTTTGAGCTTAATTCCTCTTGCAATTCGAAAAGTAGTTAAAGTTGTCAACTATAGTGCATTCACGATTAAGAAACCCTAATTTAAGATGATTAATGTATTGAGAAGGGTTATATGGATGATTAAAGTTGATATTAACCTGTTGATTATAAAAGGACGCATTAGATCAAAAAGGATGAACTTTATTTGTAATTTTATTAATTTAGGGTTCCATGTACATAAATAAGCTTTAATGGGACTTGAAACCCTAATGTTAGTAATTATGATTCTTAATGGATTTAATTGATCAAATTCATGTATAAAATTGAGATTTGATGGCTCTAAGCTATTTTGAATATAAATGTTCCTAATTGTGGATAAATACCCTTGATTTGGTAATTAGGGTTTCCTAGTGGTTTAATGTGATATTAGTGATAAATAGAGTTCATATGTGAATTGAACTATAATGAAATATGAGTTGTCAATTCGAAAGAAACTAAAGGTGATAATTGAGTCTAATGATCTTGAAATAACATAAAAGGATAAATATGGTGATTTTAGTATAAAAGAGAAATAATATACTTTAATTGGGCTTATGATGTTGAAATTAGGGTTCGTGAACTGGCTTGTTAATTAACTTGATTGTGATATTTAGATTGTTAGCCATATTTGTGAAATTTCGGTTGTCCCCACATACCGACATATTCATTTATGCTGACTGATGTTTTGTTTGTCAGTGTTTTACGTACAAATTGAAAAGGACATACAATAAAGTGGCATATTGTGAAATTAAGAAATAAAGTGCAAGGAGGATTAGTTAGAATAGAGTCCAGATGTGGATAGAAGTTAGAAATCCAAGTTTTTGAAAAAAGTATGCAAAGTTTTATTTTATTCTATCATTCATTATAGTGTTGGTAGAATTTAATAATTATTACTGATTATTTGTCGAACCTTTGATCTAGGAAATTGGGATAACGGGTCTGACCTCTTGGTCTCCCTTAATTGGGGGTTACCGAGAGGTGGGGTCGTTACAGTCTCCTACCCAATGTAGGAGATGATCTTCTAACCATTCAATCTTAAAACCAATAGCTGCATCAAACAGCACATAAAGTAAATCTCGGAATCGTAAGACTATAGGGTGACAGCGTGACAAAGCATTAAATGCAAATTCGACTTTTAATAAAGTGTGTATATATATTTTTTCCTTTTCTCTTTCTTCAATTGAGGGTTCAAATTCTATTTTGGACAAAGGCCAATTAAGGCATGTATATTCCTATTATGTAATTAGATTTGCCTTTTGAGATCTTTTAATGTGTTAAATAATCCAAATCTTATTTTCTCTTTCCTCATGCATTAATGACATTAGGATTCTCCAAATTTTATGAAACTTCACCCACAAGTCTTATTTAATATGTTGGATATGAATTTGCCATCAATTTTACATGTTGGAGTTGTTTGTACAATCATTCAATATTTTGAAGGTTCGATACACTTTCTCTCTCCTAATATCACCTTTAAAGAAAACTTTTTCCAAATTGGATGAAAATTTACCCAAAGTCTATATTTAATATTATTTTCCTCTTTGGGAGTAACTTAGTATTTTATTTGATATTTTAGGGAAAACTTATATCTTTTATTTCCTAAATGAATTAAATTAATCATTATTATGTGAATAATGTGAAACTTGATTCCCAAGGCAATTGGGACCCAAGGAACAAAATTTTTAACTTAGATTCCTTTTTTGAGGTTTCCTTTAATGAGCTATGACACAGTTAATATTTGTTTCCATTAATGTCACATTATTTCATTATTATCACTATTGCTTATTCCATTATGTTAATATTATCACCAAAAGAATTATGTGGGATTATTAGCACGAATTTTATATTACTTCATGTGACATATTTTATGTATCCATTATTGGCCTAAGACTAATGTGAAAACATGAGGTTACATTGAGGTGATTTATACATGCATTAGCTCATTATTGTTATACTAAACATCATTTAGGTCTAAACCTTAACCTTGTTTGGCTAAGTCCAAAAGGTTAAACTTGTAGGGTAGGCTTTGAGATCTCGTATGTTACAACACTCCACCCCTAAAAGGGATTTAGTCCTCGACATCTATAGATCCAAACATCAACAACCAACTACTCTCCAGCCCTTAAAAGGATCAACCTAACAAGTCAAACTAATCAAAATCAAGGTATTAGGGCTACCAACATAACTATTAGTTGTGAATGTTTTAGAGATTTATGTAATACATGTATCCAGCTAAAATTCAGAACCATCTAGGGTTGCATTTTAGGTCCTTGTGTCACTAACCTATCAACCCTACATAAACATCCATGAGTCATGGGGTAGGTCAATTACACCTTTATAAAAATCCTAGTCACAACTCCAAAATCAAAACTAGGGTTAGAACTAGATTTAAGATTTCACTTTCAAAAACACCTCACTTTATTAGGACTTAGTTTAGGAAAACTTTGATGAAATCCAAAAAAAATTGTACATATAGTAGTATTATGGAAAGTAATTTTTGCGATAAAATAGATTCGACATAAAACAAAAGATGGATCTAAAATCAATTACGAAAACCAAGTCACAATTTATCCATAAGAAATCTTCTCATACTACTACCTCCTCATTCTCATAACCTAATTGCATCCTCAAGTCAAACCCTATTGCATATAAGGATTCATGTCAGCAAAGACCTATATGATAGAGTATGATCGTCTAACCTCATCGCATAATTAGGTTTACTCATCATGATTCTAATGGATACTTCTCATCATCTTATAAACAACTTAGGAAAAATTTAGGGAAGCATCTAACCTAAAGGGTGACCACATAAGGTAAAGATTCTAACTAGGGAGGCAAATTTGAAATAGTTAGATTCTGACTACCATAGTCTCTGATACCATGCTGTAAGGAGTGGGATCTTAGAGGGGAACCACTCCCTACTAAAAATTTGAACAATAGAACCTCCAGTCCAAACACACTCTTAAGGTATCTTGGAGTGGGTGTAAAATTTTCAAATCATATGCATGGTATTCAAAACAACCAAAGTGCAGCAGTGGAAGAAAATAATGACTATATTAAATTTCTCAACAAGATTACAAAAGTACATCTAAATCTCCCACATAGGGTTTACATGTATGATACAACATAAGGATATAAGATAGAGGGAAGTCTAAACCATAAAAACTTTTTCTCCAAGCTTTATCTCCTTAAGTTATGTCCATGACTTCATGCCAAATCATCCAAATCCTTCACCTAGGGTTGGAAGCATACCCCAGCAAGAAGAGAAAAATAGAAGACATCAGGAAAGGCCGGTATGTGCATACTAAAAATAAAATTGAGCAATATATGGAATAAAAGACAACAATTAAAGTGTAGCTTCCCATAGAAAAGAAAAAGTACCCCCCAAATGGATATCAAGAGAAAAGAATCACAATAAAGAAGATACTTTCCATAAAATAACATAAAAAGATTGTGCCATATATACATCCACTACCAAGGTGGGAAACAAAGCACATTTCAAGAAAGTGGGGCACACACTCCACAATCATCATCAATAATCTGCCTGCATGTTAGATAAGATAGCCCTAGAACAATATAAATACATAGGTAGGAAAGCCTCATAAACTTGAAACCTTATAGAGATGACATATTGCCACTCCCAATATATAACATGGGACAAGCCTCATAAATTTGAATCTCAGGTATGGACCACCTCCAATTGCAAAAGAGCATACTGCTCGAGCAGGAATTTACACATCTGCCCATAAATAAAACCAATGCAATTACACTACTCTAGTGCTACTGAATCACATAGCATGTTAAATATAGAGGCAAGTAAAAAGTATAGTCAGAATAACAAAATTGCCACCATACTAATGGATAATATAAGCATCCACCTCACAATTGGGCAAAAGACATCACATATCATCAAATAATGTTCCAACAAGAACAAAGCATATGTAAGAGACCAAAAGAATATCAAATTATGATCATAAGATCAGTAGACAATAAGATACTTCACATGAAGCATAATTTCCAAAAGAACAAGATAATGTGTAGGCTAATGTCCATAGGACCAAGAGAATGATAAAGATAGGTTATTGCTCAATAAAGAATTATGAGGGATGCAAACGTACATTAAAAGAGAAGAATTAGAAATTGCTCAATGTAGAAATAACGTGGGATACAATCATACCTTACTTCATAGTCTATATAAGTCCAAGATAGATCTAGATCCAAGCCTAGGCCTCCAAAGAACATCTTAAACATATATACAAATTGTGTGTCAATTCCATATTCATTAATCAAACCCCAGAAAACACCTTTTTCTTAATGTGTGAATTAGGTTGTGAAAACCATGACGCATTTTAGGTTACCTTTTCCTGAGTCCAAAACATATTTTATTATATTTTTCTAACTTTTAAATATTTAGTTATGAATATTGTAAGTTATTATTTATTTAGATTAATCCATTAAAATCACATATTTTAAATATTGGATTTGATCAACAAAACCAATACCATTAGATAGTCCTTATTTTTTATTTCAAAACATATTTTATTTTATTTTTCTTAGCTATAAATAATTTATTATGAATTTTGCAACAATTGAAAAATCAAGAAATTCCATATGGTCATGTGTGTGTTATGTATCCATTTTAATCAACACACATCCAGGCTGGACCAATCAAAATATGCCAAGTAAAACCCAGACCTAAGCAAGTCTGGTGCACCAATCAGGGTGTTGAAATGACGGTTTTACCCTCGATATGAAAATGAAGAGGTAAAGAAATGAGAGAGGGCATCCTCGGAAACTCATAAAGTATCATCTTCTTCGTTTTCTCAAACTTCCAAGAACCAAAACTATTGAATCACAACTGCGATGGCTTAGACCTAATCAAGGAGCTTCTGGGAGGCATTAAAATGACTGACCAAATTCTTCATCCCTTGCTAGATGCAAAGACCTAGAACAACCTTGCGAGGTGGCCAGGTCCCAGAGACGACGACTGACTATGGCTGAAACTCCAAAAGTGGAGAAGAGCAACTTGTCAAAGACCAGTCATTGAAAAGGTGTCACACAAACTCGTGATCGCCTCAAAAGGGCCCAGGAGCATAGAATTGTGTGGAGGTGATCGTAGTCTATTGAAATTGAACAACCATGGTTGGCAACAGACATTGACTTTAGGGCAATAATCCTAGCAGTTTCTAGTCCAATTGAGGGCGGAGAAGAGTCGTAAGGAGGTAGGAGGTGCTTCAGACGCCAACATATATAGGATTCTTCTTGGGTTTGGGTTACTGCTACAAGGTGGCAGAGATGGGGGTTTTGTCCAATTTGGGAAAATCCAAGATAGGGAGAGATAGCAGTCATGTGAGGCATGTTGAAAGTGGAAACTTCTCTTGAAACTGGAGCAACAAAAATCATGAAAAACCATCAAGTAAATTGAGAGATATTCGGGAAACAAGATTTGTGTTACTGGACAACCGAAACATGGTCTCCTACCCAAGGTAGGAGACGATCTTCTGACCATCCAATCTTAAAACCAACGGTTGTGATCAAACAGCACATAAAGTAAATCTGGGAATCGTAAGACTATAGGGTGACAACGTGACAAAGCATTAAATGTAAATCTGACTTTTAATCAAGTGTATATATATATATTATTTCCTTTTCTCTTTCTTCAATCAAGGGTTCAAATTCTATCCAAATTACATGAAAATTTACACAGAGGCCAATTCAGGCATGTAGATTTTGACTATGTAATTAGATTTGCCTTTTGAGAACTTTTAATGTGTTAAATAATCCAAATCTTGTTTCTCTATCCTCATGCATTAATGACATTAAGATTCTCCAAATTTTATGCAACTTCATACACAAGTCTTATTTAATGTGTTGGATACGAATTTGCCATCAATTTCACATGTTGGAGTTCTTTGTACAATTATTCAATATTTTGAAGGTTGTATACACTTTCTCTCTCCTGATTTCACCTTTTAAGAAAACTTTCTCCAAATTGGACGACAATTTACCCAAAGTCTATATGTTTTATGTAGATTATGAATCCAAGATTGTCTTCCTCTTTTGGAGTCACTTATTATTTTATTTGATATTTTGGGGAAAACTTGGATCTTTTCTTTCCTAAATGAATTAAATTAATCATTAATATGTGAATAATGTGAAACTTGATTCCCAAGGCAATTGGGACCCAAGGAACAAGATTTTTAACTCCACTTTTGGGGTTTCCTTTAATGAGCTATGACACAGTTAATATTTGTGGCCATTAATGTCACATTATTTCATTGTTATCACTATTTCTTATTCCATTATGTTAATATTATCACCAAAAGATTTATGTTGGATTATTAGCACGAATTTTATATTACTTCATGTGACATATTTTATGTATCCATTATTAAGGTGATTTATGCATGCATTAGCTCATTATTGTTATACTAAACATCATTTAGGTCTAAACTTTAACCTTGTTTGGCTAAGTCCAAAAGGTCAAACTTCTAGGTAGGGTTTGAGATCTAGTATGCTACATACTTCCAATGAGAGATGTATTGAGGTCTCTCTAACAAACATTTCATCTTGTCAAGCTCTGGGCTGGCTAACTGGGTAGCTACAACACAGTCAACATGTCTAGTTTTATCTGGATGTTAGCCACACGGACCCGATCCTCTAAAGACTGCATAATCCACATAAGAAACTCTTCTAGTACTCTCCACTAGCTAGATATGACAACTACACACCTGAGTTGGTTCTGACTAAGTGCATCTGCCGCTACATTAGTCTACCACGGGTTATAGAGGATGGTGAAATCATAATCCTTCATATACTCCATCCATCCTCTTTGTCTCAGGTTTAGGTCCTTCTGAGTCAGGAGGTACTTCAAGCTCTTGCATCCATTATTTTAGTCACAAGATTAAATCTTAACACATAGAATTCAAATCCACTGGATATTTATATCCTCATTTGAAATCTCAATTTGGTGATTACCTTTCTCACCTTGTCTTCCAAACCATTTATCCCTATTTTATCTTAAGGGTGTGGTAATTCCTCCAAATCTCAATTATCATAAAAGATTTCAAGTTAAGTATTTATTCCTCATATCACTTATATCCCTAGTATGGCATGAATTTGTCTCGTCTCTCACACCCATAACAAGATGAAATAAGCATTTGGTTGCAGTCCAAATACAAAACTCAGCCTGCTCTAAGAGAAGAGACAATTCATCACACATCACCATGTCATTTTTAAATCTAGCTTGAATTATTCTCCACATGACTCCAAACCATGAATACCACCATTCCCTCAATTCCACATATACTCATATAGGAATACTTTCCTCATAACCTTTGAGTCTTATCATAACTCCTATTTATGAACCTTAGTCATTTCCTCAAGGCCTCTAGGGTACCGATACTTTTGGGGTGATCTTACCCTTATGCATCTAGGGAGTGCCTCTCACATTCACCCCTCGGGCCCCATGAACTCATGAAGGTGGGCAACCTCCTAACCCATGGGCCTTGGGCAAAATAATCATTACCTCCCAACCCTATGGTCTCATGCATTCAAGGAATTATCAACTCCTACTCCCCTCAGTCTCATCCCTACTTGATCTTAGGAATGACTTAGGGTTCTATCATAACTTTATTTTATTTCATTCACATATTTTTCTTATGGTTCCTTTGATGATATCCAAGCACATTGTATCCTTTAGAATTCTCAGCCGGACTTTCCTTCATCTCTCTGGGCACTCACAGTTTTCCTTATGGCCCTTCATAGGAAATGTGGTGACCTACCCATCTGGGCCTGGTCACTTCCATAGTGACTTTTCTTCATGTCCCTTAGATGTGGTTATACTTGATTCTAAAGAATTGTATTCAATCTATATGATTTTATGTTTTGCACACTTAATCTCTCAAGTTCCTTTAAGTGACCCTTAATGTTACTTTAGTTCTTAAGCTAATTTTAGAACTCACTCTTTTTAGAAGGGTTCTTTCCAAGAAAATATAAAACTGATACTTGAAAACACTAAAGTTCACATAATCACACTTGAACCCAAACTTATATCATCACGTGCAAACATACTTCCTATTATTTCATCCATGCATTTTATTCTTGGAATCCATATTATCATTACACCATATGATCTATCATTCTAGAAAAAAACTTTATTTCTAATTTTGTTACACAAAAACCTAATACATTATGCTCCACATGCCTCAGCTACATCCTTTCGTTAAGTCCTACTTTCCTAATATAAGGGGTTCTATAACCTTCACATTATGACTGCTCCCTAGGATTCATTTTCTTTGTTCTGAGCTTATTTATCACTGACAATGAAAACTTGTGTCTGTCGGTGTTCTTCAGTAACTAGGACCATCCTTTGAGGTGTTGTAGTCATTGGTTGTATTGTCGCTGGACTTGGTCTTCGATGATTGGAGAGGGGATAGGAAACCTAGTTATGTCCTTCTTGCTAATAGTAGTAGCTACCTTCTTCTCAAAATGACACATGCCCTGATGTATTCTCTCACAATTTTGGCACCTTGGGGGGCACTTCTTGGTGCAGGGTTTTGCTTTTCCTCCATTCCTACCCTTTCCATACAGACGTCCCTGGGATTTCCTATTGTCACTCCTTGGACCAGTACTGTCATTAGTGACACCAAGATATCCCTTGGGCAGATGTTAAGCAGTCATAATAGCCTTCTTCATATCTTGGGCAAAGTAAGCTGAGAGGATAGTACAGAAATCCTTCTAGGCCATTGGTTCCATGGTCAGATCTCGATTGATGATGTAATCCTCCCATAAAAGCTTTGTGGTTCCCTCAAGTAGGTGAGTAGCAAAGGGGACCCTCAAGTGGAGTCGTACCCCAAAAATATGGAAGCCATCTTCCAAAGCATGAAGCCAAGCTTCCACCTCATGGCCACATTTGACCTAGAACTTCCGCAGACCCAACTTGACGAAGTCGAGGATGGTTACTTCATGACGAAGGTGGACAGGAAGGGGTTCATCATATTTACCCCTAGAAACACTTATGAGTGTAAGGTCACTGGTCGTCTTTGTGAGTTCCTTCTTTTGTCTCAGCCAAGGATCATTCGAGTAAGGAAAAGGCTTGTCTTTGGTTTCAGGAGCAATAGCATGATCGGAGTCGCCATTGGGCTCATTGCACTTTAGGTCCAGGCCACCTTTAGGGTTTATAATGTCGGAGGGGGCAACTTTAGGCTCAATACCTTCCTTGATGGTGGCCTCTTCTGATCTCTTTCATTTCTTGGAAGCCTCATCTTCTATCATCTCACTTTGATACATATACGCTTAGTAGAAGGGCCTTCCTTCCGGGTGGCCAAGGATGACCATAATCCTAGTGTGTGCCATGCTATTTCACATAAGCCGACTTTGTTAATCTTAGTTGGACATTAACGTTTCCTAGAGTTATATCCATGACATCATGATTATGCATTTTATTATTTGGTGGAGGATACCTTAATTATTATTGTTCATAACCCCAGAACTCAGGAGGAGGTGGAAAGAGAGAAATCCTTGAGAACTTAAAGTTTTTCTAGTGAAAGAGGGTAAATAAGGGATGAAAGTAGATAAGAAATTCTAGAGGTATCTTATTTCGAGTGAAATCCTCATATTTTGGCCAGGCAGTCACAATGATTCTGGGAGTCCTCATAAACTGACTAGCGAGCGGACAAAAATATTGCCATCCCCTAGATAACCGACTAGCAAGCAGACAAAAATCTTGACATCCCCTAGATCATGATCCTTTTCTAGACACCTCCATCTTTGGAAAATTATCTAATAACTCCCTTGAGCTCTAAATAATTCATAAAATTTAATAATTATTTGTGATTATATGGAGAAAACTCTGCCTATGTTTTCATATTTTTTGTAAATGTAGTCATTCCCAAGCTCGGGTAAAGGAGGAGGGTTGGTGGTAGGTTGACAGCCAGCCTATAAAAACTTTGTCACTCTTTCTATGACATGGATCCTTATAAGAATATCGTTGGAGCGTCCCTACCTAGCGACGCAGTGCATCGGCACCCGGGTGCAGTGATCAATATGCAAGGGGTTTCGACACAGCGACGCCCGGTTGTGTTGAAGGATAAACAAGGGTTTCCACATCTTGGACGGGTGTGGGTAAAGAAGCTAGTCCCGCTGCATCATTGCCTGGATGTAGTGAAAAATGTGCAAGGGTTTCCACATCTTGGGCGGGTGTGGGTAAAGAAGCTAGTCCCTCTGCATCATTGCGCAGATGCAGTGAAAAATGTGCAGGGGCAACTTTTTCGACGCAGGCAAGTAAAGAAGCAAGTTCAACAAAAAAGGATTAGAGTTGGATCTTGGAATATTGGCTCTTTGACAGGGAAATATTTGGAGATAGTGGATACCATGATGAGAAGAAAAGTCAATATAGCTTGCTTGCAGGAAACCAAGTGGACAGGGGAACGTTGTAGAGAGATTGGAGACACAGGATACAAAATATGGTATACAGGTATTGATAAACATAGAAATTGCTTAGGTATTATCATTTATAAGATGTTGAAGGATGATGTCGTCAAGATTACAAGGATGGGTGATAGAATCATAGCTATCAAGGTTGTTCTTGGGGGAAATATTTTTAACATTATTAGCACTTATGCCCCCCAAGTTGGCCTTAGCGAGGATGCGAAGAAGGATTTTTGGGATGACATGGATGAATTGATGCAAGGAATACTGATCGAGGAGAAGATTGTTATTGGGAGTGATTTAAATGGCCATGTGGGGAGTGGTAATGCTAGATTTGAGAGAGTTCGTGGTGGTTTTGGATATGGCAACAGGAATGGAGAAGGAGAGAGGATATTAGATTTTGCAGTTGCATATGATATGATTTTGACAAACACCCATTTCAAGAAAAGAGAATCTCATAAGATTACTTTCAAGAGTGGGCACAACTGTAGCCAAATTCATTACCTCCTTACAAGGCAGGTGGATCGTAACATATGCAAGGATTGTAAAGTGATTCCTGGCGAAGAACTCACGACCCAACATAGGTTGGTAGTTTTGGATATTAACATGAAGATCAATAAAGGCAAACATAACGGAAACCAAGATAGCAGGATCAAGTGGTGGAATCTTAAAGGAGAAAAGAAATTGACTTTTCATGATAAACTCATCAAGGAGGTAACTTGGAACTTGGAGTCTGATGTTAACATTGTGGCATAACATGAGCTCCTGCATAACAAAAATTTCCAAAGAGGTTTTGGGGGAGTCTAAAGGTTGTGAACCTCCACAGAAGGAGACTTGGTGGTGGAATGATGAAGTACAAAAGGCTATTAAACTGAAAAGGGAGATCTATAGGAGCTTGCCCAAATCTGGAGATGATGCAACGTTCCAAAGATACAAGCAAGCAAAGAAAGAAGCTAAAAAGGTGGTTCGGGAGGCAAGGTCTAGATATTTTGATGATATGTATAAGAAGCTGGACACTAGAGAAGGGGAAAAAGATATATATAAAATGGCTCGTATAAGACAAAGGAAAGGAAGAGACTTGAGTCAAGTAAAATGCATAAAGAATGAAGATGGTAGAGTATTGGTGAAGGATGATGATATCAAAAACCAGTGGAGAAATTACTTCCATAAGTTTTTCAATGGAGATACTGCATATAATGTTAGCGACGTATGACATGAATACAAGAGATATCATTTACACATGACGAGTTTCACCATTTGAGGTCAAGAATGCTCTGAAAAAGATGAAAATGAGAAAGGCATGTGGACCAGACAATATTCCCATTGATGTATGGAAGATTATGGGGGATGAGGGAGTTACGTGGTTAACAAATTTCTTTAACAAGATCATGAAGACCAAGAAGATGTTAGATGAGTGGAGAAATAGTATTATAGTCCCAATCTACAAGAACAAAGGTGACGTTCAAAGCTGTACAAACTATAGAGGTATCAAGCTGATGAGTCACACGATGAAGCTTTGGGAGAGGATTATTGAGCAGAGGTTAAGATCTATAACGCAGGTGTCAAACAACCAATTTGGTTTCATGCCTGGAAGATCAACAACATATGTTATTTTTCTGATAAGGAGGCTTATGGAGAAGTATAGACAAAGCAAAAGAGATCTTCATATGGTGTTTATCAGTCTAGAGAAGGCTTATGATCGAGTACCCAGAGAAGTGTTATGGGTGGTTTTGAAGAAAAAGGGTGTGCCTATCCAATACATTGACTTGATCAAAAACATGTATGATAGCTCTACTGCAAGTGTCAAGACTCCTGGAGGAGAGACACCAACTTTTCCTATTACAGTTGGGGTACACCAAGGATCCACACTCAGCCCATATCTATTCGTTGTGGGTATGGATGAGTTAACAAAGAAAGTTCAGGATGATATTCCTTGGTGTATGTTATTTGTTGATGATATTGTTTTGATTGATGAAACAAACGATGGATTGAATGATAAAGTTGAATGTTGGAGAAAGGCATTAGAATCAAATGGATTGATGATTAGTAGGAGCAAAACTGAGTATATGCATTGCAATTTCAGCCAATCTCGCAGTGTGAATGATGGAGCCAAGTTGGACGGAGTAGATATACCAAAATGTGAAAAATTTTGTTACTTAGGTTCTATTATTCAAATAGACGGGGATGTCCAAAATGATGTTTGTCACCAGATCACTGTAGGATGGTTGAAATGGAGGAGTGCAACTGGAGTTTTATGCGATCAGAAGATCCCTCTCAGGTTAAAAAGTAAGTTTTATAGAACAGCTAAACGACCAGCCATGCTCTATGGGAGTGAATGTTGGGCGGTGAAGAAACAAGGTCTCAACAAGATGAACGTGGCTGAAATGCGTATGCTGATATGGATGTGTGGAAAGACAAGAAAAGATCGTTTGAGAAATGACTATATCATGAATAAAGTGGGGGTGGCGAGCATTGAGGACAAGTTGCGTGAGGGCTGACTCAGATGGTACGGACATGTGCAATGCAGACCTACTAGTGCGCCTATACGAAGCAATGATATTGAGCCAAACACTATAAATAGAAGAAGAGGAAGGCCTAAATTTACATGGGATGAGCTTATAAAGAGAGATTTTGAATCTCTACATCTCAATCAGAATATGGCCCATGATAGAGCTGAATGGAAACGAAGCATGCATGTAGCCGACCCCAACATAGTTGGGATTGAGGCTTAGATGATGACGATGATGATGATTTGTGATTATATGGAGAACCAAACTCTGATGCCAAATGTAACGACCCCACCCATCGGCAACCCCCAATTAAAGAAGGCCAAGAATATAGAGTTGTTATCTCAAAATAGGATCATATGGTTTTGCAAATAGTCAAAAATTATTAATAAATTATACCACAACTAAGCTTAAACAGAATAAAAATTTTCTTTTCGCATACCTTTCAAACCATAGGGATTGAGTATTTTACCCCAGATAGGAATCTATCTATCTACAATCCTCCAATCTTTATTTAGCTTTATTCTTTCAATGTCGCTTTAAATGATTATCCACTTTCTAGTAAGCATATAACTGCATGTAACCTAAAATGTCAACAAACAAAATGTCGGTCAGTATAATGAATTATACTGGTATGTGGAGGAACAAGAGCTTGTGTTTATTTATAACAACATACTACAACCAAATTATTGCTTAACAGATCAATTTTTATGTTTTAAACATAACTACTCAATCCTAACATATCCAAGCCTCTGTGTTGTCCCTACAGTGGACATGGATACTACCTTTCTCATGTGGTATATCCTAAATAGCCCCATTTGATCCTGCCCTAAAGGTAGACCAAGACATAGAGTTGTATAGTCATATAATCCTACTCAAAGGTAGACCAAACATCAACTCATGATATTCTATTGAACCTACCCTAAGGTAGATCAATACCTAGATCATCAATTTCACACAAATACTCAAAACTACAGAGGAGGACTAGGATCTAATCTAGTCATGTATATATTTATGGTGATAGCAATAGTCACTTTATAGTTGCAAGAATTAAAGTTCATGCAAGCAGTTAATTTCAAGCAATCGGTAAATACTTAGAAATCACTGTGAAACTAGAGCGATTAGCCATAAGCATAACCACATAATTGATTTGGAAGTCTCAAAAATAAGCAAGATAGCTAATCCAACCAAGAAGTCAAATCAGCCAAGTCAAGCAACCAATCAAGCAAATCTTGATCATGAAAAGCATATATAATACGTAATTGTTACAGTTACCTCCAAACAACTCATATTGACTTGGGATTCCATTCTAAGGTTTATAAGCCTTATTAGGTTTAAAAGTTAGGGTTTCTTGGTTCTATTTTCTAATTTTTACCCTTTTTGGTCAACAAACCCTAAAAGCACTTTTCTACTCACAAAACCCTAATTACAATAATTATCCACATCAAGGGTCTTTATTGTCAATTTAGCTTAAAAACATCATATCTTTGTCTTACTTTTGTATTTTCATAATTAAAACCATTAAAACTCACAATTATCAAAATTAGGGTTTCTAGGCCCATTAATGCACTTTTATAATCATGGAACCCTAAATTAAGCAATTATGTACAAATATTATTCAACACTTTTCTAATCCCTCCTTTTTATGTCAACAGGTCAATATTTAACTCATAATATTCATGGAACATTGTTAGATCTATTTATCATTAAAACATAGGGTTTTCCATTAATAAAACTATTAAATATGGCATCTTTATACACTTTTCGAATTACAAGCAGATTTATGCCTCAAATATATTTTTATCGCATTCTATGAATTTTTTTTAGCAAGATTCATATATAACACTTCTTCATCGGATAATCCCATTATTAGTTATGATTTTCCTAGACAAATTATTTTTAAGCCAATCAGGACCTACCACCTAGGCAGAGTATCTATGCTCACCACCTCAGCGGCTCAGCTCGCATTTAAGCAGATGGATAAGTACAGAAACAGAAGGGTAAAAAGACCAAAAGGATTTACCTGGTCTGAAGACGGTCGAGGGGCAAGAACGTAATTCTCTCCTTCGTCTTCTATATACTTATCTCGTGAGCTACAGACCTCATGTAGTCACCTATGTGGTTGACTCTAGGATCTTGGCCTCCTCAGACATGGGTGAAGGTTTTGTTACCTCCGATGAACCTTGGTGGATTGATTGATTGCCTCATTTGCTCGCCTTCTGCTCTGAAGCGACGAATCGATGACGAACAACTCCAACGAGGTGTGTGTCAGGCCAGGGGCGAAGTTTGAGATGAACAAGCAATTGATTGCTCCAGGGAGTTTGCATGATCAGGGTGATGCTTTTGGAATGATTTGTTGCTTCACAGAGGGAGTATGTCCCCCTATATATACATTTAGGTTCATGGCTAGTGGCGGTGAATTGGGCATATCACCAGGGATCTCCCAAACCTATTGAAATTTGGAATCAACAAGTTTGTCTTGTTCTCCCGAAGATGATGGGACTCCTACCAAGGTTGCTCGTCCTCTGAGCATCGAGAATTTTGACCTAGAGTCCATCCTTTCACTGTTCTTGTCACCTCACATGACTAGAGGTGAGGGTCAAATTAGGGTTGTCGTGTCTCAAGTTTGATGGTCCTCATCTCATGCGCATCCGATATTAACTGAATAAATCAAATTCTAATTTGATTACAAATTCTGACTTTTATGTATATCCCACTCACTTTAGGAAACTTTCAAAAATTCATAACTCCTAAACCACACATCTTAAATACCAAATTTTAATGGAACCTCTTAGCTAATTTAATCTACTCGTGTGCCAAGTCTGGAGTTAAAATTCGAAAATAAGAGAGACTTTTCTTCATATGCAACTTATCTATTAAAAATTTATATTTTATTCATATTTCCTCTCTCTTTCTCTTTTATTTCCTCTATTTGGATTCCTTTTACCATTAGAAAACAAGTGGATTTGAAACCTAATCCATGAAGGTCATTCATACCAATTTCTATAGAATTCTACATAATCCTCACCATTATCTTTATTTCTTTTTTCTATTATTTATTATCATATTTCTTTTATCTTTTCTTCCCTTTTATCACATTGGACTCTCTAAATGGTAGGATCCACAAAAACACACATTCAGGGGAAATATTGCGAAAGAAACCAATTCATTGAACATAAATCATACAATTTCCATACATACACGTGTTATTGGAAAATTGCATTTCAAACCATACAAGCAAAAATCAAGGTTAAAATACCCATCCTCTGTCTCATGGAAGCCATCACACTTCTCACTGTTAAACTATACTTGGATCTATTGTATCACAGTGTTACTATGTTGTACATCCCTGATCCACTGTCTCAACATAGGCTTCACTTGTAGTTGTGCCAGTAAACCTACTAACAGGGAGACTTCCAACTTCACATTCATCTGACTAAGGAGACCAACATGTCTCTCTTATGGCACACCAAGGAGTAAAACTACACTTTGACTTCAAATGTCGGCAAAGAAGACTTCCTACCCAAGGCATCTACCACCACATGGGCTAAGAATGCATCACAACCTTGCCTCATCATCTTCTCTGCCACCATCACCGACACCAAATAGGTTGGAAGAATCTTCCTAACCCCTTGGAAGATCCACGTCACACCATCATCAAAAAATGTCACCACTTTAGAACTACATTCCAAGACCACCTGATACTTCTCCAAGGTGTCCATTCTAAGGATCACATTGGATCCATGCATGTCAAGTGGTATGAGACAAAAAACACTAGGGGTGAATAGGGTTTTACGATAATTTAAAAATTATTTAAGCAAACAACCACAAAAAGATTGGAGAAGGATGTAAGGGGCTTAGAGTGGTTCCACCCTTAGAAAATACTAAGGGAGTCAGTCCACTACCCAGTTGTTCCCAACTGGGATTTTGAAAGAATTGTATTTTATTACCTCACAAGGATGTTACATAAGATACAACTACCTTCAGAACCCTTAGGATAGCCTTCACCTACAAGTAGTCCCACCAACCTTGAAGCACCTTCCCCAAAGTAACTCCAAGCTCCCCCTTGAAGTAGCCTTCCTCTTAAAGTAGCTTCCCATTGAGACAGCCTTCTTGAAGTAATCCTAAGTCCACCGAGCTACCTTCACCACCTGAAGAAGCTCCAACAACCTCCTTTCCGCAGCATCCAACCTAGAAGTAGCAAAGGAGAACAAAATACAATAGAAGGAACAAGATTGGAAGAAAGAAATAATGTTACCAATTGACTACATCACTTTGATCCTATATCAAGTGTATTGATCTCCTATCCACTGTGGATGAACGTGGTAGTGTGGTGGCTAGGAGATACTAGGCTATAGGACACTAATGTAGAGCTCAATGAAATAGATTGCAAGTATATCTCAGCTTGTTTCTCACAAAGAATGAATCTCAAGTGTAATTGTATGCACAAGTGATGCTTTGGGTGTCCTATAGATTATCCTATTTATAGGAGTGTTTTGCTAATGCTTGGGGATGTTCTAGACACCTTCTAGGATGTTCTTAGTGCTCAACTAGTCATTATGTGTCCACTAATTATATTGCAACGGTTATTTGTTTAATGTTGAAAAGTGCAGTCCAGAACCTTTCTCAGTCGAGAAGTTTGTCGACCGAGAGTCTCTCGGTCGAGGAATTTTTCGACTGAGGAAAGGTCTGGAATTAGTGTATTGCAACGTTCATTTCCAACTACCAACCACTTTTCAACTCAGTGTAACGTCTATAGAATTTGGTAGAAGGACTATTCTCAGTCGAGAATATTGTCGACCGAGAGTGTCTCAGTCGAGGAATTTTTCAACTGAGAATGTCCTTCTTCCAATGTGTTGAGCCATGTACTAAGTGTGTGTATCAATGTGTAATTGTTCTTCTATCTTAGGGGAAGATCTATCTAATTGTTGTGAGTGGATAGGGAAGATCTAATGCTTGATTTATATGATGTCTAAGTACTTGTACATTATATACTTGTACAAGTTTTTACATTTGAGTACACTCATGAAAATAAAGCAATTTTAACAAATTGATCTTCCAAGTTTTGCTATCCACCACCTTATGTGTTTTTCCCTAAAACACTCAAATAGCAAGTTAGATTCACAAGAATGAAATGTGTGTCATCATCAAAACAAAGGCATTATAATAATGTCCAATTTATCCAACAATCTCCCCCTTTTTGAAGATGATAAACATTTCCAAAATATAAATCAAGGAAATATAAATCATATGAGTTTCATACCTAAAGTTTACCTTTTGCATCCATTCTCTTGAAGTGTGTGCTAGCCAAGAGATTATGAAACTCATTTTACTTTATGTTAATGATTTAGATTATTCCCCCCCCCTTTTTCATTTCAAAAAGATAACCAAGATAAACATTAAGTATGACTTTTATTTATCCCCCTTAATTTGATAATTTGATTCTCAATTTTTTTAAATCAAGGGTAATCAACATAATTTAATGCAAACCACTTATTTTTATGTCAAATTTAGCCAGAATTTATTTGTCAATCATTTGCAAAGGATGTTAATCCTTGAAATGATATGAGATCCTTTTAGGTTCATGGCATATGTGTTTTGATTTCTCAATCATTTACAAGGGATGTTAAGCCCTAAAATGATATGAGATCCATTTAGGCTCATGATGGATATATGTATTGATTTCTTATCCATTTTACAAGGGATGTTAAGCCCTTAAAATGATATGAGATCCATTTAGGCTCATGATGGATACATGTATTGATTTCTCATCCATTTTACAAGGGATGTTAAGCCCTGAAAATGATATGAGATTTTCTTTACGGCATAGTAGGATCAAGAAATATTTACAAATTTTTGTGAGCTCCCCCTAATCTTATAATCAAGATAGTTTAAGAATAACAAGAATTAAAGTTTGATTACAATAAGTCAAACCTTTTATGAGAGATTTGCACTAAAATCTTATTTTCAACATGATGAACAAGTTTTGGATCAATATACTAAGATTGAGTACAAAGAAATGATTTAATATCACAAATAAGCATTCTGCCAAGCTTATTTTAGGTCTACCATGACTTTGATTGGGGCACCCCTCGGTCGAACTCTTTTTCGATCGAGAGGCATTTCTACAGATTTCCAGTTTAAGCATTCATAATGATCCACTTGATTGAATATAAAGCCTTTATGTAATAGGTGGATACCAGTTTGAACGATTATAGCTTAGGATCAAGTTTGTATAGAACTTAATTCATGTGAGCAATATTTGATTTTGAAATGGTGTCTTACTCTTGATTTGCTTAGAATAGGATTTAGATAGAATAATTTTATTCTAAGAAAGATCTCTTATTCCACTAGTCTTCCCATTTAAAATTTTCTCAATTATGATCATAAAGTATGTCTTTTCTTCATATAAAGAAAAAAAATTTTGAGTTTGCAAGGAATATAGCTTTGAAATTCCTATATAATTTAAATACTTAGAACAATTTATCATGTAAAGTTTTATTTCACAAAATTTGCAAGTAGAGTATTTGATTTTCAATCTTAGAGAAAAATTGTATGAATATGACATCATCTCTATTTGCAAGAATGTGAGCCATCATAAACAACTTGATGACAAAAACAATATCTTTCTCAATCAATAGAGACAAGTCCATAAGTTCTATTGATGAAGTTTTCTCAAAACAACATAGTTCATAATTTTCAGATTGGCCAAGGAATACTTTAGGCAAACCATGTATAAGATCATATCCTTTTAAATAGAAATTGAAAATATATGAACTTGCAATCTATGCTATATTTGGATTGATACATTTTTGCAATAAAGCATGTCTAAATTTTAGTTTGCAAAAAGTATATAGGTTTTCAATCAACATGTTTTGTAACAAGTTCAATAAGAATGTTATAATCAAAGTATACTTTCATTTAATAAGTCATGATGCAAGCTAATAAATATGTTTAAAAATTGTCTCCAAGATTCATTCTTGATTTGCATATTAGATCAACATTAATAGCAAATTGATAGCAAACTGAAATAAATTAAGCAAGTTTTACAGAACTTCAGTCAGTCAAACTTTTTCTAGACCAAAATGTTCTCAGTCGACAACTTTCTTGACCGAGCAAGTTACTGTTTGTCCATAAAGTACAGGTTCGAGACAGAAACTTGTTTGGTTGACTATTTTCTCGACTGAAGAGTATCTTAGTCGAGGATTTATTTGACCGAGAAATTTTCTATTTTAGCAATTATTTTCAAGTAAAACATAAATTACTTTCAATACAATTACATAAATATGCAAATTAAAGCTCAATTTAGTTGAGATAAGACATTTTGAGTATCAAAACAAAGCTTTAGGTCAAATTTCAACTAATCAAGTTCAATATTTCTATGTTTGGAGTTTTGGAATCCAAACTATATCTGTCTCATTTTTCTTGTATGGGCAAGAAAATGAATAATGTCCAAGATGTAAACAGTAATGACAACATATAGAATCAATTTCATTTATCTTCTTAGCTAGATTGTCTTTAGGCACATACATGACTTTAGTCTTGGGTACTTGTGTCCTTCTTACTCAAGGTTTTTGATAGGATTTACCTTTGGGCTTATAAGCTATTAATCCTCTCCTTCCAATCTGACCAGAAGAATCATTTAAGATCTTATCAAGAATACCATTGTTTTTCAAGCTACTAATTTCCTTTTGTAACTTAGCAATTTCATCCAACCTCGTTTTAATATCTAAGTTTGCTTGATCTAAGTTAGATGGCAAACTATCTCTTTCTTTTACAATGGCATCATAATCTAAATGAGTGCATAAAATAGGTTGAGTTTGAAGATTATTCAACTTAGCAAGTAATTCAACCTTTTCTTGAGAAAGAAGATTATAGTTTGTCTCTAGAGTAAGTAACCTTGTATTGCAATCATTAAGAGAAGATTTTAAGGTAGAATTTTCAGAAATAATACTTTCTTTTTTAGAAGTAAGATCATTTAATTTAGCATACAACCCCTCATTAGTTTTAGTAACTCTTTTCAGTTTCTTTTTATAATCAATATACTTATCATGCAATTCATCAATGCTAGCAACTAACTCTTCTTTAGATAAATCAAATAAGCTTACCTCATCCTCTTCTTCATCGATTGTTGCAATGAAACAACATACCTTGTCTTCTTTATGAGTACTTGATTGTTCCCTTCCATCTTTGTGGAACTTTCTCTTTGGACAATTAAATGTTGTGTGCCCTTTTCTTCACATTCAAGGCCCCACCTATTGCTTGTTAAAGGTTGACTCACATTTCTCCTTTCTTTGTAGAGGTTGTAGAGATCACCACCCACCATCTTGAAGACTCGATTAGAGCTCCTTGAAGCCTGCTTTGATACCAATTGAAAAACACTAGAGGGGGTGAATAGGGTTTTATGAGAATTTTAAAAATTATTTAAGCAAACAACCACAAAAAGATTGGAGAAGGAGGCAAGGTGTTTAGAGTGGTTCCACCCTTAGCAAATACTAAGGGACTCAATCCACTACCTGGTTGTTCCCAACTGAGATTTTGAAAGAAATTGTATTTTATTACCTCACAAGGATGTTTCATAAGATACAACTACCTTCACAACCCTTAGGATATCCTTCACCTAGAAGTATTCCCACCAACCTTGAAGCAGTCTTCCCCGAAGTAACTCCAAGATCCCCTTTGAAGTAGCCTTTTTCTTGAAGTAGCTTCCCGTTGAGACAGCCTTCTTGAAGTAATCCTAAGTCCACCAAGCTACCTTCACCACCTGAAGAAGCTCCAACAACCTTCTTTCTGCAGCCTCCAACCTAGGAGTAGCAAAGGAGAACAAAATACAATAGAAGCAACAAAATTGGAAGAAAGAAATAATGTTACCAATTGAGTACAGTGCTTTGATCCTATATCAAGTGTATTGATCTCCTATCCACTGTAGATGAACATGGTAGTGTGGTGGCTAGGAGATACTAGGCTATAGGACACTAATGTAGAGCTCAATGAAATAGATTGCAAGTATAGCTCAGCTTGTTGCTCACAAAGAATGAATCTCAAGTGTAATTGTATGCACAAGTGATGCTTTGGGTGTCCTATTGCTTGTCCTATTTATAGGAGTGGTTTGCTAATGCTTGGGGATGTTCTAGACACCTTCTAGGATGTTCTTAGTGCTCAACTAGTCGTTATGTGTCCACTAATTATATTGCAATGGCTATTTGTTTATTGCTGAAAAGTGCAATCCAGAACCTTTCTTAGTCAAGAAGTTTGTCGACCGAGAGTCTCTCGGTCGAGGAATTTGTCGACTGACGGAAGGTCTAGAATGAGTGTATTGCAACGTTCATTTCCAACTACCAACCACTTTTCAACTCAGTCTAACATCTATAGAATTTGCTAGAAGAACTCTCGGTCGAGAATATTGTCGACCGAGAGTGTCTCGGTCGAGGAATTTGTCAACCGAGAATGTCCCTGTTCCAATGTGTTGAGCCATGTACTAAGTGTGTGTATCAATGTGTAATTGTGCTTCTATCTTAGGAGAAGATCTATCTAATTGTTTTGAGTGAATAGGGAAGATCTAACGCTTGATTTACATGATGTCTAAGTACTTGTACATTATATACTTGTACAAGTTTTTACATTTGAGTACACTCATGAAAATAAAGCAATTTCAACAAATTGATCTTCCAAGTTTTGCTATCCACCACCTTTGTGCTTTTCCCTGAAACACACAAATAAAAAGTTAGATTCACAAGAATGAAATGTTTTTCATCATTAAAACAAAGGGATTATAATAATATCCAATTTATCCAACATGAGATCCACTTGAATGTTATGTCCGGAAAAAGAAAGGACACGGGAAGGACAAACCTCCTACAACTCAGAGGAAGAAACCAAAGGGGTTTCTAAATGATGACTATCATGTCTATGACTAATAGGCAAAGAACAGCTAGAAATCACTTCTCAAGTGATGAAAGAGTGTGTAGCACACGAGTCAACCAAAACAGATATAAAGTAAAAAGAAGACAAATTAGAATGAAATAACTCCATCTAACATGTAACAACTCGTGGGTTGACCACTCCTTCTGGCTGACTCATGGCGTAGAATTGATCTATTTCCTGTTGTCACCCCCATCCGCTGGTGGCTTGTCCAGAAGAACTAGCTTGTGACCCATGTCCACGTCATCGGCCTCTATTGCTACTAAACTATTGTCTCTATGAGCCTTGTTGATTCTTCCTCAGCTGTTGGGTCACCTCCTCATCTCTCATAGGGAAATATAGTCTTGTATGCCTGGTCTGTCCACACTTGTAGCACATCTTGTTCTCATATTGTCACCTAGATGGCCCGATCACGGTCACGGATGCAACACTATGCGCTCCTACTGGTAGAAAACTATGGCTTCTACCTCTGCTAGGTGACCACTAAGACTGACTTGTTGATCACTATTTTATCAGTGGTACTAAAAGCCTAGGCTTCTTAAAGCCTTCATAAGAATGTCCTTGATACTTCGTTGGCCTCTTCTTAGCATTCTTCTCATGCTTCTCCACCATGGATCATTTTACCCTCCTAACTGACTCCATTAATATGACAAACCTCTCATGATTCTCCAAAGATGACACTGGGGTAGTCAAATTCGTGCCCAGACCCTTCTCAAAATGTTTGATCCTCTCCTGACCTGTAGGATCCATATGAGGACAGAACCTTAGCAGCTCCATAAACTTCACCTCATACTCATTGATCAACATGGATCCATGTCGGATCCTCTCAAACTAGTTGATCATATCATCTCGGTAGGTCTGAGGAAAGTACAAACTCACAACCTCCCATCAGAACTCCTTCCAACTGATCTTAACACCTGGTCTCTTCTCCTTCTCAATGGCTCACCAACGGCTAACACTCCCCTTCAGAAGATACACAACATGCTTCACTTTATATGCCTTAGGGATGTTGCGGATCTTAAAGGCCTTCTCCATCTCTGTCAACCATAGATTTGCATCCATTGGATCCGCCATACCAACATACTCCACATCCCCAAATTGCCTCTGCCTTTCAAAGATCTTCCCAGAACCCAAAGATTCCACATTTGGGACTGCTACTCTCACTTGAGCAATGGGCATTTGGTTCGCCATATGTGTAATTGTAGCCATAAATTGTCCAAACATGAACTAAAAAGCAGGATTGGCCACCATTGTAGGGTCTAACTGGGGAACCTCAGGCATATCATCCACCCTCTCATGCTTCCTTGCACCACCTCCTGGTACATCAACACTTCTCTCAGAAGCATGTTCTTCATGTTCTCAAAGGATTAGATTAAGGTTCTAAGCATCTTATTAAGAAAAGCAAGCATACTCAAGCACTAAGCTAGGTCAGGGGCCTAACAACTATGATGACACCACTGATCTCTATTGTGCCTGAGGTGATAAAAACCTAGGCTTCTTGAAGCCTCTAGAAGAATACCCCTGAAACTGAGCAGGCCTCTTCTTAGCATTGGCTTCATGCTTCTCAACACCCAACTGCTCTATCCATCTCACAGACTCCATGAAGGTAGCAAACATATCCCTATTCTCCACAACAGACACCGTCATCGTCAACTCTGTCTCAACCTCTTCTCAAATCGTCGGATCCTCTCCTTATCTATTGTTTCCATGTAACGATAGAACCTCAACAGCTCCATGAACTTCACCTCATACTCGTTGATCATCATCAATCCCTATCGGATCTTCTCAAACTGTAGTATCTTCTCATCAAGATACGTCTCTGGGAAGTATTGACTCACAAAGTCTCGCCAAAACTCCTCCCAATTGAAAACTACTTTAGGTCTCTTCTCATTCTCATTGTCCCACCAATGGTCAGCATTGTCCTTCAATAGGTACACCACATGATTCACCTTATCCTCTTTTGGGATATTGAGAATCTTGAAATCCTTCTCTAACTTTGTTAGCCACATGTCTGCATCTGTCGAGTTTTCCATACTTGCATACTTTATGGCTCCCACACGTCTCAACCTCTCAAAATATTTCTCAAAATCCTAGGATTCTACATTGGGAACAATAACCCTCTCTTGAGGTACGGGCGCTCTATCTGAAATATGTGAAATCATGACCATCAACTATCCAAACATGGACTAAAACACAGGATTGGCCATAGTAGCTGGGTCAAATGAGGAACCTCAGACACTCCATCTACTCTTGCCTACCTCCTAGCACCACCTCCTGGTGCAACAAAGCTACTCTCAGAGCGTTCTTTATGTTCTCCCGACATATCTACATAAGAAGAAGCTATGATCAGATATGTTGGATGACACAAGAACAGACACAGTCCTAGTCCTATGTCCCTATAGACTCAGCAAACCTAGAGCTCTAATAGCAACCTTTTCATGTGATCACCTGATACCACACAAGCAAGATTACTCAAAACAAAGCATGTGATCAATAGCTAAACAACCACATAGCCATAAAAATAGGTAAATTAAAACCAATCTCATATAACCATCACATCATGAAAACATATTACATCAAGGTTTACAAAATGTAATATATCACATATGATACTAGGTATTCTTGTCTGTACAGTGGCCATCTACACACACCTTCTACAAAAGAACTTGTTCACATAGACAAGCCATATATATACAAACCATAGCATACAGTCAAAACATGTGTCGATGTACATCATCTACAAAAGACATCCCTTCCTAGACCTAAGAGTATAGGGACAAAACTAGGACTCTACTTCACAACAAGCATCCATCCAACCTTCAACAACTACTAATCTCTGAGTTGCTTTTCCTCAACAACATGATCTCTACCACATCATTGACAACTGCCTAAAAATATGTGGAAACCCACGGGTGAGACCCATGTCCCAACGAGAGATATAACTCTCGGACAACGGTTATTATTACCACAGATATATTACTATTAAACATGATGAGAAGATTCAACTAAATGAATAATTTAAACTAATTACACAGGTTAAGCAGATTGAATAACTGTAACAGATAAACACAGTATCATAATAAGAAGGAATGTCAATAACATGTATAACAGCTAATTCTCTTAGCGCATTTTATAACAGCTAAACGATACTAAAAATAAGGCAAGGGTGAACATCCAATGTGAATCATGTTCACCCTACACAGATATACTAGACGTTGTATAACGTCTTTTATTAAGCCCTAATGATTTGAGTCGTACCACCCAAATCCAACTGACCATTGCTAGGTCAAAATTAGTGCCATACAAGATTTAGGAAGAGTTAGAATCCAATATCTTCTCCCTACTTAGTCAGTATGAATTAACACCGCATACATATCAGTCAACCTGCCATCAGCAACATATAGTTAAGCTAAAAACACCTAGCCGGCCTTGGTACATGTCATGGTGATAGACACTAGGGTACAAAGCCCTACCATTGAGGTACAGCCACAGTTGTTCCCACTACTGTCCTCACTAATCACATATATAACACCAGGACACGACTGCAAATGTTCTCAAACATCTTTGGAATTGGATGACAAGGGTGTACTCTCCAAGCACCTCACATACTCAATAGTATGTGCTCCGATTTTCCCTTAGGAATAATCATTTTACCATCCAGCAAGTCCTGACGCTGGAATGGATCTATGGTCAGAGCTACTACATGATTAGGGTTCTACTTGATTAGTTAATGCCAATTGGGTGCCTTTAAACTGCATCAATCAAGTTACATACAAACCCTAGAAAAATTATAAAAATATAAGGGTGGGTTACAACTTTAGAAGATTGAAGACATATGAAACATAAAGCTTATCACATCATTACATGGTACTGTTCCACTGCCATACACAAGTCCATCACCATTATCAAATTATCATGGGATATCAATACCTCCATATCATTAGAGGATATCAACTCAATTAGAGCACAAAATCATTACCAAGGTCATAAGACCATTCACATTGTTCCCTTCAAGAACATTATTATTTGTCCATGCCTCATCAAGGCTCATAATCACCACAAATGTGTCACATAAGAGATATCACAATCAGTCATTAGCTATGATGCTTATTCAACAAAAACATAGGATTACAACCTTAGGAGAGAGAAAATACTTTATCATCATGATAATTACTTAAGAAACTAAGCAACATCATCATGTCTAAAATTAGGGTTAGGTTCAACATTGTAACCAAATTAGGTTTTCAGATCAACAACTTAACACTCAACCCTAATGACCACTATCTCCAACATTCTTGGAAGAAAAAAGGTTAACTATCATTATTACAAGGTAGAAACACAAGGAAATCACAAGTCTAGGGATTTTCATTGACCGAATAGAAATAGGTCACACCATCATCATCGTTCGAAGAGGTGAATCACCCAAAGAGACCACCTAGGTCAAAAATAGTGATCGAAGGGAAAACAAAGACATGTGTTCAAATGAAGAGAACTAGGTCAAAGAAAACTTGGTGATCGAAGATAACCTCACCACTTAATCGACTAAAGAGAGTTTGAAGCCAATCAATCACAAGAATGGAACCTTGACAACCAAAGAACACTAAGTACATTGGTGACCGAAGGAGAATATCAACCTCTTCATCAACCGAGGAAAATGGTCACCCTAGCAACCACACCACATCAAGAAATAGCGACCTTCAAACCATAAACACTCATCAAACACATAGACCATTGCTTGGAAAACACCAAGAGAGAGAAAACCTCATCCAACACAAGATCAACTAGGTTGTTCTTCACCATGAACCTGAAACCATCAAGGAATAAAACACTAAGATAAAATAATATTCTAAAACCCCAAATGCGACCATCACTTGGGGGAAACTGAACTATGAAGTAAGAGAGAGAGAACCATCATTTATACCATCATGAATAAATCCATAACCTCCATTATCAAGAAAGAGAGAAAAATCATGATTATGAGGAAGAAAATCAACACTAAGCACATGCATGTAAGGATCAACACTTCCATCATCAACAAGATAAATGTGTAAAAGATTAGGGTTTACCAAAAGTTGTTATCTACTCAAGAATCACCAAAGAACTTAATCTCTAGCTAAAGATATCATCATCATTCTACTTGGAATTGCATTTTTAGAGATAGGTTATTTTTCATGCAAACATCAAGTGCAACAATAATCGAGGAGAAAGATATATAAGTCGCCTAGAATATGAAGAAACAATTCCAAAAGAAAGAAAGCTACAAAGAAGAAATAAAACCCTAGCTTGATAACCACTTTGGCCAATCTAGCACCACCTCAAAGAGAGAAATAAAACCATATGTTAAAGGGAGAAAAAGAAAGAGGGAAAAAACCCTAGGATGAAAAGATAAGAAAGAAAGGGGTTATTCATCTCAACTCAAGCACCACCATCGAGAACCATAAATTTGGCCAAGAAGAGAGAAGTTACTCAAGAAGAACCACCATGGAGACCCATGGATTTGGCTAAGAGAAAGAAGAGAGGTAGGGTAGTAAGAAAATGAAGATCAAGAAGGGTAGATCACTTACCAAGACCAAGGAACACCAAACGATCACAAAAGAAGAGTTGCTCCAAACCTAGATCAACATGCAAGGGGTTCGGCCACCTTCTCCAACATCAAGAACCACCTTTACCACCAAGAACACAATAGGTATGAGAACCAAGGAGAAGTAAGAAATAAGAGGGTGAAAAAGGAATCACTTGCATGCAAAGGAAGGGATATATATATCCAAGGGTCAGAGAGAGAGAAAGGGGGTAAGGTGTCATGCAAACATGTGACACCTATCCAACATAACTCGCCTATGCAAGCACTAATCTCATGCGTGAGGTAAGGTGATAAAAACAAGAAAATTCAGTGACCAACCTGGTCCAGGAAAGTATCATGATCGATAGAACATAGTGACCCAAAGGAGATCAAACATAGCAACCGCTTAGAATCCAAACCCTAGTGTTTCTTGGCTCATCAATCGCAAAGACCACTAGATGCACTTCAAAAATCACCGACTGAAGAAAACAAGGTTGGGGAAACAACATGATGATCGATGTAAACCAAGGGGGACCATCGATTAACACTCAAGGTCAACATCAAACTAGGGCATCCAAGCAAACCCTAAATCATCAATACAAGATGCCACCGAATCAAATCAAGGTGCAACAAAGTGCCCTAAAGAACCAATCTCTTTAAAATGATGCCAAAACATATGAGGCACAATAAGTATGTGACAAACTGCAAGATAGACCCTAAACATTAGTAAATTGCAACAAGGTCCAAAACAAGCACATAAAGGCATATCTAACTCTAACACCATCCAAACTGGACCAAAATGAAAACATAAGAATATAACATGTTATTAAATAACATCACATATTTAGATTAAGGTTTTAATCATTTAATTATTCAAAGAAAGCAAGATCAACCAAAACGCTAGGTCAGGGTGTTGGTGTGTATGCCCATAGAGAAAGTCATATGATGATTGTAATGGGATACTTTGTAAATAATTTGAATAATAATAAAGGAAATTTTCATCTATATGTTTTAACTATTTTGAGATAATGGTATGACATGATAGATGTCTAAAGAATTGTTTTACTCAATGGTGTATGCCTTGAGGTTGAGGACCTGAACGATGAGATCATACAGATATTAAGAGTATAAATTCTTGTTTTGTCCCTAGTCAGTTGTTATTGTGGAAATAACCATAGACATTAATAACACATAAGACTAGAGTGTGTGTTGGTTGATGACATAATCTCATTAGTCATGATGTAGGATATCAAACCAAGAACATATGTACATGTTAGAGAACAGTGTATCGGCCAGACCCACCATAAGAGTGATGCATGGAAACCACGCTTGGTTAGTCAGGATCAACTCTTATATTATTGGTGGTGACTGTGGTTCTCATACCTGAAATAACTGCACTCAACACATGTCGTTGGGTACACTTTGACATCATCAAATGTGGTTCTGAAATATAGATTGTTATAAAGGTGATGATTGGGTGACATTGACACATGGGGTTTTGACTATGAGTGATAGATATGGGATTTGTCCCTCCTAAGGGAGTATGATATCCTGGCCACTTGATGAGTGAGACTGAGAAAAGCATGGCCATGCGCTTGTGAGTCAATGTGTGACATTGAGCTTACAAATATCTCAAACAGTCTACTTTGGATTAAGAAACATGGATTGAACGTTTGTAGAGGATGACATGTCCATGCCTCAAGTTCAATCTAGATATCAGTGACAAAGGAATTATACATTCATTGTAACACCAATTACGGATTGTAGGGTTGAAAGTTTTTCTCCAACTTTCCTTTTCACTTGGGTAGCACTGATGTGCAACTAGGCACCGCTCTTTGCTTGTGAAGTCATAAGTGGTTATGGACTTTCACTGCCAACGTGAAATGGGACATATAGGGTCACACACATAGGATTAACCTGGAAGAGGAGTTTATCCATGAATGATGTTTGGATTGATTACTAAAGGTGTTTAGGTACTCAATCAAACATTTAGTCAATTGACTTGACTCAGAATCATCAAGTTCAAGTGTTGAACTAACTGATTTGAGTGTCAGATTGATTGAGAACTGTTTTGACTGTGTTTTGCACAATCTGGACCACCAACCGACCGGTTCACTGGTGAACCGATCGGATCATGGATAGTGAGATGACCGGTTCACCCTGGTGAACTGATCGATTCATGTGTCCAAACAAGCAGTGTTGGGTTGTCCCAATTTGTGAGAAAAAGTTTTTCGTTTCACTTGTACAATTCGATTGAGACAAGAATTGATCTTAGTATCAATTAAAAATGAACAAGAAAAGTCAATTGGAGGCAAGTCTGGAAACCGAACCTACCGATTCACTAAGTGAACCGACTGGATCACACTCCCAAACAGTCAGTTCATTTATAAAATGACCAATTCGGATGTCGTAGTGCAATCAGTTCAAGGAAATTCTAGACCATTCTACTCCCACTTTAGTCCCACATTGTCTGAGGCTAAGAAACCTGACCCTGACTCCTCCTATATATAGGGGTAATGGGGGATTCTCAGATAGCACAATTTAGAACATCAGTTGCTCTGCAAAGTTATCCTCTCTGGTTGTGGTAACCGAGAGAGCCCAAGTAAGTGCTACCTGACCAGGTAGGCACATCAAAGGAAAGACAACTACAGGATAACAACTGGTGGTGGGAGAGTGTGTCGGTGACTAGTATGCTAATAGAAGAGGGTGATTCCTTCTAGTATCATGTGGGACAGGATAACTAGAGTTATCGGTGGTCTGTGTGGACTATCTATAGAGGCGGGAGGTTTCTATCGCTCAGGAGGACGACGGTCAACCATAGTCCAGGTCAAGACCAGGAGCTGCACAGACACCGTCCAAGACTAGGTGGCTGAAGACTGCACTAGCTTTGAGGTATTGTCATTGAGCAAGCCTCAGGACCAGGTATACCTCGCTAAAACCATCCTTCCTATTTCATAGTTGTTAATGCAATCTGCTATTTTATGGGTTTTCGTGAGAAATTTTTTATTTCCGTTGCCTTTGTTATCCCATAAAACCCAACAGTGGTATCAGAGCCACGTCAACATTCTATATTTTAGGATTAATCGATATGATTGGTTTTTTTGGTTTTATGCCTTTTATTTATTGCATGTGATGTGAATATTTAACTGGCTTATATGCATGTACAATTTAAATCCACAAATCCCAAATATACATATATGATATGGTATATAAATGTATTTGATATGCGTCGCCTTAAAATGGTTTTTGGTGGATGTGTAGCATAGTTATGGCCTATAAACCCCTATGTGTGTGCTTGGTTGTTTGCATCTCATTCTACATACTGAGTCCCTTCTTGTATTCCCAATGTAACTTGAGATGACTCGAGCTTTCTCTTCTACCTTTGCTCCCCCTGAATGTAACTCGGGGTTTCCTAAAGTAATATGTAAAATAGGATAGTTTATTTCCTATTATGTAGAAGAAGGGCGGGTGCCCAGACGAGCGTTTGGAGGACCGAGACGACTGTCTCATGGAGCGAGATGATTGGCTAGTAGACCGAGATGAACGTCTCATGGAGCGAGATGAGCAAATTGTGGCCTGAGGAAATGATCGATGACCTGATGAACCGATCGTCTATATCCTCTAGACGATCGGTTGGTGGCACCCAACCAACTGGCCTGGAAGCAAGCCGATCAGTCATGGGATGAGCTGATCAACCTAGAGCGGCTATAGCACAAGACTTCATCTTTTACAGGTTGTTGCATATGATGTAGACCTAGATGACCGTAATTCCTTGTGGCTCAGGGAATTACAATAGGATGGCCATAATCATCAGTTTATCATTTCACATGTTTTTCTTGTGGGATATAGAATGTATATGATACGTACTATTTATTATGGTGATTGGATATATATATATATATATATATATATTTAAACCAAACCCTCAATAAATATTAAGTTTTAGATGCCTTCCATTAGCGGCACACATAAAAAGCTTGATTGACAAGCGTAGGCATCCCAAGGGTGGTGCGTTGTCTATCTCATGGAAGTGTGATGGTAGTTGTGTGGGCCCACCAAGCGGGGTGTACTTCTATCGTGTCGGCTTTTGGGTCAGACTTAACTGAGTGGTCTTAATGGGATTAAGCACTTAGAGGCATGGAGATGTTCATGGCAAAGAGTTGTGCATGTCATCTATCCAAGAGTTGCATATCATGCAATTGGTCAGTGTTACCTACCTTAATAATTGATTATGGACACTGGCATTGGCCGGGTAATAATGCAATTGTTTTAGATCTTGACCCACTAGAAGATTGTACGTTGTAATCCTCCGAATTGATGGTGAGGGTTATCAATTTGATTAAAATAGTGGGAGTGGTAATTAACTAAAGGCCTAATTAAATATCATTAAACTTTATTCAACTCATATCAAATCAAAAATGAGTAATTGGAAAATGCAAATGTTTTTTCTTATAGAATCAAATGGCAAATAAATCATCTTTTAAATTGGGAAAATTAATTGAGATAAGTTTCAATAACTGGTTAAGGACTGTGAGAAGTGTTCTGCATAATCCTAAGATACATGTGGCCTTAGAATCCCCTCTATGTACGCTTAAGATGTGTTTGATGCTGATAAGAAGAAGGATAGTTCCATGATAGTGATCAGTGGAATGGAATCCAAGGACAAAGGCAAGGGAGAGAAGGGTTCTCTCGCCAAGTTGAAGTCCATGTCTTCTGTGCTCAAAACATGGAGAGGATTGAAGGAATCACAGAAGATGAAGGAAGAGATAGAGATCTCAACTTTAGGTGTATACATGATAGAGATTAACTTTACTAATTCTTCATCATGGGTATTTGATACCGAATGTGGATTATACATTTGTTCAAATGTGAAGGATCTGCAAATTAGGCATTTCGGGAAAGGTGAGGTTGAACTACATGTTTCTAATAGGGCAAGAGTTGCCTCCAGTGTCGTAGGAACCTATGAATTATCTCTACCTATTGGGCTGATAATAGAGTTACATAACTATTATTATGTACCTACAATAAATAGGAATATCATTTCCGTATCTTGTTTGGACAAGGATGGATATGAATTTCTTGTTAAGAATGGAAAATGTTCCATTTCTAAAGATGGGATCTTTTATGGCAGTGCCCCAATGTCTTATGGTCTATATTTGATAGATCTATGGACAAGTGTATATAACATAAACACCAAATGATAGAAACTCATTGACTCAAACAAAACATACCTTTGGCATTGTCGTCTAGGGAAGATAAATGAGAATCACATATCTAGACTCCATAAGGATGTTTATCTGGACTCTTTTGATTATAAATCAATAGAGACATGTGAATCTTGTTTGTTGGGCAAGATGACCAAGGCTCCCTTTTCAGGAAAAGGTGAGAGAGCCAGTGATCTATTAGGACTCATACATACTGATGTATGTGGGCCTTTTAGAACAAGTGCTAGAGGTGGGTATCAGTACTTCATTACCTTTACTAATGACTTCAGTAGGTATGGCTATGTTTACCTGATGAAACATAAGTCTAAAACCCTTGAAAGGTTCAAGGATTTCATGAATGAAGTACAGAACCAGCTTGGAAAAAGTATTAAGGCACTTCAATCCGATCAAAGGTGGAGAATACTTAAGCCAAAAGTTTGAGGACGTTCTGAGAGCCTGTGGTATTATATCACAATGGACTCCATCTGGAACACCACAGCATAATGGTGTATCAGAAAGAAGGAATCGCACATTACTTCACATGGTGCAACCTATGATGAGTTTTGTAGATCTTCCAACTTCCTTCTGGGGACACGCTCGTGAAACCACAATATTTACACTTAACTACGTACCATCTAAATCGGTTCAAAAGACACCATATGAGATATGCATGGGAAGCGTCCCAACGTGTCTTTTATGAAGATTTGGGGTTGTGAAGCTTATGTTAGGAAAATGATTTCTGAAAAGCTTGGACCCAAATCAGATAAATGTTATTTTGTTCGATACCCTTTGGAGACCAGATGATATTACTTTTATTCCCAATCTCACAACAAAGTGTTTGTTAACAAGGATGTTGTATTCCTAAAGAAGGAATTTATTTACAAAGGAAATAGTGGGAGGAAAGTAGAACTCGAAGAGGTTCGAGACCAACAAGAAAACATTGAACCAATGGATGTACAAGAGGAAGATAGAGATTCACAAGTGGTTGTGGAATCTCAATCTCCTCAAATAACACAGGGACCTCATAGATCTAGTAGGACATGCCTTGAACCTGAGAGATTTGGATATCTTGTGACTCAGGAAGGTGGTGAGTTGGTCATAGATGATGAGCCAACTACTTATCTAGAAGCTATGAAGGGACCAGATTCTGAGAAATAGCTTGAGGCCATGAGATATGAGATGGAATCCATTTATACCAACAAGGTATGGACCTTGGTGGAACCACCTAAAGGGGTAAAACCCATAGGGTGCAAGTGGGTCTTGAAGAAAAAGACCGACATGGATGGCAATGTGCAACCTTATAAAGGAAGATTGGTTGCAAAGGGTTTCAGACAAGTTTAAGGTGTTGATTATGATGAAACCTTTTCTCCAGTTGCCATGATTAAGTCCATTAGGATCATGCTTGCTATTGAAACCTACTATGACTATGAGATTTGGCAGATGGATGTTAAAACCACATTCCTTAATGGGAATATAGTGGAGGATGTGTACATGACACAACCTGAAGGTTTTATAGATCCAAAGAATGCCAATAAAGTATGTAAGATGCAAAGGTCAATCTATGAATTGAAGCAAGCATCTTGGATCTGGAATCTTCGATTTGACGAAGTAGTCAAAGAGTTTGGTTTTAGTCAAAATGAAGATGAACCTTGTGTGTACAAGAAGGTTAGTGGGAGCATGACTACATTCCTCATATTGTATGTAGATGACATATTGTTGATGGGGAATGACATCTCTGCCTTAGAGAAGGTAAAGACATGGATTGGAAATACATTCTCAATGAAGCACTTAGGAGAAGCATCCTATATCTTAGGAATCAATATCTATAGAGATAGATCTAGAAGGCTTCTTGGACTAAGTCAGAGCACATACATTGACAAAGTTTTGAAGTGGTTCAGCATGGAGAACTCAAAGAGAGGAATCATACCCATGGTGCATGGAGTTACCTTCTTTAGAACTCAGTATCCCCGATCTTTTGAAGAGAGGGAGTGTATGAATGGGATTCCATATGCATCAGCCAGTGGATCCATCATGTATGTAATGTTGTGCACCTATCCCGATGTCTTATATGCACTCAGCATGACAAGAAGGTACCAGTCAGATCCTGGAGATGCTCACTGGATAGCCGTGAAGAACATCCTGAAGTACTTGAGAAGGACTAAGGATCAATTCCTCATATACGGTAGTGAGGAAGATTTTGTGGTAAAGGGTTATACCAGTGCAAGCTTCCAAATCGATAAAGATTATTATAGATCACATTTAGGATTTTGTTTTGCCTTAACAATGGAGTTGTGATCTGGAAGAGTTCCAAGTAAGAGACAGTTTCAGATCTACTACAGAGGTCGAGTATATTGTTACATCCCATGCATCAAAGGAGGTTGTGTGGATCAAGAAGTTCATCTCTGAACTTGGGGTGGTTCCTAGCAGCTGTGATGTAATTTAGCTTTATTGTGACAACAATGGAGCTATTACTCAAGCCAAAGAACCCAGATCACATTAGCAGTCTAAGCACATACTGAGGTACTTCCATCTCATGTGAGAGATTGTATGGTGAGGAGATGTGAAGATTTGCAGAGTACTGACTGAAGACAATATTGTTGATCCCCTGACGAAAGCACTTTCATAGTAGAAGCATGATGGTCATGCTAGGTCACAAGGATTGAGGTTCCTGGGTGATTGGCTTTAAGTACAAGTGGGAGTCTATTGGTATGTATGCTCATAGAGCAAGTCATATGATGATTGTAATTGGATACTTTGTAAATGATTTGATTAATAATAAATGCAATTTTCATCTATATGTGTTAACTGTTTTGAGATAATGGTATAACACGATAGATGTCTAAAGAATTGTTTTACTCAATGATGTATGCCTTCGGGGGATGAGGACCTGGACGATGAGATCATACATATGTTAAGAGTATACATTCTTGTTTTTTCCCTAGTCGGTTGTTATTTTGGAAATAACCATAGACATCAATAACACATAAGACTAGAGTGTGTGTTGGTTGATGATAGAATCTCTCATTAGTCATGATATAGGATATCAAACCAAGCACATCGATACATGTTAGAGAATAGTGTATCGGACAGACCCACCATAAGAGTGATGCATGGAAACCACGCTTGGTTAGTTAAGGTCAGCTCTTATAGTATTGATGGTGATTGTGGTTCTTAGACCGGAAATCACTGTACTCAACACATGTTGTTAGGTACACTTTGACATCATCAAATGCGGTTTGAAAATACATATTGTTATAAAGGTGATGATTGGGTGACTTTGATACATGGGGTTTTGACTGTGAGTGATAGATATGGGATTTGTCCCTCCTAAGGGAGTATGATATCCTGGCCACTTGATGAGTGAGACTGAGAAAAGCATGGCCATGCACTTGCGAGTCAATGTGTGACATTGAGCTTACAATTATCTCAAACATTCTACTCTGGATCAAGAAACATGGATTGAACATTTGTAGAGGATGACATGTCCATGCCTCAAGTTCAATATGGATATCAGTGACAAAGGAACTATACATTCACTATAACACCAATTATGGATTGTAGGGTTGAAAGTTGTTCTCCAATTTTCCTTTTCACTTGGGTAGCACTGATGTGCGACTAGGCACCACTCTTTGCTTGTGAAGTCATAAGTGGTTATGGACTTTCATTGCCAACGTGAAATGGGACATATAGAGTCACACACATAAGATTAACCTAGAAGAGGATTTTATCCATTAATGATGTTTGGATTGATTACTCAAGGTGTTTAGATACTCAATCAAACATTCAATCAATTGACTTGACTCAGAATCACCAAGTTCAAGTGTTGAACTAACTGATTTGAGTGTCAGATTGATTGAGAACTACATTGACTGTGTTCTGCATAATCTAGACCACCAACTGACCAGTTCACTAGGTGAACCGATCGGCTCATGGCCAGTGAGACGACCGAGTCACTCTAGTGAACTGATCGGTTCATGTGTCCAAATGAGCAGTGTTGGGTTGTCCCGATTTGTGAGAAAAAGTTTTTTGTTTCACTTGTACAATTCGATTGGGACAAGAATTGATCTTAGTATCAATTAGAAACGAGCAAGGAAAGTCAATTGGAGGCAAGTCTGGGAAGTGAACCAACAAGTTCACCAAGTGAACCGACCGGCTCACACTCCCAACCGACTGGTTTGTTTGTAAAACAACTGGTTTGGCTTCTGTAGTGCAATCAGTTCATGGAAATTCCAAACCCTT
The DNA here is from genome assembly GCA_963693085.1 of Alisma plantago-aquatica. Lineage (NCBI taxonomy): Eukaryota > Viridiplantae > Streptophyta > Magnoliopsida > Alismatales > Alismataceae > Alisma > Alisma plantago-aquatica. Next base: position 1,459,000,713 of record OY856411.1, on the reverse strand, counting down.
CTACTCCCACTTTAGTCTCGAATTTCCCAGGGCTGAGAACCCTGACCCTGACCCCTCCTATATATAGAGGGGTATTGGGGGATTTTTAGATAGCACAACTCAAAACATCAGTTGCTCTGTAAAGTTGTCCTCTCTGGTTGTGGTAATTGAGAGAGACCAAGCAAGTGCTACCCAACCAGGGAGGCACAACAAGGGAAAGACAACTACATGATGACAACTGGTGGTGGGAAAGTGTGTCGATGACTAGTACATTGATAGAAGAGGATGACTCCTTCTAGTGTCTTGTGGGACAGGACGACTAGAGTTCCCAGTGGTCTGTGTGGACTATCTGTAGAGGCGGGAGGTTTCTACTGCTCAGGAGGATGATGATCAACCTTAGTCCAGGTCAAGACCGGGATCTACACAGACACCGTCCAAGACTAGGTGGTTGAAGACCGAACTAACTGTGAGGTGTTGTCACTGAGCAAGCCTCAGGACCACGTACACCTCGCTAAAACCATCCTTCCTATTTCATAGTCGTTGATTCAATTTGCTGTTTTATGGGTTTGTGGTGAGAAAATTTTTATTTCTGCTTCCTTCTCTGTCCCACAAAACCCAACACAGAGGTCTTACAGATCACAGATTGTAGGTTGAAGATGTTGTCCAACTTTCAATTACTTGGGTAGCAATAATGTGTTGTTAGATAAGTCTCATTGCTTGTGATGTCATAGGTTAGCTATGGACATTTACTGGAAACATGACTTGGGACCTATAGGATCACACACATAGGATGCACCTTGAATAGGATTTTATTCATGAATGATGTTTAACTTGATTGCTAAAGTGTTTAGGTGTACAATTTAAACAACAATAGCTGAAAATTGACTGACCTGACAATTGAGTCAATCGGTTCAACACAGGGGTCTTACAGATCACAGATTGTAGGTTGAAGTTGTTCTCCAACTTTCAATTACTTGGGTAGAAATAATGTGTTGTTAGATAAGTCGCATTGCTTGTGATGTCATAGGTTAGCTATGGACATTTACTAGCAACATGACTTGGGACCTATAGGATCACACACATAGGATGCACCTTGAATAGGATTTTATTCATGAATGATGTTTAACTTGATTGCTAAAGTGTTTAGGTGTACAATTTAAACAACAATAGCTGAAAATTGACTGACTGGACTATGAATCGACTGGTTCAAGTGTTGAACCGATTGACTCAATTGTTAGGTCAATTTAAACTACATTGGTTGAACATTGTCTGAACTGGGACATGAACCGACCGGTTCATTTGGTGACCTAATCGTTTCATAGTATAAAACAACTGGTTCAACCTTTGAACCACCTGGTTCAATGAACCCATACGATTGGATCGAGGATTGATATTGAAGTCATGTTGTACATTAATCAAATATTAAAAACCAATTTCATTGCAAATAGGAAAGCAAGTGAACTGACCGGTTCAAGTGTTGAACTAATCGTTACACATGTGAACTGATCGATTCAACAACGAACCTATCAGTTTGACGCTCACTACTTCTAGAAGATTTATGAAATTCATCTCTTCGACTCCCAGATGAACTGGAAACCCTGACCATCCTATATAAAGGAGGGCAGTCAAGGCTTTCACAGACACCACAATAAGCTCTAACAATTGTTGTCCTCTCATAGTTATGGCAACTAGAGAGCCTGAGCAAGTCCTACCCGTAAAAAAGAGGGATAACAATGGAGAGACAACATAAGAGACCGAACCAACCCTAGCAAGCAAGAGACAACTCCTTCCGTTTGACTCTGATAGCGCAACATGGAGTTGTTGGTGGTCCGTGTGGACTACTTAGAGGTGTGAAGGTCATTACTACCATGCTAGGAGGACAACAACCACCACCGTTTGTGGTGTTTCACCAGGACACCGTCATAGCCATCTGTTTGTGTGCATCCTACGAGGAGTGCACATCACTATGCAAGAGTTGTCATTACTCTAGGACCATGTATATCTCTTACTACCTTCATTCCTAGATACATCATTGTTGATGCGATATACTGATTTAGGAATCAAGCATAATTTTTTTATTTTCATTGCCTTCTCTGTTGTCCCAATTTCCCAACAGATGTAGCAATTATATAGTCTTTAATGTAAACCCAGGATATTATACATCTCAATAATATTAAATGTTAAATATTAAATAACACATTTTCATATATATATATATATATATATATATATATATATATAATCTGATTTAGTAGAAAATACAGGAATGCAAGATTTGAGTGAGAATTATCAACTTGAGATGTAACATTAAGATTGGATATCATAAAAAATGTATTCTAGTTAAATGAACATTTCTATGCGAGTAGATATAATGTTCTTTTATTGTTAATGAGATTAGTATTTTACTAATGATGTTAGCTTATAATATAACTTTTAATCATGTTTGTGGAATGTTTGTACCATATTGAAGTTTATACTTGAACACATTTATAGTGATGTACTTGTTGTGATGATTATATACTTATAATGTTATGATATCATTTTCTCATGATATTTCATAATACAAAAAATGAAGATCATGGCAGTTTAATTCAATGTAATTTTCTTTATATTAATGCTTAAATAATGTTGATTATGATATTTGAAAGAAAATAATAAAAAATAACTTTTGAGCTCCCGTTTTGTTTAACTGCTTGATTTCATAATAGTTGTTTGGTTCACTTTTTTCCAATCTATCTTTAAGAAATACCTAATATATATAATTATATTAATCTAGAAGGTGGCTCCTTACAATATGTATCCCTTTAGGATTTTGAAGATAAGTAGCATGGCTAAATAAAAGAATAGATGGTATCAAAACTAATTATGTCAATCTATGAAACTTATGTATCTGTAAATGCCATCTTTCATGTAAATTATTACACATATTATTATAGGATTCTAACACTATATATAATATATATACATTCAAATACCACCTTATATCATCTAATAAGTGAAAAACAACTAGCAATATGGGCAACATATTATAAGTTGGTAAATGTGAAAATGGAGAACATGATATGTGAACCAAATTAACCTTATTCATGATTATCTTATAGTTTACAGAATGTGTACCATAATTCACTCATCCTACGATGATATTGCTTACAAACAGAAATTGGTATGAAAATGGGTGTTCGGTTGATTTAAGTGACAAAATTCCATATAAAATGTGAAGATACACAAAGTAAATAGGAGTACATGAGATAGGAGATTTTGATAAGTCATAACATTTGACCCCTCTAATAATTATATCAATCCATCCATCTCGGATTAGGTCCCAAGAGGTATATAAGGCCAGTTCTCCCACCTTGTTGCCATCTCATTGCTAGAGTTAAAGGTATACAAACTGGACATGAGGGAGTGAAGGAAATCCCAGAATGGAGATTGAATAGATAGGGAACTCAAGATTTTTCAATAGATTTATGATACATTATGCTCTTAGGGGATCTTAAAATGAAATAATTGAGGATGTATTTTCTAAGTTATTTCATTGCTATTTACGTGGCTTAAACTTCGACTTTGAACCTATCAATGGAGGTGTGTAACTACTGAGCTCGGTTTGTAAATAACCTTCATTTCTATTTACGTGGCTTAAGCTTCGACTTTGAACCTATCAAATCCACAATACTTGATTGAAATGGAGACATAACACTAGTAGAGTATCAAAGCACGCTATCTTAGCACTAGGGTTGGGCACAACAACCAAACTAAACTATTAAACTCAACCAAACCAAACCAAATAGACCAATTCAATTTGATTTTATAGGGGGAAATAGTTGGATTTGGTTCAAAAAAATTCAGACCATTAAATAATGGTTTCGTTTAATTTGTGGGTGCAGTTTAAGCAAACCAAACCGAAGAGATGTATATGTATCTATATATTATTTTAATGTATGCTTATATTGTGAAAAATACTTATCTTAATTAAGTTTTACAAAAATCAATAAGTTTGTGTACATCAATATGTTAAATAATTGTGAAATAGATGAAATTAAGGCATACTAAATCTTATATTATGTGGTATAAGGCATACTTATTTGAAGTTAGTTGAACAATATCTACTTATAATTTATATGTGTATTCTTATATTACCATTTTTTAAATAATATTCTTTATATATGAAGTTTGTTTGTCATGCTAGATACATTAATTAAGATGATGAAAAATGATTTATTTGTTCAAAAACTAGTATAAAGATTCATTATTTCTCATATAATAGTTTGTAATCAAACTAAAACAAACCAAACCACAAATTATCAATTCAATTCAGTTTGGTTTTGATCTAGTTAAGGATTGTTTCAATTTGAAAAATTCACAAACCGATATACATGGTTTGGTTTGTAGCTTTAGTGGTATACCAAACCAAACCAACTATGCCCACCCCTAGTTAGCACTACTATGTAAACTGGATATCCAAGAATTGCTTTTTATTACTAAATAATAATTAAAAGTTCGGATTGAGTTAAATCTGTTGGCATGATGTAGGCATGCTATATATGATGTCTGCACCAGCAAATTATTCAAACGTTCGGGTTGATTCTGGGATTTATGTGGGCGGTGTTGTTTAACTAAACCAAAAGCCTATAGCACATGCCCACGCTTTAGTCACCTGGTTGCTGAGATTGTTGATGGGCTTTGGAAAAATTTAAGTGGCGCTGTGGTAGTGAGATAGGGTATTCGTTACTTAATCCAGCAAAAAAGAAAAGCTATTGGTTGACGACTCGGTTCAGATAGATGTATACAAAAGAGGTGGTGAGCTTGTCTACAGGACAACATGGTCAAGCACTCCCTCTCACGCATGGAACTGCTCTACATGCTGCTTCGGGTCATTCAAGCACCATAAAATATCATTTAGATTCAAAACAATGCATACTAAACTGTGGTTCTCTTAGGCCTTAGCAATCATGTTTCGTGAATGACCGCTTTATAAGTTGGATGCGGAATCGTGATCCGTGGGCTTTTTGCTATGATGATGCACAATCTATTTTCAGAATGCAATGTGTCAAAACTAATAGACGTCCGGCTTCTACAAGAAGAGTGTTTCTTGTTACGAAATAGAATAGAAAAGGTAAAGAAAATGGTAAGAATGCATTAAGCTTTTTTTTTTAAGGTCAAGAATGCATTAAGCTTGATACACGAGCACATGCCTTTTGGAAACGCGAGCCTCAACCATTTATGTTATTATGGAGTCGAAGAAAAGCACCAGGATGAAAAAGCACTCTGGAGCTTGGAGGGGAGGGGAGAGGAGGGGAGGCGACCTTATGGTTAGTTATCCTTTTGATGCACCGTCTTATTAGCATAAATAAATAATAGATGAGCGTCAGACAAATATTAATAATAATCACTAACTCAGGAGAAATGTTTTAATAAATAATTAGAAACAAGTACAATAATAGACGAGAGCCAGACAGGGGTGATGCAAACATACAACTAACCCATGCAATAATCTCAGACATGCGGTGTGGACAATGTTAACTGGTTGGGTAGGAAAAAGGCATTGTCAAGAAGATTAGGATCTAGACAAATTAAAGTCATGAACAATTTGACATACACATGAGGGATTGTATTAAAAGCTGCGGTTTTTAAGTTTGAGAGTAACGGAGAAAGCGATGTCTTCTGAGGAATCAGTCTTGTTTTAAAGATAAAACTAGAGGTAATATAACTGATCAGTCATTACTTATCACCTACTGATGGGTAGCCCATAAATCAATTGAGATGGTTTCTCGAAACATGTCTAATGCAAGTAACATATACGAAATTTGTACAGTTGGATTGTGTATTACATAATACCAGGCCGTCATCATTATGATTGTAATACTCGTAATGAGCAAACAAACTATTCATCTAGAAACAGGTTGAAGATAAAATTCCTCCCGCTCCAATCGTGTGGGAAACAAAAAGAGTGAGATCGCTATAAAAGAAAACATTAAAACGCAAAGCCCCCACCCCCACCCACTATAGGATAAGCATTATATCTAGCTAACCACATTCACTCTATGATCTAACCTGTCTATCTCAGCCATTTTCGACCTACTATGACTTATATCAGCGAGTTGCATAGTGAACTTCGGCCTATAACTTTACAATATTGATATAGGACACACTTCTTCCATTGGAATTTACACTCAGAACTTGATTAGCGCAAACACATAATGTGAAGCGATCATTTAGTACTATATAAAGAAAATTTTGCTACAATGTCAAAATTTTTTGAAACGAATGAGAGGATAAAAACTATACAAGTACTTATTATTAGTGATAAAAGTTATTAAGAACACTACCGACTTTAAATCAAATTACGACAATATAAATACTAAACACTATTCAACATATATATATATAATTTTGTATACATCATTTTTCAAACAAGTTATGCACATACTTTTATATAATATTTATGTATTTCGTATTTATACATCCTACAGTGAGCATTTAAAGCAAATAATGCTTATAAAGAAGTATTATAAATACATGTGTATTTTCGAATTAAGCAGTGCTCATTAATATATATTACAATACTTATTTTATATGTGCACAATGCTAACAATGCATATACGAATTATTATGTGGCGCTCTCTCTCTTTCCATCTACTACTTCTCAATTTATATTTAGTACACACTCTCTCTCCATCTATTACTACTCCATATGTCTCCGTCTACTTCTCATTCTTTTAATTTATTACATTTTCTCTCTCCATCCATTCCTCTTTATTCTATTTATTACGCCCTCTCTCTGTCAGCTACCTCTTTTGTCTATTAACTACAATTGTTTCCTCCTTGCACTGTCTTCCTCTCCTTTCCAATCCATACTCTCTCTATCCACTAACAATATTTACTTTATCTATTTCATGTCAGAAAGTAATTATGACAACTTTCAAATTCGAGACGCACTGCTAATTATATTTTGTGCATGTTCTCGAGGTACTAGTATGAGTTTTGGTGGATTAGGTGTTGGATAAATAATTTGTCATAATTTTATTGGAGGAGATTAGCCCAGCTAAACTCTGAACGACCGCATACTCGTCTTGCATGTATATGATAGACATGTACATAACATCATTGTTATAAAAAATCTAAGCGTAGTATATGCAACTTAACCTTATTAGAAGCCAATGAACGTATCTATTTTTTCCAATGTTTACTAGGGCCGTCTTTAACTGAATACGCAGCCATGCAGGAGCTGCCTGCGCATATATACTTTTCACCATTATTCGAGGTTTAGATAAAGAGCTACGCTACACACAGTCCCCCCTATACCCGGCCACCCACCCGTGTATCGGGACTCCACAAAAATGTGGTCCCAGCCGGCTTTTAATACACGCCAATTAACTCCATGCAACATGCTTTTACTTCCCGTCAATTAACTCCATGCAGCCGGCTTTTATTGTCCAGCAATTAACTCTCTCCATTCCTTCACGCCAATTAACTCTCTTCACGCCAATTAACTCCATGCAGCCGGCTTTTATTGTCCAGCAGTTAACTCCATGCAGCTGGCTTTTAGTACAGTACGTCTGTTCTCCAGTTCGATCAATCTTTCTACTTCGGTCGTACAGTACATCATGTAAAAGTTGCGGTGGTCAGAGAGTTGAAGCACAAGTACAGTACTTGCCCAGCACTGTTTATGAGTATGTCCAAAACAAGTACAGTACTTTCCCAACACTGTTTATGAGTATGTGCTCATGATGTGTAGTACAGTACATCATGTAAAGGATGCGATGGTTAGAGAGTTGAAGCACAAATACAGTACTTGTCAAGCATTATTTTATGAGTACTTGCCCAACACTGTTTTATAATTCAATAATAAGTACAATACTTATTTATTATTCTCATATCAGTAACAAACCTATTCATTTCCGCCAAGTACAATACTCACTCTCCCTCCCTATTCATTTCCGCCAAGTACAGTACTCACTTGATAATTTTAACTCATTTACTCAAGCATAAGTACAATACCTACCAATTTTAATCCATAAGTAAAGTACCTACGAAATCCAATAACAACATTTTTCTTCTGGACATAATTTTTTTACAAAAGTACAGTGCACATCTGGTCAATAATCAACTATAAAATGCATCCATAAGTATTGTACCCAATACTTAATTTCCAACCCAGTTTGTCAAACATAAGTACAGTACCTATCAAATTCACTTGTGAATGTATATGTATTTATTGTAGGTACAGTACTTACGTAATCTGCAGTGGGGAGAAATATGCAGTTGCAATCCCCTTAGGCAATGGACAATAAATGCCATTTGCATGCCCGTTGAATGCCTTTTGCATGCCCGTTGCATGCCTGTTGCATGCGTTTTGCATGGGCAATAACACAAAAAAACGGTTGTACATGCTATATCTATGAAATGCATTGAATTTTGCGTTTTTCCAGATTCCGGGTATGTGAACGGGTGGGTAGATGACTGTGGCTAGAATTTTTCTTAGATAAACCCCAGCTAGCGATTGGGCTTGCCCATAGTGCTCAAAATGAGCAAACTAGATGCCCGTGCATTTAAGTTTAAACTATGTTCCCAACCGTTACGAATAAGCATAAACCCTCATAAATCTCCTAATCTTGATGGCTTCTCTAGCTCCATTTACGCAACTTATTGGCATTAAGTGAAAAATTACACCATTTGCATATTCAATACCATAACCACCAACGTCAACAGTCTAAACATACTTTATAGACTAAGAGCCACACATATCTCCAAAAGCATAATCCTAAACCCATATTAGACTACAAACCCATCAGTTTTCTAAATTGTATCTACGCATTTCTGTTAAAGTCCTTAGCTCAATACTCTTCACAACGCTCAATTACACAGTGAATAAATATACTTTCATAAAAGGCAGGTTGTTTACCTTGTTGCAAATGAGATAATTCATTCACACCAAAATGCACAATCTCCCTTAGCTTTCCTCAAACTGGAGTTTGAAAAAGTCTTTGACCACAAAAAAGGTCCTTCCTTTGCAGACTATGGCTGGCCATGGTTTCCGCTCATCATGTAACGCTTGTCCTAGAGGACGTGTCACCACACCTTCCTTTTCTATTTTTCTAAATGGAATATTGTCTTTATAGAAGCTATAATGGCCTTCACTAACGGGACCCCCTATACACCATACTCTTTTTCATTGCCACCCAATGTCTCAACAAGTTCATCCACATAGTTGTAGCCCCCAACACCATAGATCCCATACTACACACGGTTTTAACATTGGCCCTTCACTATAATTTGACAATGACACCTTCTATTCATCAAACCCAACATCAAGAACTTCGTTATCATAAAATGGGTTGTCGGTATCTTCCGAACACGTATATAACTCAAAATCAAGTATAGAAAATCCTTTTTTCATAGTAGCAATATACATGAATTGGATCTACATATATGCTCCCACATCCTCCAATGTAGTCAAGCAGAATTAATACCTTGGGTGTCCCCTAACACCACTTTTCCTAATCCCACAATCTTGGATCCCTATAAAAAAATTGTCAAATTGAGCCAGACTCTCATGATCGCTTGTGGGGGAAGGGGTCTTCCTCATTAAAGCGTGCATCCTAACACCACTACATTTACCACCTTGAATATGTATTGCATCTAGGAAAAATAAAAAACACCCAAGAAAAACTAAAGAGAAACTTCCTTTGCGAACAAAATAAGATGCATCCAATCACCTGTCCACAACATGTAAACTCAAGATTGAAGGTGGTTGGAGTATTAGAGACCTAACTCTTCAAGAGGCATGCCTTTTCTTCAAAAATATATATATCATTCATGATCAAACTAACATCCCATGGGTGTATCATATAAAATTCAAATACCTCCTTCATTGGTCCCAATTAGCACCCTATAAATGTTCATGCGTATAGAAACACATCTCCCCAAATACGAAAAAAGTCTTGTAAAAGCATCCTTTAATGATTCCCTTAACATATTCTTACTAAAAGACCCTTGGTTTGGGGGCCTTTGTAAGTGATCCCTAAATATCGAACCCCACCTTATCTCTACATCAACTTTAGAAATATCACTAAATACCTCTCATGTAAGTTTAATGAAAATTCTAAGGATGTCGCTACTAACAAACTTATACAACTCGCAATCCTTAACAGCATCAATGCTCAGCTTATCTACCATTAAAATGACCATAATATCTTACATTTTGTCTCCCTTATTCATGATGAACCCATCATGTTAGCTTCCAAATGGTCCACAACCCCACTTAATAGAATATTTTGGTCATACAAAACATGACATATCATCAAATTGTTCATTTGGAACCTTTGTGCAAACAAATAACTTTTTGCACCTAACCTTTACCATAGGCATATAAATTTTAGCAACATAATTTTTTCCCATATATTTTAAGTGTGTCTTTATACAACTTTTAATAAAAAAATACTTTTATCATATAACTATGATGATCGAAAATATAGTTAAGGATTTTAGAAGTCTCGTTTAGTCTTTCATATTTATCTTTAACTAAAGACCCCCTAAATGGTTGCATATAAAGTTTTATTCAATTTGGGTTTTGCTAGATCCTCCTATATTTTTGAAATAAAAAAAATGATAAAAGCAATTTTCAAGCTAATGAATCATGAGTTGTCCAAAATATTTGATTTTAATCAATCAAAGTTCATGTTTTCGTACAAAATTTACTTTTACCAGATTTCAACATTATATTCAACTACCCAATGACAAATTGATGACAATTTTAGTCATCCTCTACCTTGAGTTGACTATGTAAAAGAAACTTCATAGTAACTCTCCTTGCCAATACTTGGTATCTCACCCAAAAGTCCATATTTTTCTTCAAAGTTTCTTCATCAATTTCTTGACACCTTGATGACTTTATTGACCGTAATAGGAGGCATACTGATTAGATTTCACAAGACATCTAATTTCCTTATCATCCTTGTCTTTATCTAGAGCTTCAAAATCGTGAACTAGGTCTTTCCTTGCCTATATAAGCCAGTGGTAAGTCATGTCTTCAAGATTGCATTAAGCTTTTACTCTTGATTTTTGACCTTTACCCTTGAGTCAGTGTCGCCAACTCAGAGTTCTTAAATGAACACCTAGACTTAGAGGTTGAGGCTTATATCATCTCTAACCATTTTGTATGCTCAAAACCAACCCAACAACACTAGGAGAATAACCAACCATCTAAGGATGGTTCCTCATAGACAATGAATCTACTTGTGTTTTCGCTTAAGCTTTCACGACATGTACATTGGAAGGAGTTGGTTCCCAAACTCTAGAAAACCTTAGTCAAAGTCCAGCGATGATTGTTGAAGCTACGTGCACCCTTAATTTAGTAAGAGGGAAGGTCAAACTCAAATGTCTAAAATTGCATGTGTATCGGGTTATATACCAATTAATATATTTTATTTGATGCTTCCATGTGGTATTTCATGATGATTCGTCGGTTGATTTTTAGTTTGTTTGAAACAAACAAAAAAATATCATTTTAGAATTTCCCTCCAGTTCCTTATTTCTCAAGCTTGAGTGGGTTCTTCAGTACATGGTTTCGAAGCTCCAGTGCTCCTTATACCTTAATTTTTTATCTTTAGGTATGGGAGGTTGCTACAAACTCATAGTTTTTTCTCCTCCGTATATACTTTGATCCATGTTTTGGAGCTCAAACTTCATTATTCTCACTTGAGTAGCAAAGAATCATCAAAGTTCCAGATAGGTCAGACTGCCCTCCTATCACACTATTGTTATCAAATTAATGAGGAGAATATGTCTTTTTGTACTCATGATTTAATTAAAACACAAGGGATTTCATTGTAAATGAATGATCAATATTATCTTTTTGTGTAATAATGATACACATGGGCATATTATTCATTCGACACAAAATATTTAGATACAATATAACAAAAAAATTATTGCATAAACTCATAAAAGTTAACATAACTAAAAAATTACATCATTATTTAATATTAGAATTTTGTGGATATTTGAATAAAGTGGATGTACTCCTCAATCAGTCCCTTAATTATAAGATATTTTCAACTCAGCTTTAGAAAAGTTAATAACCAAGGCAAACTTAGTCCCAAATTCATTATGACTTTTGAGGTCCTAGAATGAATTGACGGGTGTACTTACCAATTGTCTTTCGTGCAACACTACAATATCAAGCATGCATATTCCACAACTCCATGTAAAGGCCATGACCTATGTGTTATACCATGAGATTGTTGATCAACAAGGAAACCTTGCATACCCATTAGTTTGATTTCTATAATGTAATGTTGATATGATGAATGAAATGATTAAGAGGGTAAATTACTATGAAAACACGATGAAGTGGATGATGCCACATGGGAGCTAAAAGTTTACATTGAGAAATCCCCACCCTAACATGTAACTTTCTTAGGAAAATTTTGGGAAAAAAGTTATGCAAGGCTGAAGGATGAAATGACATGATTTTCTTCATGTATTTTATATAATTTTAAAAAGGTGACATTAATTTCTTATTTTTTGGCCAATTTAGTGCAATGAAGTGAGCTTGTATCCAAAATTTGATAAACTATTTTACTTTCATTCTATTACTAAGTATAAGAGAGATATAGCAGAGGATCAAAACTATACAAAAATAAGTAGTTGAAATCATAGTTTAAATACTAATGATTAATATAAATGAGATAGTGTTGTTTATAATGTTAGTCAAAGGGTTTAGGAGTCTTGGTTGTCTTGGATATTTTTTTCTAGAGTAGAGAACTCAGAGGGAAGCTTCATGTAAAAAAGTGCAATTTGGCACAATTATGATCTAGTTATAGTATTACCCATAAATGACTTATATTTCTCACTCCTAAATATTACCAAAATTTAATGACTTTAAGATGGAAACTATAGTGAAATATCATGTTTTGAATCACCTAAATGTGCATAATTGCATAAAACACTACTACAGAAATGGCTTATAAAGTCACTTTTCAAGGTGTCGGTTGTAAACATAAACCGACACCTAAACTCTACAGTGTCGGTTGATAACATAAACCGACATCCAATCTATGAAGGGCGACCAGACACGGGTACCGCTTTTATTAAGTGTCGGTTACTTATTAAAAAACCGACACCTAAAAGTAACCGCCAAAAATAAAATTTCCAGTGAAAAAAATTGCCTCCAAAAATTGACATACAACGTCGGTTTTTGATGGAGGAACCGACAACTAAAGCTTTTCTGTGAGACAGAAATTTGTACAATTTTAGTCGTCAGTTTTGTGACAATAACCGACGCCGTTGTATTTTCGCGCTATTAACCGCGAAATTTTTCACCTCCCTTTAGTGTCGGTGTTTTGTTGTAAACCGACAATAAAAACATTCAGTGTCGGTTTTTAAAAAACCGACACCTAATGTTAACTTAAATCGCGCAAAAGATCAGCCCGACTCTTCCCCTTTCTCTGTTTCATTCATTCTCGTGCTCAGGGTTTGGTCCTCTGACGATTTCTCTTCCGCCCGGTGCCGCTCCTCGCCTGCTGCTCTCCCTTCCGCCGACGCTCCTCATCGGCGCCGCTCGCCGCCTGCTACTGTAGTTTCTCACCACCGCCTGCTGCTGCAGTTCCTCGTCGGCGCCGCTCGCCGCCTGCTACTGTAGTTTCTCGCTGCTGCTCCTCGCCGCCGCCCTCTCCTTCTCTGCTCTGCTGGCGCCCTCTCCTTCTCTGCTCGACGTCGGTGCCTCTCCTTCTCCACGCTGCTACCAACAGTAGGCCTCCTTTCTTCTTCTTCTTCTTCCTTCTCCCTCTCCTTACCAACAACAACCACAGCCGTGTGGGATGGCACGTCCGTGGCTGTGTTGGCCGACCACACGGCCGTGCTACCCAACATGGTCGTGTGGTTGGCCAACACAGCCACGGCCGTGCCAGCCCACATGACCGTAGTTGCTGTTGGTTATTTATGTACTGATTTTGTTATGATTTAATCATCTACTTAATGTTCTAATCATGTTCTATGATAAGCCTTAGTTAAATTAATATGCATACTTTGTATGTAAGACATAGTAATCGGGTACTGTTGTATATCCAAGTAAATTACATGTAACTAATCATGACATAGCTAGATTTTAGAATGCATACTTTGGTTAAATATATTGCTGTAATTTTTGATCAAGTGATGATATGTAAATGTAGCAATAAGTTAATAAGGTATCAATGATAAGTCTACTGTAATGTGATGCAAAATAGTTATTGTATCATGCATATCTTAATACTTTTTTGTTTTATAGTTGTATAGGGTGTTTTATGTGTGACAAGTCTATTGTTTAATAGTTTAGCTATAGTCATTGTTTTATAGTTGTGTTATAAAGTATTTGGGTGTTTAGTATGGTTATTTAGGGTGTTCAGATATGTATAAAGGTTCCAAAAAGTATAGTATATATATGCATACATGTGCATTTTTTTTATAAAATTGTATAGAAAATCAAAACCCGTTCTTGGTGAGAATCCTAATCACCCTTCTTGCTTAATGATAAACTGTAATGCACACATGTGACATGCTTGGAATGTAAATGATGAACTTTTCCCTAAATTGCCAATCATGCTTTTAAAGACATCAATAATCACCCTAACTTGAAGAACTAGGATTTTAGGTATAAGAATGACAACACATTATTTGTTGGCCTAGAAATCCGTCCAAGATTTACTCATTAGGAGTAAATCTTGGATAGTCCCCGGTTTGGGACTGTTCTTGAACACCTAATCTCGCTTAGGATGTAAGTGTATAATGTGTATTGGGTTTTCAAGAAAATTTCGGCAGCATTTCCCCGTTTGTTCTCTAAGTACATATGTACTTGGAGAACAGCGGGGAAATGCTGCCGAAATTTTCTTGAAAACCCAATACACATTATACACTTACTAGTGAGATTAGGTGTTCAAGGATGGGATAGGTGGTACATGTACATTTATTATATATAAGAATGACATCACATGTATTTGTTAACCCTAGACCGTAATCTTGTTGTAATATATACTTGTTTTCTCTTTGATCATAGAGCTTTACAATTTTGTTGTAATATATACTTTGTTGTAATAATGTGAACTTTACAATGTGAGCTTTACACTTTGAATTACTACTTTACAATGCGAACTTTACAATTTGAATGTGAATTTGCAGATGGCTGACCATTCTCCTGATGACCGTGCTGATGACTACCGTGAGGGTGAGGACATCAATGCGCCGCCTCACAATGTAAGTTTTAAAAATATATCATATATTTATATCTATATGTCCATTTATAGTTATATCTTGTAAATGTGAATTATTTTGTCAAATTTTAGGTTGATGATGCACATGTACCATCTGAAGCACTTGAGGCACTTGATCAACAACACCAAAACGTTGACAAGAGAAGGGGCATCACTATGATGAAGAAGTTAATTGCGCAAAAGGGCAATGGACCCAAACTTGTTGTGGATTTCGATAATGCAGAAAATGCATGTGGTGTGAATCGTAATTCATTTATTTCATATCTTGGGTTTGTTACTCGTAGCCATTGCGGTTGTCTCTTAGATTCTTGGCATAAAGTTTCTAAGGAGAAGAAAATTTTAATATGGAGGGATTTATGTGTGAGTTATTATTAATTTGCAATTCTATTTTGTAGATTACTAAATTTTTGGATACTAGTTAATAGCAATTCTATTTTGCAGAGTATATTTGAATTGGATGAAAAGCTGCATCGTAAATGCGTGATGCAATGTTGTGGGAGAGTCCTAAGGAACTATAGGACAAATCTCACCAGAGAATACATAAAAGAAGCCGACAAGATGAAGAAGACAGCCACTGAATAGTGGAACTTCCTAGACAAAGAAGAATGGGACGCGTTTGTCACTTCAAGACAAACTGATGAATTCAAGGTATTAGGCATCAGTCTCAATCTCATTAATTAATATATTTTGTATTCACTTATTCAAGATTAACATTTAGTGTTACTAACCAAATCATTAATTTGCATACTAACTAGGCCCTCAGTGAGGCACAAAGATCAAGGCGTGCACTGAATGTGCATGACCACAGAATGGGTCTAAAGGGGTATGCAGGCGTTCGCCAAAGACTACAGGCTGAGGCTACTGCTGCTCAGTCTGCTGCTACATAGGAGTCCTCTACCATAGGTAGCACACCTCTGCCTCGCCATGATGTCTGGATAGATGGGAGGCAAAATAAAAAGGGAGAAATAACTAAGGCCGCAACTGCTGAGGCGGCTGCAAAAATGGTAAAATACAACTCTTACAGCAATCATTCGAATATTGATTATTTGTGTTGTTTACTTAAGTACAAATTTTTGTTTTGGCGATTAGCGGGAGCTGCACGAGCTGAGGAAACAAGGAAAGTTCATCCCTGAGGGAACAAAGGATGAAATGACAGTTGCTCTGGGTAACCCAGAGCATCCTGGACATGTTAAGGCTGCAGGCACTGGTGTGGGCATCAAATCTTTTTTTGGATCATCCCAGCGCAAACATATCCCAAAAGCGGGACTTTCACAAGAAGAGGTAACATATTGTTTTTTTATAATGTTACTGTAAAAGAGAATTCAAAAATTAGAATTTGAAATTTCTTTTATCCATGTATAGGTGGATAAGCTATTTGATAGGAAACTCGAAGAAGCAATGAAAAAGTGGCAGGCATCTCAGACTGCCACTTACCAGACAATACCTACTGCAGACTCTACTCCTACTCCTACTGTAGAGGTTGGGAGTAATCCTGTAGAACCACCACCTAGCACATCCACTGTAAGTATTTTTATGACATAGTAACTAGTTTTTTAATTCAAGATGATACGTATATATGAAATTGTAGTCGTTTCAAAAAAAGATTATATGTATATATGTATATAACATTCTTTACACAAAAATTTGTAGGGGTTGAAGCCATGCCGTCTAAAAAGTAAAGAATATGTCGTGGCAGAGGCGTCGGTTTACCCATCCCTACCAGGGGAAACGTGTCACGGGTCTCCAGTACCAGCTGGTTGGATTCGGGTGAGCCCGATACATATATTTCCCCAATTTCTGGAACTTCCACTGCCATATGCCCACCCAGATTGTGAAACGCTTGGTGAGGCAGTAGGCGGAGTGATATTGTGGCTAAAAGCGGATGTCTTCTTTACTGATAAGGTATGGTAAATTTACATTACGTTCAATTGTTAGTGTGTGTATATGCTGGCAGTTGATCTGAAATTATATATATATATATATATATATATATATATATATAGGTTAAAAAGAAGACACCCACATCATCTAGGCCTCCACTTCCACCTCCTGCATTACCTAGTTGGGTTCCACAGGACCTACCTGTCCCATTAGGTCCTAACTGTAGGGGTATGGAAGTATGGTTAGGGGAACATGATATAAACTCCCCTATAACTGTTTCTTCTTATTCAGATTCTACAGGTCAGTCATACGAAACAAAACTATTTATACAAGATATATTAGAGTTGTTTTGATATGATTGGCTAAATACATCTGTGATAGAGCTATGGATAAGGTGAGATATTCTTTATACATCCATATACCTTGTGTATGATCTGGTGATCTGGTTTCTTATTTATTAATGCATGCGTAATTAATACATATTTTGCAGCTACTTAGACAACATATGTGCAGATTTTGGATTCGAACATGTAGGGTTTTTTATTCCATCCTTGATTAGTCTAGTAGCTAAAGACCCTACATCAGTTCAACAATATTGTTGTGAGTCTTTTTCAAATTTTGATGTAAAAAAGAAGACGGTGATAATGGCTCCATTCAATGTAGAGTAAGTTTACTTTGCTTATTATAATTTGGACTTAAGAAAATTACATTTTATTGTGGATTTTGAGTTATTAATTTTTAACTTTTTTTCCTATAGGGGTAGGCATTGGGAGTTATTGGTTATTGCCCCCGAGACGTTCACTGTGTATTATCTAGATCCTAAGGGGGGTAAATTGAATACAAGATTTGGACACATAATGAAAATGGCAATATTTCGGTGAGAAATATTTTATTTTTCATATCCGTTAACATATGTTATTACATTACTATTTAATTGCAATGTTCTGTGTTACATTAACATGTAGGGGTTTTGAGGAGTACAAAAATGCTGGAGGAAAGGTCCCCACGAAAAAGAACCAGCCAATAATTTGGAAGAACGTGCAAGTAAGTTCCCGACTGCAATATATGTATATATTATTTATGTGAACAATGCTTAATTAGTTGTATTTTTTAATATTTTGTATGTTTGAATTTATAGTGTGCTACACAAGACAACGGATGGGCATGTGGATACTATGTCATGCGATATATGCACATGCTTGTCAAATATGCCGCAATGGACATCGATTGTATTGCTCAGGTATTATATAGTCTCATTAGATAATATGATCGAAATATATCAATCTTATTTATAGCTCATTAATTATATATATACATCATTCTCTTTACAGGTGTTTAAAGCTGACCCCATTACAGGAAAGGACTTACCAAATGTTAATGCTCCCTATACAATGGGAGAATTAAATGAAGTAAGAGAAGAATGGGCAACAGCCATACAATTAGTGGGGGCTTTATAATATATTATTGGGATCCTGATAGCGAATAATGACTAAACAATGATACTTTGTAAATGAATTTCTGAATTATAATATATGTGTGAATGTTTCTACATGTCTGGATGTTTCTACATGTGTCTGAGTGAAAATGAATGAAAGTGTTGGTTGCTATATGAATGTTTCTACATGTGTGAATGTGAATGAATGGAACTACAAATTGCTAACATGTGTGAATGTTTATAAATGTGTGAAAATAAAATGGAACTGCAGGTTGCATTGCTAAATGCATGTGATACTTTTTTATTGTTAATTTTGCAGGTTTGCGGCTTATTGTTGGCTGATATCAATGGATGTCGTAAAACCTGCAGTTCATAACTGAACTGAACATATTTTTCATCCTGCGACCAGCCACATCAGGTCTGTAGACTCACAGGAAAAAAAAACCAATAGGCGTCGGTTATTTGTAAATAACCGACACATAATGATATAGTGTCGGTGTTCCTACAATAAACCGACGTCTATGTCCTTAACACCACGACCGTGCTGGATAGCACGGTC
The DNA here is from genome assembly GCA_963693085.1 of Alisma plantago-aquatica. Taxonomy (NCBI): domain Eukaryota; kingdom Viridiplantae; phylum Streptophyta; class Magnoliopsida; order Alismatales; family Alismataceae; genus Alisma; species Alisma plantago-aquatica. The sequence continues at coordinate 1,458,981,611 of OY856411.1, read as the reverse complement.
GTGGGGCGAAGATATATGGTGTCGGTTTTTTACTTATAACCGACACTGATAGTTCCTAAGATGGCGCCCTTTCTGTGGTGCGAAGGGTTTGGGCGTCGGTTTTTAACTAATAACCGACGCTTATAGTCCCATGATGGCGCATTTTCGGTGGTGCACGAAGAGTTTAGGTGTCGGTTTTGGAACCGACGCCTGATGGGTGGACTTTTAGTGTCTCCCACATAGGTGTCGCTTAGAAACCGACACTAAAGGCTTTAAATAACTGACACTAAAGGTAGGTTTTGTAGTAGTGAAACCCTAGTTTGAAAATACTCTCTAAACCTTTGGTTGATATCTTACCAACTTTGCTTATTCTAATTTAAAACTTCTCACACATATGATAGTCTCTATATAGAGCTTTGGTCCAAATTTGAGATTAAACGAAGATTCCTACATTTTATTATGGATTTCTTAAGTTTCACTCTTTTTGTGGCCTTTATACCTTCTTTTTCCTTCTTTTAATCCTTACTAGGCTCGGCTCATCCCTTTTCATCTGTAGGCTCAACTTGGATGCGACATCAAGTGAATCATGGAAATATCCCCTTAACCTCTATCACTAAGGATTGGAATGGGTCGGCGCACACACAACCCATTCCTCAACCCAAAGACCATTGGATATTGATCTAGCAGTGCCTGGATCATCTCCTACCTCAGGTAAGAGACTGGTGGGCAGGGCGACTGCCGACCAAAACCAGCTCAACTCATCTAGATTATACACCCCCTATAATCAAATTCTTCACTTATTCTCTTCTTTTCACCTTGTCGACACTTCAATGTCTTTTAATTGTTCTGATTTGTGTCTTCGAAGCTAAGAAAATCTACCACGAACTTGCTAAAAATAAACGTTTTTGAAACCCTAAAATCCCAAACACTAGCCTATATATACTTACCCATTGTGTTTTTTTTTTACTCCACGAACCTGAGTGGCACACCCAATCTCTCTACTCTTGCTTCCTACTCATTTCACCCTTTTGCTCCGGTCAACGTTCTACCACAGCTCCATCTTCTCTGTGCACGGGTTGTTGTTGCATGGTCAATGAATTGAGATTGTTGGATCATGGTCAAATGCTAACCGAGACAAATGATAGATGGCTGCAATGTGCGCCCACTCTCTTGCGCTCATTCTTGGAGGCAAACTCTCCCTTGGTCATGTGATCACCGTATTGGTCAAGGGTTGACCAGATCTAGCGGTCGCCTCTTTTTCCCTTTAATTGCCTTTTTGGAAATTCCCTCCTCTCTTCTTAAAAAATCCAGTAATTGATCATATCTTGTAAAAATAGTATCTTATGATTCCGAATTCCAACAAATATGACCAAGTAGTCAATTTTGGTCAAAAACCCAAGGAATCGTTTAAAAATACTTTTGAAGCCCGATTCTATATGCTTTTCTCTAATATCCCTAAAACTTGATATTTTATATATATATAATTTTCTAATGAGTTGTTGATGATTAATCTCTAGAAACCCTAATCTTTGACTCTGATGGTTATATGGAGACTCTAAAAACATGACTTGAATAATGATAGGATTACCTCTTGACTTTGTTGACTTGTTAACTCTTAATATCAAACAATATGATTTATGTACCCAAAGATGATGATGAGTCGTGATGATGGGTTCTAACCCTAGGTTTGTGGTATTTTTTATATGAGGGTATTAAATCTTGTGAAAATTCTAATCTTGACCCTTAGACTTCACCTTTGATGATGATTTAGGGATTAAGTGCACATTATGGATTAGGCATGGACCATCCATCAATATTGATAATAATGATGTTAGAGCATGATTTTGGTCTTGAAAACTTGATAAATTGGAAATATTACTCATTTATGAGATACCAAACCTAAGAAAAATTATGAGACTTAATAAACCCTAATTTGGTCCTTGTGACCCATCCATGTTGTTGACTAGAATACTAATGCTTGTATACTCATTATTGTGCCAGGATTTGATTGTGGCCTACTCTTGACTTCCAACAATCTTCTACTCTAAACTTTGGTGAAGGTATGCTTGTTATCCTCCTTGAACATATGTATGGTAGTGCTTGCTCATATTGTATTAGCTATTTCCTTCCTATTGGCTTATAGTAATATTTGGATGAAGTGACTTCCTATGGTACAATTTTTTCATTTTCCATTATAAGTATTTCTGAAAACCTTATACATAAAATAATAGAAATATATTATACATTGGCATTGAACTCTGACATACAAAATGATGCTTACCATCAAGTATAGCTAGGGTTTAATACATAGGTACAAACAAGACTCGTTTGGGTATATACATGGCCTGATGTATACTAAACGAACATATTCACACCCTTGCATGCAACAAAAGGATTTAATGTGGAGGTAAACAAACCCTCACCTTTGGGTGTTGATAATATTTAATACCTATATACTTGACAATTATGGTCAAACAAATTGTATAATGAAAAAAATGTTATAAAATGTATAAAGTTTTCTTGAAAGTATTCCCTTGTTTAAAGTTTGAACTCTCTTTATTATATAAATTCCAAGATCCTATTTTACAGTGCAAATTATTTTGTTTCACTGACAATGTACATGTGTTTTTCATACACCACATGTCTTGATTTTCCCTGATTGGAAAGCAGGAAGAAATATAAAAGAGGTGACCAAGATTGTTTCCATATTTGACAAACTTTATGATAAGGACAACCAAAAAATCATAAAATGGGTTGGTTAGCTCTTGTTAAATCCTTTTATGTTCTAAGTTAATATTTGTTTTTGTATATGTGGTGTGTTAATTGCTTCAGGCCACCCAGGGATGGGTGTTGTGATCCCTCTACCATTGTCTTGGCAGTGCAATTTGGATTGGGTTAAAAATGGTTTAGTGACAATTGATATCAGAGCATACATACTTCTATATACATTAAGTAAATAATTTCTCAAGTCTCTTAAATCCAAAAACCTAAACATTATTAAAGGTGAGACCACGGTGTCTAGGATCATAGTTCTGGCTAATAATCACCTCTTATACCTCTCAAAATGGTGGTTGAGTTTCCTTGCTCTAGCAGGACAAATTTGATCTAGAATGGATTTTCTTTTACCTTAGAGAGTCATTTTATTTCTCATATTTTCTCTAAGGAACCCTAAGATCACCCATTAAGTAGAGTGACTCCTCATATCTCCTATCTCTTTCTAGGTATCCTGACTTGATGTATACTCTCCCTGTTTGGGTAGCATGGGAAATAACCAAATTAGGATATAAAGATTAAAAAATTATAGAAGAATTTCATTCTATGATCTGATATAGTCTTAGATCAACCTATGTGATTAAAAAGACTCATGCTAGGATGTACCTTGTAGATGGCCCCACAAACCCGCAACCAAGGAGCAGGATCCTCTGGAACCAAGAATGATGGAAATGAGAAGACGGCTAAAAAGAAAAAGAAATCCGAGAAGAAAAGACAGATTGATAAGAAGAAGATGAAGGAAGCTGAAATGAAGAAGGCAGATGGAGAAGAAGACAAAAATGATAATGAAAAGGAAAAAGAAAAAGAAGTTGATCCAGATAGAAAAGGATTGGATAAAGGACAAAGGAACCAAAAGAGCTAGACATGAAGAGGAGGATGGTGATGAGGATGAGCCGAGAAAGATCCTCAAGGATGATGGTTGGGAGGCACAAAATAAAGTGCAAAACACACAACCTCCTTAGTGTTGACTCGAGCTCCAAATTGATTAAACCCTTATCTTGATGATGACTAACCATTCCACTCATTTGTGTCTAATGCTTCTACTTGAGTGATTTCAGATTAGGTGTAGACACACTCAAAATACCTAAACTTGTGCATCCTAATTTGGAGGAAGACAAGTCATAGTCAATGTAAGTGCACTTTTGTGGAAAACGCCTTAAATCAATTAGAATCATGTTGTAAATCATTTGTAATGATTTTATGCCTTGTAATTAAGATTGGAAAAAATTAAGAGCACTTAAATTGAATATTTAAGCACTTTTATGGCACTTTCTAAAATTCGTCACAGGCACTTTCATCGGCCAAGTTTCACTCACATGAAAATTGACCAACAACCTTGTATGGGTCTTGGTAACTATCAGGGTCAGCCGAGTTTCCCTAGGACAATCTCGATCGACGCCCTTGCACAGGAAAATCAATTTTACGTCATTGATGGAGTTTCATTTAGGATAAACTCGATTGACAACTCAAAATTTCTTTGTCGCATAGTGCCATTAGTCAAGTTACCTTTATTGAAACTCGATCGACAACATTGTATGGAATGTGCAGAAAAAGTATTTCTAACCATTGAAGTGTTGAAAAACTTAAAAAAAAATATCTGCTGCAACACCCAAAATGGCTAGAATCCATCCCTAAGTGTCTCTACTGACTAAAGGCAACCTCAACTATAAATAGGACTTCTTGGGCTTCATACCATGGTTATACAAGCACTATGAAGGTCTGTATATTATAGTTGAGTGCCTCCAAGAGTCTCCATTCACTCTCCTAATCTTAATCAGTTGTGACACCCATTAGAGTGAGTAGGAGATTTGTAAGAGAGCTAGTCCTACATGTATATCTTGTAAGGCTCTCACTTCCTCCACCTCTCAATCTCTCTTTCTAGCATGAAGATGAAGGTTTTATGTGTTGGATAAGAGAGGTGAAGAAGAATAAGGGAAGCAGTCCCTTGGTGAAAGATTCTCCTTGGTGAAGGTGAAGTCAAAGGAGAAAGATCCAAGTGAAAAATGGATAAATCCTTGAAGAAGGAAGACTTGTTGCAAGAATGGCTAAGTCCTTGGAGAAGGAGGAAGATTCATTGAAAAAGTGGGTAAGTACTTGGTAAGGTAGAAGACTCTTGGGCATGAATAGGTAAGTCCTTTGTAAGGTTATTGGCTCCCTTGTCCTTAAAGGGAAGGTTAGGTATCCTTGTCCTAGAAAAGGAAGGTCATATGTTATAACTCTTATAATGGAATATAAGGAGTGAGACATGGTCGAAAATCCTAGAGTTTGACCTATCATGTAGTGGACGTACATCTCCTAGTTTGGACTTTGGAACCACTATACATAGCATGTGTTACTTGTGCTTGTTCAATCTCTCTCATCCTTGATATGTATGTTTAGTTGCACTCAAATTTCATATGAGCAACCTTATCTTGTGATATAATGAATTTGGTTTAAGTGTTTATATCTCTATTCACCCCCTTCTAGAGCCCATCATTGATCCAACATTTCATATCGGAGCATGTCTTATCCAAGCAATAATTTCCATAAGTAGGAGAATATGGGTGATTATCAAGGTAAGAGATACCTCATCAACATTCCAAACTTTGATGGGAGAAAATTTCTCTATTAGAAGAGAATGTTACAATTCTACATCCAAGAATCAAGTCTTAAGCTATAGAGAATGGTGGATCTTCCAAACAAGCTATCAAAGATAAAGGTAGAATAATGGGATGAAGCTACTTTGAAGAAAGCAACCTTGAATGCTAGAGCCACCAACATTTTCTATGCCTCTCTTTCCCCATCGAGTTCAACCAAATTTCTTCTTATGAGACGGCCTATTAGGTATGGATAAACCTATGTGTCACTTATGAGGGGACAAAGCAAGTAAAGTAAAGAGAGTATACATGCTCAATGGTCTTCTAGAGAACTTTAAAATGGGAAAGAAGGAAAGGGTATACAAGATGTACTCAATGCTCAACACCATTGTAATTGGTCTTTCCGTACTAGGTCATCCTATGCAACAAGAAAAGATGAACTTAAAGATACTTAGGTCTCTCCCCAAGAAGTGGCAAGCAAAGGTGACCTCCTTTGAAGAAATAAGGTCTCTTGGTGAAATTCATATTGAAGAGCTCATAGGAAACCTTCAAGCTTTTGAAGTGAGACTTGACAAGGAAGTGGAAGAAGAAAGAGAAGAAGACAAAGAGCTCAAGCGATTGAAAAAGGCTGAAATCAATCCCCAAATTGAAGATATTGTTAGTCAAGCTTCTCAAATCTCTCAAGTTGAAAAAGATTCTATGTACTCCAAAGGTAGACTTCATAAAGGAAAGCCTTCTTCCTCCACTTGGTGTTTCAAATGTGGAAACATGGCTCACTTCAAGGATGATTTTACACAAGGCAAAAAGGCCCATCATCACAAGAGAAAGGGAGAGAAGCACAAGAAGAAGGAGACATGGCACTAAACCTCTAGTGATTCCTCCAACTCAAGCTCAAATGAAGATTCTAATGGAGGATCTAGCTCAAGATCTAGTGATGATGGAGAATTTCGTTTTCCTCTTATGACAAGTTCAAATTAAGACTTAAATAAGGTAAATATAAACTCTTTAGATAAAGAATATTTATAATTGCAATTATTCATGCTACTCATTATTATATTAAATCTACAAAAAGAAAAAGAAAAAGCTTGATAGAATTATTGATAATTTGCATGAAGAAAAAGATGATCGGGATAATGGTAAAATTTGTTACAAATAATGTAGATAATATCAAAAAGTCTTTTCTAGAACTTGAATTGAAAATTAATATTGTTGAGAATTGAAAACAATGCCTATCTTAGTCAAGTGGACTCTCTTAAACTTGAAAATGCTAACTTGCTTGATAAGATTAGCTTTCTAGAAGCTCAACTGCTTATGCCTAGTTCTAATGAAGAGCACACTAAGATCATGAATTCTCTCATGCTTGATATAAATGTTCTTAGGACTGAAAATGAGGACAAAGATTTTGTGTTGCAAGGAATAGAATATGAGAATATTGTTTGTCTTTATAATATTTCTTTGCTTAAAAAATAAGATGCTTCCTTGTTTGCTACAATCAATGTCCTTGAATCTTGTTCTAAATCTATTAGTAGACAGAATAATGTTGTTTCTATTCCTATTGAAAAAGATTCTTATATGAAAAAAGCTCTTTGGTTAGAAATCGATCCTTTACAAGCTAGAAATGATATCAATCAATTGTCTTCTATTATTACTTCTCTTATTCATGGTAATCATAGTTTGAGATCCTCTATGCAAAGATTCTTAGATGATAAAAGAATCATAATAAAATCCTAGATCATACTACCGAACAAATGGGTGGAGATGGAATTGGACTTTATATTAGACAAAGGAACAAAAAAGACAAAGGACCTTAAATTTTCAATGAAGAATCCTTTAGTTATAAGTCTATGAGATCATGTAATCATTACAATGAAATTGGTCATTATTCTACATATTGCCTGTTTAGAAAAACATCCAAGTTTAGTATGACTTGGACTGCTAAGCTAACCCCTCCAGACCCAAAAATATGATTAGGGACCATTTCATCTTTCTTCTTATAGGTCACTTGAAAATGGATTGATATGATCTATTGATTTGTAAAATGGTTTCTCAATCCACATAAAAGAAGAAAGGTGAAATGTGTAAGGGGTGTCAACTAGTGGAAAAGCAATAGTAAGAATAGAGGTAGTGATATCCTTGCTCATATCCAATCATAGCTTGTTTTTACCAAGTTTGTATACTATAAATATGTTTTTTATTCCAATTTGGTATATTGTAATTCTCATCACTTTCTTGATCAATAACTGCTCATGATGTTTTATAGTGTAGTACTAACTTTCTTGTACATGTTTGGATATGACTTAGATTTTTATCATGCCTCTATATATGTTTTTCTAAAATATATATGCTTTTTGATAGCAGTTGTTGTCGACCAAATTTGTCCAAACGAAACTCGACCAAAAAGCACCAACGGGTGTTTCCAACAGTTGTTGTCGGCTGAGAAATTCAACCCATAAACACGACTAACAACATTGTGCACAGAATATACATATAACTTTTTGAATGAAAAATTCCCTCTCAACTAGACCTTTTCAACCAATAGCCTTATTCTATAGCACTCCCTTTGGTACCTTTATATGAGCATATTACCATACTCTAAATTGCCTATCTTGCATACAATTATATCTCTTAATTTTCTCTAAATTGGTATTTCTATATATAGCAATTACTTATCTTGAGTTGTTATGCATGTTTTGATTATGATCTCTTTGGATCTCTTGGTCATGTCTTAAATTGCTTCTATTTTTCTATAACTAGCTACATCTATATAGTTGTATATCTTGTTTATATACAACCTTGAGCTTCTTAGTGATAATCATCTTTTGGTATATGCTTATTTGCTAGTGAGTAATATCATTGCATGCTTATTTAATTGCTTATCTCTTTGTTTGGATATTGTTATACATCTACTCATAGCTTGTTTTTTTAACTTGTTCATATTTCGTTATGATCTAGATCCTCCTAGTAGTCCATATATATAGTTCTAACATTTTTTTGTATATTGATACCCAATTATATGATATGCTTGTATCGTGTTTCATACATACTCAAGCTTGCTCCTTGTCTTGCATATCTACGATCTTGAGTTAGTTGCTTGCATAGCATTGCCTTGATATATGCTATAATTACACATAGGGTTGTTCTAATGTGTGTCTTCACTTGATTTATATACATTGCTTGGACAAGCCCTTAGCTTTTTCTCTTCCACACTCCCCTTTTCTAACAAGTTGTATTTTAGATCTTCAAACCCCTCACTTTTTGAAATGACAAAGGGGGAGAAGACATGTCTTATGTATAAGTGAGAACACATATATGTAGAACATATATGAGTAGAGGACATAGTTTCTATAAATGTTATGAAAGCTAACCATGTAGGAGAAATAGCATCAATTGAGGGGGGAGTATGAGAACTCCATGAGCATCAATTGACGAGGATCATATGAACTCAATTCTATTAAAACCCTTAGGTTTCTTCGAAGGTATGATTTTACTTATATGCTTTCAATACATTTATAGAATGGTTTGTCATCCCCAAAAAGGGGAGAATGTTGACTCACTATACAAATTTACAAAACCCTTGTTTTTATTATGACTAACCATTCCACTCATTTGTGTCTAATGTTTCTACTTAGTGATTTTAGATTAGATGTAGACACACTCAAATGCCAAAATTGTGCATCCTAACTTAGAGAAAGACAAATCAAAATTAATGCAAGAGAACTTATGTGGAAAAGACCATAAATCAATTTGAATCATGTCGTAAATCATTTGTAATGATTGTATGACTTGTAATTAAGCTTATAAAAAATCAAGAACACTTAAATTGAATGTTTAAGAACTTTTATGAAACTTTCAAAAATTCATCTCAAGAACTTTTATCAGTCGAGTTCACTCAGATGAAACTCAACCGACAATCCTGTGTGGGTCTTGGTAACTTCCAGGGTCGGCCAAGTTTCCCCAGGACAAACTCAACTGACACCCTTGCACATGCAAATTAATTTTAAGTCATCAATTGAGTTTCATCTAGGATAAACTCGATCGACAATTCAAAATTGCATTGTCACATAGTGCCATCGATCAAGTTACCTTTTATTGAAACTTGATTGACAACATTGTAGGGAATGTGTAGAAAAAGTGTTTCTATTTGTTGGAGTGTTCCAAAACTCAAAAAAAAATTGTTGGAACACCCCAAACAGCTAGAATTCATACACAAGTGTCTCTACTGGCTAGTAGGCAAACTCAACTATAAATAGGACCCCTTAGGCTTCATCCCATGGTTAGCAAAGAACTATGAAGGTCTCTATATTATATTTGAGTGCCTCTAAGAGCCTCCATCCACTCTCCTAACCTAAATCACTTGCTACATCCATTAGAGTGAGTAAAAGATTTGTAAGAGAGTTATTCACACATGTATATCTTGTGCAGCTCTCACTTCCTCCACCTCCCAATCTCTTTTTCTACCATGAAGATGAAGGTTCTCTCTCTTGTCTAAAAGAGGTGAAGAAGAAGAAGAAGGGAAGGAGTCCCTTGGTGAAGGTGAAGTCAAGGGCGGAATATCCAAGTCAAGAGTGGGTAAATCCTTAAAGGAAGAAGACTTGTTGCAAGAGTGGGTAAGTCCTTGGAGAAGGCAAAAGACTCATTGCAAAAGTGGGTAAGTCACTGGTAAGGTAGAAGACTCTTGGTCAAGGATAACTAAGTCCTTTTTAAGGTTACTCGCTCCTTGTCCTCAAAGAAAAGGATAGGTATCCTTGTCCTGGAAAAGGAAGGTCAAATATGTTGTAACTCTTATAATGGAATATAAGGCATGAGACATGGTTGGAAAACTCTAGAGGTTGACCTCTCTAGGTAGTGAACGTACATCTCCTAGTTTGGAGTTTGAAACCACTATGCATAGATTGTGTTATTTTTTCTTGTTCAAGCTCTCTCATCCTTCATATGTATGTTTAGTTTCACTCAAAATTCATGTAAGCAACCTTAGATCTTGTGATATACTTTGAAGGTCTAACGAAATTGGTTTAAGTGTGTATAGCTCTATTCACCCCTCTCTATATCCCATCATTGATCCAACACTTAGGCCTTGGAGGGATCCACATCAATGAACCAAATCTTATCACCATCACTGAATTGCTTAAGCTAAACCCATAATCATACTATGGTGAAGACAAGGAGGATGTGTTGGATAAAATAGATACATAGATAGTTTCTATGAAAAATACCTACAAAGTGTTAGGGTGCCTTGAAAATAATAAAGTGATTTTTGCGAGTTATTAGCTGAAGGGTGTTGCTAAAATATGGTGGGAAAATTACACCAACTCTGATCGAATCCTTTCACTAAAGTGGGAAGCCTTTAAACCTATCTTCATAGCATGTTTTGTGCCTAGAAATTAGTTCAAGGTGAAAACAAATAGTTCATGGCCTTGAATCAAGGTGACTCGTCTATCTCTAAATACAGTTATCACTTTCAACTCTTGGAGAATCATGCTAAGAATTTGACTCAAGAAGAAAATTTGGACTGTTAGGTCAAGGGACTTAATGTAGCTATGCAAGCTTTGGTTTCCTCTTCCAAACCTGCCACTTTCTAAGAAGCTTTTGATCATGCTCTGAATATGGAAAGAACCTTGAGCACAGTATAAGGGAATAACAAGATCTTGGCCTATCTAGGGCTCACTAGTGTTGTGGTGGCCAATACTAAGCAAGGGGAAGGATCTCAAGATGACAAGCAACACAAAAATGTCTCAACTCAAAACTACTAGAATCAACCTAATCAGAAGAGCATCAATGGGTCAAAACCTTACAGGTGCCTCAACTGTGGAGTTAGACACCATGGACCATGTGGAATGGAATCCACTTTGTTTATACTGCAAGAAGGAAGGGCACTTCAAGAACCAATGCACTTACCCTCCTCTTGAATGGGCTACCAATGCTAAGCATGCCAACAAACAAGAAGAAGACAAAGGGAATTAGAAGTAGTCTATGTATCTCTCTTGACTTTTGCAACCAACCATGTGATCACCATATCTTTGAAATTGGAAGTTAGATGCCCAATTGTGTTGGGGTTGCCACTTTTATCTATGACTCATGACCTATCATGTATTTGCATTTGAAAATGATATCTTTGTTGGACTAGTTTGATAATCTCTATTTTGAACTTGAATTTTCAACCATGTGACTTGTCACTTTGGTGCATAATGATATTGATACTAAGAATGAGGATGTAAATTATGAGATCATAAATTGAATTTTGGTCATTCATATCTTTTTTTTAGTCAGAGGGGCTTCATGGTTTTTTTGTAATAAATGATCCATTTATAGATGTGGATACTAGAGTAGAGGTCAAATTTCATGAAATGATGTGGGCCAGTCGGGAGCCAAATTTGGTCCGGTCCCAAGAACAATTATGATCTAATTACACTATTACCCTCAATTGACTTATATATTTTATTCCTAATGATTCACATAACTACATGACTCTGTGATGGCCATTATATTAAAATTTCATGTTTTGGATAACCTAAATGTGCATAACTACATAAAACCCTAGTTTGAAAATACTCTAGTAAAATTTCATGTGATTAATATCATGACCATCCTTCCTTATAATAATTTGAAACTTTGCACCCTTATGATATCTAATATAGAAATTTGATTCAAATTTGATAATAAGTGGACCTTCTTACAATTTTCTAAGAATTTCCTAAGTCTCACTCCTTTTCTGTCCTTAAATACCTTCTTTTTCCTCCTTTTAATCTTTACTAAGCTTGGCCCATCACTTCCTTTTTTGTCCACATGCCCAACCAGGTCGCGGCATAAAATGAACTGGGGAAATTTCACCTAAGATGCTGCCACTAAGGGTTCAATCTGGTAGGCACGCACCCGACCCTACCCTCAACCTGATAGTTGTTGGATCTTGATCCATTAGCACTGAGATCATCTCCTACCTTAGGTAGGAGATGGGTAGGTGGGGCTGCCGCTGGACAAAACCTATCTCAACTTGAATGGATTATACAACCCCTCCCAACCTGATTCTTCATGCTTTTACTTCTTCTCACCTTCTCAACACTTCTATGCCTTTTAGTTGCTCAAATTTGTGTCTTGGAGGCTGAGGAAATTCGCCCCCAACTTGCAAAAAATGAATTATTTTGGAAACTCTAAAATCCCAAACCCATAGCCTATATAAACTCCCCATTGTGTTCGTTTTAACCCCAAGAAACCTAAGTTGCACATCTAATATCTATTCTCTTGCTTCCTCCTTGTTTTCCCCTTTTGCTCCAGCCAACCCTCCACCGCAGCTCAAATAAATGCATATTTATCCATTTTATTTGCATGTTTTAGATCAGTTCTTAGAAATATTTTGTTAATTATTCCCAAGTTTTAGAATTAGTTGTGTTAGTTTAGTGTTACTCTCTTTAATTAAATTTTCACTAACTTTTCTATAATTTTGTAGGAAAATGGCCCAATCACTCTAAAGATCAAGATCTCCCCAAAAAATACTTTAAGAAGATATTTTTGCAACTTTCCCCATTCCTGATATATTTACACCGCACCAAAATAGTCATAAATATTGCATTCTAAGGTATATTTAATGATCAAGTATTCATTGGAAAGATAATTTATTTTTCTACACAAAGAATGTATCTTGGAGTGGCTTTTCTAGTCAATTTCCAATCAATCGACTTGCCTATGGATATTCTGACCCTTCTTGATATGTCTCACACTAAAATCATCATATATTTCACATCCTAAGGAGAAAATTAATGTGTGGCTACGATTTTGAAAAGGGAATTTTATTACCTATAGGAAAAATGTACTTTTAGATAGCTTTGTCAGTCGATCGACTAGCTTTCCAATCGACCGGATTGTTTGTAGAAGGAATCTAAAGCAAAGAGAGTCAAATGGCCAAAATGTTAAAAGAAGACAGTTCAATAAATTTCTCCATTTGGGACAAGCAATTAATATTGTGAAAGTTTACTCATTTTACTAGACATAAAGGAAATTTGGTCAATGTCATATGCTATTATGTGATGGAAAGAATTCAAGTAAAGACCCAGTCAAACTCATATTTGAAAAAGCTCATAACTTCACATGAAATGGTTGGATCAAAGAAAATATTTAAAGACCAATCGATCAACTCACCTTCTCGGCCGACTGACTCACATTCAAGACCTAGTGAAGTTCCTAAACAAGAAGGTCATTATTGTAGTCAAAGTTTGACCAACGTGGCTTCAGGCTGAAGCAAGTGATTAATGTCACCCGACTGACTAGGAATCCCAGTCGATCAACCCACATTCTAGATCAAGAAATATAACCTCTATCATATCCATTCTTCTAGGGTTTTGCCCCTCCTTTCCCCTATAAAAGGAGGGGGGATTTCCAAGATAATCTCATCTCAGATATTATATATGTTTCATACTCTAGCTTTCCATATCCTATCTTAGGAAACTGTAATCTCTTTAAAGATAATAAAAGACATGCTTTTCACCATTTAGAAACATGAAATGTGATCTGATTAGTCATTCTCCATGAAACTTATGACTCATAACAATATCACCTTAGATTCGTGGACTAAAACATCTGATAGAACTCATATGTTCCTCAAAGAGACCACAGATAAGGACATATCAGATGATTGAACTAGGACCTATAAAACATCAATAGCCATGGGTCTGTCGATATTTTAATCCATGGGATCTGATTCCAAAGAGGATAGATCTCCATGGTCCTAATCTAAAAATATCTACAAGGAAAAATAGAAGTGTTTAAGATAACTATGAATTTCATGGTGGTGAAACCTAGACTTTCGATAATTCCATTAAATTGAATTAATCATAATTGGTTGATTTCTTCTGCTTTTTGTTCTCTTTGCTCTTAGTTTTGTTGATAACTTAGTTTCAATTCTTGCAATTTAATTTTGTTCCTTTCAATTTTGCATTTTAATTCAGCAAGTTTACTTTCTTGTTCTAGATTAATCATTCTCCTCAATTTGGTTTAAATATTGTTCGTTACATTAGATTTGAATTAACTCTTGACACGCTATCACTAGGGATCGATACCTTATGTACTACATCAATTTATTTGTACATAAATGGATTGATTAGCCATTACAAGTTAAACTCCAAATATATTTTCTTTGGTAAATTTTGTGTGCTACCAATAGCACATAAAATTTTGGTGCCATTGTTGAAGACGACAGATGGAGTTTTCTCAAAATCATGTCCTTTCAATTATTATGATTTTCTTTTTTATTTCTTTTATCCTATCAAGACCCATTTTGATGGTGCAATCGTCTTTCTACTGAGTTTCCATTCCGGTAATACTGTTTTTTTCTTAACTAATTTTCATAATTTATAGCTTTGTTCTATAATTTTGTTTTTTTTTTTCAGATTTTGTCTTCAATATTAGGTTTCTGATAACTTTTTTTAAATTTCCTAAAAGAAATGGAGCGGTTGGCACCATAGAATATGTGGTGTGAGAGATGTGGCTCCTCATATAATGACATACTATTCCCAAGATGTCTTCGCACTAGGCAAACATGCAAATGCTCTTCCTTACACATAATATTACACCCCCAATGAGAAATATGAAGCACCAGACCTTGAAAGAAAGGAATAAGCAAACCTTTAGACAAAACATACCCTTTTCAATCAAAGAGAGGCCATGAAAGCCGATGCAAGAGAGAAAGAGGTCGCTGCACAGAAATCCCTATGCGCTACAATAGAGATGCAACACAACCTTGATCAGGAGGTGGAAAGATGTGGTAAAGAAATCAAGACAGTCATGCAGGAGTAAATTTACATAGCTTGGGCAGCATCTACATGGCGGCTTGACCATCAATACAAGTTGGAAAGTGAGAGGATGGCCTCTTATGATAAGAAGTTCATGAATATGGAGCCCTTCAATACAAGGGTTAGAGAGTGGTGTGCTCAATGAAACTCCCAACAGCCTCAAGACCACCACCCTTCTTTGTTGTAGGCTCAGATCCAGATGTTTACAATGATCAACCAACCTTGATTGAGCCTATTGTAGATGATGTACCATCACTCTCGTATGAGGAAATTGTGGATTCTTTTGAAGAAGGGCTTTCACATCCAGAGACCTACACTCCAACTCAACCACTTCTTGTTCCACATCAGGTTGAACTCAATGAGGTGATCCCCAAGAAGTTGGAACATCCAAATATGACTCCATAACATGAAGCTCCACCAACCACCTCTGATGTACACATTGATCACAACATTATCAATGAACAATAAAAGTTGGTTGAGCCTATTATGGATCATATACCGGTGGATTCTTTTGAATAAGGGCTTGCTCATCAAGATCCCTATACTCCTCCTCAACCACCGCTTGTTCCATATCAGGTTGAATCCAATGAGGTGATCCCACCTCTGTAAGAACTTTACATGCCTCTATTAGATTGTGAGGTGATCCCTTTTGAGCACATTATGGTGGGAATTTCATGAAGGAATTAGATCCCCCTTTTGGCATAATAAAAGACCCTAATAGCCCCATCTACCTTGATATTGATGGAATGTTAGATGAAGAGGAGACACAACCACATACAAAGAGGCACCAGGATAATGCGTCAATTCCTCCCATGCTGGAACCATGTCTACTACATGTAGATCCAGATGATAAAGAGAAACCCAAGTCGGATCCTCCACCTGATCTACCACTATCGACTCTACATAGTCACAATTCATCTTATTCCACCTTCTCATTCAAAGAAGATTATCCACCTCCGGTCCTCATGGAAGTGTTAATGCCAAAGAAAATCGACAAGTATTACCATTTCCCCCATCAACAACACTTCCTCCACTGATGGAGGAAGATCTATCGATCCTACTAGAGGGACTGTGAGGTGATAAGCAATATCATTTTAAGCATCCTGACACCCCCTTTGAGCTTTCATGACCACCCAAGAATTGGGTACATCATGAAGCTCCTCTATTTAAAGATCCATCCCTCATCATCACCCCTTCAGTTGGACATTTTTTGAGCTACCAGAGCCACCTAGTGATCACATAGAAATATTTCCCTCCATTCTAAATTTGAGTTTTGCTCAGGATGAGAAAATTTTTTAAGTTCAGGGTGGAGGTTAGTGGTATGTTCTCATTCCACCCACCCAATCTTATTTTTCTAGCAATTTTCATTATGATATGTAGTTAGGTTTAAAATTTTCAAAAATTCTCATTATTTCTATAGATTTGTCCTTTATTTATTCGGCCATTTATGCATGTTAATCAAGAAATTCCATGAATAAGGAAATCTTCTTGCAATATTATCAAAAAATTGCTCTTGCTAGCTATCATCTGGTCCCCTATGACCTCCATTAGCACTACCCTTGGGAAAGTTAGCAAGTTGTAATAGATAAATAGACATCAAACACAATGTGTCCCTACTTAAAAATATGTGAATAGCTTGTAAAATTTCCTGATTGCCGCAAGTTACAGAGAATAATTGAAACGGATGCCATGCTACGCCCAATATGTTGTATTTTAAAACACATGTTGCACAACTCTAACCTTTTTCTACAGTTATTCCAACACCTACTTACCTCTCCACTCTATATGTCTCACACCAAAATGGTCATATCTTTTGAATCCCAAGGAAGAATTTAATGATCAAGTATATGTTGGAAAAAGAATATATTATACATGAAAATGTATCTTGGAGTGGCTTTGCCAGTCGAGCGACTGACTTTCTAGTCGATCAACTCGCTTATAGATATTCCAACGTTGCCTCATATGTCCCACACCAAAACAATCATATCCTTTGAATCCTAAGGCGGAAAATAATGTGTAAATATGATTTAGAAAGGGAATTTTATCACCTATAAGAAAAATGTCTTTTGGATAGTCTTTCTAGATCGATGATGGGATTTCCATTCGATCGACTCACTTTTAGCGGGAATGTGCAATAAAAGGAGTCAAATGGTCAAAAATGTTAAAAGAAGGCAATTCAATAAATTTCTCCATTTGGGGTCAAACAATTAATAATATGAAAGTTTACATCTTTGACTAGGTAGAAGGAAGTTGGTCAATGCCATATGATTTTGTGTGGTGGAAATAATGTAAGAAAAGACCCAATCAAACTTAGATTTGAGAAATCTCATTACTTCATATGAAATGGACGGGTCAAAGTAAACATTTAAAAACCAGTGAATCAACTCATGTTCCCAGTTGATCGACTCACATTCAAGAACCAGTAAAACTCCAAAAGAAGAAGGCCATTATTGTAGTCAATGTTTAACCAATGTGACTTTGGACTAAAGTAAGGAATAAATGTCAATCGACCAAATGGGAATCCCAGTTGACCGACCCATGCTCCAGATGAAGAAATCCAATCACCTCCAATAGACATTCTTCTAGGTTTTCGACCCTCCTTTCCCTTATAAAAGGAGGGGGGATTTCAAAGAAAATCTCATCCCAGATCATAAATCCAACTTTTCATACTCTAGCCTTGTTCCACCTTCATTATGTTTGAATAGTCTTCCCTTTGTCAGGACTTGGGGAGTAGCCCCATGATCTCCATATCCTATCTTAGCACAAAGTGATCTCACTAACGATAATAAAAGATGTACTTTTTTTGTTTAGCAGCATAAAATGGATCTATTCAGTCATGCTCGATGACAGTTATGATCCACAATTATATAACCTTGGATTTGTGGACCACACCACAAACATGAGCATATTAGATGATTGAACTAGGACCTATAAAACATTGATGAACATGAGTATGTGGATAGCTTAATCTGAGGTATCTAATTCTAACAAGGATAGATCTCCATGGTCCTAATAAAAAAAATTAAAGAGAAAACTAAAAGTGGCTAAGATACCTTTAGAGTTTGTAGTGGTGGAATCTGGACTTCCAACAATTCTATAAAGAATAAATTAATCTTAATTGGTTGACTCATTCTGCTATTTATTCTCTTCACTCTTAATTTTGTTGATAACTTAGTTTCAATTCTTTCTCAAAAAAACATCATGGTCAAACTCAGTATTGGTCAAATTAACACATTGCGGCCATGATGTGTTAACATAGTAATGTTCAAAAACACATCCTTTCAAAAACATATCATGTACTAGTGACAACACATAATGGTCAAACTCCAGTAATGCTCGAAAACACATCATATACTAGAAACAACACATCATCATCAAACACTAATCGAAACAAATGATCGACGGTCATAACGTGTTTCGCGCACCCACCGTCTCGTACATGTGCCTGGAATTGGGTTCTCCCTCGGCCATGTGATTGCCACACTGTTCAAGGGTTGACCAGATCTAGCGGTTACCTCTTTTTCTCTTTTCTTGGCTTTTCTAGTAGTTCCCTCCTCTCAGCTCAAAAAATCCAATAATCTTGATTAAATCTTGCAAAAATGGTATCTTATGATTTCTAACTCCAACAAATATGACCAAGTAGTCAATTTTGATTATAAAAACCTAAGCAATCATTTAAAAATTCTTCTGAATCATGATTTTATATGTGTTTCAATGATATCCCTAAAACTTGATATTCTTTACATATATAAAATTGGATAATGACTCAATGAAGATGATTTATCTCTAGAAAACCTAGTCTTTGACTCTCATGATTATATGAAGACTCTAAGATGACTTATTTAATGATATGGTTAGATCTCAACTTTGTTGACTTGTTTACCCTTGATCTCAGAATACGATTTATGTACCCAAATATGGTGATGAATTGTGATGATGGGTTCTAACCCTAGGTTTGTGGTATTTTTGTATGTGAGGGTATTAAATCTTGTGAAATGCCTGATCTTGACCCTTGGACTTTGTCTTTGATGATGATTTAGGGATTAAGTGCACATTATGGATTAGGTGTGGACCATCCATCAATATTGATAATAATGATGTCAGAACATGATATTAATCTTGGAAACTTCATAAATTGCAAATATTGTTCATCAATGACATACCACACCTAAGAACAATAAGAGACTTAAGAAACCCTAATTTGGTCCTTTTGACCCCTCCATGTTTACTAGAATAATAATGCTTGTATACCCATTATTGTGCCAGGATTTGACTTTGACCTACTCTTGACTTCCAATAAAAGTTTATCCTAAACTCTAGTGAAGGTACGCTTGTTATCCTCCTTGAATACATGTATGGTAGTGATTTGTTTTATTGTATGAGTTATTTCCTTTCTCTTGTCATATAGTAATATTTGGATGAACTAAGTGACTTTTTATGGTACAATGTTCTGATTGTCCATTATTAGTATATTTTGAAAACCTTGTACATAAAAATAGTAATCCATTATACCTTGAAATTGAACTCTGACATGCAAACAAACCCTTACCATCAGGTATAGCTAGGTTTTAATGAATAGTTACAAACAAGCCCTCACCTTTGAGTGTAGACATGGCCTAATGTACATTAAGACAAACATATCCACACCCTTGGGTGCAACAAATGGATTTAGTGTGGAGGTAAACAGACCCTCACCTTTGGATGTTGACAGGGTTTAATACCTATATACTTGACAATAATGGACATAAAAATTGTATAATGAAAAAAAATCTTATAAAATGCATAATATTTTCCATTGATTAAAGTTTGTACTCTATTTGTTTCATAAATGCCAAGATCCTATTTTATTATGCAAATTGCTTTGTTTCACCATCAACATACTTGTCCATTTGCACTGACCGTGTGTCATGATTTTCACCAATTAGGGAATAGGATGAATTATGAAGAAATAACTAATATTTCGTACTCAGTCGAAAAACTTTGATGACAAAGAAAATTCCAAAAAATCATAAAATGGGTTGGGTATTTCTTGTTGAATCATTTTATGTTCTGAGTTATTATTTCATATTGTATATGCTAATGTGTTAATTCCTTCAGTCCACCCAAAGAGGGGTACTTCAATGCCTCTATCATGGTCTAGTCACAGGGATTGGGATTGGGATAAGAATGGTTCTGTGACACTTCTTCGCAAAATTTATAAAAATTGAGGTTTTCAATACCCCCTAGATTTTCTTAAAGAAAAAACATGATAGAAGGCCTTTTCCAACTAATGATCCTTACATGACTAAAATATCATATTTAGTTAACCAAAGTTCTCATTTCCATGTGAGATTTGTTTATACCTGATGTCAGCATTTAACTAAATGACCCAATCCTAATTCTGATGGAAATTGAGCCATCTTGTACCTCGAGTTGATTATGAAAACACACAACATGGTCACTCTCCTTGTTTCAACTCCATATCTCACTCGATCGTTCATATTTTTCTATGACTCTTTCCTCACCGATCTAGTGACACCTTGTTGAGTTTATTGATAATTCATATGAGGCATACCATTTTCACAAAACAACAAATTTTCTTCTTCTCATAATGTCCTGCCAAAGTTGAAAATCACAACATAGGACTCCTTGACTATATACAGTAATGGGAACTCATCCATCCACCCTTGATTGGAGCTTCAACTCCCAATTGCTAACCTTGACCACCAAGTCAGTTACATCACCAATGACTAGTCCGATGAACACCAAACCCTAGAGGTAGAGCACTATAACATCTTTATATATTTTTTTTGGCCATAAATCATACGACCAACACCATGAGACTAATATAATCATCCAATAATAGTGATTTTTATATGGATCCTCTTGAGATCTAAGGATTCGTACCTCAAAAATGATGATTTTGGCAATGCCTAAAGTTAAAAAAAACATGCAAAGCCCAATGGTGTTTGTCAAATCTATTTGCAGTGCCGGCTCAATGAGAAGAAATACATAACACACATGCCTAATCTACATGTGTACCTAATTATTGACAAATTCGCATGTTTTAATTGATGCTTTTTTAAAGTTCATCACTATGAGTTCATTGATTTTGGGTATGTTGAAGATGATGAAAGATACAATTTTACCATATTACTCCAGTTTCCTACTGATCAAGCTTGATAGGATCATAAAACCATGGTTCTAAAGTTGTATGGCACCCCAGACCTTGATCCTTGTCTCTTTAGGCTTGGGAGGATGATATGTACTGTCCTACCTAGTTTTTTTCCAAAGATTCCTTCTAGCATAAATACTAAAGTGAGTTTTGGAGCACAGAATCCATCATTTTTGCTCAAGAAGAAAAGAACAAATGAAGTGCCAAATAAACCAGATTGTAATCATGCCACACTATTATTAAGAAATGAACTAGTGGTATATCAATATTTTTACACCCATGTTATAATTTGTGCTCACATGGTATTAATTTATAGATGAATGGACAATTTTCACTTTTTGTGAATGAAAACGTCAACATTTAATGGTGGCATATCAATCATTCACCTATTGTATCAATTAGAATACACAAAATGTGTTTATTGGTTAAAAAAAGGCTCAAAAACCTACACCATTCTTGATTAAAAAGATGTTCTAAAACTAACTTTCGAAAAGTAAATATAGGAAATAATTTCCTGTGTTTTGAATTTGGCTAAAAGAATCGAAGACATGTTTTGAGCCTTGAACTATATTTTGATATGATTTAATGAGCATGTGGTTTCCAATGTTTTCTAATGTTCCAAGGTTTTCCTGTCTAGTACATGGATAATCTCAATTCGAAAACATCAGGGTTTTTTTAATCAACCTAACAAATCTAGAGCATCTTATAATCCTAGAAAAAGGAACATGAACTTTTGGGTTTCACTCTTGGTTTCCTTAATGGATTCTTTCTTAATCACACACGCTTCACAATTTGCAATTATAAAGTGAGTATGATTATCATTTGAAATGGAGTTTGTATTAGTCATGGTTATAAGTCATTATAGGGGTGTTTGGAAAAATCAACTTCCCATCCTCACCAGAGAAACCCACTATGAAACTTAGAAACTCAATAAAAAAAATTGGTGTCTAGGATTTGAAACTCTCCAAGTAGTTATAGATCTCTCAAAGGAAAATATGTGTACATGTTTTATTTAATTGAAACTAGGTGATAGTTGAGCATTTTGCATCGATCTTTAGTATTTTGCATAAAACCAATGGATCGATAGTGGGCTACTTCAACCTGTCATGTCGTGTTGACTAGGGTGCTCGGATCAAAGTGGGGCACTTTGACTTGGATGCTTGGATAAAAATAGGGTGATTTAATTAGGCTGCAACAACTAA
This sequence comes from Alisma plantago-aquatica, assembly GCA_963693085.1. NCBI lineage: Eukaryota > Viridiplantae > Streptophyta > Magnoliopsida > Alismatales > Alismataceae > Alisma > Alisma plantago-aquatica. The sequence goes on along the minus strand of OY856411.1, from coordinate 1,458,959,149 downwards.
AGCAAGGTCAGATTAAGAGAAACCATAGAACTTAAATCCACACTCTCACTCCTCCTTTCAGCACACATAAACTCACCATAGCATTTGAAGTGGACCAACATGTATTTTGGGTTCATTATATAGTGATTTAACCCAACACTTTGACAAGTGGTCGATACAACTTCTACCAATGGAAACAACATTACCAATCACAAAAAATGTGATATCTTGAAGAATACTTAATGAATTATGATGGAATGTGAATCATAAGATGTAACTAAATACTAGTTACCGAAATCCCTAAACATGATCAATAGATATTGAGGATGTTACTTTGGGGCAAGAAAATAAGAAACATAAAGAATATACCAAGATTAGTTAAACCCTTTTTAGAACCTTCAAGGTGAATACTTTTTGTATCATTTCTTCTTAATTTATTTCCATTTTATTTGGGTGAAATCAATGGTAGGGATTATTAGAAGATATTTCTCTCCCCATTCCTTCTCTCCCTTACTAGAATAGATGAAAACTATGAGTAAGAAGTCCTAGTTATTTCTCAAAGAAGCAAAACTTGCGAGTTATCTACCAGTTTCATGCTAACTTAGTCTGGATTTAGTCTTTGTAGCTAAAATTCAATTATAAAATGATATTGATTGTATTAAATACAATGTTAAACTAAGAAATATACAATAGATAAATGAAAATTTTCTTAATAATAGATGCTTTGAATATTATATAATATATCAAAGTGGTATGTGTTGTGAAGGAGTAAAGAATTGTAGAGTCTAAGATGAGGTAGGCTGAGCGTACCAGTGGGGTACAAGGTACAAGGCTCAGTGGGGATAATATATTTAATATAGTTTTGTACTCAATATTAATTGGAGTTTCTAGTATCACCATTTGTTCTTCAAATGTGTTAAGTACTACTCAATGAGTTAGCCCTTGTGAAACCACTAATGCATGTAATTAAGCTAGAGCACTTTGACTATCCATCCTAAGTACCTAGGTTTAAAAGAGGAGTCTAGTTTAATTAGACACCTTATATAGTTGCATGTTGGTATGTATGCCCACAGAGCCATTCATATGTGATTGTGATGGCATATATCGTAAACAATTTGATTAATAATAAAGGTAATCTTCCAATTTATTTTGTTTTATTCAATTATGAGATATTGATGTAACATAATAAATGTCTAAAGGATTATATTACTCAATGATGTATGTCTTCTGGTTGAGGACTTGAACAATGAGATCATAGTGATATTAAGAGTATATTCATTCTTTTTATGTCCCTAGTCAAATGTTATTATGGAAGGTTGATAGACATCAATAACACATAAGACCGGAGTGTGTGTTGGTTGATGATAGAATCTCATTAGTCATGATATGTGATTCAAACGAAACACATAGATACTTGTTAGATACAAATGCATCGGACAAACCCATCTTAATAATGATGCACGGAAACCATGAATGGTAGTTAGAATCATCTCTCATAGTGATGGTGGTGATTGTGGTTCTTAGACCTAAAGTCATTACACTCATCACATGATGTTCAATGTGCTTTGACATCATCCAATGTGACCTTGAATAAGGGTTGCCATAAAGGTGATGCTCTGGTGCATTGTGACACATGGGGATGACTGTGAGTGATGTAGATGGGATTTGTCCCTCCTACAGGAGTATGATATCCTGGACACTTAATAAGAGAGACTGAGAAATGTAAATGTGCATGTGAGTCAATATGTGATATTGAGCTTACATATATCCCAGACAGTTTGTTCTAGTTCAAGAAACATGGATTGAACATCGAAGAGGATGATGATTGCATGCATCGAGTTCAATCTAGATATCGGAGATAAAGGAACTATACAATCACTGTAACACCAATCACATATTATAGGTTGAAGTTGTTCTTCAACTTTCCAATTACTTGGGTAGCAATGATGTCTTACTAGATACCACTCATTGCTTGTAATGTCATAAATCAATTATGGACATTCATTGCCAACGTAACTTGGAACCTAATAGGGTTACACACATAAGATACACTTGGAATAGGAGTTTATTCATGAATGTAGTTTAAACTTGATTACTAAAGTGTTAGTTATTCAATTTAAACAACCATGTCTGAAAATTGACTGACTGGACTGTGACTGATCTGTTCAAGTGTTGAACCAATCAATTCAAGTGTTAGGCCAATTGAACCAACATTGGCAATCAGATACATGAGACGACCAGTTCAAAAAGTGAACTGATCAACTCATCTTTGTGAATCTACCGGTTCAGGCTGTGAACCAACTGTTTGGTTAATCAATTTGATTGGATCAAAGATTGATGTTGACATCATGATGTGCATTAATTGAATATTTATTTCCAATACAATTGCAATTTGGAAACATAGTGAATGATAGGTTCAAGGGTTGAACCGATCAGATCACATGTGAACCGACTGGTTCAACAGTCATAGGTTTTAGAAAATTCATGAAATTTTGTCTCTTCAAATCCTACACAAACTGGAAACCCAGACTGGACCTCCTATAAATAGAGCGGTACTGGGGGCCTTCTAGAGACACAATAATAAGATCTCATAATTATTTCCATCTCACATTTGTAGTAATGTTATAACCCAAGCAAGTTCCACCAGTCAAAGGAAGGAACAACAAGGAACAGACAATTGTGGGAGAGCAAGTTGGTACTAGCACATAAACTAGGAGAAACAACTCCTTCATGTCTATTCATCTAAAACAACATGAGTTCCTAGTGGTCTGTGTGGACTACTATAGGGGCGACGAGGTCATTTCCTACCGCTAGGATGACGAAGTCACCCACTGCTGACATTTTTTAGGTGCAACTAGAAGAAAGTCGCACGCTACTACAAGGATTGTTGCTAGACTTTCTCCAGGACCAGGTATAAACCTTGAAACTCTCCTTCCCATTACATAGTTCTTAATGCTATCTAATGTTCAATGGGGAATGTGGCAGTTAATTGTTTTCCACTGCCTTATCCGATGCCATATTTCCCAAAAGTGGTATCAGATTCATGTTAATTTACTATGATTTGGGATTTAATCAATGTGATTCTATTTTTATTTTATCATTTATTTATTACATACAATGCAAATATTTAAAATGATTAATATGCATATTTGATTAAATACCACATACGATCCCAACTAATATATATATATATATATGCAATTTACATGTTTCACCCTAAAATCGGTTTTTATGGTGGATGTTTAGCATGGTTATGTCCAATAACCCCCTTTAGATCTTTCTACGTGGTTGGATGACTGTTATTCCTATTCTCAGTTTGCATACTGAGCCTCTATCTTATCTTCCACATATAAAAGTATTAATTCTCTCCTTCCTACGCCCCCCTCGAATGTAACTCGAGGTTTCTCTAATACCATGTAATATGTTAAATAGTATCAAGAAAGTTTTAATTCTTGTTATGGCAAAGAAGACACTCAACACTAGAGGAACTTCCCGTGTTAGAAGACAAACCAATCAGTTGGAGGACCGAGGAGGCCAAACGAAAGGAGGATCTGAACTGATTAGATGCTGGCCCAACCGATCAACTGGAGGTGTCTAGAAGTTGTTTGGCCCAAAGACCAATCGATCTAAGAGACCAATCAACCAGCAGGAGGCAAGCCAACCAGTTCAAGAGTTGAGCCAATCGACCCAAATTGGTTCAAACACAAATCTTCATTAGCAATAGGTTGTTGCATATGATCTAGACCTTAGGCGGTAGTAATTCCTCATGGATCCAAGGAATTACTATAGATATGAACATAACCATCACTCATGTTTTGTAATTTCATATTTTCCATTCATGGGATATAGCATGTATATGATACATACTATAAGTATGTGGTGATTGAATATGTATATGCATATATATAAATATAAAATCCCTTAATAAACTATTAAGTCTTAGATGATTTCAATAAGAAACACAATTGAAAAGCTTGATAGATTATGCATGGGCACACCAAGTGTGGTGTGTTGTTTATCTCATAGAAGTGTGATGGTAGTCATGTGGGCCTGCCAAGAAGGATGCATCAGTATCGTGTTGGCTTTTGGGTCAGACTTAACTAGGTGATCTCAATGAGATTAAGTACCTAGAAGGACACGTATGACTATGGAAAAGAGTTGCACATACCATCTATCCAAGAATTGTATAATATGCAATTGGTAAACATTGCCTACCTTAATGACTAATTATAGGCATAAACATTGGTTAGGTAATACCTCAATTGTTTTGGGTCTTGGCTCACTAAAAGGTTGTATGTTGCAATCTTCTGAATTTAATTGTGAGGGCTGTCAATTTGGACAGAATCATGGGAGTGAAAATTATTCAAAGGCCTACTTAAACATCATTAAAAATTTATTAATCAAATCAAAAGAGTTTTGACAAATTGCAAAATTTCTTGTAGAATCAAATGGCAACCAACAACACATTTTCCTTGTGATCAGTCCTTAAGAAGGACAAGTTGAATGGGAATCATTTCCATGATTGGTTCAGGATGTTGAGAATGGTTCTCACACAGGAGCAAAAGCTTTGTATCCTAGAGACATCAGAGCCATATGAACCTACTCCCATTGCACCTAAGGATGACAAAGATGCTTATAAGAAGCACTCTTGAGGATGTCATATACGTCAAATGTATGATGTTGTGCTTAATGAACTATAAGTTGTAGAGATAAGATGAAAATATAGATATGATTGAGATGGTAAATCATCTTAAGAACATGTACTGAGATCAGACAAGACAAGAGAGATATGATGTCTCCAAGGCATTGTTCCAGTGAAACATGGCAAAAGGAGATCCAATAGGTCCCCAATGTGCTCAAGCTTATTGGATATGTGGAGAACCTTGCTGGACTGGGATTTCCCTCGGGTCAAGAATTGGCTACATATGTGATTCTACAGTGTCAAAGTCATATAGCCAGTTTGTCATGAACTACAATATGAATGTTTTTGACAAGCCATTCTCAGAGTTACTTCGCATGTTGGGAACAACTAAATCATAGATGAAGAAACACAAGCCCAAGTCTGTGATGATGATCACCACAAAAAGGGAGTCTAAGGAAAAAGGAAAATCTAAGAGGAGTTCTAAAGCTAGTCAGAAGCCCTAGCCTTCTGCACTCAAAGCAAAGGGAAGGGTGAACAAGGAAGTCAATTGTCACCACTGTCACAAGCCTGAACATTGGAAGAGGAATTTCCCTCTCTACCTAGAGGAACTAAAGAAGAAGAAGGAGGGGATAGAGATCTCCACTTTAGGTATATACTTTATTGGGATAAATTTGTCTACTTATTCATCTTGGGTAGTAGATACTGGATGTGAATCTCACATATGCTCAAATATGTAGGATTTGAAAAGAATTAAACCTTTATGAAAGGGTGAGGTTGAACTACAAGTTGTAAATGGGGCAAGAGTTTCTTCCATTGTAGATGGAACTTATAATTTATCTCTTCCCACGATGCTTGTAATAGAGTTAAATAACTACTATTTTGTACCTATCATAAATGAAAACATTATTTTTGTATCCTGTATGGACAAGGATGGATATGAATTTCATATAAAGAATGGACAATGTTCTATTTCAAAAAATGATATCTTTTATGACAGTGCCCGGTGTCTTATGATCTTTTTTTACTGGATCTAAAGACAAATATTTATAATGTAAATATCAAAAGATTAAAACTCGATAACTCAAACAAAATATATATTTGGCATTGTCGTCTAGGGCACATCAATGAGAATTGTATATCTAGACACCATAAAGATGATTATCTAGACTCTTTTAATTTCAAATCAAGAGAGATGTGTGTGTCTTGTTTGTTGGCAAGATGACCAAGGCTCCCTTCACTAGCAATAGTGAGAGGGCTAGTGATCTATTAGGACTCATACATACTGATGTATGTGGCCCTTTTACAACAAATTCTAGAAGTGGTTATTAGTACTTCATTACCTTTACATATGACTTCAGTAGGTATGGTTATGTTTAGTTGATGAAACATAAGGTAGAAACCCTTGAAACGTTCAAGGATTTCATGAATGAAGTACATAACCAATTTGATAAAAAGTATAAAGGCACTTAGTTCTGATTGAGGTGGAGAATACTCTAGCCAAGAGTTTGAGGACCTTCAATGAGACTGTGGTTACTATCACAATGGACTTCACTTCGAACACCACAACACAATGGTGTATCAAAAAGAAGGAATCACACATTGCTAGATATGGTGTGATCAATGATGGTTTTAACTGATCTTCTGACTTCCTTTTTGGGTTATGCTCTAGAAATTGCCATGTTTACACTAAGATGTGTACCATCTAAATTGGTTCAAAAGACACCATATGAGATATGGTATGGGAAGCATCCCAATATCTCTATTATGAAGATTTGGGGTTGTGAAGCTTATGCAAGAAACCAATTTTTCAAAAAGATTGGACCCAAATCGAATAAATGTTATTTTATTAGATATTGTGGGGTAACCAAAGGGTACTACTTCTATAATCCATCTGACAACAAAGTGTTTGTTGCTAGGGATTTTGTATTCCTAGAATAGGAATTCATTTCCAAAGGAATCAGTGGGAGGAAAGTAGAACTCGAAGAAGTTCAAGACCAAGAAAGAATGGAACCTATAGAGGTACAAGAGGATCATAGAGAGTCACAAACCAATATAGAATATCAAATTCCTCACGTGACACAAGAACCTCACAGATCTAGTAGGACACACCTTGGGCATGATAGATTTGGTTATCTACTAACTCAAAAAGGTGACGAGCCAGTCATTGATGATGAGCAAACTACCTACCTAGAAGTTGTTAAGGGACCAGAGTCTGAGAAATGGCTTGAGGCCATGAGATCTGAGATGGAATCCATGTATACCAACAAGGTATGGACCTTGGTGGACCCACCTATAGGCATAAAATCCATAGGGTGCAAGTGGGTATTCAAGAAGAAGACTGACATGGATGGAAATGTACAAACTTACAAAGGTCAATTGGTTGCAAAAGGTTTCAGACAAGTTCAAGGTGTTGACTATGATGAAACCTTTTCTCCAGTTGCCATAGTTAATTCTATTAGGGTCATTCTTGCCTCTACAACTTATCATGACTATGAGATTTGGAAGATGGATATTAAAACTGTATTCCTTAATGGGAATCATCGTAGGATGAACACATGACACAACCTGAGGGTTTTATAAATCCAAAGGATGCAAATAAAATATGTAAGCTACAAAGGTCAATCTGTGGATTCAAACAAGCATATCAGAATCTTTGATTTGACGAAATAGTCAGAGTTTGGCTTGAGTCAAAATAAAGATGAACCTTGTGTTTACAAGAAGGTTAGCTGGAGCATGATTATATTCCTCATATTGTATGAAGATGGCATATTATTGATGGGTAATGACATCCATACTTTACAAATGGTAAAGACCTAGCTAGGAAATACATTTTCTATGAAGGACTTAGGTGAAGCGTCCTACATCCTAGGACTCAAGATCTATAGAGATAGATCTAGAATGCTTCTTGGACTAAGTTAGAGCACATACATTGATAAAGTGTTGAAGAGGTTCAACATGGAGAAGTCAAAGAGAGGAAACATGCCCATATCTCATGGTGTTACTATATCTAGAGGTCAATGTCCCAATTCTTGTGAAGAAAGGGAGAGTATGAATAATATTTCATATGCATGTGCAATTGGATCTATCATGTATGCAATGTTATGTACTCATCCAGATGTAGCATGATGAGAAGATATCTGTTAGATCATGGTGAAACTCATTGGACTGCCATGAAGAACATCATTAAGTACTTGAGAAGAACTAATGACCAGTTCCATGTCTACGAAAAAGAGGAAGAGTTTGTGGTAAAAGGTTACACCAATGCAGGCTTCCAAACTGACAAAGATGATTATAGATCGCAATCAAGATTTGTGTTTTTCCTCAACAACAGAGTCGTGAGCTAGAAGAGTTCCAAGCAAGAGATATTTGCAGATTCTACAACAAAGGTTGAGTATATTACTACATTCAATGCAACAAAGGAGTTTGTTTGGATCAAGAAGTTCATCTTAGAACTTGGGGTGGTTCCAAGTATCAATGATGCAATTGAGCTATATTGTGACAACAATGGAGCTATTGCACAAGCTAAGGAACCCAGATCACAAAAGCGTTTCAAGAAGAGTACCAACTGAGAACAATGTGAAGATATACAAAGTACCAACTGAGAACAATGTGAAAATTTGCAGAGTACCAACTGAGAACAATATGGTTAACCCCTTGACAAAAGCACTTTCGCAGTAGAAGCATTGAAGGTCATGCTAGATCACTTGGGATTAAGTTCACAAGTGATTGGCTCTAAGTGCAAGTGGGAGTTGTTGGTATGTATGCCCAGAGATCCAATCATATATGAGGATTATAATGGCATATCTTGTAAATAATTTGATTTACAATAAAGGCAATCTTCTAATTTATTTGTATTTTGTTTAGTTATGAGATAATGATGTAAAATAATAAATGTCTAAAGAATGATATTACTCAATGACGTATGTCTTTGGGTTGTGGACCTGAACAATGAGATCATACATATGTTTAGAGTATATGAATTCTTGTTATGTCCCTAGTCAGATGTTATTGTGCAAGGCTGATAGACAACAATAATACATAATACTAGAGTGTGTTTTGGTTTATGACAAAATATTGTTAGTCATGATATGTGATATCAAACCAAACACATACATACTTGTTAGAGAACAATATATTAGGCAAACCCACATTGATGCATGAAAATCATAATTGGTAGTCAGAATCATCTATCAAAGTCATGGTGGTGATTATAGTTCTTAGACCTGAAGTCACTACACTCATCACATTACGTTCGATGTGCTTTGACATCATCCACCATAGCCTTGAATAAGGATTTCCATAAAGATGATGCTCGGGTGTGTAACATCCCTGACCTGGGTTATGACTTAACCCTAGAATTTTTGCTTAAGTTGTTTACAAACTTGTTTTAATCTTTTTAAAAGTAATTAAGACTCTTGTAGAGTTTAAATTTCAAGTTTGATCTTATTTGCAAACTATTTGTGCACTATATGAAAGTTTGGGCATTAAGTGAAATTTACCCAAAATGAGGGGCTATATTGCAAAATGTCACATGTTTAACGTACCTCATGTGTTTTAGCATCATAAGGGAGAGAATTATGTTAAAGGATGGCTTGTGGAAAGCCTAAATTACAAGTTGCAACCTGTTTGAATAATGTTAGTGCATTGTGCACCAATTTTGGTACAAATTGTAATTTACCCAAATTGTAGGGTTAATATGTAAATTATCACCTCTAGAGTGTCCCTACTCCCTCCTAGTATCATATAGAGGATATATAAAGGAGTATACACCATGTTTGAGTCAATTATGAGTGATGGCACTCTTGGTGATGAAATGATCAAGAAAGGGGTTGAATATGAAACCCTAACTTGAGTTGTATCAAGTTGAAAAGCTTATATATGAGTGCCTATTGGCCAAGGATACATAGGAGGAGTCTCATATCATTTTCTGAACTCTTGGAAAATCCCATGACGTGTAGAGAACCTCAAGGAGGTGAAGTGTATTGGTTTACAACTTCCTTAGAAAAGTTGTATCGGGTTGTGAATAAAGTGGTGATTTAATTGATATATCTTATTCAAAGGGATAAGTAATGGACGAAAATTCATCCCTAGATTATCCTCAATTGTTTTTCATGTTAAGATAAATGTTAATGCATGCATGTACATGTGTCAACCATGCATGGAGTCGTGGCACCTAGTAGCTCAAATTGATGACACCTCATTTTCACACTTCTTCATCAACAACAAGTATATATACCCCTTCTTTCAGCCCTTAGTGGAATTTTTCGAATCTTACCACCCTTTTTCCCTAAGGTATCGTGCATAGGTTCCTTGTAGCGTGCATAAGTGAAGTGGTATCGTGCATAGAGCCTTGGGTATCATCCATAGCAAGTTCATATCGGCCAAGTAAGGTGGTATCGACCAAGTAGGGTGATATCGCCCATAGTGAAGTGTTTTGATCACAAGTGAGGGGGATATTGGCCAAGGGTGGTGTAATATCATGCATGGGTAGAGGTATATCATGCAAGAGTAGTAACGTATCATGCAAAGGTGCTAAGGAGAAATAAGGAGCTCATACTTAACCCTAAGGTGAGGCCATGATCATCTTCAACCTTGGATTGAAGCATGATTTTAGGATTATGATCTTCCTTTCTTTTCTTCTTCACCAATTGCTTATCCATGGTGATTCTTTGTATATAGAGGAGTTGTGAAGTTCATACTCAACCTTGGGAACGTGAAGCTTTGGATCTTGGAGCTTTGAAGTTGTTCTTGAGGCCGGTTATATAACTTGAACCCAATTATATTATTATGCACCTTTAATTTTGTCATACTTGTTGATCTACTTGCTATTTCGATTTCTCTTGAATAATTGATGATCCTTTGAGTTCTAAAAGCTTCATGGGACTGTTTTCCATGACTTAGAACAGTAAGAACAAATGTCTAGAGGTTGATGGTGATGACATCATCAAAGTTAAAGTCATATGGGTTTCAAGCACACAAGCAAGCAGCTCTAACCCGATCTGGTGATGCACCTACTCCACTAAAATGATATGGATATGATTTTATACCTTCTTGCATGATATCGTGGTGTAGTATACACCTATTTCACGATAGGAGGTCAAGCATACACCTCAAAAATGATATTGGGTTAAGCACACACCTCAAAACCGATATGGTGAAGTAACCCTAAATGACTTGGAAACCGATAGGGATGTGCATTAGTTTGTACAATGGGTTGACAAAGGTTCAACCAATTGTCTATCCTATCACTTAACCCATGGTGAAGGGTAGGCCAAATCCATAAAGGGTTGAAGAGGCATGAGCATAAGGGTCTGCCCGATATGGTGTGTTAAGCACACACACACCTTAAAACCGATATGGTGTGGCAAGCACACACACACCCCTTAAAACTGATATGGTGTGGCAAGCACACATACACCTTAAAACCAATATGGTGTGGTAAAAATACACACACCTTAAAACCGATATGGTGTGGCAAGCACACACACACCTTAAAACTGATATGGTGTGGTAAGCACACACACACACCTTAAAACCGATATGGTGTGGTAAGCACACACACACCTTAAAACCGATATCGGATGGCAAGCACACACACACCTTAAAACTGATATGGTGTGGCAGGAACACACACACCTTAAAACCTATATGGTGTGGCAAGCACACATACACCTTAAAACTGATATGGTGTGGCAAGAACACACACACCTCATACCCGATATGGTGAAAGCACCTTAAATGTAATGTACTTGACACATGAAGTGTTTTATATCAAGTCATACATTAAGAGGTATGGAGTTTAATGAATAATGATTAAGTAGGCTAATGTACCTTGAAGGAAAGGTTGATCCAACTTAATAAAGTATGGAGTAATCAACATCCTAGTAAGGATGAGAGAGAAACTCCTACTTTTGTGATAAACATGCAATGGGCATACATTAATACTCCTAATATGTGTAGGGTATGAATTAGGGTTTGATTCTTAATAATATGATCTTGAAACCCTAAATGGTTAATAAGGGAAACCCTAACCCTAATGTAGGGTGATGGTATGATTTTAAAACCCTAATCGATAAGGAAGGGAAACCCTAACCCTAATAAGGGAATAGTAGTATTACCCTTGTATTGCATGGTGTTGATATGTATTTGATATGGACGTTATCATGTATACTAACCATGCAGGTATCATGAGATGATGAGCATATCCAGGTATGAGCTATGATGTTTTATATGATTAAGATTTTAAATGGGCCTTGTGAGCCATGTGAGATGCTTGGGTAACAAGTATTATGTATACCTTGGTCTAAGGACCAAGAGGTAATAGATACCTGAAAAGTGGTAACAGTGTTCAGTGATGAACTAAGGGTTGAATACCCAGAACTAGTAATCATGATGATGATATTGTTGAGGGATGAGAATTCCCAGTAACGAGATAAGGGATTGAGATCCTAAATGTTATATGTGTTTTAAAGATTTGAAAAGTATTTGATACATGTATTACACCTTTCTTTGTAGCAGTTGTCATAATAATTCATGTTTGAAAACTTGACTGATGCTAAAAGAATACAGTAATGTACTTAAATAATCAAGTGGAATCTTATCATGTAGTGCCCTAACCATAGATCCATCATCGTCAGCAGCTGGTGATGGTGAAATAGGTTTTCCCATGGGATCTCCTAGAGAGCGCATATTTTTTAATATGCGAGGGTAATGGGCACGAATATCCTTACACCCTAATGTGGGATTGATATGAGATAAGCACGAGATCTCTCAATCATTCATTATATGTGTCGTGATATATGTATCACGAATCTCCTGATGATGATTAATGTCGGGATTGATGGTAGATAAACACGAGATCTCTCAATCGCCAAAGGAGTGAAGCCGCCATTGTAGATCTATAGAGAAGTTGCCAGTATACCTAGAAAGCTATTGAAGCAGTTGACGTAGTACTATTTTTGGTCTCGCACTGCTCGAGACGGTAGAGGTCATGGCAGCCGACTCTTTCATTGACCTTGTATGGTATCGATTTTGACTTCGCAGTGGTTGTAACATCCCTGACCTGGGTTATGTTCTAACCCTAGATGTTTTGCTTAATAAAGTTGATTCAATGCTTGCTCTTATCTTTTGAAAAGTAATTAAGGCTCAAGAGGAACTTATGTTTCAATTATTAGTCCTTTTTTAATAATGTCGAAACAATGTTTTACCTATGTTGGACTAAAGTGCAAATTACCCAAGTTGAGGGGTTAACTTGCAAATGTTACATCATAAAAATGTTCCTCAAGTGTTTAAGCATCATAAGAATGAAAATTATCCAGATTTATGGATTGTGGTAGCCTGAGCCCCAAGAAAGAGCTTATTGAGCAACGTTTGTGCATTAAAACCTAGTTTTGGTGTAATGTGCAATTTACCCAAAACCTAGGGTTCAATATGCAAAATAACACTTCTAGAGATTCCCTCATGTTTCTTTCAATCATGTAGAGAAAATAAATTGATAGGGGTGTCTCATTTGAATCATTTTGGAGGAGAGAGAATCTTGATATTAAAATAATCAAGATTTAAGCATAATTGGAAACATAATTCAATTTAATGCAAAAATAAATATATTAATGGGAGTGCCCTTCAACCAAATATGTAAAGGTTGAATTGGATAAGTTTGGATGTCCTTGTGCCTTGCTATGGCACCGAAAATATCCTGAGTGAGTGGAGAGCCCACTCACATTAGTAAACTAAAAAGTAATATCCACTAAATATGGGATATTAGTATTATATGAATTAAGGTGCTTAATTGCTTTTCCTTTAATTCATGGATAATGAAGAGGAATCCGAAGGTGGAGTTGATAGTTTCGTATTCAAGCACGTAAGAGGGGTTAAGTGGCACCAATTTGGGGAGTTGAAGGATTATTATAAGACTTTCTCTCTCTTGAAATTCCCTTATGTATATACCTCATTTTCCACCCACATAAGGACTCTTTTTCGGATTTTCTTTCTCTCCTTGCTTTGGTCGAGCACAAGGGAGCTTAGGAGAAACAGGAGGAAGAACTCCAACCTGTAGGTAAGCTCCTTAATCATCTTCAACCTTGATTTCATGGTGGAAATTGAAAATCAATGCTTGATTTCTTCTTTTCTCCATTCAATCTTCAATCCTAGCCATTTCTTTTCACTCAAAGACTTAAGGATGGGCCTTGGACAGTTGAGAAAGCTTCATTCACCATTAGAGACGTGAATCTTGAAGCTTGGTTTCAACCTTGAAGGCGGGTTATATAACTTAAACTCTTAAATGTTAATATTACAATCAATTCTTCATCACTTGTTGATCATTTTGTTCTTCTTGAAATTTCTTTGAATAATTGATGAAGTTTTCATAAGAATGGCAGTATATTTTGAAGGATCGAAGCTTGATGATGTTGACATCATCATAGGCACACAACTCAATGAATATCTTGGGTAAATAGTTTCACTCTTGAGACTAAACGATCTTAAGATCGTTTGGTGAGCAAACGGTCTCAAGACCGTTTGAGGTCAAACGACCTCAAGACCATTTACGATTAGATGATGTCATAGATTTACGATGATCCAATAGTACTTAATTGAATTAATTCCAAAGGGTTCAACACTTTAAGGTTCCTTGAGTACAAACCTTAAATTGGGTTATTGAAGAAACCCTATTTGAATTCAACCAAATTCTGTAAATTGGATGGGTCAAACGGTCTCAAGACCGTTTGGGGTCAAATGACCTTAAGACTATTTGAGGTTAGGTCATGTCATGGATGAATGGTAATTCAATGGTTTCAATTGAATTAGTTCCAATAACGTCAACAATTGATGGTTTCTTGATTTCAAAACTCTAATTGATGGTTCAAACGGTTTCATCAAACCGTTTGGTCATGTTGACCGTATGGAAGAGTTGACCGTATAGAAGAGTTGACTGTATGGAAGAGTTGACCGTATGGAAGAGTTGACCATGTGGAAGAGTTGACCGTTTGGGAGAGTTGACCGTTTGGAGGTCTAAACGGTTTCAAAACCGTTTGAGGTGTTGATTCAAGACCGTTTGGTCATGTTGACCGTATGAAAGAGTTGACCGTTTGGAGGTCTAAACGGTTTCAAAACTGTTTGAGGTGTTGATTCAAGACCATTTGGTCATGTTGACCGTATGAAAGAGTTGACCGTTTGGAGGTCTAAACGGTTTCAAAACTATTTGAGGTGTTGATTCAAGACCTTTTGGTCATGTTGACCGTATGGAAGAGTTGACCATTTGGAGGTCTAAATGGTTTCAAACCGTTTGAAGGTACTAATTCAAGATCATTTGGAGATTTCAATCCAAACCGTTTGAAGGCACAATTAACTCAAAATCATTTGAAGGTTCATTAGTCCAAGATCGTTTGAAGGATCAATTAATCTCAAACCTAAATGAGTGATCATAAAGTATCTCAAGGTTGATTACAATAAAAGTATCACTAAGGTACTTAGTGAATAAGTATGCTTAGAATAATTGACATTTGATGCTTATGGAAGCAATGACTCAATACACTATGCCAACCCTACATTCAAATTGATTCAACCTAATCAGGATTGAAGTAATTAACATCCTAGAAAAGATGAGAGAGAGGAACTCATACGTGAGTGATAATCATGTAGTGATTAATTTTCAACGCTTTCAAAATGAAATATGTAATTAGGGTATGATCTAGGATGATGAGATCATAAAATCCTAATCGAGAAGGATAATGAACCCTAACCCTAATTTAGGGCAATGCTAAGTGCAACCCTAATCCAGGGTGATGGTGTAACCCTAATTTAGGGTAATCATATGATAAACCCTAATTCGGGGTATTTTATTAGTAAACCCTAATTTAAAAGAGGATGTTTCATGAAACCCTAAATTTGGGTAAAGCTTCATGAAATCCTATTTTGGGGAAATGTTGTAAGAAACCCTAATTCAGGGTAATGATGTGTAAAACCCTAATACAGGGTAAAGGTATGATAAACCCTAATTTTGGGTTATAGTACATGAAACCCGAATTTTGGGCAATGAGATGATTAACCATAGCCCTAATGATGGATAATGGGATGAGTATTCCTAATCGACATGAATTGGGAAACCTGAACCCTAATAAGGGAATAGTGGTGTTATCCTTGTATTGCATAGTGAAGACATGTAATTGATATAGCTACTTTCATAATTACTAACCATGCAGGTATCATGAGATGATGAGCGTAGCTAGGTATGAACTATGATGCTTTATTATTGAAATTGTTTTATGGGCCTTGTGAGCCATAACATGCCTTGTTGCCAAGTGATAGGTAATAAGAGATATAATGGGCATGGTGTGCCATGTGAGATGCTTATGTAATAAGTATCATATTTACCTTGGTCAAGATGACCTGAAGGTATTTGTTACCTAATAAGTGGTAACAAGTGTTCTATGATGAACTGAGGGTTTGAATACCCATATTTCATAATCATGATGATGAGTTATTGAGAAATGAGAATGCACCTGATGAGGTAAGGGATTGAGATCCCAGTGTTTTATTAAAGTTTGGAACAGTGCTTGATGAAGGTATAACACATTCTTTATAGCAATGGTTATAATAAATATTTGAAAACCTGATTGATGCTAAAAGAATATGGTAATGTATTTAATTAATCAAGTGAAATCTTATCATGTAGAGCCCTGACCATAGAATCCATCATTGTCAGTAGTTGGTGATGGTGAAATAGGTTTTTCTACGGGATCTCCTGGAGTACATATTGTTGAGTATGTAGGGGTTATGAGCGTGAATATCCTTACGCCTTAATGTGGGATTGATGGAAGATAAACATTAAATCTCTCAATCCTTCATTATATGTGCCGGGATGGATGTACCATGAATCTACCGATGATGATTAATGTCGGATCGATGTGAGAAACCATGAAATATCTCGATTGCAAAGAGAGTGCAGCCGCCACTGTAGCTCTATAGCGAAGTTGCCAGTATACCCTGGAAAGCTATATAGCAGAGACACGAGATGTCCTGCATGTTGTACTCATACTGACTGGGGAGGATGAGGTAATGGAGTTCCGCTCTTCCATTGACCTATGTATGGAATTGATTTTGACTTCGCAGTGATCGATTGGAGTATGAGCGGCATACCTCATTTCCTTAGGGCTTAAGTATGATTGTAAAATGTTTCCTTAAGTAATATTTCTGGCGGAGAGTTATATCTCTCACTGGGGCAATTTTAATTGTCTCACCCCTGTGGAATCTAACTTTTTAGGTAGATGCAATAGAAGAGGCAGAAACCCTACTACAGGGGAAGAGCAGTAGCAGCAGCAATACATACAGTAGTGATATTCCAGGTGGAGACACTGGCTATCATGTTTTGTATAGAGAGTCCTATGTGTCATCTCTGTACTCTCAGGTCCTCAAAATAGTAGTCAGTAGTTAGTTTAATGAACCGACCTGAGGTTTTCACTTGATGCCTCGAGGTTCTTATGTTTCTTATGTATAGTTTTAATAGGGCAATTGATGTATGTAATCCTTGAGAAGAGATAGTACAGAACATGTACGGGTAAACCAGAATGTAATTAAAATAATATAGTTCTTTTTAAAAGAGTTTTCCTGTGTATGAATTCTCTTTGAAGATGGTTTTAATTTTTAGTGATTTTCAATAATCCGCTGCTAACAAACATTTCCGCTTAAGTAGATCATGTTTTTGAGATTTGTATGCCACAATTAGGGTTGTATGCCACAGTGGTCGTTTGGAGTATGAGCGGTATACCTCATCTCCTCAGGGCATAAGTGTGATTGTAAAATGTAATCAGCCGTGTAGCGTATTTGCTTAAGGATGGAATATGAAAATCATTGGTTGATGTTACATTTCTTATTGCATCTTAAATGGATAGATGTTATACATGTTCTTCATATTACTTATAAAATGAATAGATGAATTACTACTTTATCATATATAGTTGCAATGTTTCAGAAGATGATATTGCTCTGTTCTACTTAAACAATGATTAAATACTACTTATTGATATAAAAGAATCCTCTGCTCAGTTTTATTACTATACAACTGCAATAATAATATTGTTGGCGGAGAGTTATATCTCTCGTTGGGACATGGGTCTCACTCTGTTGGTCACCAACATTTTTAGGTGGACGTGAACGAGGAGGTAGGGACCATACAATAGAGGGAGGACAACAACATCAGGGGTAGCAGTAGTATCTCAGGTTAAGTGTGTTGTCTGTCGTGTCTTGTAGATATAAGTCCTATGTGTCTTCTCTGTACTCTCAGGTCCTTGGAGTCAGTACGTAACAATTTTTATGAACGATATGAGATTTTAGCTTGTATGCCTCGATGTTTTATGTTGCTTATGTATAGTTTGGCTAAGAAACTGTTATGTGTTATCCTCAAGATGAGATGGTACATGGTATGTACAATGTGAACCATGATGTATGTAATACTTTGGTTCTCTTCTTAAGATTTTCTTTGAAATGGATCTCTTTGTAAATGGTTTTAATTTTTAGTATTTTTTGTTAACCCACTGCTTATGGTTATTCCGCAATTATTTACTCGTGATGGTTTGATTTGTTGTCAGATCGTCACAAAGTTTTGGTATCAGAGGTTAAGGTTTGCTGAGTCTACAGAGACATAGGATTAAGGTTGTTGAGTCTGTTCTAAGTGTCATCTAGTTTATCTGATAGTGACTTCTTCTCATATAGGAGAAGAAGTATAGCTTAAAGATGGTTGGATCACACGAAGAACATGCTATTGAAAGTAGTGTTGTTGCACCAGGAGGAGGTGCAAGGGATCAAGCTAGAGAGGAACTAGTACCTGAGAATCCCCAGCTTGACCAAGATTCAATAGAAAACCCACCTTTTCATGCACTGTTTGGATAGTTCATGAACACAGTGAAAAATATGGCAGATCGAATGCCAGCACCTACACCTAGGGTACCATCTCCCAATGAGGGGCATAAATCTGGTAAGACCTTTGAGCAGTTATGCCGAGTAGGAGCCACCGAATATGCCGGTACAGCTGACCCAGTGGACGCAGATTCATGGCTTACTGAGTTGGAGAAAGCCTTTAGAATCCTCAGTATTCTAGAAACTGCGAAAGTTAAGCATGCCTTGTACCTATTAAAAGGAAGTGCTGGCCACTGGTGGGTCATTAAGGAGGAGAAATGACCAGGTGTTGAGGTCGAATGGAGAGATTTCTGACGTGAGTTTGTCAGTAGATACTTTCCCAAGACTTATCTAGATGATAAAATTTCACAGTTTGAGCGGATTAAGCAAGGACCAATGAACATTAGTGAGTATGAAGCTAAGTTTATGGAGCTTCTATGGTTTTGTCCACACATGGCTACTAAAGATGAGGAGAGAATTCGACATTTTGAGAAGGGTTTGAACGCTGATTTAACCACACATGCATCTGCTCTAGAGAATAGAGAGAGGTGTGCCACCTTTGTGGAGTCAGTTAGGCGGATAGAAAGGTCCGTAACTAAGAAACGTGAAGCCAACAGTAGAAAAGTGCATACACAGTTCCAAGGACAGATGTCCGAAAGTTTTAAGAAACCAAAGTTTTCCGCACCAATAGCACCACAGAGGTTTAGTTCTCTGACACAGTAGACGTCCAACAAGGGTAGAGGTCGTAGTCTACTGCCAAGTATAGCCTAAAGTTCAACATCAATGTCAGTAACAGGACCATCTAGGCCGAAATGGGAAAACCTAAGATATTATAAGTGTGGGAAGCCAGGACATCTGATGAGGGATTGTCCATTTGGAGACAGGAATGTAACCCAGCCATTGAGGCAGAGTCAGCAAGGCTCTCGGAAGCAAAAGTTTAATAGTGGCACACGAGGACGTGGACAGGCATCCCAAGCTGGTTCATCTGCACCCAACAATAGGACGTGTGATCGGCAACCCCCAACGATGAGATTCTATGCTATGAATCAGCCGGAGGCAGTGGTCAACCCACGATTCATGACATGTCAGATGGAATTATTTCATTTTGATATGTCTTCATCTTGCTTCGTATCTGTTTTGATTGATATGGGTGCTACACATTCCTTTATCACTCAAGAAATGATTCATGATTGCAATATGATTGTCAGTCGTAGAGCAGACAATCTATTATTAGAAACTCCGTTATTGGGATCTGCGGTGTTGCGGGAGGTATGTTCTCCCCGTGTTCTTTCCTTTTCAGAACACAACATTCAGGTGGATCTTATACCACTTGAGATGCACGGGTTTGACATAATTCTTGGGATGGGCACCCTAGAAAAGTATAAGGTTGTCTTGGATTGTGGTTCCAAGCAAGCTATGTTCACAGACAATGGTGAGATATGGGTCTTTCAGGGGGATAGAAAGATTCTTCCAACCTGTCTAGTGTCAGCTATGGTAGAAGAAAAGTTGATGAGACAAGGATGCTTCACATTCTTGGCACATGTGGTAGATACCAGAGCAGAGAGTCCTAGTCTTTCAAAAGTTTTAGTTGTCAGGGAATTCGAGGATGTGTTTCCTGAATAACTTCCAGACATTCCTCCACCTTGAGAGATTGATTTCGAGATTAATCTAATTCTGGGTACACAACCTATCTCAAACACCCTATAGGATGGCGCCAACTGAGATGGAAGAACTTAAGAAACAATTACAGGAGTTACTTGAGAAAGGTTTGATTTGACCGAGTACTTCCCCATGGGGTGCTCTAGTTCTTTTTGTTAAAAAGAAGGATGGGTCTATGAGATTATGCATAGACTATAGACATCTTAATAAGGTGACAATTAAGAGAAAATATCCTCTGCCAAGGATAGATGATCTGTTTGACCAGTTGTGTGGTGGAACAGTATTCTCTAAGATAGATCTAAGATCAGGATATCATCAGTTACGTATCAAGGAGAGTGGCATACCTAAGTCAGCTTTTAGGATAAGGTATGGTCACTATGAGTTTGTAGTTATGTCATTTGGACTAACTAATGCACCAGCTGCATTCTTGGAGCTGATGAATAGGATCTTCCGGCCATTCCTTGATTAGTTTGTGGTGGTCTTCATTGATGACATCCTGATATACAGTAGATATGGTCAACAACATGAACAACACCTTCGTCAAGCCTTGACATTGTTGAGACATCACAAGCTATATGCTAAGTTTAGCAAGTGTGAGTTTTGGTTGTCAGAAGTGTCTTTTCTTGGACATGTTATATCTGCTTCAGGTATTCATGTTGATCCACAGAAAGTGGAATTTGTGTTAGAGTGGGAACAGCCCAAGACACCAACTGAGATTCACAGTTTCTTAGGCATGGCAGGTTACTATAGGAGGTTTATTAAAGACTTCAATTCTATAGCCTTACCCCTAACCAAGTTGACCAGGAAGGAAGTTCCTTTTGTCTGGAATGACAAGTGTCAGCATTCTTTCCAATTGTTAAAAGAAAAGTTGACCAGTGCACTTGTGTTAACTTTACCTGAGCAGGGAGAGGGATACATTGTTTTCTATGATGCCTCTAAAAATGGTCTAGGATGTGTGCTGAAGCAGAGTGATCATGTAGTTTCTTTTGCTTCCCAACAACTTAAGAAACATGAGGAGAATTATCCAACTCATAATCTAGAATTATCTACAGTGGTTCACGCGTTGAAAATCTGGAGACATTATCTCTATGGAGAAACATTTCAGATTTTTACAGACCATAAGAACTTAAAGTACATCTTCTCACAAAACGAGTTGAATATGAGACAATGTTGCTGGATGGAGTTAATCAAGGACTACAATTGTACAATTGATTATCATCCAGGAAAGGCTAATGTAGTGGCAGATGCACTAAGTAGAAAATCATCATCACCACCCATAGATAAAGCACAGTTGAACTCTTTAGTGTGCTTTAAACGAGACATGCTTGTCTCTTTGAGGCAAAACAATGTATAGCTTAAATTATCCTTGTTATCCGGATTGTTAGCTGAGATGCATGTGAAACCTACTCTGAAACAATAGATCAAAGAGGCACAATAGGCTAATATTATTATTCAGTAGATCAGATCAGAGTATGGTAGTGAGAAACGGGATGGTTTTCATGAGTCAAAGGATGAGGTAGTTTGTTACCATGGTAGGATGGTAGTACCTGATGCTAATGACTTAAGGAAGTTAGTCATGGAGGAAGCTCATTCTTCCATGTATGCAATGCATCCAGGGAGTACCAAAATGTATCATAACTTGAAAGATATGTATTGGTGGCCTAGTTTGAAGAAGGATGTAGTTGAGTTTGTTATGCGGTGTCTAGTATGTCAACAAGTTAAAGCTGAACATCAGAAGCCCGCAGGAACAGTGCAACCTTTACCTATACCACAGTGGAAATGGGATCACATGGCCATGAACTTTGTGGTTGGTTTACCCAGAACAGCCAAAAGTCATGATTCCATTTGGGTGATAGTTGATAGGTTGACTAAGTCAACACATTTTCTTCCTGTCAAAACAACTTATACTGCTGAGAAACTTGCACATATCTATATAGATGAGATAGTGCGATTACACGAGGTTTCAGCTACAATTGTATTTGATAGAGGTCCCCAGTTTACAAGTCATTTTTGGGAAGGACTACATAAAGCCTTGGGTACTCAGTTGAAGTTTAGCACAACTTTTCACCCTCAGATAGATGGGCAATCTGAAATAACTATACAGACTTTGGAAGACTTTCTTAGAGCATGTGTTCTTCAGTTTGTAGGAAGTTGGGACATACACTTGAGCTTGATAGAGTTTGCCTACAACAACAGTTACCAGACTAGTATTGATATGACACCATATGAAGCATTATATGGTATAAGGTGTAGATCCCCGTTATGCTGGTATGAAACAGGAGATTACCAACTTCTGGGTCCTGAGTTAGTGCAACAGACAACTGAGAAGATTCAAGTAATACAACAACAGTTGAAAGCCGCACAAGATAGACATAAGTCTTATGTTTATAAGCATCGTAGACCTTTAGAATTCCAAGTTGGAGATAGGGTGTATCTCAAAGTCTCTCCTTGGAAAGGTGTTCTCAGATTTGGGAAAAAGGGTAAGTTAGCTCCTAGATTTATGGGACCTTATCCAGTGATAACACATATGGGAAAGGTATCTTATAGGTTGGAGTTGCCACCTGAGCTACATAGACTACATCCAGTGTTCCATGTATCTATGTTGAGAAAATGTCATCCTGATACAGAGTTGGTGTTGCAACCTGTAGAGGTAGAATTAAACGAGGATGTATCCTATGTGGAAGGCCCAATGATGATTCTTGACAGAAGAATCAAGAAGTTGAAAAAGAAAGACATAGTTCTTGTGAAAGTTCTATGGCATCACCGTGGCATTGAATAAGCCACATGGGAGCTAGAGGAAGAGATTAGGAGGAAGTACCCTTCTCTTTTCTCTTGAGATTTCGGGGACGAAATCTCTGTTAGGGGTTGATAATTGTAACATCCCTGACCTAGGTTATGACTTAACCCTAGAAGTTTTGCTTAAGTAAGTTGTTTACAAACTTGTTTTAATCTTTTGAAAAGTAATTAAAACTCTTGTAGAGTTTAAATTTCAAGTTTGAGCTTATTTGCAAACTGTTTGTGCATTATATGATAGTTTGGGCATAAAGTGAAATTTACCCAAAATGAGGGGTTATATTGCAAAAATGGCTTGTGGAAAGCCTAAATTACAAGTTGCAACCTGTTTGAATAATGTTAGTGCATTGTGCACCAATTTTGGTACAAATTGTAATTTACCCAAATTGTAGGGTTAATATGTAAATTACCACCTCTAGAGTGTCCCCAATCCCTTATAGTATCATATAGAGGAGATATAAATGAGGATACACCATGTTTAAATCAATTATGAGTGATAGCACTCTTGGTGATGAAATGACCAAGAAAGGGGTTGAATATGAAACTCTAACTTGAGTTGTATCAAGTTGAAAAGCTTATATATGAGTTCCTATCGGCCAAGGAGCCACAGGAGGGGTCTCATACCATTTTTTGAACTCTTGGAAAATCCCATGACATGCATATCACCTCAAGTAGGTGAAGTGTATCGGTTTACAACTTCCTTAGAAAAGTTGTATTGAGTTGGGAATAAAGTGGTGATTTAATTGATATATCTTATTCAAAGGGATAAGTAATGGACGAAAATTCATCCCTATATTATCCTCAACTATTTTACATGTTAAGATAAATGTTAATGCATACATTTACACATGTCAACCATGCATGGACACGTGGCACCTAGTAGCTCAAATTGATGACACCTCATTTTCACACTTCTTCATGAACAACAAGTATATATACCCCTTCTTTCACCCCTTAGTGGAAATTTTCGAATCTTACCACCCTCTTTCCCTAAGGTATCGTGCATAGGGTCCTTGTATCGTGCAGGAGTGAAGTGGTATCATGCATAGAGCCTTGGGTATCATCCATAGCAAGTTCATATCGGCCAAGTAAGGTGGTATCAGTCAAGTAGGGTGATATCGCCCATAGTGAAGTATTTTGATCACAAGTGAGGGGGATATCGGCCAAGGGTGGTGTCATATCATGCATGGGTGGAGTCATATCATGCAAAAGTAGTAGGGTATCGTGGAAAGGTGATAAGGAGCAAGAAGGAGCTCATACTTAACCCTAAGGTGAGGCCATGATCATCTTCAACCTTAGATTGAAGCATGATTTTAGGGTTATGATCTTCCTTTCTTTTCTTCTTCACCAATTGCTGATCCATGGTGATTATTTGAATATAGAGGAGTTGTGAAGTTCATCTTCAACCTTGGGAACTTGAAGCTTTGGATCTTGGAGCTTTGAAGTTGTTCTTGAGGCGGGTTATATAACTTGAACCCAATTATATTATTATGCACCTTTAATTTTGTCATACTTGTTGATCTACTTGTAATTTCGATTTATCTTGAATAATTGATGATCCTTTGAGTTCTAAAAGCTTCATGGGACTGTTGTACATGACTTAGAATAGTGAGAACAAAGGTCTAGAGGTTGATGGTGATGACATCATCAAAGGTAAAGTGATATCGGGTTCAAGCACACAAGCAAGCACCTCTAACCCGATATGGTGATGCACCTACTCCACTAAAACGATATGGATATGATTTTATACCTTCATTCACGATATGGTGGTGTAGTATACACCTCTTTCACAATAGGAGGTCATGCATACACCTCAAAAATGATATTGGGTTAAGCACACACCTCAAAATCGATATGGTGAAGTAACCCTAAATGACTTGGAAACCGATAGGGTTGTGCATTGGTTTGTACAATGGGTTGACAAAGGTTCAACCAGTTGTCTATCCTATCACTTAACCCATGGTGAAGGGTAGGCCAAAGCCATAAAGGGCTGAAGAGGCATGAGCATAAGGGTCTGCCTGATATGGTGTGGTAAGCACACACACACACCTTAAAACTGATATGGTGTGGCAAGCACACACACGCCTTAAAACCGATATGGTGTGGCAAGCACACATACACCTTAAAACTGATATGGTATGGTAAGCACACACACACCTTGAAAGTTGAAACCTATATGGTGTGGAAAGAACACACACACCTTAAAACTGATATGGTGTGGTAAGCACACACACACCTTAAAACCGATATGGTGTGGTAAGTGCGCACACACCTTAAAACCGATATGGTGTGGCAAGCACATACACACCTTAAAACTGATATGGTGTGGCAAGCACACATACACCTTAAAACCGATATGGTGTGGCAAGAACACACAAACCTTATACCCCATATGGTGAAAGCACCTTAAATGTAATGTACTTGACACATGAAGTGTTTTATATCAGGTCATACATTAAGAGGTATGGAGTTTAATGAATAATGATTAAGTAGTTAATGTACCTTGAAGGAAAGGTTGATCCAACTTAATAAAGTATGGAGTAATCAACATCCTAGTAAGGATGAGAGATAAACTCTTACTTTTGTGATAAACATGCAATGGGCATACATTAATACTCCTAATATGTGTAGGGTATGAATTAGGGTTTGATTCTTGATAATGTAATCTTGAAACCCTAAATGGTTAATAAGGGAAACCCTAACCCTAATGTAGGGTGATGGTATGATTTTGAAACCCTAATCGATAAGGAAGGGAAACCCTAACCCTAATAAGGGAATAGTGGTATTACCCTTGTATTGCATTGTGTTGATATGCATTTGATATGGGTGTTATCATGTATACTAATCATGCATGTATCATGAGATGATGAGCATAGCCAGGTATGAGCTATGATGTTTTATATGATTAAGATTTTAAATGGGCCGTGTGAGCCATGTGATATGCTTGTGTAACAAGTATCATGTATACCTTGGTCTGAGGACCTAGAGGTAATAGTTACCTGAAAAGTGGTAACAGTGTTCAGTGATGAACTAAGGGTTGAATACCCAGAACTAGTAATCATGATGATGATATTGTTGAGGGATGAGAATTCCCAGTAATGAGATAAGGGATTGAGATCCTAAATGTTATATATGTTTTAAAGATTTGAAAAGTACTTGATACATGTATTACACCTTTCTTTGTATCATTTGTCATAATAATTCATGTTTGAAAACTTGACTGATGCTAAAAGAATATGGTAATGTACTTAAATAATCATGTGGAATCTTATCATGTAGTGCCCTGACCATAGATCCATCATCGTCAGCAGCTGGTGATGGTGAAATAGATTTTCCCATGGGATGTCCTGGGGAGCGCATATTTTTTAATATGCAGGGGTGATGGGTGTGAATATCCTTATGCCCTAATGTGGGATTGACATGAGATAAACATGAGATCTCGCAATCCTTCATTATATGTGCCGGTATTGATGTATCATGAATCTCCTGATGATGATTAGTGCCGGGATTGATGGTAGATAAACACGAGATCTCTCAATCGCCAAAGGAGTGTAGCCACCACTGTAGCTCTATAGTGAAGTTACCACTATACCCTAGAAAGTTATTGAAGCAGTTGATGTAGTCCTGCTTGTGGTCTCGCACTGACCGAGACGGTAGAGGTCATGGCAACCGGATCTTTCATTGACCTTGTATGGTACCGATTTTGATTTCATAGTGGTCGGTTGGAGTATGAGCGGTATACCACATCTCCTCGGGGCATAAGTGTGATTGTAAAATGTAATCAGCCGTGTAGCGTATTTGCTGAAGGATGGAATACGAAAATCATTGGTTAATGTTACATTTCTTATTGCGACTTAAATGGATATATGTTATACATGTTCTTCATATTCCTTATAAAATGAATAGATGAATTACTAATTTATCATATATAGCTACAAAGTTTCAGAAGATGATATTGCTCTATTCTGCTTAGACAGTGATTAAATTCTGCTTATTAATATAAAAGAATCCTCTTCTCAGTTTTATTACTATTTAACTACAATAATAATATTGTTGATAGAGAGTTATATCTCTCGCTAGGACATGAGTCTCACTCCGTTGGTCACCAACATTTTTAGGTGGACGTGAACGAGGAGGTAGGGACCATACAACAGAGGGAGGACAACAACATCAGGGGCAGCAATAGCATCTCAAGTTGAGTGTGCTATCTATCATGTCTTGTAGATATAAGTCCTATGTGTCGTCTCTATACTCTTAGGTCCTTGGAGTAAGTACGTAACGGTTTTTATGGACGATATGAGATTTTGGCTTGTATGCCTCGAGGTTTTATGTTGCTTATGTATAATTTGTCTAAGCAACTGTTATATGTTATTCTCGAGATGAGATGGTACATGGTATGTGTAACATACCGTACCTTGGACCCTACCCTAGAAGTTTGACCTTTTGGGTTTGACCAAAAAAGGTTGAGGTTAGCATGATCCTAATAATATAATGCATGAATAATGTAATATAATATGTCATATAATTTATTTGGTGATAATAAGATGATGAATAACTTAATTGGATGGATAATGATCTAATGGGCCTTTAATGGGCCATATGACAGAACCCATGTAAGAAAGCCTCAAAATAAAGAATAGACTTCAAATTCGTAATCTACACATTAAAATAAGTTTAGATGTCAATTTTCAATTAATTTGGACCCCCTTGAAATAATATGGTATGTTAGGAGAGAGAAATTTCCTAAAAGGTGTAACTAATAAATAAATATTATAATTGAAACCAAAAGAGGAAAATAATGTTAGATTCATAATCTACATAATAAAATATGCCTTTGGGTGAATTTTCACTCAATTTGGAGAAAGTTTGATTAAAAGGTAAAATTAGGAGAGAGAAAGTTTGTAGAACATTCAAAATATTAAATAATTATAAAAATAACTCCAATATGTAAAATTAATGGCAAATTCGTATTGAACACACTAAATATAACTTGTGGGTCAAGTTTCGTAATTTTTGGATAATCCTAATGTCATTAATGAAGGAGGAAATAGAAAATAGTAATTGAATTATTTGACACATTAAAAGTTTTCAAAAGGAAAAACTAAGTGCATAATTGGAATATACACGCCTTAATTGGCCTTTGTGCAAATTTTTACTTAATTTGGTTAATGTTTGAACCCCCAAATCAAGAGAGAGAGAATAAGGAAATAATGCATTCACACTTTGATTTAATCGGATTCGATTTTTGATTTATATGCGTCACGCTGGCTTTGGAATCTCGGGCTTCTTTTGGAGCATTGATTCAGATCGTGTGGTATCTGTACTCTCTCCTTCCTCTGCTTCCTTTCTTTCCCCAGCAAACAGGCTTTAGTTTCCTCTTCGATTCTTTCTCTCCTTTCTCCATCTACCTCCCTTTGTTTCCTCTGCTTTCTTTTCCTTTGCCTCCGTTACCCTCTACCGAACCCAATGAGTATATGTATTCTAGGGCTCATGAGATCTTCAGACCATCCATAACTCACCACCCATACTCTCTGTTCTTCCCATGTTCTCCTCTTCCTTGCCCTCTCCCAGTGAGCCTTCACCATCGGACCCTGGTGAACCCTTCCTTGATCATTCTCGCACCTCTGTGTGCCTATCTAGTGCGTCAGTTTGGTCTCTTCACGCCCCACACATCTTTTTCGCATCTCTGCCATTACTGAACCTGCTATCGGTGAGGACTAGTTGGCCGCCCCGGATTTGACCCCAATTTATGCACAACCACTTCAGGAGCTCTCTGAGTCCGCCCGACCTTCAGGTGTTGTGCGGTAGTTGCCTTTTGTTCTCTGGTTAAGCGCATCCGCGAGCTCAATTTTGGGCATCGACGCCCAAGATGATGTGCCCAATGCCATTCTTTGTCTCTGTGTTCTATCAGCAAATAAGACGATCCTTCGTGGATTTCCGAGTATACCCCCTCTCGTTTCTTTACCTCTTTGTTTTCCCATTGGGGGTATTTTGGTCATTTCATTATGTTTTATTTTGCTTTAGGTTGAGTCAAGTGGGCCTTTGACTGAGTGACATGGCCGTTTCTGATTGGTCCATGTCATCTAGGCCGGCCTGGCTCCTCTCCCTCTTTTGGTTTTTCTCGATTATTTACTTATGCAGCTTTATTTGATTGGTCGGATTTCTAAATTATATAACTAATTATCTGTTGGGCCAAAAATTTCAAATAAAGATTCTTTGGATTCAGAAAAATGCAAGCTTTCTAATGGTTTTGATTTTATTTCCTTAATCTAATGTTATAAAGAGGTGATTTTCATGGATCTAATTAAATAAGATAATAACCTGTATAATTCATAACTAATAATTTATAAGTCAGAAAAATCTAATAAAATATGTTTTGAACTCAATAAAATATAACCTAAAATATGGCATGGTTTTGATAACCTAATTCACTCATAACAAAAAGGTGGCTTTTAGGGTTTATGAAATCAATATAAACCTAACCCTAATTCCACATATATGCTAATAGGTGCTTTGGAAACCTAAGCTTCGACCTAGAAGTGACTTTGGATGTTTGACTCTGAAGTTGAGGTATGTTTGTATCTCCGATTATTCATATTGAGCAATTCTTCTCTCTTATGTATTCTTGCATCCCCTATTATATCTATATTGAGCAATTTCTATTTCCTCTCTTAATGTATGTTTACATCCCCGATTATTCTTCTTGAGCAATTATCCTATTTTTGTCTTACTTTCGGTCCTATGGACATTAGCCTACACATTGTCTTGTTCTTTTGAAATCATGCTTCATGTGAAGTATCTTATTTTGTTATTGATCTTGTGATCATGGATATTCTCTTGGAATCTTATCTTGTTGCCTTGGTGCAAGTGGACTTTTGATATTATATGCCCACTGTGATGTGGATTTTTACTTGTTGATATATGCCCACTATGATGTGGTTGTTATATGTTTGTGTTGTCCATTGTGTGATGGCAACCTTTGTATCATCTTCTGACTATACTTTCTACTTGCCTCTACATTAAACATGCTATGTGATTCAGTAGCACTAGAGTAGTGTAATTGGATTGGTTTTGTTTATATCAGATGTGATATTTCCTGCTCTTTTTGGGACGGCAAGGAACCTCGTACCCAGGGCAAGATGTGTGATTCTTGGCCCATGTTTTTATATATATTTGGGAGATTGGAAGTATTCCTTTCTCTATCAGGCTTCAGCTTTATGGGGGTTGGCCGCCAATTGTGTTTATGTTGTTCTAGGGCTATGTTTATCTCACATGCATGCAGGATATTGATTATGGGGTGTGTGCCCTACTTGTGCTTCATATCCCACCATGGTAGTGGATGTATATATGGCACATTCTTTTTATGTTGTTTTATGGCAAGTATCCATCTTGTTACGATTATTTTCTCTTGATACCCATTTGGGTGGTACTTATCTCTTGTATGGGAAGCCTTTTATTTTGTTGTCCCTTATTTCTTTATAAATTGTTCAATTTTCTTTTTAGTATGCACATACCAGCTTTTGCTGATATCTCCTTTTCTTTTTCTTTTGCTGGGGTATGCTTCCAACCCTAGGTGGAGGACTTGGATGACAAGACGTGATGACCTAGACTTAGCTTGAGATGATGAAGCTTGGAGACAATCTTGAGGTGGTTTAGATTTCCTCTACATGGATCCTTATGTTGTAAGTTAAGATGTTCCCTTGTTTTATAATTGAATATAATCATGATTTTATTCCGCTGCTATACTTCGGTCTTTTGATTACCATTATATAAAGATTTGAAAATTTTACACCCACTCTAAGATACCTTGAAGGTGTGTTTGGACTGGAGGTTCTATTGTTCAAATTTTTAGTAGAGAGGTGTTTTCACTTCTTTACAGCATGGTATCAGAGCCCATGGTAGTCAGAATCTGACTATTTCAATTTTGTCTCCCTAGTTAGATCCTTGACTTAGATAGTTGCCTCTAAGTGAGATGTTGACCCTAGATTTGATCAATGATGATCTTTTATGCAATAAGGTTTGGTTTGAGGACAAGTTTAGGTTATGAGGAAATATTCATATCGAAATATTGTGACTTGGTTTCCGCAATTGATTTTGGATCCACTTTTTGTTTCATCTCAAAAAGTTTTCATCGCCAAAAATTATTTTCAATTATACTACTATATATGTAAAAAAGTTTTCTCTAATTTATCGATGTTTTCTTCAACTAAGTCACAATGAAGTGAAACTCTAGTTTGAGTAGAATCTAACCCTAGTTTGTGACTAGGATTGATATAATAGTGTAGTTGACCTACCCTATGACTTTTTGGTTGTTCATGTAGGGTTGTTAGGTTAGAGACATGAGGACCTATAACTCAACCCTAGATGGTGACTTGATAGTTGGATACATGAAAAATATAAATCCCTAAGTCATTTACAATTAAATAATATGCGGGTAGTCTTAATACCTTGATGATGATTAGTTTGACTTGTTAGGTTGAATCCCTTTAAGGGTGGAGAGTAGTTAGTAGTTTGATGTTTGGATCTATAGATTTCGAGGACAAAATCCTTTTTAAGGAGTGTAGTGTTGTAACATACCGTACCATGGACCCTACCCTAGAAGTTTGACCTTTTGGGTTTGACCAAACAAGGTTGAGGTTAGCATGATCCTAATAATATAATGCATGAATAATGTAATATAATATGTCATATAATTTATTTGGTGATAATAAGATGATGAATAACTTGATTGGATGCATAATGATCTAATGAGCCTCTAATGGGACATATGATAGAACCCATGTAAGAAAGCCTCAAAATAAATAATAGACTTCAAATTCATAATCTACACATTAAAATAAGTTTACATGTCAATTTTCAATTAATTTGGACAACCTTGAAATAATATGGTATGTTAGGAGAGAGAAATTTCCTAAAAGGTGTAATTTATAAATAAATATAATAATTGACCCCAAAAGAGAAAAATAATGTTATATTCGTAATCTACATAATAAAATATGCCTTTGGGTGAATTTTCACTCAATTTGGAGAAAGTTTGATTAAAAGGTAAAATTAGGAGAGAGAAAGTGTGTAGAACCTTAAAAATATTAAATAATTATAAAAATAACTCCAATATGTAAAATAAATGGCAAATTCGTATTTAACACACTAAATATAACTTGTGGGTCAAGTTTCGTAATTTTTGGATAATTCTAATGTCATTAATGAAGGAGGAAAGAGAAAATAGTAACTGAATTATTTGACACATTAAAAGTTTCCAAAAGGCAAAACTAAGTGCATAGTCAGAATCTACATGCCTTAATTGGCCTCTGTGCAAAACTTTACTTAATTTGGTTAATGTTTGAACCCCCAAATCAAGAGAGAGAGAATAAGGAAATAATGCATTCACACTTTGATTTAATCGGATTCGATTTTTGATTTATATGCGTCATGCTGGCTTTGGAATCTCAGGCTTCTTTTGGAGCATTGGATTCAGATCGTGTAGTATCTGTACTCTCTCCTTCCTCTGCTTCCTTTCTTTCCCTAGCAAACAAGCTTTAGTTTCCTCTTCGATTCTCTCTCCTTTCTCCATCTACCTCCCTTTGTTTCCTCTGCTTTCTTTTCTCTTGCCTCTGTTACCCTCTACCGAACCCAATGAGTATATATATTCTAGGGCTCATGAGATCTTTAGACCATCCATAACTCGCCGCCCATACTCTCTGTTCTTCCCATGTTCTCCTCTTCCTTGCCCTCTCCCAGCGAGCCTTCACCATCAGACCCTTGTGAACCCTTCCTTGATCATTCTCGCACCTCTGTGTGCCTATCTAGTGGGTCAGTTTGGTCTCTTCGCGCCCCACACATCTTTTATGCATCTCTTCCATTTCTAAACGTGCTACCGGTGAGGACTAGTTGGCCGCCCCAGATTTGACCCCAATTGATGCGCAACCACTTTAGGAGCTCTCTGAGTCCGCCCGACCTTCAGGTATTGTGCGGTAGTTGCCTTTTGTTCTCTGGTTAAGCGCATCCGCGAGCTCGATTTTGGGCATCGGCGTCCAAGCTGATGTGCCGAACGCCGTTCTTCATCTCTATGTTCTATCAGCGAAGAAGACGATCCTTCGTGGATTTCCGAGTATACCCCCTCTCATTTCTTTACCTCTTTGTTTTCCCATTGAGGGTATTTTGGTCATTTCATTATGTTTTGTTTTGCTTTAGTTCAAGTCAAGTGGGCCTTTGACTGAGTGACATGGCTGCTTCTAATTGGGCAATGTCAGCTAGGTCGGCCCGGCTCCTCTCCCTCTTTTGCTTTTTCTCGATTATTTACTTATGCAACTTTATTTGATTGGTCGGATTTCTAAATTATATAACTAATTATCTGTTGGGCCAAAATTTTCAAATAAATATTTGTTGGATTCATAAAAATGCAAGATTTCTAATGGTTTTGGTTTTGTTGCCTGAATCTAATGTTATAAAGAGGTTATTTTCATGGATCTAATTAAATAAGATAATAACTTGTATAATTCATAACTAATAATTTATAAGTCATAAAAATCTAATAAAATATGTTTTGAACTTAGGAAAATATAACCTAAAATATGGCATGGTTTTGATAACCTAATTCACTCATAATAAAAATGTGGTTTTTAGGGTTTATGAAATCAATATAAACCTAACCCTAATTCCACATATATGCTAATAGGTGCTTTGGAAACCTAAGCTTGGACCTAGAAGTGACTTTGGACGTTTGACTCTGAAGTTGAGGTATGTTTGTATCTCCGATTATTCATATTGAGCAATTCTTCTCTCTTATGTATGCTTGCATCCCCTATTATATCTATATTGAGAAATTTCTATTTCCTCTCTTAATGTATGTTTGCATCCCCGATTATTCTTCTTGAGCAATTATCCTATTTTTGTCTTACTTCCGGTCCTATGGACATTAGCCTACACATTGTCTTGTTCTTTTGAAATCATGCTTCATGTGAAGTATCTTATTTTGTTATTGATCTTGTGATCATTGATATTCTCTTGGAATCTTATCTTGTTGCCTTGGTGCAAGTAGACTTTTGATTTTATATGCCCACTGTGATGTGGATTTTTACTTGTTGATATATGCCCACTATGATGTGGATGTTATATGTTTGTGTTGTCCATTGTGTGATGGCAACCTTTGTATCATCTTCTGACTATACTTTCTACTTGCCTCTACATTAAACATGCAATGTGATTCAGTAGCACTAGAGTAGTGTAATTGCATTGGTTTTGTTTATAGCAGATGTGATATTTCCTACTCTTTTTGGGACGGCAAGGAACCTCGTACCCAGGGCAAGATGTGTGATTGTTGGCCCATGTTTTTATATATATTTGGGAGATTGGCAGTATTCCTTTCTCTATCAGGCTTCATCTTTATGGGGGTTGGCCGCCAATTGTGTTTATGTTGTTCTAGGGCTATGTTTATCTCACATGCATGCAGGATATTGATTATGGGGTGTGTGCCCTATTTGTGCTTCATTTCCCACCATGGTAGTGGATGTATATATGGCACATTCTTTTTATGTTGTTTTATGGCAAGTATCCCTCTTGTTACGATTCTTTTCTCTTGGTACCCATTTGGGTGGTACTTATCTCTTGTATGGGAAGCCTTTTATTTTGTTGTCCCTTATTTCTTTATAAATTGTTCAATTTGCTTTTTAGTATGCACATACCAGCTTTTGCTGATATCTCCTTTTCTTTTTCTTTTGCTGGGGTATGCTTCCAACCCTAGGTGGAGGACTTGGATGACAAGACGTGATGACCTAGACTTAGCTTGAGATGATGAAGCTTGGAGACAATCTTGAGGTGGTTTAGATTTCCTCTACATGGATCCTTATGTTGTAAGTTTAGATGTTCCCTTGTTTTATAATTGAATATAGTCATGATTTTATTCCGCTGCTATACTTTGGTCTTTTGATTACCATTATATACAGATTTGAAAATTTTACACCCACTCCAAGATACCTTGAAGGTGTGTTTGGACTGGAGGTTATATTGTTCAAATTTTTAGTAGAGAGGGGTTTTCACTTCTTTACATTATGTACAATGTGAACCATGATGTATGTAATACTTTGGTTCTCTTCTTAAGGGTTTCTTGGAAATGGATCTCTTTGCAAATGGTTTTAATTTTTAGTGATTTTTATTAATCCGCTGCTTATGGTTATTCCACAATTATTTACTGGTGACAGTTCACTACTACAGAAACAACATTCAACGTCGCTTTTATGGGCGTCAATTGTTTAGTAAAACCGACATTGATAACATTCAATGTCGGCTATTAAGTAAGACCGACATCTATATTTGAGGACCAACCAGACACAGGTATCGCTTTGTATTCATCATTGACTAGATAAAAGAAACTGACGCCTAAAATAGCCCGCGAAATCCAATTTTTGAGCGAAAAATTGCCCCCAAAGTGTCACATACAACGTCGGTTTTTTATCTAATAACCGACGCTGGATGAGGATAAAGTTTGCGCGAAAAGTTCCAATATCGGCGTCGGTTTTCCTTGGATAACTGATGCTGATAGGGGTTCCCGTCAAAAAAATAGGGTAAAGATTATCCAATTGGACGTCAGTTGTTTCCTATCAACAGACGCTTAATACGTTTAGGTCTTGGTTCGTTAGATAACTGACGTCGTTTACTAACTTAATAGACCACTGAACCACCGTCTCATCCCCTTTCTTCTATTTTATCATGAACAGCTAGCCGACTGACTCCCGACGACTCCCTTGCTTCTTGTTGTGTCGCCACCGCCGCCTCCTGCTGCTGGTGCCTCTGCTTGCCGCCGCCGCCTCCTTCTCATGTTGCCACTCTTCTCGACGTCACCGCCACCTCCTTCTCTGCTCTCTTCTGCTGCTACTCACACGGACGTCGTTTCTCCTCACACCGTCGTCGCTGCTCCTCACAACACTGCTGCTCTTCTCCATGTTGCTAGCTGCTCGACAGGTAGCCTTCTTCTTCCTCCATGCCCCTCTTCTTCTTCCTTCTCCCTCATTACCAACAGCAAGCATGTTCGTGCCTGTGTTGGCCGACCACGGCCGTGCTAGGCCAACACAACCACGGTCATGCTTGATGTTGGTAAGGAGGGAGATGGAAGAAAAGAGGGTATTTTTTCATTTATTTTTTTATCTATTGCTTTGTATTTGTTTATGTACTGATTATATTTATTTATCTTATGTTTTGAGTTTATTTATTTAGATGTTGCTATTGTAAATCAACCTAGGATATGAACAAAGCTTTTGCTTGCATATATTTGTGCTTCTAATCCTAATGCTTGACCTAATTCAGTAAATTTTGATGCATGTTGAAATAAGATTTAAACTTGTCCGTTCTAGCATCCTAATTTGATTTGATTAAACCCTAACATTGATGAAACCCTAACATCAATTGTGATGAAACCCTAACATGTACATATCTATCATTGTGTTTATTGGCCTAGAAACCCGTGCAAGATTTACTCCCAATTGTGATGAAACCCTAACATGTACATATCTATCATTGTGTTTATTGGCCTAGAAACCCGTGCAAGATTTACTCATTAGGAGTAAATCTTGGATAGTCCCTAGTTTGGGATTGTTCTTGAACACCTAATCTCACTTAGGATGTAAGTGTATAATGTGTATTGGGTTTTCGAGAAAATTTTGATAGCATTTCCCCATTTGTTCTCTAAGTACATATGTACTTAGAGAACAGTGGGGAAATGCTGCTGAAATTTTCTTTAAAACTCAATACACATTATACACTTACTAGTGAGATTAGGTGTTCAAGAATGGGATAGGCGGTACACATTTATTATATATAAGAATGACATCACATTTATTTGTTGGCCTAGAAACCCGTCCAAGATTTACTCATTAGGAGTAAATCTTGGATAGTCCCCGATTTGGGACTGTTCTTGAATACCTAATCTCACTTAGGATGTAAGTGTATAATGTGTATTGGGTTTTTGAGAAAATTTCGGCAGCATTTCCCCGTTGTTCTCTAAGTAATGTTTGTTCTCTAAGTACATATGTACTTAGAGAACAACGGGGAAATGCTGCCAAAATTTTCTTGAAAACCCAATACACATTATACACTTACTAGTGAGATTAGGTGTTCAAGGATGAGATAGGTGGTACACATTTATTATATATAAGAATGACATCACATGTATTTTTTAACCCTAGACCCTAATCTTGTTGTAATATATACTTGTTTTCTCTTTGATCATAGAATAGATAGATCATGGATGTCCATTCGCAATCGCTGCACCCCAGAGTTTATTTCTGGTCTTGACCAGTTTATTAGATTTGTCGAGGAACATAGGAAATAACCTGGAGATAGGTTCTACTGTCCATGTAGGCATTGCGGTAACAACTTGAAAGTCAGCACTGGTGACGAAATCAAAAGTTATGTCATGTACAATGGGATTGTACAAGGCTATACAAAATGGCACTGGCATGGAGAGATTTCAAACCTGAAACCAGTGGATGTCGATAGCAGTGCTTGTGTGGAAGAAGAAATTGCCTCCGATGATGTAGATGTGAATGAATCAGTTCCAGTAGACATCATTGATGTGATACTAGACAGTTGTGGGGTAGAGCACACCGATCCACCTCCCATATTTAGAAACATTGTGCATGATGCTGAGATACAGTTATACACAGGTTGTACTAAGTTTATGAAGCTTAGAGTTGTGTTGAGATTGTATAAGCTGAAAGCTAACAATAGATGGAGCGACAAAAGCTTCACGTCATTGTTGTCTTTGTTGAAAGAAATGCTTCCTGAAGGAAACGAGTTTCCAATCTCAACATACCAGGTAAAGAAATTGTTGTGCTCAATGGGAATGGAGGCCAAGAAGATACACGCATGCCCAAATGATTGTGTATTATTTCAAAAGGTCTATGTGGATTTGAAAGATTGTCCAAAATATGGTGCGTCACGGTATAAATTGACAACTTTGGGGGAGTCCAAAACTGGTTCTCCTGCCAAGGTGATGTGGTATCTACCTATAATATCACAATTTCAACACTTATTTGCCAATCCGATAGATGTGAAGAATTTGAGGTGGCATGTAGATGTTAAGAAAAATAATGATGGGATCCTACGACATGCGTCTGATTCCCCACAGTGGAAGAAGATTGATCTATTGTACCCTAAATTTAGTGAAGAAGTCAGGAATCTGAGACTTGGGCTTTGTACAGATGGGATGAATCCATGTGAGACATTGAGCAGCCAACATAGCACTTGGCCAGTCATGCTTGTTATATACAATCTTCCTCCCTGGTTGTGTATGAAAAATAAGTATGTAATGCTGTCGTTGTTGATATCAGGCCCTAAACAACCTAGAAATGATATCAATGCTTATATTGAACCTGTGATTGATGACTTAAAGAAACTCTAGGGTGAAGGTGTGATGACCTATGATGCTTCACGAAGAGAGACATTTCGTTTGCATGCTATGTGGTTTTGCACTATTAATGACTTTCCCGCATATGGGAATCTGTCTGGATATAGTGTCGAAGGAGCTAAAGTGTGTCCTATATGTGAAGAGAACATTGGTTCAACAAGACTAAAACATGGCGGTAAGACTGTATATCTCGGTCATCGAAGGTTTCTTACAAAATTACATTCGTATCATAGGAAGCTCAAAGCATTCAATGGATTGAATGAGGAACGGAGTGCACCTAAACCTATACCATGGGAGGTTGTTTATGAAAGAGTAAAAGACTTTGTCAATGAATTTGGTAAGAGATCACAATGTACTATGGCCACACGGAGTGACAAATCTTTATTCAAGAAGAAGTCAATATTTTAGGATCTTCCTTATTGGAGTTCTTTGATAGTCAGGCATTGTATCGATGTCATGCACATTGGGAAAAATGGTTGTGATAGTGTCATTGGTACTTTGTTGAATATACCAGGTAAGACTAAAGATGGGATAAAATCCAGACTGGACCTATGTGAAATGGGAATAAGGTCAGAATTAATAGAATTATGTGAAATGGGAAATCAGAGAAAATACTTACCTCCTGCTTGTTACACATTGTCTAGAAAGGAGAAGAAAGCTTTTTGTGAATGTTTGGTAAATGTTAAGGTGCCACAAAGTTACTCATCCAACATCCATAGATTGGTATCAATGAAAGATATGAAGTTGATAGGTCTTAAATTTCATGATTGTCACACTCTAATGCAACAAATATTGTCTGTGGAAATTCAATCTATATTGCCGAAGCATGTAAGGTTTGCAATCACCAGACTTTGTTTCTTTTTCAACAGTCTGTGCAGCAAAGTTATTGACCCCGATGCTCTCGATAATTTGGAAAGAGAAGTGGTTGTTACCCTATGTCATCTTGAGATGTATTTCCCTTCTTCGTTCTTTGATATCATGGTACATCTTGTTGTCCACTTGACTAGGGAAGTGAAAATGTTGGGACCAATTCTCTTGCATTGGATGTATCCCTTTGAACGATACAAGAGCGTTTTTAAAAATGATGTTCGAAATCGTTATCGGCCTGAAGGGAGTATTATTGAGGGTTATGTGGCGAGAGAGGTTATGGATTTTTGCAATGACTTTCTCAGTGGTAATGACACTCCTGGTAATGATAAGAATATTGAGGAGCAATTTGGCAAATGAATTTTGGGATCACGGGTGAAAGTAATCAGCCGTGAGCAGTTGGAACAAGGTCACTTGTATATTTTACACAACATGGATGAAGTGAGTGTTTATATCGAGGAACATACCAATTTCATCAAGAGATGATATCCTCGAGCCAATACAATGTGGCTTGCTAGAGAGCATAACAAGACATTTATTAAGTGGTTTGAAGATAAAGTCTTACATCAACTATCTCAAACACCAGATGATATTAATGAAGCTATCAAATGACTCGCCTTTAAACCAAAATTGAATGTTATGTCTTATGAAGGGTATGACATTAATGGATTCACATATTACACAAAGCGCCAAGATGATAAGAGTGTTGTCCAAAACAGTGGGGTCACCCTTCAAGCGTCGACTATGTTTTTTGCAAGTGCAAAGGATAAGAGTCCACGTGAAGCTAAAATGTCATATTACGGTGTCATTGAAGACATATGGAAGTTTGACTACATAGATTTCAGAATTCCGCTTTTCAAATGTAATTGGGTTGATAACACCAAAGGAGTTATAATGGATGAATTTGGTTTCACTTTAATGAATTTGAAAAGATTGGCTAGAAGGGTGAACCATTCATATTGGCATCACAATCGAAACAAGTATTTTATATCGATGATCATACAAATGATAAATGGTCGGTTGTTCTTCATGGTAAAAGACAATTCATTGAAGATCATATAGATGAAGAAGAGTACTATGATAAGTATGATGACTCCAGTCCATTCTCAGTTGGGTTGCCAACACCAACAAATATTAAAGATAATGATGACTTGTATGTGCGCGAAGATCACAATGAATGATTGTTAATTGATAAAAAATCGCAATATTAGAGGCATGTTTATATTTTTTATATGTTTTATTTTTCTGAATGTGAACTTTACAATGTGAATGTGAACTTTACCATGTGAATTTTACAATGTGAATTACTTTACAATGTGAAATTTACAATGTGAATTACTTTACAATGTGAATGTGAACTTTACAATGTGAGCTTTACAATGTGAACTTTACAATGTGAATGTGAACTTTCAGATGGCTGAGCATTCTCCTTGATGACCGTGCTGATGATTACCATGAGGGTGAGGACATCAATGCGCCGCCTCACAATGTAAGTTTTAAAAATATATCATATATTTATATCTATATGTCCATTTATAGTTATATCCTGTAAGTGTGTTTATTTTGTCAAATGTTAGGTTGATGATGCACATGTACCCTATGAAGCATTTGAGGCACTTGATGAGCAACACCAAAAAGTTGACAAGAGAAGGGGCATCACTATGATGAAGAAATTAACAACTCTAAGGGGCAATGAAACCAAACTTGTTGTGGATTTTGATAATGCAGGAAATGCAATTGGAGTGAATCGCAATTTGTTTATTTCATATCTTGGGTATGTTACTCGTAGCCATTGCGGTTGTAAGATAGATTCTTGGCATAAAGTTCCTAAGGGGAAGAAAGACGTAATATGGAAGGATTTATGTGTGAGTTATTATTAATTTGCAATTCTATTTTGTAGATTACTAATTTTTTGGATACTAGTTAATAGCAATTCTATTTTACAGAGTATATTTGCATTGGATGAAAAGCTGCATCGTAAATGTGTGATGCAACACTGTGGGAGAGTCCTAAGGAACTATAGGACAAATCTCACCTGAGAATACATAAAATAAGGTGACAAGAGGAAGAAGACAACCATTGAACATTGGAAGTTCCTGGACCAAGAAAGAATGGGACGCGTTTGTTGCTTCAAGAAAAACATATGAATTCAAGGTATTAGGCGTCACTCCCAATTTAATTAATATACGTTGTATTCACCTATTCAAGATTAACATTTAGTGTTACTAACCAAATCATTAATGTGCATACTAACTAGGCCCTCAGTGAGGCGCAAAGAGCAAGGCGTGCACTGAATGTGCATGACCACACAATGGGTCCAAAAGGGTATGCAGGCATTCACCAAAGACTACATGCTAAGTCTACTGCTCAGTCTGGTGCTACTCAGGAGTCCTCTACTATAGGTACCACACCTCTGCCTCACCATGATGTCTGGATAGCTGGGAGGCAAAATAAGAAGGGAGAAATAAGGAAGCCCGCAACTGCTGAGGCGGCTGCAAAAATGGTAAAATACAACTCTTAGAGCAATCGTTCGAATATTGATTATTTGTGGTGTTTATTTAATTACAATTTTTTGTTTTGGTGATTAGAGAGAGCTGCACGAGCTGAGGAAACAAGGCAAGTTCATCCCTGAGGGCACAAGGGATGAATTGACAGTTGCTCTGGGTAACCCAGAGCATCCTGGACGT
This sequence comes from Alisma plantago-aquatica, assembly GCA_963693085.1. Classification (NCBI taxonomy): domain Eukaryota; kingdom Viridiplantae; phylum Streptophyta; class Magnoliopsida; order Alismatales; family Alismataceae; genus Alisma; species Alisma plantago-aquatica. The sequence continues at coordinate 1,458,917,232 of OY856411.1, read as the reverse complement.
GTTAGGGTTGCAGGCACTGGTGTGGGCATCAAAGCGTTCTTTGGGCCATCCCAGCGCAAACATGTCCCAAAAGTGGGAATTTCACAAGAAGAGGTAACCCATTCTTTCTTTAGAATGTTACTGTAAAAGAGAATTCAATAATCAGAAGCTAACGTTTCTTTTATCCATGTATAGGTAGATAAGATAGTTGATAGGAGAGTCGATGAAGTAGTTGATAAGAGAATCAAGGAAGCAGTCGATAAGACACACCATGAAGCAATGAGCAAGTGACAGCACTAGTACATAAATGGTCTATAGCATCGGTTTTTTTAAGCCTATAGCGTCACTTTTCAGCCGACGCCTAAGTGGTCGTCACTACAGTAATTGCTCTGTAGCGTCAGTTTTTTTAACCCAAAAAAACCGACCTTGTATAGTAAACAACCGACCCTACATGCTCTGAAAAATTAAACCCAAATGAGAAACGAAACTGTACCTGAACCCTATAACGTCGGTTTTTTAATAAACAATCGACTCTACAAATTATAACTAAGGACCCTAGCGTCGGTTTTCTTAAAAAATCAACGCTATAGGTGTTTTGGCCGTTCAGCGTAGAACGGTCGTGCTACATAAAATGGCCGTGTTGGTAAGAGGTAGAACGGTCGTGCCCCGTACGCGGCACGGCCGTGTTATGCAGCACGACCGTTCTACCTCCTCCCAACACGGCCGTGTTATGCAGCACAACCGTTATACGCTGAATGGCCAAACACCTATAGCGTCGGTTTTTTAAGAAAACCGACGCTATAGGGTCGGATTTTTTTTTAATTTCTACAGAAACTAAACAGAACAAAATAGAAGAACAAGAATATATAAGATATGGGAGAGGGGAGCATTGATGCTCAACCTTCACCATTCCAAACCACACATTCATAACAAAAATGATTCATATATATTGAGTACACATAGTCACATCATACTTTACAAAATGATAGATTGCAAGTCTGAGATGATATATATTAAATGTCAGATACAAAAGTAAATATGAAAGAGTAATGAAACCACATACATAAATGGAACGTAACTGACATGTTTATTCCAATGCTATATTGACTTCATTTAGAAAAGCTTCTGACCACTCTTCTCAGAATTCATTTAAGTCCTCAGGTGTGTAAGGCTGAGTTGTAAAGATCTATAATAGAAAATACACATGCTAATATTTTATAAAATGACTACAAATCACTTGTAAATTTATGATGTTTCTCTATTACCTGATCTATAGTCTGAATGTCATGTGATTCTCCTTTGACAATAGTTTGCATATATTTCATTACATAGTAGCCACAAGCCCAGCCATTGTTTTGTATATGACACTACAAATAATGAATTACACTTAATGTTAGTAACTACTATAAATAGAAGACTATAAGAGTTGACATATAAGAGCTGAAATTAATACATATAAGACTAAGCAGTTGTCAAAGTAGATACCTTGACATTTTTCAAAGTCAATGTCTTTAATTTTGTGGGTATTTGTCCTCCGCCTTCACGAAAAGCTTTTATACCCCTATCAATTAAATGATAGTTGGTAAAATAGAAATTCTAAACAGAAATATCATGTTGAAGCATTGACTATATTTCTGCTTACGCCATAGCTGGCAATTTCAGTTTGTGATCCCTTGTTGTTTTTCCCATTGGGTCAAGATAATAAAGAGTCATCAATTTTGGGACAATCTGTTGGGTTTTAGGGGAGGTAGAGAAGGCAGCGGAAACAAAAAATTTCTCCTCCCCAAACCCAGAACAAGGAAACGCGTCAACGTCTATACAATAGGAAAGGATGGTTTGTGGAATCATACCTTGTCCCGAGGCTTGCTCGGCGACAATACCTCGCGGCTTGTGCGGTCTTCACCTCCAGTCTTGGATGGTGTCTGTGCAGCTCCTAGTCACACCGGGACTGACGACTCCTGGTCTCACCGGGACTGTCGGGATTGACAGCTGTCCTCCGAGCGGCAGAAATCTACCGCCTCTGAAGTAGTCCACACAGACCACCTAGAACTCCAATCTCCTTGTCCCACAAGGAATTGGAAGGAGTCGCACCCTCCTGTCAGTGTACTAGTCACTGACACGCTCTCCTGCCACCAGTCGCTTTCTGCAATTGTCTTTCCCTTGTTGTGCCTCCCTTATCAGGTAGCACTTGCTCAGGCTCTCTCAGTTACCAAAACCAGAGAGAACGACAACTTTACAGAGCAACTGGTTGCACTGAGCTATTGTCTGAGAAGCCCCCAATACCCCTATATATAGGAGGGTCATGGGACAGGGTTCTCCATCCCGGGCAATGCGGGACTAAAGCAGGTGTAGAAGGGTTCGAGATTTTTCCACAAAAACAACCAACTCGCAACCTGAACCGATCATTTCACAACTGAAACGGTCGGTTGGGGACCTGAGCCGGTCGGTTGACACCTCAACTGATCAGTTGGGACCCCTGAAATGGTCGGTTCACTTCTGAACCGGTCGGTTCGTGGTCCTGGTCAGTTCCCGATTGACTTTTCCTCTTTTGTTTCTTATTGGTACCAAATACCAATCCTTGTTCCAATCAAATTGGACAAGTGAAACACAAAGAACTTTCTCACCAATCTTACTTTCCCAACTTTCTCGGTTGCACCAGTTGAGCCGATCGGTTCAATACTTGAACCGGTCGTTTCACTATGTCCATGAGCCGATCGACTCACCATCTGAGCTGATCGGTTCACCAAGCTCAGCCGATCGATTCATCACATGAGCCGATCGGTTGGGAGTGCAGATTGTGTAGAAATAGTCAGTTGTAGTTTCAATCAATCTGATACTCTAATCAATCAGTCCAACACCTTGAACATTATGATATTGAGCTATCAATTGATTGAGTGTTTAATTGAACTACTAATATCCTTTAGTAATCAATCTAAACATTGTTTGTGGACAAAACTCCTCTTCCAGGTTAAATCCTATGTGTGTGACCATGCAGGTCCTTTTCACGTTGGCAGTGAAAGTCCATAACATTTATGACTTCACAAGCAAAGATCGGTGCCTAGTCACACATCACTGCTACCCAAGTGAAATAGAAAGTTGGATAACAACTTTCAATCCTACAATCCGTGAATGGTGTTACAGCGAATGTATAATTCCTTTGTCACTGATATCCTGAATGAACTCGAGGCATGGAGCAGGCATCCTGTCAACGTTCATTCACTTTCTTGATCTCAGAGCAGATTGGAAGAGATATGTATGACATCAATATCACATACTGATTCACACATGCGTGTGCACGACTATTTCAATCCTACTCATCAAGTGGCCTTGGATATCAAACTCCCTCAGGAGGGACAAATCCCATATCTATCACTCACCCCTCAAAGCCCCATGTGTTAAAGCCACCCAATCATCACCTTTATAACAACCCATGTTTCAGGACTGCGTTTGATGATGTCAAAGTGTGCCCAACGACATGTGTTGAGTGTAGTGATTTCAGGTCAAAGAATCACACTCACCACCATCACTGTGAGTACTGACTGTGACTACCATGTCATGGTTCCATGTGTCAAACTCACAGTGGGTCTGTCCGGTACACTTGTTCTCTAACAAGTACCTATGTGTTTGGTTTGATATCTCTATATCATGACTAATGAGACTCTGTCATCAACCAACACCACAATCTAGTCTTGTGTGTCATTTCTGTCTATCTACCTTCCACAATGACATCCGACTAGGGACATAACAAGAATGTACAAACTCTTAGCATCCGTATGATCTCATCGTTCAGGTTCTCAACCTGAAAGCATACGTCATTGAGTACTGTCATTCTCTAGACATTCAATTTGTTCTATCACTATCACATATGACTGAACCAGAAAGAATTGGAAGCTTGCCTTTGATGTTTATCAAATCAATCTTAATGTATCCCATCAATCATCCCATGATTGGCTCTCAGGGCATACATACCAACATACTCCCACTTGCACTGTGAGCCAATCACCTTTGAATCATATTCATAGTGATCTTCAAACATGTCCTACATGTTACTGTGCTCTAGTGCGAACATAGTGAGTTATGGAAACACCTTGCCAAAGTCATTATAAATTGCATGTCTCACATCTCTTCATTGTACGTCATACGTATGAGATGGAGCCGATGTAATATGCGATCTAGTATTCCTTTGCTAACCTTTAGTCACATTGCATGATCAAGGATTCCATACTTGTCATCAATGACTGGAATATCTATAAGTTCATCTCATGAACTTCCAGATCCATATAGTATCCAACACACAGATACTCGACATTTCCTTTTAAACGACTTTATTAGAACACTTTCAATTATCAACAAACTTTCACTTTTATATATCCTATATATATATTGCGATTAATTTCCTATCCTTTTTGGAAGTTCGCATCAATGTAACTCTTTACATCGAACTCTTCCTTATCTCCATAGAACTAGTACTTCTCAATTACTCATCAAGTTCTTATGGTTTCCAGTAACCCTTACTAGAAGTAGACAGACATCCACTCGTCATGTCCCTCATATGAGTTATCAGGATGAGCATATCAAATTGTCATGTCCTACATACAAGATGATGAATGCATTTTGTTCTTGCCATGTCGATACATGCAAGGTAATGGGATGATTACATACATGATAGATCCATATCTATTCTTAGTGTTCTCATTCTTCATAAGAATTGGACACTTGGCCTTGGGATACTTACTCCATGTAATATGGACATGTTTTCTCAAATCTGTGCATACTGAACCCTTCAGTACAGATTGCCAATGTATGTTTTCTCTTTCAGGTCAAGAGGTTTTCGAGAACTATCTCTATAGATCTCTATTCCTATCACATAGGAAACATCTCTATTTTCCTTAAAGATAATTTCCACTTTTGGATTTCCATTCTAGAACATTTTCATTTCACATCAACATGTGGAATGTGAACACGCTCCCACTAAGTCACAGATCCTTCTTTATCTTTGACATATCAGTCAAACCCTTTGACTATATTATCAAAGTAAAGATCCAATTCTGAGTTGCTTGTACTCAATCAATCACATTGATTAGTCCATTGCAACTTATGGACTTCATTTGCATTAGTGGATTCATAAACCTTATAGGTTGTGTCATGTACACATCCTTGTTTTATTCCTCATAGGAATGTGGTTTTAGTATCCATATGCCAAATGTCTTAGTCATTAAATTGCAATCAACAAGCATCATCCTTCTCAAATGTTATCCATGTGTCTTAATACTTAAGATTCATTTGCACTTATGGATTTCATCCAATGAGTGCTACCATCAAGGTCATACCTTATGGTTCACATGGATGTCATTTAGGATGTAATGGTCATAAACCATAACTCAAAATTTGGTTCCTCATATTCATCTAGATAGTTGACTCATCACATGAACAACTCATCACATAGATAAACGAGGTGTATCTATCAAGGATATAAGAACTTACAACTCCTTGTGATTCTTAATGTCCTTTATTAGTGTGGGGTATTCTTTTATTAAGAAGAATTCAGTTATTTGATAATCATTCTCTAACTCCTTAGAGTATGATTCCTTCTTTATTTAGACATCACTATGCCTTAATCATGAGTTCACTATGATACACTATCATAATCACTCATAAGGATCTCAAACATTTTGGTCTAAGTGTTTCATTCATTGATCTCATCAAGAATTAACACTTTACCAAATTCGTACTTCATGTATGATATTCTTAAACACTTTAAGATATTCATAATGATATTTCTCTAAACACCATTTGAAGTATTAACACCATTTGAAGTATTAGCATTTGTTCCAATAGGTATGTAAATACATCACATGTATCATACCTAATAGTATAATCATTCTCCCACTACCTTTAGTGAAGATTGATTAATCATGTCCAAGATATTCATATCTCTTACTAGTTATATAACCAAAAGAGTCTAGATTTATCCATTACATGGAAACTAGAAATGAATTTCTCATGATTGATGCTAATTTAATTGTTTGAGTTATCAATAACTTTAGGTATCATTTTATCTTTTGCATACCATGTATCACAAGATAAACAAGGCATTGCCACAAAGATCATATCTTTAAGATTGAAACATCAACTTTATTAATTGCCATCATTATCATACAATATGAAAAAATAAAGTGTTTCTATCTATTGGCAATATATGAAATAGCAGTTCTCAACTCTATTTCATGTCCTTTAGGCTAAAATAAACTGAAAGATACTCCTATCTATGACAGCAACACTTGCTCCAATGATGGGTACTTCTTTCTTGGTCCTTTCACAAAGGCCATCACTTCTTTGCGGATATTGCATATCATATATGACATATCCATATCTTGGTATCATATACCTCAGATAAAGAAGCGGTTCATTTCATGATAACTTATGTGGAGATCTCCATCCCCTCTTGCATCTTCTTTTGTTCTTCCAGATATAGAGGGCAATCCCTCATACACCCTTTCCCCATGTGCCTTGAGGTTGAAGACAGCTTGGATTGCTGGCTAGCATCAGAACACTTCTTTGCTTTTCCTTTATCCTTGCCCTTAAGAATTACTTTTCTTTGATCACATAAAAGATTATGGTTTGTCTTTCTTCATCCTTGCCTCTACTATCCTCAACATGCCCAATAACTCTGTCAACGCTTGTCAAAGTTGTTCATGTTGTAGCTTATCATGAATTGTATGATTCTCACAACATTTGCAGTATCATACCAATAGCCAACTCTTGGCTCAGAGGGAATCCTTCATAGTCAGGTCTTTCCACATACCCAATCATATTGAGTGTGTGAATACCTTACTGGATTTCCTTCTGTAATGACATACTAGGACAATGTCTTGGAGACATCATATGTCTCATGTTGTCTCTGCAACTCATAGTTCAGAGAACACAACATCAAGCACTCCTCATCAATGTCATCCTTGGTATGCTTCCATAAGCATACTTTCAGCCATCGATGTGGTGGGATCGAGTTCATCTGGTTCTGGTATAACTAGGACTTAGAGCTTTCACTCTACGATTGAGAACATTTCTCAATGTCCTAACCAGTCATGAAAAAATTCCCATTTAATTTTTTGGTCTCAAAGACCGATCGCAAATAAAGTGATTATTGTTGATTAACCATTTATTTTAACAAAAGGAGATATATGCAATTTTAGTCCAAAAACTCATTTTTGACTTATTTGATTGATTTGAAAAGTTGACGGTATAATTAGGCCTTTAATTAATTATCGCTCCCACTATTTTAGTTCAAATTGATAGCCCTCACCATCAATTCAGAAGATTGCAGCGTACAACCTTCTAGTGGGCAAGATCCTGAAATCCTCTAAGTCATGAACCAGCAAGGGATGTCACCCACAACTTAGATCTCTCGGGTAGGCAACTCTTACCAATTGCATCATATGCAACTCTTGATAAGATGTCATATGCAACTCCTTGACATGATCATCTCCATGCCTCAAGGTACAAGATCCCATCTAGATCACCTTGCTAAGTCCGACCCAAAGCAAACACGATGAATATGCACCCTGCTAGGACAGACCCACACATTCATCCTTCACGCTTCTACGAGATAGACGGTGCACCATGCTAGGGCGTGCCCACACTTGGTCGATCAAGCTTTTCACGTGTGTCACATTTGGAAGGCATCTAAAACTTAATATTTTAATGAGGGATTTGGTTTTTATATACATATACATATCCAATCACCACAATATATAGTATGTATCATATACATGCTATATCCCACAGAAAATATGTGAAATGATAAAATCGATGATTATGGCCATCCTAATGTGATTCCTTGAGCCAAGAGGAATCACGGTCATCTAGGTCTACATCACATGCAACTTGTACAAGATGAACTATGTGCTCTGCCTTTCTGGGTTTGATCAACTCATCACATGAATGATCGATTCACCATCAGACTGGTCGGCTGGGTGCCACCATCCGATCGGTTGGCTCCTCCAACCAATCGGTTCACCTGGTCGTCATGCATCTCTTGATGGCTGCCACCTGCTCGTCTTGCTCCTCGAACCGGTCATCAACCGATCGGCTCACTCCTTGAACTGATCATGTGGAACGTCAACCGATCGGTTCACTCCTTGAACCGATCGTCTCAGCTATCGTCAGGATGTCCACCGTTCTTTGACATAACATGAAATAAAATCTATCCTATTTACATTGTAAAAGGAGAAACCCCGAGTTACATTCGGGGGGAGCAAAGTTAGGAAAGAAATCTCAAATTATTTCGAGTTACATCAGGAATAGGAGAAGGAAGATCAGTGCGCAGACCGAGATGCAAGCAACCACATACAACTATACACAGATAGGGTTTATTGGCCATAACCACGCTATACATCCACCACAAAACTCGTTTAAGGGCGACGCGTATCGAGTGCATTAATATTACATATCATATATGTATATTGGGATTTGTGGATTTAGTATTGGACATGCATAACGCCAATTTTATTCACATCGTATGCAATAAATAAAGGCGACAAACCAAAATCGATCATATCGATAATCTTAAAGTATAGAGCAGTTGACGTGGCTCTAATACCACTGTTGGGTTTTAGGGGAGGCAGAGAAGGCAGCAGAAACAAAAATTTTCTCCTCCCCAAACCCAGAACAAGGAAACGCGTCAACGTCTATACAATAGGAAAGGATGGTTTGTGGAATCATACCTTGTCACGAGGCTTGCTCGGCGACAATACCTCGCGGCTTGTGTGGTCTTCACCTCCAGTCTTGGACGGTGTCTATGCAGCTCCTGGTCGCACTGGGACTGACGACTCCTGGTCTCACCGGGACTGTCGGGATTGACAGCTGTCCTCCGAGCGACAAAAATCTCCCGCCTCTGAAGTAGTCCACAGGGACCACCCGGAACTCCAATCTCCTTGTCCCACAAGGAATTGGAAGGAGTCGCACCCTCCTGTCAGCGTACTAGTCACTGACACACTCTCCTGCCACCAGTCGCTTTCTGTAGTTGTCTTTCCCTTGTTGTGCCTCCTTTATCGGGTAGCACTTGCTCGGGCTCTCTCGATTACCAAAACCAGAGAGAACGACAACTTTACAGAGCAACTGGTTGCACTGAGCTGTTGTCTGAGAAGCCCCCAATACCCCTATATATATAGGAGGGTCATGGGACAGGGTTCTCCATCCCGGGCAATGTGAGATTAAAGCAGGAGTAGAAGGGTTCAAGATTTTTCCACAAAAAACAACCAACTCGCAACCTGAACCGATCGTTTCACAACTGAAACGGTCGGTTGGGGACCTGAGCCGGTTGGTTGACACCTCAACCGATCGGTTGGGACCCATGAAACGGTCGGTTCACTTCTGAACCGGTCGATTTGTGGTCCTGGTCAGTTCCCGATTGACTTTTCCTCTTTTGTTTCTAATTGGTACCAAATACCAATCCTTGTTCCAATCAAATTGGGCAAGTGAAACACAAAGAAATTTCTCACAAATCTTACTTTCCCAACTTGCTCAGTTGCACCAGTTGAGTCGATCGGTTCAATACTTGAACCGGTCATTTCACTCTGTCCATGAGCCGATCGACTCACCATCTGAGCCGATCGGTTCACCAAGCTCAGCCAATCGGTTCATCACATGAGCCGATCGGTTGGGAGTGCAGATTGTGCAGAAATAGTCAGTTGCAGTTTCAATCAATCTGATACTCTAATCAATCAGTCCAACACCTTGAACATTATGATATTGAGCTATCAATTGATTGAGTGTTTAATTGAACTACTAAACTCCTTTAGTAATCAATCTAAACATTGTTTGTGCACAAAACTCCTCTTCCAGGTTAAATCCTATGTGTGTGACCCTGTAGGTCCTTTTCACGTTGGCAGTGAAAGTCCATAACATTTATGACTTCACAAGCAAAGAGCGGTGCCTAGTCACACATCAGTGCTACCCAAGTGAAATAGAAACTTGGAGAACAACTTTCAATCCTACAATCCGTGAATGATGTTACAGCGAATGTATAATTCCTTTGTCACTGATATCCCAAATGAACTCGAGGCATGGAACAGTCATCCTGTCAACGTTCATTCACTTTCTTGATCTCAGAGCAGATTGGAAGAGATATGTATGACATCAATATCACATACTCATTCACACATGCGTGCACACGCCTATTTCAATCCTACTCATCAATTGGCCTTGGATATCAAACTCCCTCAGGAGGGACAAATCCCATATCTATCACTCACCCCTCAAAAGCCCCATGTGTTAAAGCCACCCAATCATCACCTTTATAACAACCCATGTTTTAGGACTTCGTTTGATGATGTCAAAGTGTGCCCAACGACATGTGTTGAGTGCAGTGATTTCAAGTCAAAGAATCACACTCACCACCATCACTGTGAGTACTGACTGCGACTACCATGTCATGGTTTCATGTGTCAAACTCACGGTGGGTCTGTCTGGTACACTTGTTCTCTAACAAGTACCTATATGTTTGGTTTGATATCTCTATATCATGACTAATGAGACTCTGTCATCAACCAACACCACAATCTAGTCTTGTGTGTCATTGTTGTCTATCTACCTTCCACAATGACATCCGACTAGGGACATAACAAGAATGTACAAACTCTTAGCATCCGTATGATCTCATCATTCAGGTCCTCAACCTGAAAGCATATGTCATTGAGTATTGTCATTCTCTAGACATTCAATCTGTTCTGTCACTATCTCATATGACTAAACTAGAAAGAATTGGAATCTTGCCTTTGATGTTTATCAAATCAATCTTAATGTATCCCATCAATCATCCCATGATTGGCTCTCAGGGCATACATACCAACACAATCACCACTAATTCCCAATGTCTAGATCTGAGTAAGAATAAAACAAACATTAAAATAAAATACATTTATTCATTATTAAAATTATATTGAATAATAATACTTACTCAACGTTAAAAGGAATTAGGATAATTTCCGTTCCCACAGTAGCAAAATATTTGAATGCATCAGAGAAGTAATCACTCACTTCCTCAATATGTGTCTCCACCTGACTAGTGACTGAAGGAACTAAGAATCCAACATTCTTTATATCAAATTTTGTGGCCTCAGTATATAAATGGTTGTTAAACATTTGTAATTATTTTCATATGTAGAAATAGGCTAAAAATGCGTATTGGAATTTTTTATATTGATAGATCCTTACCTTATCCATACTTCTAATATCTAAGTATTCAGCCAATCATAACGGAACAACTCTATAATATCATCAAGAAAAATATAATTGTCAAAGTCCCTCCCAGTTGCATCTTCTGTTAAATTGATCAATATTTGTAGTCCAGAGCTTTGGTTGGCTAAGTATCGACACAAACATTTGCATTTACTTCCCAACTTGTCGAATGTGGATTCTGGAATAATAGATGGCTTGGGCATAGGAGGACGACTAGTATATTTTTACTTTTTGGTTTGCAAACCTGTTAATTGAATTACATACTTCTATTACACGAGTTCATATATGCAGTCAAATATGAAAAACATGGTAGAATTCAAGTATACCTTGTCATTGATAACCAAGTGTCTAGGCCAACCCACCATAGCACCCTCTGCTTCTTCAATTGTACTATATTCAAGATTAGGTATGGGTAGTGGTTTGTCCCCCATTCCATCATACACAAGATGGATAGACACACGACAAATGTCATCAGTAATTTGTTGGCAATGCAATGTTCCACCAAGGTTGTACACCTTGCCCGCTACCACAACATTATATTCTGGAACCTCCACTGCAAGTTTACAGTTCATACCAACCTAGATTGAAATAATATAGGTTATATAAGAAGAAGTAGAACATATACCTGTTACAACTATATATATTATCATATATCATACTAATAACACAACATATAGAACAAAAACTTACTGCAGATTGTTGTGGTGGGTCATCGGGAGTGCTCCCTTGACCTTCTACAACTGGAGCATGGGCTTGTACCTCATCACTTGAGAGACGCACAGTATGATAAGGTTGAGAAGGTTGAGTAGGCTGAAATGAAGACATTATTTCTTTTACTTTCTGTGCTACTAATGCTTCAACCTCCTCTTGTGTAAGACCTCCTGCACGACCTCTTTTAGATTACGAAGGGCCAAAATAAGACTTGAATCCTATGCTAGCTCCTAATCCCCTAACATGGCCAGGATGCTCTTTCGTACCAAGCGCACCTGATAATTCATCCATGCTCGCCATTTTAGAACTTGCAAGTATACATGATAAAAAAATAAGTGATAATAAAAGCACAAGTGATAAGGTATACTAGCTTTAATGATAATAAAATAAATAATTCAAGGAAAACATGCCTCTAGTATTGGTTGAGTTGTTAGTCAAGGAAAATTCCTTCAGTACGGTCTTGACGTTTATAATATTCATCGGTGTTATCTTCAACATTTATACTTGGCAAACCAACTGAGAATGGACTGGAATCATCATACTTTTCATAGTATTCTTCTTCATTTATAGGATCTACCGTAAAATGTCTTTTTCCATGAAGAACGACAGACCAATTTTTATTTGTCGGGTCATCAATATAGAATACTTGTTTTTCTTGGTCTGCCATGATGAATGGCTCATCTTTCTCACCAATCTTTTCAAAATTCACCAATTTGAAACCCAACTCATCCACTAAAACTCCTTTGTTGTTGTCAACCCAGTTACACCTAAATATAGGAACTCAAAAATTTGTATAGTCCATTTCCCATATGTCCTCAATGACGTCGTAATATGACATCTCAGCTTCGCGTGGTCATTTATCTTTGGCACGAGCAAAATACAACGAACAAGCTTGAACAGTGACCCCACTATTTTGAACTACACTACTTTCATCTTGACGCTTTGTGTAGAATGAAAATCCGTTTATGTCATAACCTTCATATGACATGACATCCATTTTTGGCTTAAAGACGAGCCATTTTATGTTCTCAGCAACATTATTCGGTGATTCAGATAGTTGATTAAATACTTTCTCTTCAAACCACCTTATAAATGTTCGATTATGCTCTCTTGCAAGCCACATTGAACTTGATCGTGGATGATTTCTCTTGATAAGATCATTGTGTTCTGTGATGTAGCTACTAACTTCATTGATGTTGTGTAAAATTTACAAATGTGCTTGTTCCCACAACTCACGACTGATTCCTTTCACTCGTCCTCCCAGAGTTCCTTTGCCACAATAAGATCCAGTGTGATGGGAATTTTTTAGATCACTACAAGTTTCATTGCAATTCAAAAAATCATTACAAAAGTCCATCACCTCCCTAGCCACGTAACCCTCAACAATACTCCCTTCAGGACGATAACGATTCCGAACATCACCTTTAAAAACACTCATGTAGCGTTCAAATGGATACATCCAGTGTAAGAAAATTGGACCCAACATCTTCACCTCCCTTGTAATATGTACTACAAGATGAACCATGATATCAAAAAATGAAGGAGGAAAGTACATTTCAAGCTGACACATGGTAACAATTACATCTTTCTGTAATTTATCGAGAGTATCAGGATGTATCACTTTCTTGCATATTTCATTGAAGAAGAAACAGAGTCTTGTGATTGCAAACCTTACATGCTTCGGCAATATAGATTGAATAGCCATAAGTAAAATTTGTTGCATTAAGGTGTGACAATCGTGAGATTTGAGACCTATCAGTTTCAGATCCTTCATTGATACCAATCTACAAATATTAGAAGAGTATCCTTGTGGAACCTTAATATTATACAAGCACTCACAGAAAGTCTTTTTCTCCTTCTTTGACAAAGTGTAACAAGCCGGTGGAAAATATGTGCGGCAACCCCTGATCTCCACTGATAATTCTTTTCTTATACCCATTAATTCTAAATCTTTTCTAGATTTGATGCCATCTTTAGTCTTTCCTGGTATGTTCAATAGCGTACCGATGATGCTATCACAAATATTTTTTTCAACATGCATGACGTCAATGCAGTGTCTAATTGCCAAAGATCTCCAATAAGAAAGATCCCAGAATATTGACCTCTTCTTGTATAGATATTTGTCACATGCGAGTGTATGACTACTTGAACTCTTTCCAAATTCATTAACAATATGTTTCACCCTATCATATACAACATTTCCTGGTATAGGTTTAGGAGCACTTCGTTCCTCTGTTGACCCATTAAAGGTTTTGCATTGCCTTCGATAAGGATGCACTGGTGGGAGAAATCTCTGATGACCAAGATATATGATTTTACCACCATGTTTCAGTCTGATTGAATCAATATTTTCCTCACAAATAGGACATGCTTTGTAACCTTTTATGGTATATCCAGACAAATTTTCATAAGCTGGAAAGTCATTAATCGTGCAAAATAACATAGCAAGCAAACTGAAGGTCTCTTTACGTGATGCATCATATGTCATAATACCTTCTTCCCATAGTTTCATTAGGTCATCTATTAGAGATTGAAGGTAAACATCAATATCATTTCTAGGTTGCTTGGGCCCTGATATCAATATTGACAACATGACATACTTATTTTTCATACACAACCAAGGAGGAAGATTGTATATAACAATCATAATAGGCCACGTGCTATGTTGGCTTCTTAATGTACCATAGAGATTCATTCCATCTATACAAAGTCCAAGTCTTAAGTTTCTTAGTTCTTTACCAAATTGAGGGTATAATAAATTAATTTTCTTCCATTGTGGTGAATTAGATGCATGTCGTAGGACGCCATCATCATTGGCCTTTAACTCCCCATGCCAAGAAAAATTTTGCACATCTTCTATATTAGCAAATAAGCGTTGAAATCGTGGTATTATTGGTAGATACCACATCACCTTGGCAGGAGAGCCATTTTTAGCCTTAGCTGAATTTGTGGTCTTATACCTTGACGCACCACATTTTGGACAGTTTATTAAATTACTATAGTCCTTCTGAAATAACACACAATCATTTGGACATGCATGAATCTTCTTAGCCTCCATTCCCATTGGGCACATTATTTTCTTTGCTTGATATGTTGAAATTGGAAGCTCGTTGCCTTCAGGAAGAATTTCCTTTAACAAAGACAACAGTGAAGTGAAACTCTTATTGCTCCACCGGTTTTGAGCTTTAAGAGTATATAATCGCATAACAACACCCAACCTCATGAACTTAGTACAACCCTTATATAAAGGTTTTTCAGCATCATGGACTATGTTTGCAAATAAAGAAGGTGGATCAATGACATTGTCCCGATAGCTGCGTAGCATCTCATCAACCATATCATCCTAAATCGGGTCATCCTGAATCGGTTCATCATTGAAATTATCATCATTGTCTATATCTTCGATGCCACAACTATTAGTATCGACATTTTCTGATCCATTATTAATTTTCTCTCCATGCCAATACCATTCATTATAACCTTGTATGATCCCATTACATATGACATGATCCTTAATTTCTTCAGCAATATCAACTTCCAAATTGTTACCACAATTTCTACATGGACAATAGAACCTATCTGTAGGTAGTTTCCTATGTTCCTCAACAAATCTAATAAATTCATCAAGACCTTTGGCAAACTCTGGACTACAACGGTTCTTGATAGACATCCAACTTCGATCCATTTTCTATATCACATTAAAAATTAATTATAAAACTAAGCATTTAATATTGATACTATAAGATGCAAGTTTTTATTGATAGGAAGTTAATTACTTTTATACTAAAGTGTACCACCTATCCTATTTTTGAATATTTAATCTCACTAGTAACTGTATAATGTATGTTTAGTTTTGAAGAAAATTTCAGCAGCATTTCCCCTAAGTTCTCCAAGTACACCGATGTAAATGGTAAATAACCACTCACATATGTACCCAGAGAACAAATGAGGAAATACTACTAAAATTTTCTTTAAAACTAAACATACATTATACAGTTACATCCTAAGTGAGATTAAATATCCAAAACAGTCCCAAACCGGGGACTATCCAATATTTACTCCTATGAGTAAATTTTGAATGGGTTTCTAAGTTGATACATGCATATGTATTATTGTCTTATTTATATATTAAGTTAAACATCATGCATTCGATGATCTCATATATAAACCCTAAAGTATCAATCTGAGACTACACAATGTCTACCCTCGTATTTATGGAATGTCTACCAAGCGCTACCGTACATGTATTAAATATTTGAATCAAAATGAAGCATAATGGCACATTGGGAGAGTGAGAATATTATACCTCACTTGAAGGCTGAAAAAGAAATATATGCAAGTCAACAACACCTGCAACAACACAAATGTACGATTCAATTCTCTTATAATATAAGGCATTAGGGTCAATATACATCAATATTAGAGGAGCAGAAAGATTTTAACAAATGCAGTTCAGCAACTAAGCCAACACGGTCATGCTACCCAGCACGGCCGTACTACCTAACGAATACATTTACTTAGCCACAGCCACCACGACCGTGCTACCCAGCACAGCCATTCTACCCAACACGGCCGTGCTACCCAGCACGGCCATGCTACCTAACAAATACATTCACTCAGCCACAACCACCACGGCCGTGCTACCTAACAAATATATTCACTCCGAACCTTTCCTCAATCGCGACTTTACAATAAGAAGAAAAATGGTCGTGGTTATGGAACGATCGTGCTACTACCACCAGCACCCATCACTACCCACCGCCGACCCCAACCCTGATGTAAGACGTAAACAGAGGAGTGAGGCGGCATAGACAATTCCTTGAGAAGAACCGGTCGGTGAGGGAGCTTGTGCGGGAAAAGAACCGGAGAGATGTGCACGACCCTTGCAACACCTAAGGCGTCGTCGTCGTTGACTTTCAAGGAACACGACACGACGACACGGCGGAGAAATGCACGGCCCTTGCACGACGGCGGCACACGGCACGACGGCAGCACACGACACAACGGCGACACACGGCTGGACTCCTTGGACAGGGTGGCGGCGTCGGAAGTGGAGATGAGCTCCTTGGACACGGAGATGGACGTCGATGTCAGAAGGAGGGGTCTCTAGCGCCGTGCTTTTGAGCAAAACGAAATGAAATAGAAGTCGATAGGTCCTAGGTCGCGCGTGTATTTGTTAGCAGCCCGACCTGTAGCGTCGGTTAACTGAGAAAACCGTCGCTACAGCCGTGATCTATAGCGTCGGATACACCAAAAAACCGTCGCTACAACCTAAGTGGTGCCCAAATTTTCGTAAACAATCTATAAGGTCGGTTATTTTAAAAAATTGACCCTACATGTCAGTGTCTATAAGGTCGGTTATCCTTAAAAACCGACGTTAGACGTCCAAAGCGGTGCCTGCGTTTTTGTTTGACGCTATAACATCGGTTATTTGGAAAACTCGACGCTATAGATCGACGCACGAAGCCAAAATCGTGTGAATTTTTTCCGCGGGAAACTTGTAAGGTTGGTTTTTATGATAAAACCGATGCAATAGTCTATTAGGTTGGTTATTCTAATAAAAATGACGATATGGGCAACGACGTTATTGGCCAAAAATGTAGTAGTGCAGGCATCTCTGACTGCCACTCAACAGACAGTACCTATGGCATCCCGCTCTACTCCTACTGTATAGGTTGGGAGTAGTAATCCTATAGACCCACCACCTAGCACATTCACAGTAAGTATTTTTATGACATAGTAGCTAGTCTTTTCAAGATGATATGTATATATGTATATAACATTCTTTACACAAATTTGTAGCGGTTGAAGCCATGCCGTCTAAAAAGTAAAGAATATGTCGTTGCAGAGGTGTCGGCTTACCCATCTCTACCAAGGGAAATGTTTCATGGGTCTCCATTACCAGCTGGTTGGGTTTGTGTGATCCTGTTACGTATATTCCCCAAGTGGATGGATCTTCCATTACCATATGCCCACCCAAATTGTGAAACGCTTGGTGAGGCAGTAGGCAGAGTGATATTGTGGCCAAAAGCGGATGTCGTCTATACTGAAATGGTATGGTAAATTTACATTACATTAAATTTTTAGTGTGTGTATATGATGTCAATTGATCTGAAATTATATATATATACAAGTTAAAAACAAGATACGCACAGCTTCTAGGCCTCCACCTCCACCTCCTACATTACCAAGTTGGGTTCCACATGACCTACCTGCCCCGTTAGGTCCTAATTGTAGGGATATGGAAATATGGTTAGGCGAACATGATATAAATTGCCCTATAACTGTTTCTATAGATGCGGATGCTGTAGGTCAATCATACAAAAACAAACTATTTATATAAGATATTTTGGAGTTGTTTCGATATGATTGGCTGAATACATCTGTGATAGAGCTATGGATAAGGTGAGATCTTCTTTATACATCCATATACCTTGTGTAGGATCTGGTGATCTGGTTTCTTATATATTAATGCATACATAACACATGTTTTGCAGCTACTTAGACATGATATGTGCAGATTTTTCATTCGAACATGTAGGATTTTTGATTCTATCTTTGATTAGTCTAGTAGCTAAAGACCCTTTGTCAGTTCAACAATACTGTGTGATGCTTTTACAAATTTTGCTCAAGATAACAAGACGGTGATAATAGCTCCATTCAATGTGGAGTAAGTTTGCTTATAATTTGGACTTAAGAAAATTACATTTTTTATTGTGGATTTTAAGTTATTAATTTCAAACTTTTTTACCTCTAGGGGTATGCATTGGGAGTTACTAGTTATTGTCCCCGAGACGTTCACTGTCTATTATCTAGATCCTAAGGGGACTAAATTGAATTCAAAATATGGACACACAATGAAAATGGCATTATTTCGGTGAGAAATATTTTATTTTCATATCCGTTAACATATGTTAAGGTAATTACTATTTTATTATACAATGTACTGTGTTACATTAACATGTAGAGGTTTAGATGAGTTCAAAAAGGCTGGAGGAAAGGTCCCCAGGAAAAAGAACCAACCAATAATTTGGAAGAACGTGGAAGTAAGTTCCCGACTGCAATGTATATATTATTTATGTGAACAATGCTTAATTAGTTGTATTTTTTAATATTTTGTATGTTTCAATTTATAGTGTGCTACACAAGACAACGGATGTGCATGTGCATACTATGTGATGCGATTTATGCACATGATTATCAAATATGCCGCAGTGGGCATTGATACCATTCCTGAGGTATTATATATAGTCTCATTAGATAATATGAAATATATCAATCTTATTTATATATTATTAATTATATATATGTCATTCTCTTTGTAGGTGTTTAAAACTGACCACACTACAAGAAATGCCTTACTAGATGTACATGCTCCCTATACGAAGGAAGAATTAAATGATGTAAGAGAAGAATGGGCAAAAACCATACAAGTAGTGGGGTTTTTAAAATATAATTGGGATGTTGATAGCGAATAATGACTAAAGAATGATATTTTGTAAATGAATTTCTGAATTGAAATATGTGTGAATGTTTCTACATGTCTGAATGTTTCTACATGTGTCTGAATGTTTATACATGTGTGAATGTGAAAATGAATGAAACTGTTGGTTGCTATATGAATGTTTCTACATGTGTGAATGTGAAAATGAATGGAACTGCAGATTGCTACATGAATGTTTCTACATGTGTGAAAATCAAATGGAACTGTAGGTTGCTAAATGTGTGAAAATTAATGTTGTTAATTTTGTAGGTTTGTGGCCTGTTGTTGGCTGATATCAATGAATGTCGTAAAACCTACAGTTCATAACTGAACTGCAGGTTTCTCATCCTGCGACCAACCATAGCAGGCCTGTAGACTGATAAAAAAAATACACACAATATGCGTCAGTTATTTTAAAAAAATGACGATAAATGCTTACAGCGTCGGATAATAGCTAAAACCGATGCCTAATGAGACCAGACACGCCAGCACGGTCGTGGTAGTAGGTGATATGGCGTCGGTTATCAATAAAAAACTGACGCTGATGGTGTCCTAGATGGTGCCCTTTCTGTAGCGTGAAGGTTTATGGCGTCAGATTCCGTAATAATAACCGACACCTATATCCCCCTACTGGCGCGTTTTCGGTGGCGCGCAAAGGTTTTTGGCGTCGATTTCCAAACCGACGCCTAACAGTTTGCCTTTTAGTGGAGCCCACATAGGTGTCGCATTGAAACCGACACTAAATGTCTTAAATAACTGACACTAAAGGTGGGTTATGCACTAGTGGTTTGATTTGTTGTCGGATCGTCACAGGGTGCATTGTGACACATGGGGAAAACTTTGAGTAATGTAGATGGGATTGTTCCTCCTAGATGATATGATATCCTGGCCACTTGATAAGTGAGACTGAGAAACGTAAAGGTGCATGTGAGTCGATATGTGATATTAAGCTTACATATATCTCAGACAGGCTGCTCTAGTTCAAGGAACATGGATTGAACATTGAAGAGGATGATGATTCCATGCATCAAGTTCAATCTGGATATAAGAGATAAAGGAACTATACAATCATTATAACACCAATCACACACTGTAAGTTGAAGTTGTTCTCCAACTTTCCAATTACTTGGGCAGCAATGATGTCTTGCTACATACCACTCATTGCGTATGATGCTATAAATCAGTTATGGACATTCACTGCTAACGTAAATTAGAACCTATACAGTCACACACATAGGATACACTTGGAATAGGATTTTAGTCATCAATGTAGTTTAAACTTGATTACTAAAGTATCAGGTATTCAATTCAAACAACAATGATTGAAAATTGGCTGATTGGACTGTGAGCTGAACCCATCGATTCAAGTGTTAGGTCATTTGAACCAACATTGGCAAATAGAAACATGAGACGACCGATTTAGTAAGTGAATCGATCGGCTCAACTCTGTGAACCGACCAGTTTAGGTTGTGAATCGATCGGCTCAACTCTGTGAACTGACCAGTTTAGGTTGTGAACCGATCATTTGGTTGATCGATTAGATTAGTACAAGTATTAATGTTGACGCCATGTTGTGCATTAAGTAGATATTAATTGTCAATACAATTTCAATTGAGAAACATAGTAAAATGACCGTTTTGAGGATTGAACCGATCAACTCACATTTGAACTGAGCGATTTAGTAAAGAACCGACCGGTTCAACGGTCGCAAGTTTTAGAAAATTCATTAATTCCATCTCTTCAACTCCCGCTCAGACTAGAAACAATGTCCCTGGTCCTCCTATAAATAGAGGAATAGGGGTGGCCTTCCAGAGATACAAAAATAAGCTCTGAGAATTGTTGTCTTCTCATGATTATGGTAATGTGAGAATTTGAGAAAATTCTACCTGTCAAAGGGAGGATCATCAAGGGAGAGACAATTGTGGGAGAGCAAGTTGATGCTAACAATTTAACTA
Organism: Alisma plantago-aquatica; assembly: GCA_963693085.1. Taxonomy (NCBI): domain Eukaryota; kingdom Viridiplantae; phylum Streptophyta; class Magnoliopsida; order Alismatales; family Alismataceae; genus Alisma; species Alisma plantago-aquatica. The sequence continues at coordinate 1,458,895,866 of OY856411.1, read as the reverse complement.
GGAGGGAATAACCCCTATCTGTCTATTCATCTAGAATGATGACACCTTGTATATGGCTAGCAAGAGGGCGCTTATGCCCCGAGGTGGGTCTTTAAGGGGAAGGCCCCAACCCAATAGGGACAACAGACCCCCACTCCAAGTGCACCTCTGTATCGACTAAATCACTCTATGTTCGGTCAGTGGAACCGGTGAACCACTCGAGCAGTTTTGATGTGTGGGGTAGAGGGTACGTCTCGGTACTTTGTGTGAACTACTATAGTGGCGAAGATGTCGTGGCCTGCCACTGGAAGGACGAAGTCAACTGATGTCTGTGGTGATCAACCAGGAAGCTGATGTTGACAATGTCCAAGTGCAAGTAGAAGAAAGTCACACACTACTAAAAAGATTATTGCTGGACTTGCTCCATGACCAGATATAAACCCTACAACCCTCCTTTCCATTACATAGTTGTTGACGTGATCTACTGTTCAAAGAGGAATATGACAACTATTTTTTTTTAATTTCCACTACCTAATTCGATATCATATTTTCCAACACTGCCGACACTAGACATCAAGTCCCATTGTGGCTTGATAGCTATTTTCATAATTTTAGAATCTCATATCCACTAAGTGTTGTATAATGATATTGTAGCTTGATGTAATATTTTTCACACGTTGTGGTAGACTTGATGTAAGTTGAGGGAATAACAAAATGAATAAGAGATTATTAACCCGACTCACTTATATACTTCTTGTAAATTATTATCAGTATACCTGCCACACAATACAATTTATAATTTTCCAAGGTCATGTTTGTAATCCCATCCATGCATTTAACTAAAATAATTAAAATTTGAATTATCCCAGCCAATTGTATTTTTTAATGCACCGAGCCAATAGCTTACACTCTAACTGGAACAACATTCAGATAAATAGCCCATCAACAAGAAGATCTAGAAGCTAGTTACCAACAAGACTAGACTTATTTAGGTGTCTATAAATAATTACATATATTAGCCAATCTCTTATTATTATAATTGAATACAAAACATGACCAAGCAGCAAGCTACCTCCTCATTAGCACAAAAACAAGATGTAGAACATCAATATATTGTTTCAATTAATATAAACTAAAAAAAATACCAATCACGTCTATTATGAACACATACACAACAATGCTATGAACTTTACTTGCATAAAAAATTTACTTGATAAGATTGTTATATTTCTTAGTCATCATACATCTATCATGTTTATATTGTTATATTTTATTGTAGTTTACCGAGTCACATGCTTTTGACCAAGTCGATACGTGTGTTGGGTGATTTGTAAGTGGGTGACAAGTTCCACTACCCAAACGCAACTTAAAGGGTCAATTATGGGTTCACTGTGGATTTTGACCCAAATTGATAGGTCTAAGCCGTGAGGAGGCTCCATCTCATTTCATCAATCATTTTTTCTGATACTTTGACATGTAAGGGTATACACCCGATGGAATATTACTGAATACCGTGAGTTTGAAGACATATATAAGTATTGTCTGCAACAGTGAACATCCATGCAGCAAGTCGAGACATCATCTTGTCAATTATATACTAACATACATTCGAAAAAATGGCCCCAAGTAACTTAGTGGGAATGTTTTAGTCTTACATTTAATCATGGTGCAATATCTAGCCAATGATGTGTTGTTTAACATGTATATGAGATACACTAGTTTTTTTTGTTTTGTTTACTTTGGAAATCAACGTTTGAGTCAGAAAAAAATGTTGATGTAATCCCAGTTTGATATAGTCTTGAACATCATATATGTCATATGGTTTAATAAGAACGATCTCGTCATCCGCAATTGGAATAACGTATCTATTGGCATGTTGACTAATTTACTTCAAATATTGTTTGGTACCGCAAGTTTAATCATAGAGGCCAGAATAGGCACAAATCGTTAATGAATCATTACTGACGACGACATTAAGATACAGCACTTGGTTATTATTTAAATCTGAAAAATACTGTGATTCTTGTTCACTTATCAAACAAACCCAGTTTGGCATTTCTTGTACTACGTTGTGGCGCTACATCCACCAGACAGGATCGAACCAAACAACAACGGGCTTCGTGTGTTACAAAGAACCAAAAAGGTTTTGTGGCTTTTGCTCCAAAGGATAGTATAATAAATCCAAACAAACGGGTGGGCAGCAGAAATGTTTACTACGAAGAAAACAAAACTAAGGAATCCACGGCGTAAAAGACAAACAGAAATCCGAAGCCGGGAAAAGAAATGAATGGGTAGTATAATAGTGAAGAAAACCCCCCGGCTCGTCCGGTCACTCGTCACAGACACACCCCCGCGCGCGCACTCTCCCACTCCCCCCTCACCGCGGAATACATTATACAAACGACAGACTACTACAGCAGCAGGTATATATATTAAATTGGAATTTATCATGGCATAAAGCCCGAAGCTGCCGCAGCGTTTCTCTTTCGTCTTGTCTTGAGAGAGGAACCCGAGAGACTAGAGAGAGAGAGAAAAACAAAGAGAGGCACCACCGCCGAGTCGCCAACATCACCAGTTCACCACCACCAACATTGAAGTTCGGCGAGGGAGAGAGAGGGAAATCCGCCTCTGCGGCGAGAAGCGCAGCTTTAGAGGAGGAGAATCTCAGCGGGCCGTCCAACCTCCGCCGCAGCAGTCCGTGACTTTGCAGCCAGCGGACAATAGGATTCTTCCCCGCCTTGGGGTTACACGGCGCACACAATGCGGCGGTAGCCGTTCGGTACCAGCTACAGCGCGAGGGTTACCGAGATTTGTCTCCCGGCTATACGCGCTGAAAGCCTCGACCGCGGCGCCGCGCTCACATCCCCCGGCAGCGGCGGCGGCGGTCGGAGACCAGCGCCGAGAGCCGAGATTTCTCGCATGAGGTAAAGTATAGGGGTTTACCATGCTTCTCCCTCTCATTTTCTCTCTCCTGCTCCGTTACGATTCCGGCCGTTAGCTAGCGCGGAACGAGAGATCGGATTCAGGCGCGTGATTCCAGAGGCAAGAGTTTGTTAGGTTGGTTGCCAAAAGGTGCCGCCGGCTTTTTCTTCCGTCCCCATCCACTAGTACTGGCGCGATTGTGGATCGTGTTAGATACTGCCGCTTGCCCGGCGGCCTGTGGCTGATGGATCCCTTTTGTCTCCTATACGGTCGAAAAAAGCTGGCACTTTTTTCCTCCTTGCATGACGCCGGCCCCCGTACTGAAGATTCTCTTCCTGCTCTTCCTCCTCTTTCTCTGCTCTCTTTTCATCCTCCTATATATCCCAGGGCCCCATTGAACAATGGATCTGTTCATTCATATGTCTGTTCCCTTCCTCACCCCCATTCTCAGTCTTTCACTATACTCGCACATTCACGACTAATTCAAACCCATCCTTTTTGGGGAAACAAATTTACCATCCCTGCATCGTCATGCTAGTGATGGGCTGTTTATAACGTCTGCAAATTCATGAGTGGCAATGATTTTCCCTCTACAGCGCAGAAGCAGCTGGGAGGTTTGTTCCCTTATACATCACTGTGTTGACAAACTCTTTCCTGATCTTGCCCCGTTCCTAACTGGCAAAAACAAAACCGATGCTTTTAATTCCACCCCTCTTTACTGGAAAAAGAGGGCCCGATTCACTTTTCCTTACCAGCATTATTCCCATCTCCCTCTGACGTTAAAGAGCTGCCAAATCCAGAAACCTCCCACATGTCGCCAGTGCACCAGCTCCACTGGATTTTCAACTCACAGTAAATTCGTTGCCATGATCACCTACCATCCTTATTAAAGCTCATTGGCTCCTCCCCCCTTCCTCACGATCGGATACCCAAAAGGAAGAGGCGGGGTCGTGGTGGTCGGGGTGGTGCGGTGCCGGTGAGCATGGGAGTTTGGTCCTTTTGCCGCTTTCTTTTCTTCCCCTTTGTGACTCTCTCGTCTCTCTTCTGTTCTTCCTCGATTAAAGAACGCCACTTAGGCTTTCCGGTATTCAAAAGTTCGCATCATTGCTTACACACTTTTTAATCATGCTTTCTACCCCTATGTTTTTTTTTTTCACTTTTCCCAAAACACATCGGCTGTTAAATTGGATACTGTGGTTGGTTTGTGGGAACTATCAAAAATGTCTTTTTTCTTTTCTTTTCTTTTCAAGTGCTTCAATCCTTCTTTTGTCTGCCATCACGTGAGAACTTGGGCCAATGCCAAACCCTTTTTCTCTGTGTGTGTACCATATAAGTTTGCTTACAGTACTTTTGCATGCTCTTATGTTTTCTTGTTGCAGTTGGTGCGATGGGGAAGTTCTAGAAAAGGGTTGGTAACTACTCTCTGTTTGAAGCGTGAAACCTGTGCAAAACGGGAGGGAGGAAAGCCAAAGGATGATCAACATATTCGATCTCAATACCACCATGGCTGGATCCAAAGTGCTTGCTGAAAAGGCTCATCAAGATGGTAAGATAACAGTTGATCATGACTTTGCTCCCTTTCTCCTTAGATATCTACTTCCAGTTTAGCCTACCTACCTACCTACCTACCTGGAATGTTGTCTAATTATAGTTGGCTTCCACCACGCCATCTGCATTTGGACCACTCGACGTACAGGGGAAACAGAGTAATTTCACAGTTCTTTCCTTACCAATAATCGAACTAACACTTAGTTTTACGTTTTTTTTAGTATCCAGATACCACTCTCTGCTTCCTTCCACTTCTGACAAATTCTTAACTGTGGGTTCCTGTTTAATCAACTAACTAGGCGGGATATATTATGGATCTATATGTTTTGACTGCTTAATATCAAGCCATTTGCTTGGATTATATTTTTTAAATTGGATGTAGTGGTCCCCTGAATCAAGTAACCAGATGTATTATGGTCTGTGTGAGTCTTTGACTACTACTCACAGTTGAAAGTGTTTTCACCTTTGAAAATGTTTCTGCATCACAATTGAAAATGTTTCTGCAAGTTACACAAGTATCATTTTTCTTCTTCTTAGCGTCTTGCTTCATTATCACTTCCAATGGGTTTGACACAGCTATTGCTGGAAATCAGGATCTCCAATGAGGAAAGCTGTATCTGAAATGGTTAAAAAGGTACTGGATCCTGCTGCTGCTCATACAGACAACAAAATGGTAAGAAAATATACCACATCTCTGCCAGTGCTACTTATTCTTTTTCACTATCAGATGTATGATAATATTGGGTCCCTAGATTAACATGTCATCGAAAAATCTGCAGGTAAACCAAGAATGGAAACAGGTAAACAATACCGCCGGCACACCCATTAAAATGCTAATGGAGCAAGAGATGTTGAAAGAGCTGGGTGTAATACAGAGGAAACCCGCAGCTGTTGTGGCCAAATTGATAGGGGTTGAGGTGGCATGCCGCGTACCTGAGGACTTGGATCAATTCTTGGGAAGTAAAACCCAAAAGGCATCAGGTGCTCGCCAAGGGGCACATAGTGATCGTCGCATCCAGAAAACCTACCATGATAGGTTAATTAGATGCGATGGCTACTCCTTTTCTGCCCGGTTGGATGGATCCAGAGGATACAGGGATGTCTGTGAGATTCCCTCTAGATCTAACAGCTTCAAGAACAGACATCAGCCTAACAGCTTATGTGGTGGTGATGATGATGTCTCTAATGAGAAGAGGATGGCCCTACTCAGACAGAAGTTCGTCGAAGCTAAACACTTGTCCGCGCATGAAAAGCTGATCCAGTCGAAGGATTTCCAGGATGCCCTCGCGGTTCTGAATTCGAACAAAGAGTTGTTCCTGAATTTGATCGAAGAGTCGAATTCAATGATTTCTAAGCAGTTCTCTGGCATCAAAGAATCTCCGGTAAATCCAAAGCGCATCACGGTTTTGAAACCGTCAAAGCAGAAGGAAGCTGATGTCGAAGAGGGAATAGATAAACATTTCCCTTCACGCGAGAACAGCAGCACCCTTAGCAACGATTCTTCTTCTCTACATATGAATGTTGATCAGATATCTCGGCCGACACGGATAGTGGTTCTGAGGCCCAGCCCTTCAATGGAAAGTGATACAAAGAGTTTGGTAGCATCACGTTCGCCATCTCAGAGGATTCAAGAAGAAATGGATGTAGTTGATGAACTGGGAGATAATACAGAAATGCGTGGTCTGGAAGACGAAAATGTGATTGCTGGGCACTCATACAAAAGTTTCAATCGCTTAAAGGATGAGATGTGCTCGGTGCTATCAAACGGATATAACGGGGACGAGAGTTCGGTAAACCTATCGGAGGATGACGATGAGTGCATGGATGATGACGAGTTTCACAGCTTCAGCGACTCCGATGGTGCAGATCCTTCACCACCATGCATGTCAAGGCGTCATACCGACAGGTCTGAGAGCCATTATTCAGCTTCATGCTTCAGTTCTCCACCACCTTACTCGCCCGTATCGACTGTTGTTATAGAAGCCAAGAAACGGCTCTCGGAGAGATTGGCAAAGGTGTCTTCCAACAGCAAACCCAATCTCGAAAGAAAGCTACTTGTTCAGAAGAACATAAGCACCTTAGGTGAGATGCTCTCCGCAGCGAAGAGGGAAGATGCAAGGGATAGGATCACCCAATCTGTGGAAAGACCGCAGATTGTTAGAGGACAAGAGATACACTTGGCATCAGCAGGCACTTGTGGTGGCGGCGGTGATGGTTGCAGCAGCAGTTGTACAGAGAACAAAAGCAGGGCTCTGTCGAGGTCCAGGTCAGCTCCGGTTCTGTCTCCAACTCGTGAAATTATGGAGCAGAATGATCGGGATAAGAGTTCTGGTAAGATGAAGCGATCGAAATCTCTGTTTGTGGAGAAAGTTTCAGGGTTCTTCTCGCTAAGGAGTAAGAAGTACAGTCAAGACAGGTCTTCGACTGCTACAGACGGAAGCAGTCTGTACCAAGAGGTGGTTTCTTGCAGCAACTCCAGTGAAGCTTCACCGCATGTTTCAATGGACTTGTCCAGTGGAATTCCCATCCGCAGCTCCGATCAACTTTCTCAGGTACATTATCTTGGTTACTACATTAGTTTTGACTGAACAGACTCTTGTTATTGTGAAACCCAGAGTATCTGCAATATAATCAGAAGTTTTCTTTTCCAATGAATCCTCAATGTATGCAGTCCCCATGCCATGAAGTCACATTCCGTAGCATCTTTTCTGAACCTTTTTGATTTATATTTTATATGGCGCCTGCTGAAAGTAATAATGTGTGTGGTTTTGTAGGACTCCCTTCCTCTTGACAAACTTGGAGCATTGGACAATGCAATCGGGAGTCCTGGACAACCTAGTCCAGTCTCAGTACTGGAGTCCCCATTTGTGGATGACATAAACTGCAACAGCTCACAACTATGTGAAAGTGCTTCTATACTGTCCCACCGTAAGTGTTGAATAAATTTAAATCACATAACTTGGGTTTTTTAAATTGACTCATTTGTCTGACAGTATATAATGCTTCTGCTTTTTTGTGAATTTGCCATTTCAGGAGGGATATCTAGGTCTCCCCCTATCGAGTCGGTTGCACGCACACTATCATGGGAATGCCATGGTGGTGCTGGCGGCGGCAGCCAGATTTCACATCACAGAAGGCACTCCACTGGTCTGTTCGAGATGAATGCGGAGGAGCACGAGAGGGTGATGTTCGTACGGGATGTGTTGGCCGCAGCGGGGCTAGATGGGGAGACGGATTGCAGTGTCCTCACAAAATGGCACCCTGCTGATACCCCTTTGAACCCATTGCTGCTAGATAAGTTGATAGGGAGCAGCAGAGGGGAGGACACCAGGAGTCGGCATAGGAGGGCGCAGCAGAGGCTCCTGTTTGATTGTGTGAGTGCTGCTCTTTCGGAGCTGGGTTTGAGTTATAACGAGGACCGATATCCTTGGTGCTTGCCATCTCCCAATTGCGGAGTGCTGAATGCGGAACCTAGTGGAAGCAGCAAATCGGTTTCAGAGGCTGTTCTGGGTCGGATACAGGAGCTGTTCTCGAGTGAGGAGAAGTGGTGGCCGTGTGAGCTGAGTTGCAGGCAGGCTGTGGACTTGATGGTGAGGAAAGAGATGGTGGGCGGGGTGCGGTGGTCGGAGATGGGTGAAGCTGAGGTGGGTGAGTTGGGGAAGGGCATTGAGGCCATGTTGATGGAAGAGCTGTTAGATGAATCTCTGGATGATTTCATCTCCTGTTGGTCATGAAAAAGGAAAAAGAAAAAAAAAAAGAAATTATCATCCTCCTTTCTTCCAGGGGTGTTTTTTGTGTGTATTGGGAGTCATCATCTCCATCATGCATCTCCATCATGCTTGCAATCAGTGTTTTTCTTTTTGTTCTTTCTGTCCCCAGTTGCTGTTCATATTGAATGTTCAATCAACATCATCATCTTCCCCCTCCCCCTCTTGCGGCCTCTCTTATCGAAATCTTCTGGCTCCAACCCCACGGCCACCAACTCATGATCTGTATTGTCTGCTGAGCTTTTTTTTTGTGTGTGTTTTTTGGTTTGTTTTTCTCAGAAAGAGAGATAGAGATAGTGAGAGAAATCAGATGTATTTGTATTATTTTCCCCTTTGATGTATAGTAATCCAAGATGTACGACGTGTATTGCATCCAATTTTCCCGCTATTCAAGAAACAGAAAAAGAAAAGAAATATGAATGAATTTATAAGTCCCTGATGAACAACTATCATTCATGGCACAACAGTATCTTGCCGCTCTCTTGTGCTGCCCGTGGCCCCCGCCTGGGCTCCCCTATCTCCCGCTCTCCTTGTTATCACAACTCACAAGCAAGATTCATCCGTCCCACGCCTTGTTCTTTATTGTTGGGGATAATACATTAATGCCGGAGTGTGTCAGAGGCGGCACCGAGGAGAAGCTGGAGGTGGTGGAGGGAAAGGAGTTGCGGTTTTGGGAGGGAATCCTCTGTCTCTGGTTCAAGCTCAAGTTGGAGGCGTGAGGGAGGAAGCAACAACACTGTGGGCAGTGCAGTAGCAGTGTGTGTTCAGTGGAGTGATCCACTGCCAACTTGTCATGGTGGTGGTGGTGTTCGTTTTTAGTACAGTAAGGGAAAAAAAAGAAAGAGAAGGGAATCACGAGCATCGCGCACCTGATGGAGCGTGTTAGGCAGCGCACTTGGGGCTGGCTTAGATGGCGAGCAGCTGCAGCGGCAGCAGCACGCACTATAGCTCATGCCCATGCGTGCTTTTGTGGGGAGTGGGCTCGCGTGCTGCCTGCATGATCAACACTGTATGTGCTCCCTGCCTACTCCTTTGTCGTCCCTGTCATGGGGGTGTTGTAACTCACTCCTTTCGTGACGGGGTTGTCTTGTTGGGCTCCCTGGAGACCTTGCGTCTCTTGTTGTCACTACCAATAGGACTCTGATGGATGAAACGAAGGTGACGGTGAGGGGCAAATGGTGTTTGTGAGCATGTGGGAGGTCGGGCTGTTTGTGACATTGGGATGGGTCATGGCCATCATCTTTCTTTGTCTAGATGTGAACTCGTGCATGGTTTGAGACCATTAGATCATTTCCATGTGGTACTGCTTTATTTGATTTAATGAAAAAAAGACACAGAGATTGATGTTTATAAACAATCAATTGTAAGGAAGATAAAGAAGATCACTAAGAAGAACTCGATTGTTTATGGGACTTTACATAGTTTAAATGTGGGATGAGTCATGACCGTCATCTTTCTTTGCCTATTAAATATGAACTCTGTGCAATGTATGGACTTGAGACAATTAGATCACTTTGAAGATTGTATAAATGGTATTATACTATCTTAGTATTTAGTAAAAGGAAAAAAGAGAGGTGAAGCCGCTGTTGAAATCAAGTTGTGATCGAGACGAGCTAATTAGAAAAAATATCTTTTTGAAGTACTAAATATAACATTAAGGAAGATGAAAAAGAAGATCACTAGTAAGAGCAACGCTAAAATGATGACTGCTTACCGGAATCGATACAGTCACACCATGAATCTTTTTCGGCGTTGCTAAGTTAGAGCGGCCACGTCCTTCACTTCCTCCAACCGTGGTTCACCCACACTGCCAACTCTTCCAGCTCTAGCAAAATGGTACATGATGCATTGGGGTAGGGAACGGCAATCAATCCCACCGTCATTGAATGTACACCATTTTTCAAATATACACAATGACCTATTAGTAGTTTAAAAGTGAAAAGACAAAATTACATACAACTCTTCTCAAAACCTCCCCATAACCTTTCATATACATAATAAGATGATGATCAATTTATAATAAAAAAATGTCAAAAGTCCTATAGCCCTATATATATAGCCGTATCAGACTACCCAAGAACTAACTTACAATTAAAAAAGAAACTACATGTAGTCCCTACCACGACCTTTCTAATATAGTACAGATCTTGCGATCTTTGTATGGGGTCTACGCTTATCTGTTCTCTACACAATGACAAGTAGAACACGTTACTGTTTTAACTTCAAAGTCAGTCGTCGACCTAGCATAAGCATGAGAGGTTTCAGTTATCGGAAGAACCCATAGTTGGCCTCCAGGGCACAAGTTTGTTCTCACTACATGTGGAGGGTTGGAGGGAGGATTCATGGTTTTTGGTTTCAGTCTCCTTGGGCTCACCTATCTTTTGGACTAAATGAGTGACGAAAGTGACTATGTACCTATCTTTTGCACTAGATGCGTGATGAGAGTGACTGGATGGGGACCGTCCATGTTAACAACTCTGCTAGTTTCCCGATGGATTTTGGTTGCGTAGAATTGGGTTGTGGGAGGCTGATTAATGAGCATGCTGGTCCCATTCGGCTATAGATGCTAAGCTTTACGGTTGCGTCCTCGTTACCAGAAAATTAAACAAAAAGGTGCATCGATTGCGCATTAGATGTGGTCTTTTAATGAATTTTCAGGGACATGGTATGTGTGGGTGACGTGACACTGAGAGACAAGTCAGTTGTTTGGTCCACAATTGGGAAAATATGACGCACATGGAGTTGTGTGTTATGTGTTGAGACTGACCTTCCACTCGGCATGTTGGATCCTAAATAGATGGTGTGAAATGAGATACAACTTTTGAAAGTACCTATATAGCTAGCATGCGGCACATTTGGCATCGCCTGGTTCTTGCAAGCCCGGTAGAGGGAAGAAATCCTAATAAAGGTGACAAAGAAATGTGTGATGGTTTGCATCTTTCTTGATGAGTAAATAAGTCACATTTGAATTTTGAGGACAGTTTTTTATGGAGGGAAGAATCTGATGAAGTGTATTTTTCCGCATTTATGATTAATCAGAATTATGCCCATCATAGTATCTAGTGTTGCTCAAATTGATCCCATTCATCAACTATGATTATTGAAAGTTTGTGACACCCAAATTGATAATTGATGTCTAAATTGAATGTTGTGCACCTTGTGACATCAAAACCTAGTTTGAATTATATTGTTACTCAACTGATTTTATTCATGGAACAAAAATTATCATATGGACCTCAAACTTTTTCTATATCTTTATAAGATTTTTACCAAGCAATTCCTAAAATCCATAATTTTTTAGTATTTCATTTAAGAGTTATGAATTTATGGAGAAAATGCCCCTAAAATGCCATTTTCTTATTCTAGTTGGACCCGAGCCCTTTCCCAGATCCAGATATGTGGGAGGAGACTACTAAGTCCTCTTTCTCACCGACCTCTTGCGAAGGTAAGAAAACACAAATGCAACGAATTTTCAAATTCATCATTCTCTCCCCCTGTTGGTCCTTACCTCGTCAAATCTATTGTACAAGATCTGATTTTTGCTCCTCTTTTGTAAGACCCTCATCAAACTTACCCTCACCCTCTATTTCGAAAATGCCCAAAAGGGCAGCGATCGGGGCACGATGGGGAAGTAGTCCCCGGTAACCCTAGACCTCAAGACCCCTATTCAAACCCTCAAAAACCTCCATCATCTTCTTTTCTCGCCAAAACTATCCCCAATTGCACTCTGCTACCTCCTTCCTTCTCCAACCAACTCCCCTTGCACCCCACCTGAACCATGGTGTACAACACACTCTAATGGTTAGAACCTTCTAATTACCCATGTCTACACCTTGTTGGGATCACGACAAAGCCCCCTCTACCCTCGCAAGGAGGTACGAACAACTAGGGCATGTTGTCGATGAAGTTTCACTACAGCTGTGTGGACCCTCGCCATAGAGTATCTCTAGGCCACGTAAATGGCACCCAAAGACCATCATACGACTCCTTGTAGGCTGGAAAAGCTGCTTGGACACCTAAATCCATCACGATCAGTGGTATACTTCTTGATCCTACCTCCACTACTCTTACTAGCAATTCCCCTATTCTATCTTGTGTTTGCAGCCATGGAGCCAATAATAGTGAACAATCATGGGATGAAAAGTACTGATGTACCCTTTATTTTGTGACACCCTTATATGATTAACATGGACCTTTTGGTCCTTCGTTCCCCTGCTTTGACCTACTGTAAGCCCAACCTGACTCACAAGTATGCAGGAGGATTTACGGAGTCAAGTCTCTCCCCCTAATTTGCAAGGCAAGGTTGCAATTCCTTTTTTTATTTTTGTTTTTTATTCTAGCATTTTTCCTATCAGTCAATTTTAGAAAATTGATTGAAAATATCTTAGATGGCCAAAAATTTCTACAAAAATATCCACATGCTCAGAAAAATGATTGCTTTAATATGGAACCTTAATATTACTCTATCACAATGGTTTTCAATGAAGTAAATTTATATCTCTCAAATACCTTGTTTAGGATTTTCTATTGATTTTGTAAACCCTAATCTTGCCCAAAAATCAATATTTCTTTGCTAAATTTCCATTTCACAGTTATGTCAAACTCTGATCAAATAATGGGAACTAGATCTCACTCAATGATTATTAGATCATAATTTGATTGTCTTTCCATGTAAACGATCAACTTGTGTAGCGATTATTAAAACTCAATTGTTGGAAAATTCGTAATCATCCATGATGTATGTACTCATAGTAACCACATGGTATGTTTTGACCCCAAATGACCTTGATCGTCTATTTATAACCTAGAATGATCATAATCTTGATTTAGGAGAGTAATGTACATATGGACAATTAGGGTTGACATTAATATCTTAAAAGACCTAGGTGAATCATTCATCCTTGTTCAAAGTAGATACTGATATTGATTATGGAATTTGAAATGATATGATGAATGATCATCTTAGGGACAAATTAGGAATTAAGAACCCTAATAATGAAATAATGACATATACCTTATATTTTTCCAAGATCTTGACAAATGATTTATATCTTGCAATCTAGGATCTGGTCTGAACTCTTAGACCAACATTGGATATTTATACTTTGTTTTGACTCCAAGAGGTATGCTTTTATATTAATTCCTCCTTGAATCAAATAGTGGTATTGAATAATACTTATATGTACTCTTGTTTGAAAAATCTTGGCTATGTACTTGTTTGAGCTATAAAGTTCCCTACAGAGTAGTCTTTTGATTTTTATATGTAATATTGAAAATACTTGAACATAAATGATAAAACCCTTTATGACTCCTATAATAATGATATTATTATTGGATACAAGCAACCTCCTCATTTGAGTGTGGAACTCGTATAACATGGTGACCTCCCCCATCTTGTTGGGGAAATGGAGCCATACGTATATGCATGCTTGTTTGTTCAACATAATGGGGAATTTTGTAATAAAAATTGACTTCCGCGAAATAAAGATGAATTTGAATATCACCTTGAACATTTTACTAATAAGTCTTGCCAAGTATAATATTTTGATGTAATTGTTTTCAATTGTTGAGTATTGTTCATTTCAAAGCGTACTGATGCATTTACATTGATTGCATCTTAAATTGCCTGATTTTAGGCATGAAGACTCAAATATTTGACATAAGCTGATCTATTACACTCTTGCCAAAATGTACCAAAATGAAAAATGCTCAACACATATGATGACATGTAATGGGATATATTATCTAGTTTGTAGTTCTCTTGTCTTGTAATCTTTTCTTTTCTTGTTTCCTTCGGTTCCGTGATGTAATAGAATCCTTAGTTCTTTTCAAATAAAATTAAATACTATTATATATATATATATATATATATATATATATATATATATATAATGTGTGTGTGATATTTGGGTCACTCAGAGATAGGCGCTTTAATCCCCTTAACACTACCTACCAGGGAAGTGGGATTGAGATTACGGTAAGAACGATTCTGTGACACATTGTGAGTGGAGATAGAGGATAATAGTTCCCCACCCCAAGTGATTTGGTCTTATTTAGGGTATCCAATTAACAAGGTGTATCTTTTTCTTATCTAATGTACTTCCCTAGAGGTAGTTATGCCTACATCCTCAGAGGAACTTATGCCTAATTTCATCAGTATATATCTCCATTATTTGTGAGAGGGAATGTGACTAAGGTAATAGGATGGGATACTACATATGAAATTTATGAGTAGAGTGAAATGGCCTGTTCTATTGAGACAAATTGGTCTCCATGTCTCTAGTATAGGTTGCCAAACAAAATTCAGAAATTGTCTTGAGGAAAGTGACAAACCCAAGTATATAAATAGAAAGGATTCCTCTTCACATTGGATGATGTGACTATATCTATTCATATTGTCCTCATTAATATGTACCTTAACAAATTTAGATTTGTTTGAAATTAATTTTGATTCCCAAAAGGTATTGAAAAAATGATCATGCTTTTAATGGTGTTGATAACATTTTCACTATCAAACTGGATAAGGATAATCATGTCATCAACAGACTATATAATGTGTTCATTATGTAGATTCCTAGTTAGAGAAAGAATCTTGTTCCTAACCCCTATCCTAAACATACATGCAAGAATGGACGTGACAATAATATTCAAATAAGGTGACAGTGGATCACATTGTCTAAGCTCATTAGTGTATTTGAAGTACCATAAGGTAGAGCACTAGTGACCACCAAAGCATGTCCCGGTCTTAGGGAAGAGTCACTGCATTTCATCATTTGTCAGGGAAGTTGCAACCTCTAAAGCAGTGAATAAAAGAACTCAATTAACATTACCAAAACTTTATCGAAGTCCAATTTGAGTGCCAACAAAGCCACATTCTTGGAATGATAAGTGTGCAAAGTTTCATTCTAGTACTAAGTACTTTGGCAATAATCTTGTAAGAATTGTTACTGGGATTGATAGGTTTAAATTGACCAATTTTAATGGGTTAATAAATTTATTTTATCCAAGTTATAAATGCCTTCTTAATCATTAAAGTCCACTGTTTCTTCCTCATAAGTTTCTTTAAACAGTTGAAAAATGGGTTCCTTGATCATGTGCCAATTATGTCTGTGGAAAGACATTAACCTTAGGCAAAAGCCACTAAACCTTACGCACAACCTAAAAGTTCATAATCCGTATGAGTTTACATCTTGTGCAGACATATTCTTTATTAATGCATTTGATAATCAACTTCTCTCTTTCTCAGATGCCTAACGTGTGTATATGTGCCCATATCTCTCGTACAACAACTAACTTGTTATCTCTAGTAAGATATAAGTAGACAATCAATTGGCAGATTTACATAAATAAATTACACGAATGTTTATCTTTGAATGATTGAGGTTATGTAGTCCTTTGAACCAAACCCCTCACCTGCCCCTTACCCCCTTTCTAGGAAGGGCAAGGTTTGAGTTATCCTTGTTATTCAATAGGGGCGACGCATGTAATCCGGGATTTGCTAGTTTGAGGGAAATGACGCGTACTTGTACGTGGGTTTGAAAAGAAAATGATAAATGTCGCTGTGCGTACGTACGCATAGGAGGTCACTGATTATGTATCATGATACATCTATATATAATTGTGGACGATAAGAACATTATAGGGTCCAACTTGCGGTATCAATTGAAGATGCGCCCACTATCAACATCTACCGGTGTTGTTTACTTTTCTTTAAAGGCCTTGTTTACTTTGCTGTTGCCCATATACGGAGATTGGACTTAAAGGGTAATTTGGTTGGACTGCAAATGAAAACATACAGTTACAATTCAACATGATTTCCAACCTCATGTGTTTGGCTAGATGGAAATTCATCCCACATTAAGGAAACCAAATGTAGGAAAATCTGCCACCAACAAAAGCGATGGAAAATGGACTATGCTTGTTTCGGACATAGTTCATTTCCCAACTACACTTGCCGTGTCCTTTCTCCTTTAACATTTTGTTGCAGCATCAACTTTATTTCTTCACTTTACGTTTCTCCATAGATAACACTCCTTACATCCAACCATATGTGACCAAACGAACGGATTGAGTAAAATCTGCATCCAACCATACATGTGAAGGTTTAGTTCAAAACACGTGTCGTATTTTTTTCTTCTAGATCAGCTGGTGTCTTGCAAACTCAAGTAACCAAACAAACCCTAAGTATCGTTGTTAATTATTTAGAAACGATGCATGCAATGCGGAATTTGCTAGTTGGAGAAATGGCACGATGGGTTTAAAGAGGTTATAAATATCCTCTGTGCCTACCTACGTACGCACGGGAGGTCATTGATTATATGTATCATGAATACATCTCTCTCTCTATAATTGGTGTGGACAAAAACATTATTAGGTCCAAGTTGCGGGTATCAATTAAAGATTCGCCAACTATTCACATCGATTGACCGATCGATTTGATCCCTTGGAGAGAAAAAGGTGGTAGGAGCTGTACTTGATCTGGATGAAGGGAGTTATAGTAGGACTGCAACAGTGGTCTTTGCCCATACCTTTCACTAGGTAGTTGGAAAGACAGGGAAACCACACAATACTCAGATGAATGGCGGCCAGACCACTCAACTAACCGTGAGTATTAGTAGCTCTGGATTGCGATTCGTGGCGCGTACGACCACGCCTTCATGTGCCCAATCTGCCGATCTGCCGCATGTGATTTGGTCTGGCTAGTATAGGTGGATATATATAGTTTGTCTGATTAGAAAAAAAGGGACAACACGGATGCAAGGAATCTGATACTGGACTTGACCACTAGATAAAGCCCATTATAAAACCTTCGCTAGTTTTCTCTTCTACCATACCACCCCTCTATTCCACTAACTATAAATGGGAGATCAAAGTAACTCACTATGGCCTTCCCTCCCGCTTGACTAGAAGCATCTTCGAGGCTGGATAGGAGGTGAAAACTAGAATCTATCAAATGAGTGAGCCGGGTTAGGTCTGGTTTGGGTGATTGTGGGTGTCTGGGTCTCGTAAGTGCGGGTAGAAAACACTCATTTGTAAATAGGTCACCAGAAAGTCTATCTAAACCCAACCCAGTGGGTCACAGATTGATCCACAAATACTCATATAACTCATAGTAAATAAAACACTTTTGTTACAAAAAAAAATAGAAGATTCCTATTTTATTATTGATGTGCTACTATCTTTTATTTATAACACAAACAACAACAATGCGTTATTTACATATGATGTCGACCATAGCAGTAAAGACATGTTTTTGATGTAAATTAATATTTAAGACACAAAAAAAATGCTAAATTGTCTTATTTTCACGTCAAATACAAATGAGGAAGAATTTGCTTATGCAAGTAGATGATTGATACACAAAACATCATATATTAATTGTCTTTTAAATTAGACATGTTAGAAAACAATATAAAGCCATTATAATTTAAAGATAAAACCAAATTAAAATTATCTTATCATTTCTATTAGTATCAAGAAGATGTAAAATACCAAAAATGACAACAACAATTATAATTATACAAATGTTGACGAAACAAATTCAAAGAAAAATATTCAAAAATATTTTTTAAAATATATATTGATATGTGAAAGAGGTGCTATGAATCCTTGTCACTGATAGTACTTCATCTCACATGTAGTATAACATTTGAGTCAAATGCACATAGAGCCAAACCAATTCAACGAGTACTCAATTTTAATTGAACATGCAATTTGAAGATGAGAGATTAGATTGATTGATTGATTCCGAATAGGAAATAAAATGCTGTCAATAGTGTCTTCCAAATGATCAGTTTAAGGAATGTATTTGGTACAACGTGTATTTGATAGCTAGCCACCTATTAATTACATGAAGAACAATTATAAAAAAAATATAGTATCTCTCTCTCGTCCACATCTAAGATGACATTATAAATAATCAAATTTACCTATTGAGTGCATAGATGGCTAGGCTTACGTATCTTTCAATAAATTAGCCTAGAATTAGATATAAGCTCTCTTCGATAAACCCACTATGGTTTATTGAACTGTGAGATTATAGCATGCAGAAACCCATATTCACTTTCATGTAATAAATGTTAAAGCTCTAATTGCCCTCCACTAAATCCATATCTCTTTTAAGATATGAATTTCAAGATATTGAGAACCTAGATTTTGATCCTCATATTCAATTGACAAAAATTAGAGAGACGAGAAGGAAAATTCAAAAGATAAAATCCATTGTTCATCACATGATTAATAAGTTCCATTTAGGCACCAAATACAATGGATATTACACCATAATGATGGGTGAATATCCAACAAGGGTAAACATTTCACGAACAACAATATCTCTGGAGTAAAAAGAAGAAAAAATAATTAAGAAGGTTAGTAACAAGATACAACTATTGTAGAGGAGCTATCCGCTACAATGTAGTTGCTCTATATACTTCTAAGGGTTAGAGAGAGAGAGATTTACCTTCAAGTCCCTTTGTTTTCCGATGTTATAACTAGAATAAAATGAGAAATATATCCCAATAACGTGTTCCTACTCTTTATATTTTTCACTTTATATGAGGTTGTACAGTGCACCTTGGTAGTTGACAAGAATGAACTTGAAAATTATTTAACACAGCATGCGGTTGAAGGTGCACGTCGTGCACATAATTATGGGGAACAATGAACAATAAGATTACAAGTTATTCTGTTGGCTTGACACGTCATGCATGGATATGATCTTGAAAAAAATGCTACTGTGGTGGTGCACATTATGCACTGGATGGTGTATGTCATGCATGTTGAAGTTGTTGTTTTTGGTAGATTCTAAGATTATCCAAGTGGTGCATTAGTCTGCACACATCATGAATCTAACTTAATAAATTATGTACAACCTTGGGTTAGTTTGTGTGGTTCACCTGAGGGTGCACATCATGCACTCTGTTGTCAAGGAAATAATCAAAATTTCTTTGTGTTCAAGATGGTGATCTTGGTTTAGAGTAACCCACACTTTTTCTAATGGCACTAAAGCACACCGAATTAGTGTAAATGATAGTAAAGAGACTAATTAGTATATTTAAAGAATTTCAAGGTAATTATGTAGCCAATGTATGTAAGTTTTTTAAAGTATGAAATTGGGGCATAAAAGGTAGTATGAAATACATTCATCAAACTACCCCAATCTTAAACTAGTGCTTGTCATCAAACGATAAAATTCAGCTTGATATCTGCAGATAATTGTGTGCATCCACAAAATATATTTGAATTAAAATCAACCAAACTTTTCATTTTGCCCAACATATTGTTGACATGAATGAAAATCCTATAGTTAAGAGTGTGGTCATTTTCAAGTGAGATAACTAGTCAAGATCTCCCCCTATCCTCAAGAATCTACCCTACTATAAGGTTTACCCCCAAACAATAACCACAAATTCCCACCTAGAAACTCTTCATCTTAGCTCAACTTCGCCATCTTCTTTTTATCTAAAAGAATTCTATCATGGCACATTGGACCCTTTTCTCATTTAAGCTTCAAGGTACCCAACTGGCGAGAATAGATTGTCTAGACCACTCTTTTGATTAGAATAAATGCCAATCATTAGAGAGAAATCCAAAACCTAGATCCATATTGTGTCACAAAACAACTAATTTTCAACAAATATGATTAATACAATATAATAAAAACATAGGTATTTTTTTCATTTTTCCATTCCTCCTTGACTTCATAAACAATGTCACATCAAAGAACAATATTTTAGTTTCACAAATCATATTTAGTTCCACTAAAACTAGAATCAAAATCTTGTTACTCATATGCAGTTCAGTTTACATCTGTTACATGTACATGAAACAATGAACTTAGTCAACTACCCATCTCAGGAAAAAGAGAGTACATTGACATTCTAAGCTATCTAGATTATTCTATTTACATCTTCTTTGTCATGACCTCTCCATTGGATATCATTATACCTTAAACATTTGAAACAAAATAATGAGACTCATATAGAGCCCCAGTGAATGAATATCTCCCACTTAAGAGAGGTACATGCATCAACATTAGTTTAAGTATGATAAGCTTCTAAAGAAACTTGCATATATTAAAAATTCTAGGATATAGTTCTAGTAACTAGTCAAATGCAATTTACAATACTAATCTAATCAATCTGATAAGAGATTCACTTAGATCAAATCCAACTATAAAGAGTATGTCTGTAAAAAAAATAGTTACTTAGTTTAAAATAAATATCCTTTAGTATGAGTAACAAGTTAGGATCTAAAAATTTAGAATCAATACGTAACAATAACATCTTCCTTGTAACACACCACCAGCTAGACCAGGAACACATCCTACAATCCTGAAGTTGAAGTACACATAAGACATGTTTACCAAATATGACTATCCAAAAGAAAAGCAAATCCAAATCATAATTACAATAGATGTTAAATTCCAACATTAACTAATTATCAACATTTAATATCACATTCAATACTAAGTAGATAATAATGGGGAAACATATTATATTTATAAAAGAATAACTAATTTCATAAGAAGAAGCATATTCAATAACAATAGATTTATCCATTAGTAGAAAAAGGAATGTAACACACATTCTACTCTTACACGACTTGTCATCTCTTATTCATTTACCCTAAAACTATTTGGATTCTGCCTCCCTAAGTAGAAGTTGATATGCCCGATTCTCATGTCAACGACTCACTATCTTAGGGTTTAGCCAGCCACCCTAATATATCAGCAACAGACCTTGATCCACCATAGGGTTGCCTAAAGAGCCTCACATCTTCATCTTAGGTACATGAGATAGGAACCAACAAAAACAATATATCACATATCATAACATGTCTCATATTTTCATGTTTCACATATGTCATTTCATCAGAGTCTATTCCTCATGGACATAGACTTTGACATCAAGGATTTATGGACAGAGCCACTCCATATGACTCACTCCTAAATCTCAGTGGTCTAACTTTTACGTTCTCGATCCACACTTTGGAAATCCTTCTCATAATTTTTTAATTACTACAAGGAGATCTATTTTGTTTTCCCAGTGTGGATCTCAGGGGAAACTTACGGTGTTCAGGGAACCTAACTAGATGTATCATCATTCACTTGGTATTAAATCTATTTTATTCATCTTAATAGAATTCAAAAGATCACGTATCACATGTGTTTATTTTCATGCAACTAGAATGACATGATTCAAATTAGGTTTATCAAGAAAGAAAAAGACTAAAACTAAGAATCATAACGATATGTAATTTTGCTAAACATCTAATTCTTTCCATTTCCACATAAATCATAGTAATCATCATCAATTTCCCTTCAGCCCAAGCCATTACATTGTCCATCATTTACCCTAAACAAGGTTTCTCACAGGTAATCGTATCATGTTGATCTCAACATATTTCTTATCCATTCATTTCATATCATAATTATCATCAAGTATTATCAAAGACATTAGAACTGGAAAAAATATAAGCATATAGAAATCTCATATCATTCATGATGCTCAGAATAGGATTGTCATGCAACACATACTTATTCTATCCAATTTCAATAGATATGAATAAATGTCAAGTATAAACATGCATAACACACTAAATACATCTATATTACTATTTACCATTGCTCAGTTAGGGCTACTATTCAAAGCATAAGCGATCTCATTTGAAATCTACTAGAGAAGGCCATCCTTAGAATATAATTATTCTAACATACAATTACAATCCAAGAGACATTTCTAATAACCTTGAACCTCATCATGTATTTCAATTTAACTATATTCATATGCACTCCTTAACCCCTCATTTGAGTTTGTTACTCACTAACATTACGTAGGTCATCATTTGGGGCTAGAGTTAGGTTGTTAGATCTAGCTACTAGTTTTGATCATTTTCCTTTCATTTCATATGCATTAGTCTCACTTCTTTCATTTCATGTTCACTACTATTCTTGGAATGAAAAAAATCTAAAGTTACCAAATGATTAAGGTTTCTCTCTCATTGATATCCTTTATAGTATGATATTAGGGTATTCTATTCATTTTAGGTCAATTGAGATATACTTAAAGTAAAAGGATAAAATACTTCCTCATACTTATTTTATTAATATTTAGTTCATTACATATCATCACAATTCATCTCACCCTTGTCCATTTCTTATTTTGCATCTACATACATGTACCATATCATTTGACTTGTAAGGGAATTTTAGTAAATAAAGGAAATTCTTCTATTTTTAATAAATCTCTCAATTAGAAGGTTTCAAGATTATGGTTACATCATCTTGCCTCTAAATTTGTCGTCATCCTTTTAATTCATGATTTTGACTTGTATAAAAGACCTAGACCTACATTCATGCGAGGTTTACTCATAATTTCATGAATAACACTATAATAGAGGAATTATTCTTAGATCATATTGATCTAACTTATCACCTTCAAATGAAGTTATAATACCTAAAATTGAGCATTTCTTGACATTTACATGATTATATACAAGTTTAGGCTTTATATATTCATAAGAATCATATCATTAATCTCATCATGCTGCACAAGGGTTCCTTAGGGATAACACATACATGGAAACCCAAGGTTCCATACCACAACACCAACCACTCATTTACAAGCATACAATGATTTATTGACTCACTTGAGTCCATCCCTCAACACTAACCCTAGACATGGATTTCCTCCATATCAAACCCTCATATACCGATCCTAATGTACTAACATATTTACTTCAAGTAAAGATTCAAAATTTCAGTTAAGCAACTCATGATTATTGAGTTGAAATATGATTACATTCATGTCCACAAAATTTCCAAGAAGATCGCCTATTGACTGAATTTTAAGAAAATTTGGTATAAATCTATATAGTTCTCTATCAATATATATATATATATATATATATATATATATATATATATATATATATATATATATATATATATATATATATATATAAGGAACGAGGCAAATACAAACTATTGAGAAAGTATCTAAACCATTAGCCTTTATTTCCCCAAAATCATCCTAATTGATTATACAATTGCATACAAGTATTAACAACGATTTTGTTTATTTTAGCCAGATGTAATTAAGCTTTCAACATGATTACAAAGCTTAATAGGTAGAGAAACACTCACCTAAGGTGGCAAGCACCTTAAAAATGTAGGTTAATATCTGAATTTTTACAAATCCGCTAAGGTTTTTGCTATGGAATCTGGTCATTTATTCCTCCTCTCAACTCAGATGCCCTAGAAATGGAGATTAGGAGAGAAATGATGTGAAAAGAGGGAGACTTAATATCATTTTGAATCAAGTAAGAGGAGTGAAGGAAGCTTGACATCTGAGAGAAGATTCACCATGAAAGACTATGAAAACAAGCTAAACTTACTTGATTTCATCATTTCTCACATGATAAAGCCCTAGGTCAACATCTCCAATTCTTCCTCATGCAAACCCTAACTTTCCCTCTGTCACTAGGATTTAGTTTATTTGGAATCAATGACTAAATATGAGATCTCCTTGTGTTCTAGGTTTCACACATAGATCAATTAAGTTGCTTGGGTCAATTGTAAATTGACCTAACTTTACACTTTATTTTATATCAGTAAAATTTCTATTATACAATTGCTATTGAAGATCATTTACTAAATAGGCCAAACCTCCTCCAAAAATTATGAAAATGTATCATGTTGTGTGACAAAGATTCTTAGAGATCCATATAAAATTATAGGGCATTAAAGTTACCAATAAATAAATAAAACTCAAATACTACACTGCTATACTACAGTCTACAACATGCTCAGTTGAGTTGTTACTAATAAGAGACTTGGTCGACACCACCCTCTACAGAATTCAAACATCATCCAAAGATTATAACAATTTAAAAGGATGTCTATATTGGAGTTTACCAACAACATTTGAAATTTTAGATCAATTGGATGTACCAATAGAAAGATAAAATTCAAATACTAGAGTGATTTATTTCAACCGGAATGCATGGTCGATTGAGTTTGTCTTGGGGAAACTCAGTCGACAAACAGATCGGAAAATTCTTCAAAAATTCTGATATTTTACAAGAAACTAAAAATTGAGTTTCTCAAAAATATCCAAATTTCAACTTAATCATAGTTATACATAAAATAGTAAAAATCATTTACTATATTGTAGTTATCAAATTTTGTATCCCTATGCTGCCAACACCCTAATTTTGGTGACTAGGGTTTACAATTATAAAACCTTAATTATTTGAACTAAAAGCATATTTACATTATTATTATGTTTATAGAATCATAATTAGACTACCATCATTAATCAATCTTAGACAACAATCAATCTTGTTAATCATACAATAATCCAAGTAAACCCTAATTATATGGTTAATCTAAAATGGGTCTTTACAAGACCAATATTTTAGATTAGGTTGGAAACCAAGTGGGCTTTTATTGCCTAGGAGTGATATATCAGTTCAAGAATTATACAAAGCACCTAACTAGCACGACAGGTCATTGTTTTAAGGTAGGTTAGCATACTCAGTGCACAATTTGTAGCCTCTTTACCAATTAGATACAAACTTAGGGGTTGATGCTAAAAATGAGTTTTTCTAAGTGGTACCTTGGGTTTTGTAATGAATCACTCAAGATAAGTTGATTCAAGACGATACTATGAAGGGATGACTTCTTATCTCAATAGAAAAGATGTAAAATTAAAATTCATCTCAATAGAAATTATGTTCATTATTAATGTCTTTGAATCAATTGAAGCACAAAAATAGTTTCAAGTTCAAAAGTTCAAATGATCCTTTTTGAGAGAGTAATATGCTTATTTTATCATTATCTTTTCATAATGTGGAGGAAAAAGCTATGCCTTGGCAATGGAACAAGATTGGCGCACTATATCTAAGATTAGATTATATGCTATTTTATATGGTAGTTTCAGAACTTTTGTAACAAACCAAAATCCTAGAATCATATCATATTCCATGATTAGGAAGATAATATGCTTGGTTTCTTAGATTTTACCAAAAAAGAATAAAGATACACCTTAATGAATATTGTTTGCACATTAAGTGGCATAAGGTTATATAATCAACATCCCATATGAACATAATAACATGTGTATGTGTTAACATGTAAATAAATTTCTAAAATATGTCACATATGTTTCCGTTACAACTAATTTGCAAATAATGGATAAAATATTTTTAATAAGAGGTATAATGTACTTTGGAATAACAATTGGTGTTTCCATATCCATAAATATGAATAATGTCTCATTATTTAAATAATTACTTAATAGACTAAATATGTTAATTGAGTAAATCATAGAATTTCTTACATAATAATAAAAGATAACCCTTTTGGTAAGCAATGTGAAGATAATGGGACTCTAAGTAATATATAATGATGGGAATGATATAATGTTACAAAAATACAATAGTGTTGAGCCCAAAATCATAAGTTGTATTAGAACACATAAAAATAAATTTAAAAAGTAAAATTTAATGGAAATAATATGTTCCTTGGGTCCCAATTAGATTGGGTGCAAGTTTCACATTATTTTAACAATAATAACTATTCTATTTTATTAAGAAAGGACAATATGAGATAAAGTTGAAAATATAAAATGAATGATTAAATATATTAAAAAATAGAAACACACCTCAAATTTGAATACTACATACCAAAATCAGTTTATGTGTGAAATTTCAAATTTCATTAAACAATCTTATCCATCCTAGTTTTGTTTCGGAAAGAGAATATAACTTAAGGTTCAAAATATTAAATAAAATAATCCACTATCCCAGAAGTGGAAATTGATTATAAAACCAGGTTCTATGCATCAAAATTAGGCTCAAGCCAAATTTGATAATAGTTGAACCATGTTTGAATCCTAAAATAAATAAGGAAAGAAAAATATAAGTCAATATGTAATATAATAAATAATATAATGTATGACTCTAAAATAGGAAACTATAAACAAATTCGGATTCATCATGTTCTAATTAACCTATGTATCAAATTTGACTTCATTTGGGTTTTGTTTGATCCCTTGAGTAAAATAGGAAAGAAAACAAAAATTTTAAATACTTTATTACCAAAAGTACCTAATCATTTCACTTATTAATATGGTCATCGTTTGATTTCATGTCAAACCAGGAATCCTTATGCAAATGTGACCCAGAGCCATTGGATCCAAATCGAACACACATGACTTATCTTCAACCGTTGGCAAGTTTCATATTTTCTCATCTGTATGTGGCTTTCTTCTGCCAATTCTATCTCACTTATTTCTCCCTCAAATCTCCATCTTTTTCCTTGATTATTTCTCTTCTAATTTCTTTCTCCTTTCTGCATCAGGATACCCTATCAGTGTTAGGGTTTTGTGGCTTCTATGCTATTTCGACATCTTAGTTCCATCCTTACCCTATTTCCTCTTTGTTTCCGCCTTCCTAACAATCTTCTCACCTCCTTGTATCCTTTGACCGTTGGGAATCCCTTCATCAACCTTTGTCGGGACCTGAAGTTCTATTTCTTGGCATTGGTTGGACCTTGTTTGACCCTGGACACGTTTCCCCTACTCCAACCAACCACGTCGAGTAACTAGATTTGGAGGCAGGGATTCAAATCCCAACAAAAGCTTGAAGATGGCTTAGAATTCTTCCCTGAACTGACACAAAGGTAACTCACTACTCAATTGATCTGTCTGTTGAGTAAATCCAATTTCCCCCTTTTCTTGTTGCTTTGATCTGTGATCGATTTTGTTGCGTGATGGTGCAAATCTGAGATTGGTTTTCATCCAATTTTAGTGCATGGGGCTTCTTTTACAATCTTAGATCTTCCCAAGGTCTCATTTCTTGTTGAATTGGTCTTTCTAGTACCCTCGACGAGTTTCATCTTCTATTTTAATGGTGATGGCTTTAGGGAGGTACCTACCTCTTTTTCACTCGATATTTAGCACTTGCTCCTCATTGTGTCCTTACAGACTCATTGGGATTTGTTCTTGGGGCCAAGGTAGCGTGGGTGGAGAGTCCCAATCTAGGATTCAAACTGCATGGCTTCTATTTCCAAGTAGTTTTTTTTTAGAATGATGATCTCTAAAGGATTACTGGTTCACCCTCCTTGTATACTCATTGATCTGATCCTCAGTCAGGGTATTTTGTATTTTAATCATCCTTTTGGGTCACATTTTTTTTGAGGGACCGCGCCACGAGGTAAGATTTGATAAGGCTAATTCAGATAGGCCCCTCCTATCTAAAAGGGTACAAATTATACATGTGACTTTTTTGAGTTTCCTGATTGGTTAGATCTTACAAAATTTATGATAAATCAATCATAAGTAAGAAAAATACAATAAAACATGTTCTAGAATTAGCGAATTATTCTCCAGCCTTCAATGTTGTTTTTATCACCTAAGTCCAATGTAATATATATATATATATATATATATATATATATATATATATATATTATATATATATATATATTATTTGTGGGATTTAAATAATTGTAAGATTTTCTAAATTCATAATTGATAATTTATAACTTAGAAAAATAAAATATAATATGGTACAAACTCATGAAAATATAATCTAAAAAATGGAAAGGTTTTGATAAACTAATTCATTAGTAATAAAAGGCGATTTTAAGGGTTCATTCAATTAATGTAAACCTAACCCTAATTTCATATATGCCTTTAATATTGATTTTCGATTGGAATTAGGTTTTTGATCTTCGGCATATATAAACTTGATCTGAGGTATGTTGCATTCCCTCAAATCTACATTGAACAACTAATCTAATCTCTCTCTCTCTCTTGAAGTATTTTGCATCCCATGGATCATATAGAGAAACTAATTTGATTTCTGTCTCTCTTAATGTATGTTGCAGTCCATATTATTCTTATTGAGAAAACAACTATTTTCCCTCACTCTTTTGACAAATTATCATACACAATTTCTCTCTAAAATTTATTCAATGAGAAAGCTTTGATTTAACTCTAATCTTATGATCATTTTACTTGTTGGATACTCTATTTTTTTGATCCTCCTTGTTGGATACTCTTATTGGACTCTTACTTATATCTTGTTTAATTTATTACTTGTGGAATCCTAATTTGAAACATTGAATTAAATTTTGTCTTTTATGCATCTTATTTGTGGAGATTGTTGAATATTGGTTTATGGCTCCTATGACCCCACATTACAATTGTTGGATGTTCTTATCTTATTGTTTGAAATTGACTGAACTTTTTCTCGCCTCTCATTGTGCATGACTTAGAATAATTTTATTTCTTATAGCGGTACATCTATACAAACATATTTTTAAGCATGCGTATTCTATTCCTAGTGCACATATTCCACTCATATATATATAAAGGTCATGGGAATTCTGCCCAGGGTGTGCGTAATTCACCCAATACTTTTTAAGCTAAGATCCTATGGTGTCCCATCCTTTCTTAAAATAGCTTTTGTCTTTGTTGTTTACTTGCACTGCTTGTATTTTTGATACTATTTTAAGGAAAGGAACCTCTTATTGCTTATCTCCATTAAATGTCCTTCTATTGATACCCACTTGGGTGGTACTTTCATCTTCTATGGGAAGCCTTGTTATATTAGATGTTCTTTTTCCTTATATTACTCAATCCATATTTTATATGTGCATACCGACATTTTTGCTGATAGCTTCCAATTTGTTTTCTCTTCTGGGGTATGCTTCCAACCCCAAGTGTTGGAAGACTGAACATGATGACATGCACCTGCTAGATGGAGCTTATGGGAAGATAGACTTGAGATAGTTAGATATCCCTCTACTTAGATCCTTATGTTGTAACTTCCATGTAATCCCCTTAGTGGGAGAATTTTATGTAAGCTTTATGAATTGAATATAGTCATGAAATATTATTTTGTTGATATACTTTGGTTTTTTATATGCCATCATTAAAAAAAATGAAACATATACACTTATACCATCACACCTTTTGAGTGTGATTGGAATAGATGAATTTTATCCTCGAATTTATTCAGGAGTGGATCCCCTCTTGGGTCCTACTCCTTATAAAAAATTTAAATTACACACATTTTTTTGTCTATAATCAACTTGCAATCTCCTAATAATACATAAAAAAAAACACACATACACTAGATGCACAAATTATGCAAAAAAATTTCTCTACAAAGACAAGCTCAATCATGTTGCATGATAGATTTAAGGAGAACATTGTGGTAGGTATGTCATGACATAGAGAGAAAAAGATGCAATAAGAACAGAAGAAAGTCCAAATGTCACCTCACCCCAAGCTATTGTCAACAGTGTCCATGTTGTAGGAATAAACTTGTTCAAGGTACAAGTGGATGCTCTTAGTGTTTTTCGGGGTCAAAGGACCCCTAATTTTTACCTGAGTTCCATTAAGATGATGCATTCCATTATGCGGTTGGATGTAGGTCATGTTGGGCATGGTGTATGATGTGAACCATGTCAGGACTTTTTCTTGCATGATGCTGCAACTTCATGTTGTACGACATCCAAAGCAAGTATTTAGTTGATCACAAGGTCTCTCCATTGTAAATCATGAATATGCATGTTGTGCTATTGTACCCATACATTGTGAGGGCATCATTGGTCATGTAATTGTCCTAGGATGGGGATGCACATCATGAAGGAAAGTGAGATTATGTGCACACTTATTAGTTCTATTTTCATTTATGTCTGGATATGTGCTTATCGTGCTTGGCAATAAGCACATCATGTATTAATGTGTTCTGGAAAAACTTAACCTTATTTTCTAGAAGTGATCTCTTTTCAAAAATGAACAACACCATGATGGAGTTTGGACTAATCCTTTCCATAAATGGAGACTATCATTTTGATAATCCTTTGGATTTCTTCATTTGAAATCCTACCATGCGACAAGTTCTTGGATGGTAGGGGGTTGAGATCTTGTGGAAAACACCATAATTTTTCAAAATTTCTCAAAATTGCTATTGTAGAAGTATGGCCCACCATTACTAATTATGTCTTGAGGTAAACCTAGTGAAGATGTTTTTCTTAAGGAATGCACAAACAATATTGGAATCACTAGTTTTGATTGGAACCACTTCTAAAAATATGGACACATAATAAGCTACCACAAGGATATATATAACCATTACACCATGTGAAAGGTCCCATAAAATCAATACCTCAGACATAAAAAGCTCCACGCCTAACATGGTTCATAAGGGTAATCATGTCTCTTGGATTGATTTCTTGCATGTTGGCAGCTATCACATTGTGGGACATAGTGGTGGGAATCTGTAAATATGTTGGGCCACTAAAAGTTAGATTGTAAGACATTAGCAGTGTTTTGGTTTCAACTATAGTGGTCTCTTACCAATGATGTGTAAAAATGATGAATACATTGATTTTCCTCTTCCTCAACTTCACATCTCTGAATATTTCCATCTTTACATCTCCTATAGAGTTTAGGTTTTTACAAAAAATAAATTCTTACCTCATATGGACTTTTTTTCTTTTCTATTTCCAACTATTTTGTTAGTCATAACATCACACACTAGGAAGTTTTGTATGTCATGGGGTGCAATCTTGGACCCTAAAGAGTATGTCATTAGGGACAACATCTCCTATAGGAACATGTGGTTAGTTCTCTTGAATATTTTCTG
Organism: Alisma plantago-aquatica; assembly: GCA_963693085.1. Taxonomy (NCBI): domain Eukaryota; kingdom Viridiplantae; phylum Streptophyta; class Magnoliopsida; order Alismatales; family Alismataceae; genus Alisma; species Alisma plantago-aquatica. The sequence goes on along the minus strand of OY856411.1, from coordinate 1,458,864,985 downwards.
ACCTTAAAAGATGGTCAACTATAACATTTTGGGAATCTCCTTTGTCATTTATATCATAGTCAAATTCCTGCAACCATAAAAAGCCACTTGATAAATCTTGGTTGACATCCTTCTTTATTAGGTACTTTAAGGGGGCATGGTTAGTATAAACTATAAATTTAGATCCAACAAGCTACTTCTTATATTTCTCAAATGGAAAGACTAGAAGCTCCTTTTTAGTTGTGAAATAATTAATTTGAACTTTGTTAAGAATCTTACTAACATAATACATGACATGGAAAACTTTCCCATGAAAATGTCCTAAAGTTGTTCCTACAACTAAGTCACTAGTGTCATACATGATGACAAAAGACAATGTCCAATCTAGTGAAGTAATGATAGAGATTGAGGATAACTTATCTTTGAGTTCATAAACGCTTCCGCATATTTTCATCAAATTCAAACTTATCATCTTTCACCAAAAGATTACACATTAGTTTGATGATTTTAGAAAATCCTTCAATGAACCTCCCATATAACATAAAATGTCCTAAAAAGCTCTTAGCCCCTTTCACAGTGGTTGGTGGTGGTAGGTTCTTTATAACATCTATATTGGATGAGTCTATCTCAATTCATTTAGCAAATATCTTATGTACTAATACTATCAACTCCTTCACCATAATATGTCATTTGTCCCAAATAACGACACATTTAATTTTCTTATATCTACCCAGGAAAGACTCAAATTAGTCAAGTAATGATTGAACAAATCCCTAAGAATTAAGAATTTATCCATGCGGATTTGCATGTGATGTATAGAAATATCTGAGGAAATCACCATCATCAATATTTGAAAAGTAGTGGGGGAGCTACAAAGCCCAAAAGATATTCTTTTGAAGTCATAAGTCCCATTAGGACAAGTGAAGGTAGTTTTCTTTTGGTCTTCAGGGGCTATAGGGATTTGATTGTAACCTAATATCCATACAAGAAATAGTATGAAGGATGAGTGACTAATCTCTCAAGAATCTACTCTATAAACAATAGGAGATAATGGTATTTCCTAGTGGAATTATTGTGATGATGATAGTCTATACAAAACATTCAAATAGATACCACCCTACTTTGGATTGATCCATTTTTAATATTTTTACCATAGTTGTGCCGCCTCTTTTGGATTGATCCATTTTTAATATTTTTACCATAGTTGTGCCTCCTCTTTTTAGGCATTAATCCAACATGGAGAATCCATTCACTATGATATATAGGGTAGATAATGGAAACATTATATGATTTCATGACCTCATCTTGGCAACTTCTTGCATGTTGGGTTTGATCCGACATTATGGTTGCAAACATGGTTTCTCATCCTCAATCATCTTGATCTTATGATGTAGAGGGATGATGAAAAGCCTTTCATATCCTCTGTTGTACATCCAAAAGTCCCCATGTGCTCCCTTAGTACTTGTAAACATCTTTCTTCTTAATTTGGTGCAAAATAATCATAGTATATTATGGGAAGAGTGGAGATATCCTCCAATTAAACTTATTTTATATGAGAAGGGAGAGGTTTGAGTCAAAGAGCTGTGGCTTCTTTGATGAAGGATTTGATTGGTGGAGGTAGCATGTCTAATTCTTCCCTGATGGATCACTTCATTCTGATTGAAATATTCAACTAACTCCTATAAAGTTTCTTTATTGTACTCTTCCACTACATGGGATGTGACACAATCATCCACTTTTTCAATCACATGTTATGACTCAATATCATCAAAATATTTTATCTCAATCTATATTTTCTGATTCCGCTATTTGAAGTCCACATCAATGATTTCCCGAGCCATCTTTAGGAATGGGCAACCTTGTATGATATTGGCTGACTTTCCCACTTCATTGTCAAGCACCACATTTACCGACATTATGATATTATCAACCTTCACGAACACATTCTCAAAAATGACTTTGGGTTACCTAAATAATAAATCTAACATTTACAAAGATGTAGAATTTTGTTAGGGTTTTCCTAAACCTAGGCATTCGTAAACAACAAGTGGCATTTAAAATATGCTAGTCCCATGAATAGCGATGGAACTAGTAAAAATATGATGTGGTTTATATCTAAACTATAACTACACCAAGGTAGAAAACCAAACACCATACCAGTTGCAACTTTTAATATGAGAAACCATATCATCACTGCTAAAAAAATTCAGTTAACCATACCGCACCACACCCTAGAACAATAGACACAAATTGCTTATTATTAGTAGCATTATAAAAGAAATTATGAAACAACAATTTCTATTCATATTACACAACAACAACAAAAATTTCTTATTCATATGAACACCATTCTAAATTTTTATTTGAAAACTATTAAACACAGATAAAATTTCTTTCCAAGTATACCTATACTTTCTCATTCAAAGTTCAAACACCGCCCTCTTATAAAATGACTCATGAAGTCTCCTCCCACTAATATATACTTTTTCTTCTTTCAAAGAAAAATATCTTATTTAAAATATATCCTCAAGTCTCTCTCCCCTTTTAAGCCATCCTTTTCACTTTCAAACATGTAATCAATCATTGTTTCTTCAATATATTTATTTATAATGAAAGGAAAGTAAAAAAATATTTAGATTTAAATGTAGTGATACATTTTCTAAGAGAGGGTGAAGTGAAAATTATTGGAATATGAGAGTGATTAAATATTTGAACCAGTTATAGAGAAGGGTGTTAGCTAATAATTATTGCAATCATTTCATCTTGACTCTCCCTCTCTCTTTATTTCTTCCCAGACATTCTTTTTGCCTTTCTTTATTTTTATTTACTTGTTTAAATCTCAAGTAATACTACATATCTCAATCAAGAAATAATAGTTCAACGAATAATAGTTCACTTATAAAATAACCATTTTTCACCTTAATTATCTATCTCCCATTTTTTAATATTTCAACAAATAATAGTTCACTCTAGAACCAAAAGCACGCCACATTAAAGTGGTTCAAAAAATGGAAAGGCATCACTTGGTGCAGTCATGCGGTGTAAAACATGGTGTGGTTATCAACAAATACGATTTTTCACAATACCATTTCCATCACTATCATGATCACAAAATATATTATTAGAATACGAAATCCCTATTTTACAAGGGATATAAATGAGCTAGATTAGTTTAAATTATAGCACCCACGTTGATATTTAGCATGATGAATTTTTTTAATCTAACCTTTATTAGAAAATGCATCCTTGATAAAAATTTCATAGATTGTCATTTGTTCAAGGTCTTTAGATATGTGAGATTGTATGCAGTTTCTTGAATGATTTGACAAAACTTTCAAATTGTGTATCCAATTTATCTTGGTGCAACTTATGTGGATAAAGTACTTACATTCAGGTCCTTTAAGTATGGTGGAATATAAGTGCTAAAAAATTCATCTTTGTGCACTTCCAATGCTAATAATTCTCCATATTTATTAACTTCAATCATCTCATACTCTATTCTAGTGATGTTGTTTTTATTTGCATATAAAGAACTATGGGTGACATCTCTTTTTCCATCCCATTTCTAAGCAATATTGTGAGACATTTTCCCTTTAATTGTCATCAACGGTAATAAATGTTCTTTCTTTCTCTTATTCCTATCATTCATAGAGGTACCAAGGTGCCAAATTTGAGTCTCTGTCTCCTTCTAGACTATAGAGCTTGTTGTGTTATGATTTCTTGTCCACATGGTGAATGTCATAGGGATGCAGATCCTTGTTCCTCTAGTTGAAACTAGGAAGGATCCTCTACCCTAGATTGTAAGAGCTGGAATTTTAGTTTCCCCTTTAGTTGTACCCAATGTAGTTTACTTGTTCTGCACCACCTTTAGGTTTCATAACTATACTACAATCCAATCTTGATGTATACCATGAAAAAAATCACATCTCATGACTTGTTGCACTTGGTTGAAATTCATGATATTCAACTCTTAGGTGATGTTATCAATCTTGGCACTGGGAGATGGGATTGTCTCAACACAATGGATGATTCTTTTGTTTTTATTTGCACCTCAAACTGATTGGTTCATGTGCATTGTCGTCCGTAGTTTCCTTTGCTTTTTCACCAAGAAGTTCCCACTATCAGTTGCATCTATTATGGAAGTAATGTCTTGGGACATCCCACTATAGAAGATGCTGATTTGTGTCCATTACTAGTAAGATTGCAAGCTATTTCATTGTCTAGGAATGTCATGCATGAAGATAATCATCAAGAAAGTTTCTACTATGCTGACACATGAAGTGAACTAGATGGTGAAGTTGTATGCCTTGGAGTTCCCACAAATTTTGAGTTTTTGCACATTATGCACCTGAGTGCGCATGTCATACTACAAACTTGGTGAGTCGGAGAAGCTCATGTGTTAGTGTGTGCCATGCACCCGAGGGTGCAGTTCATGCAACTAACTATCAAGGGAAGACTCGTGATTTCTTTATGTTAATGAGGATGTCATTGGTTTAGGATTTACCAGTATTTGTCTAATATACAATAAGAAAGCCTCAATTAATGTATAGAAAATTATTCTATTCAAGAAATTACAAGCTAAACATGTCACCAAAGTATAAAATTTAAGCCATTTCATTCATGAACTTGGGGCATAACAGGAGTATAAACTACTTTTGTCATATATTCATACATACACATGTAAATATATATGTATATATATTTATATATCTATATGTTTATATATATATATATATATATATATAAGTACCAATCACTACTCAAATTCTCAAATCTACTAGATTTACTATTTAATGTCTTTTATATTTATATGGGTCACCCACGTGCCAAGCCATGAGACTCACCTTTTTTTTTGAAAGGGGGACGGGAAACCCTATGATTGGGGTTCCCCGTTTCTATTACTACGGAATCAAATCAATGTCTACAAGGTGCTGCAAGCTCAAAGGAAAATGACTCAATAAAGAAAACCTAGCCGCTTGCCCCCAGCGAGCCAAATTGGCCACCTCATGGGCTACTCTGTTATATCTACGATTAACATAAAGTAGACTACAGAAAGAAAAATGATGAACTAGTTCTTTGACATCTTCCGCAATCGATCCTATATAGTCCCGCCACTCTTTCTTGCTTGTGGATGCATGGATAGCCTCCAAAGAGTCCGCCTCGACTTCAATGGCGTCATAGCCTTTCACCTTCACCCACTGCAGCGCGCCTCAAATTGCTAATAGTTCTGATGTTGCGACGTCCGTCCCTTCGCTGGTCTTCTCCCCCCCGACCTCTACCAGTCTCCCCATATCATCCCTGACCGCCCACCCAATCCCTACTCCCCCGTCCTCCTCGACTGATCCATCAACATTGATCTTGCGCCTGCCTTGCAGTGGCTTCATCCAGCCACCACCCCTCCCAGCAACTCTCCCCGCGCCCGCACCTTCCTCGCACCTCTGCCCGTTGCTGTCTTCCTCCCCTACTTACCACGCCCCTCCCTGCATCCACCCAGCTTCCTTCCCACAGCGCCACAATGCCACCGGTCATAGCCCCGTCCCCCGCTGCACCTCTTCCCCTCCTCGCTGCTTCCCCAGCTCGAAAGGTATGCATCGTTTCGTTGCCATCCTCGGTGTTTACACACCCTACCTCTACGTCGCCAATGCTCCCATGCAACACCGCGTTCCCCTGCCCCTCACGTTGAGATGTGGCGCTCGTCCCTCCTCCCTGTTGCTGTCCCAGTTCACCGTGACCTTCCTCTCCCCCTTTCTCTCTTTGCTGCTGTCTTCCCCCGCGCATCATTGCTAGCGCACCCCTTAACATATATCCACTTTTGACGTCACTGTTTTGGAACGTTCACATGCATCTAGATCTCCATGCCGTCCACAAACCAGCCACCATATACACCTTTTCTTCCATGGAACTCCTATCCAGCGCCTCGCTCACTGCCAAAGATATATCCTCATCCCTACATCCATCCACCCATGCCTGCACTTCCCATGGTGTTTGCTCCCAAATCTCCACGGCGTTGGGGCAGTGAAAAAACATGTGCGGTAATGTCTCTTTCTCTGCTCCACATAAAATGCAAGTACCATCTTCTAGGAAGTGTCGATCATATAGTCGCCCCCTTGTAGCTAAGCATCCCATGCATGCCCTCCATAGAAAGTGGGCTGTTTTCAGACTCCATCCCGCATGCCAAATTTTCTTCCAAAGATCATCCCCTTGATGCTGCACAAACCTCCTCGCTTCCTCTTTCCCAAGTAGTCCCAGCCAGTATGCTGATCGAATCGTGAAATCCCCATCCTTTGAAGGCCACCACATAAGACTATCTTAGGGTCACCGCCAACTGAGTTGGATCGCACATATTCGTGATACATAGGGTTCGGGGAAACATTCTTTTACTTTCTCTACCTCCCATTGTGTGCCATCTTCTGTCATCAGCTCCCTTACTGTACTGTAGTTTGGTCCCTCCGCTCTTTTGAACCGTGCCAGTGTATCGTCTTCTTTCGGTATCCATTTATCTTCCCAAATGTCTACCGCCCTCCCGTCACCCACCCTCCATTGTATCCCTTCCTTTAGTAGTGCCTTTGCTCCCCATAAACTCCGCCAAGAAAAATTGGGATTGTACCCCCTTCTCGCTTCCCATATGGATGACTTTGGGTAATACCTGGCCTTGAGTACTTTGGTCACGAGGGCTTCCGAGTTGTTTGCTATTCGCCACAGCTGTCTAGCCAAGATAGCTTGGTTAAAAGTCTGGAAATCTCTAAATCCCATTCCCCCGTGTCTCTTGGGTTTGCACATTCTCTCCCAACTTAGCCATGACATCTTCCTTTTTTTATCTTTTGCTCCCCACTAGAATCTATCTACCATCCTCTGCAGCTCCGCTATGGTTCCCATTGGTAGCTGAAAAATATTCATAATATATGTAGGTATCGCCTGTGCTACTTCTTTGATTAACACTTCTCGTCCTGCCTTTGATAACAATTTTTCTGACCACCCGTGCATCTTCCTCCAAACCCTGTCCCTGATGAAGCTGAACACCTGCTTTTTGGACCTTCCCATGGATGTTGGGAGACCCAGGTAACTTGCGTGCCTATCCACCACTCGCACACCTAGCAGCTATCTCAACTCCTCCTTCTTGTCCGCCTTCACCCCTTTGTTGAACACAACCTCCGTCTTAGAGAAATTAATCAGTTGACCTGATGCCTGTTCATATTGGCTGATAATCTCAGCTATCTTCAGACAAGTAAGGTCAAGTTTGACCCAAAATTGAACATATGGCCAAATCCTCCACCCCATCATATATTATATTGGTTGACCCAAAATTGAACCAGTAACATATCGAGTTTTGAATATCCTAACTTTAGAAATTCTAATTCTTTGATTAGGAGGTTAGTGTACTTGGATCTTTTGGATTGACCAAACAAGGTTAGAATTATGCCATGACATGCTTGTTTTTTTTTTGAGGGAAACAACTCAATATCATTCAAAACAAGTCATACGACATCTACAAGATAATAATCCCACACCAAAGTACCAAACATGACTCCTTTGAGAGACCGACATAGCATACAGGCTTAGATTGGGAAGCAGTATGTAAATTATATGCATGAAACCTCTATGTTGTGGCTGTCCAAAGCAGCTATCTATAAGGGAAACCTTCAATCTGCACGAGCCCTTGAGGATATCGGAAAAAGGAAATGGCAGTACATCCAACAGAGATCACTATCTCATCCATGCTTGAGGCCACCAGAAAAATAGAGAGCTCGACCCAATCCACAACAAGCAAAACTAACAAACTATTGCTTATGGATAAAACCCAGAAAAAGAACAGAAAAGAACAATAGGTGAACCCAGTCAAGAAACTGCCCAAGCTCACATAATGCTCCACAGGCATTTACTCAAATAGCTTGGGTGCAACACTCCAGAGAGCTGGGAAGGGGGCAAAAAGCTCTGTTGGTGCATACTCAAAGGAGAAAGGGCCTAAAAGGATGGAAGGTGAGAGGTAGAAAGCGCTGGGTAACCCCACCACCACTCCCAAATACCCCTACAAACAGGGGGCGAGAGCATCCTCATAGAGCACATAACCCGATTTCTCTCCCTCTACCGGTACACCAAGGAGTCGCCCAAACCTCACCGTCCATCCGTAGGAGCACCCAACTCCACGACCTGCAACAAACACACAAACAGAGACGAGAGGGGCTCGGCCAAACAGCCCACCACCACCTGGAGCTCGTCACCACCGGTAGCCGTCCTCCTGGATCCAAGCCGCCAGCCAAAGGCGAGACCACCGCGGACACCTGCTTGTGAGCAGATACCCCAAGCGCCGCAGAAACAGGAAAATGAAACGCTGCGGGAGGCAGCTCACACCAAGAGAACAAACAGACTCAGACGAGCGGCAGGGGGTTGGGGAAGAGCCCAGGGGGAGAGGGTTCTGACCAGACGAGCACCAGCCACCTCCCCCCGAGCAAGAGATGCCTCCGCTGGGGAGACTACCAGGTCACCCCATGACATGCTTGTTTATAGCCCTAATGAACATTTAATGCACCTAATATGAGTAACTCACATGTTAACCTTAATCATGGATACATATGATTCCATCAATGCTATGAACCATAAATCATAATAAGATTATGAGTTACATATACCGAACCTGACCCCAACCCATACATCCTTGGTGGATTTCATGAATACATTAGTAAATTAGGATCTTAATCACAAAACATATCTCAAATATACACATAATGGGCCTAATAACCTAACTATGGATTAATTTGTAGATAAGTTAATTAATAATGAACACATGCCACTTTGTGCATTGAAATGCAACTAATGATTTACATGTACATAATTTGTCATCATAGGTGAATAAATATAAAAGGGATGATTCATGAGGACATTAATGTGAGTGATAAATGTAATGTGACAATAAATGGATGTTCAATGTAAGGGGAATAATAATGTGCCACTATTTGAGTTAACGTTAAAGTTAATGGACATACTGAGAATTTGAGTAAAATAATATATTTCATGAAAGGTAACGTAACATAGTTGTGATGGTGATAATTTAAGGGCATTAGAACTCTAAATCCTAAATATTGAGGATAATGGTAATATATGATAATAAATACAAAGATAATGGAATTAACTCTATTTGTACTAGAACTCATACACGATAATTTCAAAAGTTAATTCTATTCAGAAAATCATATTCATTGGGACCTAATTTTCAAGGATAATGATTTTCAACTTAATTAGACAACAATAGCTATATTAATTTGACCAAATAAAAAATATCTAAGTATTAGTCCTAATACAAATCAAATTATCTTAGTTTTAGGTTAGATCACAGTTTCATTGGTCACACGCCTTATTCTGCTGATTTTCACATTTTCACCTAAGGTTTCTATGTCATGCGTTCCTTGTATACCCAAATTCTTTCAGGGCTATTGGATGGGAAATCCATTGGTGTCATGGTTTTCTTCTTCCTTGAATATGCAAGTGTTTGTACTCTTTATAGTCCAAGTATCCTTCTCCTGACGTGACCTATTTCATCCCTTATACCTAACCTATGCCTACATGTCCATTGAACTTGGGAGGTTGTTCTGAACTCGTCCATCCGTTGGTCATTTCCCATAGCCTCCTGGATGCAAAACCACCAATCTCCTTATCCGTCTCAAACTCTAGTAACCTCACGCCTTCCTTAAAAGTAATGTCTATATATAACTATCACCTTGAAAAGCTTCGCCACACCCGTAGAAAACCTCCTCCTCTTCCAATTAATCTTGGTGGCACATCTCTTAGCATTGTAGACTGGTCAGTGTTTTTGGCTCGGGTGAGGGGGTATCTGCATCTTCAACCATTTAAGAGAAACTAGATTCTTAGTGAGTATCCTTCTCCTTAATCTCTCGATTCCTTTTTCTATATGTCGATGATTGTTGTGCAGATGCTCTCCCTGCAAGCTCTGTGTCTTCCAGCTTCTATGGTAGCTTTGATGGTGAGATTTGTTACTCATCTATCCTCAGCAGTGTTCAGGAAGTCGGTCCGTGCGGCCACATATTCGGCCGCTTAAGCGGTTCGGACAGGGAACCACACCGCATATGTCAAAGCGGACCAATAATCAGTCTAGGCCCGCTTATGCGGCCGATTACCTGCTTATGCGGCCGCTTAATCAGTGCTTTTCCAAACACACATACATGGACTTGAAGAAATGAAATTTATATGATATTTTTGTTGTTTCTAATTAAATATTTATATGATATTGCTGCTCCCTTTCTTCTAATTAGTCATTCTATGTTGTCCTTATATGTAATTGTTCAATGTGATATATAATTCTATATGAATGATATATAAATATACATAGATATATTAATTTATTAAAAAAATCCAAAACCGCATATACTTCTGCATATACTCCCGCATACCGCATATACTCTATTCAGTGCCCCGTACGCTCGTACACTGAATAGCGCTTTTCTGAACACTGATCCTCAGAAAAGGTTTTTGTGTGTTCCTAGTATTCAACTAGGGGTGTTCAACATTTTGATTTAGTGCTTTGGGTTTCCGTTTCCAACTTTTAGTTTTCTCCAATCTATCTAGATATACGGTGGACACCTGGAGGTCTATTGCATTGTCATTCTTCTTTTACAGTTTCTTACCATTTTGAGAATCTATTGAGGGTGCTGGAGTTGTATCATCTTTTAGGTTGCTTGGATATACTAGTATGGTCAATGGAAATAGGTCACCTTCACCATAGTGCCTATAATGACGAAGGGTGTGCCGAGGAGTTTAGGTTGCCTCAATGCCTCCTCTTTAGGTTGTAGGGCTCGACTAGAGTTAAGGAATTCATCTGTGGGGATCATGTATTGGAATTCTTTCTGATTTTGTGTCATGATTAGAGAATCTGAGGTTTGCAAGCTTTGTTCCCTATCACAAGTTGTTCGTTGTAGAGAAGAAGATGATCACTCATTGTTTTATGATTTTGCCCTAGTTTTGATTTCAATATGTCATGCATATCATGGGATGTGTAGTCTTTACATATTTTACCCTTAATCATGCAAAATTTGATCATTTCATGATGATTGGAACACAATGTCATGCATCAAGAGATTGATGCATGATGTAAGGGTATTTTTTTATTGCTCATGGTTTTGTTTGCTAAATTTAGTCAATAATTATATCTTGTAAAAGTCATAGTAAATCACTGCTAGGTCAAACAAATAAAACAAGACATGTTTTGGAATCAAAAAAATATTACCTATTATTTGATATATATTTTTTGACCTAATTCTAATTAAATAAATACATGATTTTATGGGTTTTCCTAATTTCCTTTAATTATTGTAAAATTCATGTATAAATATTTATAAGACAGAAATTAACAAATAAGTATGTTTTAAAATCAGGAAGATGTAATCTATCATAATATATAATTTCATAACCTATATCAGCAATGAAAAAAGGTTGATTTTAGGTTTTTTTGTAGGAGCCTAAATCCTAATTCATCTAAATTTTAATAGGTAGCTTTTGACCCTGGTTTGGATTTAGATTTGGACCTTTGTCCTTAGATTCACAACCAAGGTTTGGATTTAGGTTTGGACCTTTGGCTTTTGATACACATCTTTGAGTTATGTCACTTCTCCTTATAGGTCATATTGGATAATGTTTATAATTTCTCTCTCTTTGACTTTATTGTGGCATATTACTCTATATTTACATGTTTGAACTGATTGGGTCTAATTCACTAAAATTCAACTTGTAGATATTTAATAATGTTGATCGAATCTCGTTTACTTAGTCTTGTTGAAATTAATTTGGCTTGCAACTCTTATTGCATTCTTTCATCTTATTTTTCCACTTATTAATTGCAACCCTAAATTGATGAATTTTTTGGACTAATCATTTTTTACCTCTCTATTTGATGCATGTTTGATTTACTATATTATCTTTTTCTATTTCTAGTAGTATATTATGGCTTGGATCCCATTATACAACTTTTCCCATATATGAGCTTTAGGTTCTCTCACCTAAGCCCCATATGCTCTCACTTGATATATATATACGATTACACTAAGGATTATAGGTGCTCTCACCTCCTTCCTAGGCACGGGATGTGGAAGTGTTATAACCCTACTTTTTGATAAATGTAATCTATAAGATAATCTACATGCAACTTAATTCAATTCAATTGTTTGGACTAATTTCCACAATTGTTCTTGATAATAGGTAAGGTAAGGATTTTATTGTTGAACTTGTTATTTGTTCATATAATATCTTTGTCTCACCATATGAAGATTTATTTAATATTCATTTTGAATGCCTACCTCCCTCTTCATTAGAAACCATGTTACTTTACTCTAGATATGTATTCTTATATTATTGTCCAATCCCTATTAGAACCGCATACCAACTTTTGCTAATAATCTTCCTCCTCATCTTCTCTTGTGGGGGTGTTATCAACCCCTTAGGTGGAGAAAATCTTGCCATAGGTGAACCAAAGTTGCATCCTGTACATAATAATCTTTCCTTGGAGATAGATTGGAGTAGTCGGGTTTCCCTCTACAACCTCTTAGTTATAGTACAACTTCATTTAGTTTTTATAATCACCCTGCGTGGTGACATAACCATGAAAGAAATGAGAATTGTAATAGTTAGACTTTTATCTTCCATTACTACACTTATGGTATTTGATACATTACATAATTAAATTTTAAAATTGTTATCAAGTTTGGCATTGGATGGATTCCTATGACCCTTAACTGAGAGAGTGACTTCCCTCTTGAGTCCCACTCCTTGTAGAACTTATGTCCAAATATAGAATATATTGATGATATACCCCAATTGCATGGTTAAACACCCTAGATCCCCTAAAAACCCACTTCTCATTCCTATTGAACAAACCCTAACTTGCTTATTTGATTGCTCATTCTTAGATTCTCTTATTGATCAACTCTAATTGTTTGTGAATTTGTAACCTTAGTTCTCATTTTAATTGATAATGTTAAGTTCTTATTTAATTATATATTCTTAGATCTTGTCTTATTTAGTTAGTTCTAGTTTTTCTAGTTTAGTGATGTTAGTTGATATTACTTGCTTAGTTGTGAATTACTTCTATAATTAGTCAGTTATCCCTAATTAATAGTTATAACTTAGTTTCAATTTGTCCTTTATATAATTGTAGACCCCATAGTATAATCAATAAAATCGACCGAATAAAAACCATATCCTCCCCTTCTGGGAACGTAGAAAACCCAAAAATTGAGTCTAGGATCATCCTTGTAAACCGACCTAAACTTTCTTACTCTACTACTTTGCAAGCCCATGAAATTATTGGTCTATATAGTTGTGTTATTTGGGATACTTTTATGGGTGTTTACACATCACATATCTTGAAGTCAACCTACATAAACAAATCAAAACATTAGTGATGGTCCAACTACAAGTATTTTTATAACTCAATCTATGATAAATTCATTATGATTCTAATCTTAATATTTACTTAATTATATACAAAACTTATATCATATTTTGATATTATTTTTATAATTAAAATTTCTTTTTGCTTATTTTGAGATTTAAATGATTAGATATGGATTTTAGAAGATTAATACACACTAGTGATTTATTAAAGAAAAATCTAGACACAATGACAGAATTGCCCTACATCACAGGTTATTAATATAGTCACATTGTAAGGTATTTCTGTGATTCATCACCCAAAATATTGCATGAATAGAATAATAAAACAAGGTGAAAAGAATAGAATTCCCTTGGGATGTAAGTCACGTGAGGGAACACAAGTTGTTCATTGAAACCACATCAAATTTCTACATTTGCTCAAAGCGGAAAGAAATAAACACTATATTCAAATTCTTGAATCTACTTCAACATACACTCAAAATATTAACCACAAATTATAAAATTAAGCTCCTTGATGCCTTGAAATCATAGCAACCTAAGCTAAATCCATGTAGTGGTTCATATCCACAAAAGGACTTATACAAACTTTATAAATTTTTATGGTTTGAACACACCAACTAAAATTTCATAGAAACAAATGTCAAGTATGCAACATAGCTAAAGTCACAAACTATTATAAAAATATGGCCCAATCACATAGACTAAGTAGTAAGGTGTTACAAAGATATACGTGCCAATTCATGTTTCTTTGAGCTTCATGAAGATATACTAAGGCAATCTACATCCTTTCCCATGGTCATAGATGCTAGGGATAATGAGTCAAAGTTCTGTGTGTATGTGGAGGTGGAGGAGGTATAGATTAGGATGAGGAGGGAACTCATCACATTATGATGACTAGTTATCATTTCTATGATTTTGGTTATGTTGTGATCACTAGTTATAAGGTTTGGGGTTAGACAGGCATATGGGTCAATGGGTATTGAAGAGTTCATAGTTCACTAGATAAATATAGATAATGAAGAATATCATGTTTGATATCAATCTAATAAAGATAAGATGACAAGGGTAATGGATAAGAAATCTCTAGATTCTATTTAGTAGAGAAGTATCAGGTTTTTTTGGGGGAACTTGTTACTCTGACAGATAGAGGTAAAGAGGAACAATGGAGAAGATACCAAAGGATTATTGGATCGCTTCAACAAATGTGTGAAAGAAAAAATGACTATCAAATATGTTATCCAATGCGAAGAAAGAAGATAGACTTATCTACTTAAGATATATGATAATTGAATCAACCAATTTAATATTGTCTATATGAGAGATTTAATCATGTGTTGTCTTTCATAATTGATTTTATGAGTCAACACAATCTAAACATAGCAGAACTTGAAAATTGTACAGTTAAAGTGTATAATTCTGAATATCAAAATAGTTTCCACTTATGAGACTATATTTTAAGTTATCTAATATGTTACAATTACAAGAAGTTATGTCCAAGTATATTATCCAAGTTTGATACCTATCGCTAATATATTGGGATTAGATTTTTTAGGAAGGCATACTTCCCACAACTCTTATGTCCATCTGTTACTATTATTATACTCAAATTCCTATTTTTGATATATAATTAATGTCTTAAAACTCAATTGAACATAAACAAAATCTTCATTAACATACATAATTACATTTTATTCCTATTCATATATTTTTTGTCATTGTTACTAATTTACATATGTTGAAACTCATTTAAGCATCATTAAACAAATTAGTTGAAATAGTTATGCTAAAGAGGGTTGTGAAACCTTAATATTTTTCATTTGCATAACATGTTCTTTTTTTTATACGAGTCTTCTAGTCATATTTATCTACCCAACATTAATCTCCCCATATTATTATGAAAATACATCATACCTAATCATTTGAACACTATTTAACACAATCTTTACTGCCACCCGATTAAAGAAAAGAGGGTACACAAATGAACCATGGAACTTGTATATATATGGGGACTAACATATTGGTTAAGCCAGATGATGATGCTAAGTGCATATAGGCATAAGTTAGAGTATCATTCAACCCAGATTCATCATATTCTCATGTTAGGGTATTTCTTATACTTTGTTTGGGGTTTTTCTAATGAATTGAGTCTATTGGCATCTAATTCAGGGGATTAGGGTTTTGGAGATCAAAATGTTAGGTTTTGGTTTGTTACACCACTCAACCCCTTAAAGAGGATTTCATCCTCAAAATTATTCTATCCTTGAACATGCTACTCAACTACTTTCCACCCCTTAAAGGATTCACACTAAAATTATGGTTAAACTACTCTAGAGGCATTATGTATGTATGTATGTATATATATATCATTCATTTATGTTTACTAGGTGTATTCATGAGTCATGTAGGTCATGCTTTCATCTAGATGATATCAACAATCTTGGGATAAGCTATCATGTCTTCCAACAACCCTAGAGTTCATATTACCATCTAGTGACTCTCTAGTACAATTCTTCAAAACTCAGAGCCAAAAAAAGGGGTAGGCCCACAAAACCTTAGCACAATAAGCTTCTTCTTATTCATCACTCCATCTCAAACCTTAGGTACATGGAATTAATATTCAGGTATAACCTAAAATGTTATACTTTAGCTATTTTCATAGCTTGTGCACACATATTCTTTATCGATGCATCTGACAATCTAATTTTCTCTTTCTCTATTGCATACAAAATGTGTATCTATGCCCATATGTATTATAACACAACATATTTGTTGTATTTGTGAATCAGTTGGAAGATCTTTCCTACATTTTTTTCTTTTATTTTTGTAAATTTAAACAGTAGTCATTGTATAGTAATTTATAGTAGGTAAGTGAGAGTGTGAGAGTTCTTCTATGCACTTTTTATATTTTTTTGTTATAAATTAGTCTTTTATTCTATAAGATATCCATGAATGAACATATATTTTAAAATAAAAATTGATTGTTGTGCATTCTAATAAGGCTATGTGAAAGTTCATTGGAGTGGTGAATGTAATTTTAGCATTTATACTATTACATCTTTGACTTATGGTGTAACTTTTCATATCGTCTGTTTCAACTGAAAACTGACACTACATCCCTATATCGCTGATTGCTAAAACACAAACATCACTACTGGTCAAGTCCTACTCATTAAGAAAAAAACATGGGGACTACTTTTGTCATAAGGTCAGTTACCATTGGTCGAGTTGACATCACAGAAAATCTGTGATTTTAATTTTCCAGGAGAAACATTTGATATAGACATTTAGTGTCAGTTGTACTTAAACTGACAACACAACCCTTCTTGTGAAATAAAATTTTCCTCCAAAACACCTTTTTTGTTGGTTTTTCTCTAAAGAAACAGATGACATAGGTCACTTCCATTGCAAAAAACTTTACCTCTATAAGCCAGTGATGTTGGTAGTTTAGTATGGAGCCGACGACATAGGGTTCCCACCACACGCCCCGTAAAAATATTTCCCCCTAAATTGGGTTACATCATCAATTTTGATTCTACAAACTGATGGATAAGTCCTTAGTGAGGATGTCATTTTTTATTAGGGATAAGGGCCTTTGTCGCCAGTTTCTGCTTGTTCAAGTGAGAAGAAAGTGCAACCTCTGTCGTTGGGTTTTCTTTTAAAATTGGCGATCAAGTCCTTAGTGAGGTTAGCTATAATTATTGACTTGCTACTTTAGAGATAAACTCTTGTTATTACATGGTTGACTATCTCTATATATGGAAACACATGTATAATTTCTTATTACAATCTTGTTATGTTACCAAAGTATATTTGTCTATCTAATTAGATTTGAAAATTATCCTGAGAATAGTGCATTTGTAGTTGTTTGTTTGGTTTTTTTAGAATTCTTTATATAAATCTTGAATGTTATGTCTATTTATTTTGAATTGAAAATCCAGGATATGAATGATGATACTAAGATCATAGGTATAGAAATGACAATAGACAAGCATTTTGTTGGCCTAGAAATCAGATTTACTCATTAAGAGTAAATCTTGGATAGTCCCCAGTTTGGGACTATTCTTGAACACCTAATCTCATTTAGTATGTAAATGTATAATGTGTATTCCATTTTTGAGTTGTTTCATCACCACTTATCGATTTGTTCTCTAAGTACATATGTAGGTGGTATTTTCCTATCTACATCGCCTTACATGGAGAACTGTAGGAAAATGTTGTCGAAATATTGTTGAAAACTGCATACACATTATAGACTTTCTATTGAGATTAGGTGTTAGAGAATGAGATAGGTGGTACACATTCATTACTAAATCCTAAATCCTAATTTGTAAACCCTAAACCTTAGACACTAATATTTAAACCCTAAACCCTTAATGATAAACCCTAATGTCTAAATCCTAATCTTGTTTTCTTTGTGATCATAGAATGGATAAATCATGGATTTCCATTTCAAATTGCTACACTCCAGAGTTTATTATTGGTCTTGGTCAGTTTATAAGATTTATAGAGGAACATAGGAAATGACCTGGAGATAGGTTCTATTACCCATGTAGGAATTATAGTAACAACTTGAAAGTTGACATTGTTGACAAAATTGAAAGTCATGTCATGTGCAACAGGATTGTACATGGCTAAATAGAATAATACTAGAATGAAGATATTCCTAGTAAGAGATTAGTAGATGTTGTCTTATTTGTTTTGGATAAGAAAATGCCATTGACGTAGATGTGAATGAATCAATTCTAATAGACATGGTTGATGTGATGCTAGATAGTTGTGGGGTAATTCTTATTAATCCATCTTACTTATTTAAAAACATTGTGCATGATGTTGAGAGACCATTATACTTAGGTTGTACTAAGTTTATGAAGCTAAGTGGTGTGTTGAGATTGTATCATATGAAGGCTAAAGATAGATGGAGTGACAAAAGCTTCACATCTCTATTGTCTTTGTTGAAAGAAATTCTTCCTGAAGGCGATGAGCTTCCAATCTCAACACAAGAATTAAAGAAATGTTATGCCTAATGGAAATGGAGGATAAGAAGATATATGTGTGCCTGAATGACTATGTGTTATTTTAAAAGGAGTATATAAATTTGAAAGATGTCCAAAATGTGGGGCTTCAAGGTACAAAATGGTGACTTTGGGTAAGCCAAAAACTGGCTCTCTTATAGAGGTGATATGTCATCTACCTATAATATCACAATTTCAACGCTTATTTTCCAATACCATGGATGCAAAAAAAAAAATCTTGGCATGCAGAAGAAAATAAAAACAATGATGGAATCCTAAGATATGAAAGTGATTCCCCATAATGGAAGAGAATCAATTAATTGTATCCTAAATTTGGTGAAGAAGTTAGTGATCTAAGACTTGAGCTTTGTACTTATGGGATGAATCCATACATCACATTATGCAATCAACATAACACTTGACATGTTATGACTATTATATACAATTTCCTCCCTAGTTGTGTATGAAGAATAAGTACGTCAAGCTATCCTTGTTGATATCAGGCCTTAAACAACCTCGCAATGGTATTAATGCTTTTCTTCAACCTTTGATTGATGAATTAATGAAGCAATGGGGAGAAGGTGTAATGACCTATGGTGCTTCATGAAGAGAGACATTCTGTTTGCAAGGTATGTTGTTTTGTATTAATGACTTTCCATCATATGTAAATTTGTCTGGATACAATGTAAAGGGATCCAAAATATGCCCTATATGTAAGGAGAACATTGATTTAATATGACTAAAATGTAGCGGCAAGCCTATATATCATGGTCGATTAAGGTTTCTTCCAAAAGTGCATCCTTATCAAATATTGGACAAAGAACTCGATGGATAAACTAACAAACATGAGTGCCCCTAAGCCTATATTAGGGAAAGTTGTTTGTGAAAGAGTAAAAGACTTTGTCAATTCATTTGGTAATAGATCATAATGTACTATTCCCATATAGAGTGACACCTCTTTAATCAAGAAGAGTTCAAATCTTCCTCATTAGAGTTCTTAGGCAGTTAAGCACTATATCGATGTCATACATGTTGAGAAAATTGTTTGTGATAGCGTCATTAGCACTATGTTGGATATACCAGGTAAGACTAAAGTTGGCATTAAATTCAAAATGGAACTACATTAAATGTGCATAATGAAAGAATTAACAATAGATGTTAACAACTATTTGAAAACATACTTACCTCCTGCTTGTTGCACATTGTCTAGACAGGAGAAGAGAACTTTTTGTGAGTGTTTTCTTAATGGTAAGGCACCATATTTATACTCTTACAATATCTGTAGATTGATATCAATGAAGGATTTGAAGCTGATATGTCTTAAATCTCATGATTGTCACACTCTAATGTAACAAATATTACATGTGGCTATGGGATTATACTCCCAAAGAATGTAACGTTTGAAATCATCATGCTTTATTTCTTCTTCAACACTCTACGTAGTAAAGTTACTAATCCTAAAATCTTGATAAGTCACAAAGAGAAGTGTTCGTTACCTTGTGCCAGCATGAGATATATTTTCCCCCTTCCTTCTTTGATATCATGGTACATCTTGTTGTCCATTTGACTAGGGAAGTGTTGGGTCCAATTTCTTGCGTTTGATGTATCCTTTTGAATGGTACATGAATGCTTTGAAGGATGATGTTCAAGACCATTATTAGCTTGAGGGATTATTATTGAGGGTTATGTGGCTAGAGAGGTTATGTACTTTTACAATGACTTTCTGAGTTGTAATGAAGGTCCTGCCAACAAAAAGACTATTGATCCCAATCCTGGAAAAGAGACTTTAGGAGCATGAGTGAAAATAATTAATTGTCAGTTGTGGGAACCATCACACTTGTATGTTTTATACAACATCAAAAAATTGTGGTATTTATATCTCTGAACATACCAATTTTACCAAAACAAAATATTCTTGATCCAGTTTTTGTTGTGGCTTGCTAGAGAGCATAATATATTTATTAAGTGATTTGACAATAAAGTCTTCTGTCAACTATTTTAAACACCAAATTATTTTTCCAAAAATGTCAAATGGCTCATCGTGAAATGAAAAATAATTATAAGGGTTTGACACAAATGAATTTTCATGTTACACAAAACATTAAGATTATAAAAGTGTCATCCAAAATAGTGGGGTCACCCTCCAACATTTTCATTATATTTTCAAGTGCAAAGGATAAGATTCCACATGAAGCTAAAATGTCTTATTACAGTGCCATTGAAGACCGATGATAGTGTTGGTATGTATGCCCTGAGAGACAACCATGGGATGATTGGTGGGATACATTAAGATTGATTTGATAAAGATCAAAGGAAAGCTTCCAATTCTTTTTGGTTCGGTCATATGAGATAATGATAGAACAGATTGAATGTCTAGAGAATGACAATACTCAATGACGTATGCTTTCAGGTTAAGGACCTGAACGATGAGATCATACAGATGCTAAGAGTTTATACATTCTTATTGTGTCCCTAGTCGGATGTCATTATGGAAGGTAGATAGACAACAATGACACACAAGACTAGATTGTGGTCTTGGTTGATGACATAATCTCATTAGTCATGATATGGAGATATCAAACCAAACACATAGGTACTTGTTAGAGAACAAGTTTACCGGACAGACCCACCGTGAGTTTGACACATGGAACCATGACATGGTAGTCACAGTCAGTTCTCACAGTGATGGTGGTGAGTGTGATTCTTAGACCTGAAATCACTACACTCAACACATGTCGTTGGGTACACTTTGACATCATCAAACGTAGTCATGAAACATGGGTTGTTATAAAGGTGATGATTGGGTGGCTTTGACACATGGGGCTTCTGAGGGGTGAGTGATATATATGGGATTTGTCCCTCCTGAGGGAGTTTGATATCCATGGCCACTTGATGAGTAGGATTGAGATAGGCGTGCGCACGCATGTGTGAATCAGTATGTGATATTGATGTCATACATATCTCCTCCAATCTACTCTGAGATCAAGAAAGTGAATGAACGTTGATAGGATGATTATTCCATGCCTTGAGTTCATTCGGGATATCAGTGATAAAGGAATTATACATTCACTGTAACACCATTCACGGATTGTAGGATTGAAAGTTGTTCTCCAACTTTCTATTTCACTTGGGTAGCACTGATGTGCGACTAGGCACTGCTCTTTGCTTGTGAAGTCATAAGTGTTATGGACTTTCACTGACAATGTGAAATGGACCTGTAGGGTCACACACATAGGATTTAACCTGGAAGAGGACTTTATCCACAAACGATGTTTAGATTGATTACTAAAGGAGTTTAGTAGTTCAATTAAACACTCAATCAATTGATATCTCAGTATCATAGTGTTCAAGGTGTTGGATCGATTGAATAGAGTATCAGATTGATTGGAACTGCAATTGACTGATTTTGCATAGTCTGCTGCCCCAACCGATTGGCTCATGGGATGAACCGATCGGCTCAGGTTGCTGAATCGATCGGCTCATGTGATGAACCGATTGGCTCAGGACAGGGTGAACTGACCAGTTTAAGGGTTGAACCAATCGGCTCAACTGACCAACCGAGATCATTTAGAAAGTCAGAAGACTATTTTGCAAATACAATTTGTTTCACTTGTACAAATTCGATTTGGACAAGGATTAATATTTGATTAATCATAAATAAATATGAAAGTCAATTTGAGTTGGATCAGGACCACGAACAGATTGGCTCAGAAGTGAACCGATCGGCTCAGAAGTGAACCGATCGGCTCAGGTGCCCCAACCGATCGGTTGAGGTGTGAACCGATCAGTTCAGCTCCCCAACCGACCATTTCATGTATGAAACGACCGGTTCAGGTGACACAGTTAGTTGTTTTTTTGGAAAACCTCAAACCCTTCTACTCCTGCTTTAATCCCGCATTGCCCGAGATGGAGAACCCTATCCCATGACCCTCCTATATATATAGGGGTAGTGAGGGCTTCTCTAAATAATAACCCAGAGACTAGTTGCTCTGCAAAGTTGTCGTTCTCTCTGGTTGTGGTAACCGAGAGAGAGCCCGAGAAAGTGCTACCCGATAAGGGAGGCACAACAAGGGAAAGACAACTACAGAAAAGCAACTGGTTGCAGTAGAGTCTGTCGATGACTAGTACACCGACGGGAGGGTGCGACTCCTTCTAATTCCTTGTGGGACAAGGAGATTAGAGTTCCAGGTGGTCCGTGTGGACTACTTCAGAGGCAAGAGACTTCTACCGCTTAGAGGACAGCTATCAATCCCGACAGTCCCGGTAAAACCAGGAGCTGCACAGACACCATCCAAGACCAGAGGTGAAGACCGCACAAGCTGCGAGGTAACGTCGCCGAGCAAGCCTCGGGACAAGGTACGCCACTACAAACCATCCTTCCTATTGTATAGACGTTGACACGATTCCTTTATTCTGGGTTTGGGAGAAGAAATTTTTTTGTTTCAACTGCCTTCTCTGTCTCCCCTAAAACCCAACAGTGGTTTCAGAGCCACGTCAACTACACTATACTTTAGCATTATCGATATGATCGATTTTGGTTTGTCGCCTTTATTTATTGCATACGATGTGAATAAAATTGGCTTTATGCATGTCCAATCCTAAATCCACAAATCCCAATATACATATATGATATGTAATATGAATGCACTCGATACGCGTCACCCTTAAACGAGTTTTATGGTGGATGTATAGAGTTGTTATGGCCAATGAACCCTATGTATGTGCGCTTGGTTGTATGTGGTTGCTTGCATCTTGGTCTGCGCACTGATTCCCTACCTCCTTATTCCTGATGTAACTCGAGATAACTTGAGATTTCTTTCCTACCTTTGCTCCCCCCGAATATAAATCAAGGTTTCCCAATACAAATGTAAAATAGGATAGATCTTTTATTTCCTGTTATGTCAAAGAACAAAGGACAATCTGAAGACAAACAAGACGATCGGTTCAAGGCTGAACCGATCGGTTGGCGATCCAAACGATCGACTCGAGGAGCAAGATGAGTGGGTGGTGACCTGAGGAGATGTACAATGACTAGGTGAACCGATGGGTTGGAGGAGCCAACCGATCGGCTGGTGGCACCCAGACGACCGGCCTGATGGCGAGCCGATCAATCATGGAGACGAGTTGATCAAACCTAGTAAAGGCAAAGCATAGAGTTCATCTTATACAGGTTGCATGTGATGTAGACCTAGATGATCGTGATTCCTCTTGGCTCAAGGAATCACATTAGGATGGCCATAATCATCGTTTTTATTGTTTCACATATTTTCTGTGGGATATAGCATGTATATGATACATACTATGTATTGTGGTGATTGGATATGTATATGTACCTATAAAACCAAATTCCTCATCTAAATATTAAGTCTTTTATGCCTTCCATTTGCAGAACACATGAAAAACTTGATCAACCAAGCGTAGGTTACACCAAAGCGTGGTGCACCATCTATCTTGCAGAAGTGTGAAGGGTAAACATGTAGGTTCTGCCAAAGCAGGGTGCATGTTTACCGTGTCAGCTTTTGGGTTAGACTTAACTGGTGATTCTTAGAGCGTCTAGGCCCAGAGGAACATAATGTTCATGGCAAGGTGTTGCGCATGTTCATTCATCAAGAGTTGCATATGATGAAATTGGCATGATGGCCTACCTAAATAGTCAAGATTGTGGGCGATCAGCCAAAGCTGACTAATGACTTGATGAAATATGGATCTTGACCAACTAGAAGATTGTACGTTGCAATCTTCCAAATTGATGGTGAGGGCTATCAATTTGAACAAAAATAGTGGGAGCGATAATTAATTAAAGTCCTAATTATATCGTCAACTTTTCAAATCAATCAAATAAGTCAAAATTGAGTTTTGGACTAAATTGCATATATTTCCTTTTGTAGTACAAATGACAACAAACAACAATCACTTTTCGTTGCGATCGGTCCTTGAGAAGGACAAGTTAAATAACTTCTACGACTAGTTTAGGATATTGAGAATTGTTCTCACTCAAAAGAGAAAGCTCTATGTCCTGGATACTCCAGTTCCAGAGGAACCTACTCCTACTGCACCAAAGGCAGAAAGGGATGCTTATAAGAAGCATTCTGATGATGCCATTGATGCAAAGTGCTTGATGTTGTGCTCCATGAACCACGAGTTGCAAAGACAACATGAGAACATGGGCGTCATTGAGATGATTCAGCATCTCAAGAACATGTATGAAGATCAAGCACGACAAGAGAGATATGATGTCTCTAGGGCACTGTTCAAGTGTGTCATGACAGAAGGAGATCTAGTTGGTCCTCACACACTCAAGATGATTGGGTATGTGGAGAACCTAATGAGACTGGGATTTCCTCTGAGCCAAGAGTTGGCTACTGACATGATACTGCAATCGTTTCCAGAATCCTACAGTCAGTTTGTGATGAACTACAACATGAACAACTTTGACAAGCCATTGATAGAGTTGTTGGGCATGTTGAGGACAGCCGAGACACAAATGAAGAAGGACAAGCCTAAGTCTTTGATGATGATCAGCGACAAGAAAGGCAAGTCCAAGCGTAAGGGCAAGGGCAAAGCTAAGAAAGGTTCTGATGCTAGCCAGCAGCCCAAGTCACCTTCAACTCTCAAGGCCAAGGGAGGTGTGACCAAGAGAGGCAATTGCCACCATTGTCAAAATCTAGGACATTGGAAAAGGAATTATCCACTCTATCTGGAAGAACTAAAGAAGAAGGAGGCGACGGACGTCTCCACCAGAAGGTGTCATGAAATAAACTTGTAACATTTTTGAGGTATATGATATCAAGATATAAAATGTAAAGCACTCAATAAATGGGGCAAGTGTTGCCGCCATAGATAGGAGTACTTTAGTTTATTTTAAGCCTTGAAGGCATGCAATAGAGTTATGAACTGCTATTTCATATTTGCCAATGGATAGAAACACTTTATTTTTGCATATTGTATGACAATGATAGCAATTAATAAAGTTGATGTTTCAATTTCAAAGATATGATCTTTATGGCAATGCCTTATTTATCTTGTGGTACTTGGTATGCATAAGATAAAATGATACCTAAAAGTTATTGATAACTCAAACAATCAAATTAGCATAAATCATGAGAAGTTCATTTCCAGTTTCCATATGATGGATAAGCTAGACTCTTTTGGTTAGAAAACCTGTAAGAGACATGATCAATCTTCACTAGTGGTAGTGGGAGAATGATTATTCTATTAGGTATAATACATGTGATGTATTTACATACCTATTGGACTTAATGCTAGTACTTCAAATGATGTTTAGAGAAAATACCAATATGAATATCTTGAATTGTTCAAGAATATGAAGCATGATTTTGGTAAAGTGTTGATTCTTGATGAGATCAATGAATAAAATACTTAAACCAAATGTTTGATATCCTTGTGAGTGATTATGATAATGTATCATAGTGAGCTCGTGATTAAGGCATGGTGATGTCTAAATCAAAAGGAGTCATACTCTAAGGAGTTAGAGGATGATTATCAAATAAGTAATTTCTTCTTAAATAAAGAATACCCCAAACTAATAAAGGACATTAAGAATCACAAGGAGTTGTGAGTTCTTATGTTACAACCTCAATTTTGCATGTGTTTCCATAATTGAAATATAATGATTTGTGAATATGGACTTAATTAAAAAGGTGGTATGATTTGATTCAAAGAATAGATTTATTTGCAAATCTCCCTTTTGAGAGGAATTTCGTGGTCCCTATTAATATATTAATCCAATAATGGATGTAAAAGAGAAGAAAAGTCCAAATTATGGAAAAAGATAAAAGATAATGGATATTTAGCAAAGTATTCATGAGAAATACTTGGAAATATCTATCAAGTGGCACTAATGGCCACAATTGAGTAAAATTCGTTTACATATGGTTTCTAATAAAAGGAATGTGAAAAGAGGAAAAGAAAGTGCAAGATAGAGAGAAATCTTTGAAAAGAAATATCTTAATTAAGGAATAAGAAAGAAAGGATAAAAGTGAAGGTAAAGGAATATCCCCTGAGATGGGATTTCGTGCATTTAACGTTCCTTGAGGTTCAAAGAACTTAGAATAATAATTTAATAGCTAGGGAAAGAGAAAATATGTGAGATATATTTATAATTAAGTGATATCTTGCACCTAAAGAAAAGGCACGTTTTCCTTAAGCTAATGAGCCCAATTTTGGTATAGAGGTAGATAAAGTTATTAATAACTTTCCCTCAAAATTTGGATTTAATTGGATACTCGGTTTGGGAGTTATGGCTTTTACAAAAGTCCCTAAAGTGTTGTGATTATCATAAATGTCACAATTATTTCTATATCTTGTTGGGCGCGTGGCATGGCAGCCATTGGATCTGAGATCCAACGTTGGCTGCATTCTCTTCTACCTAGAGTAGGAAAAGGAAGGGGGAACAGTAATGTGAGTTATGTGGATCCAGTTTCCTCTCCACACAGTTAATGTGCGAACTAGGAAACTTTTCCTTTGGCTTTGGGAGCCTTTTCCGCATCTAACTGACCCAAGTTTTGGGGCTTACCATGGTCTGGGCGAGATTCCCTGAAATCAGGGGGAAAATAGAGGGGTTGTCCTCTATATAATGAGGGGGCCTCGCACCCTGTGCGTTACCTCTGTGTACCCCATCGATTTCACGAAGGGGGACCCAATCATCCGAAGCAACCAATTCCAAGGAGGGTGCTCGACCTACTCCATGAACGGCCATGTACCTTGCCAGAGGAGAGCTTCTCCGTCCCGATGATCTAGGCTAGCAGAAAGCCAACCAAGACCATGGTTGACTTCGGTAGGGTGTGGCGGAGGTGTATCCTCCTTCATCGGCGGTTGAGGGAGCAAGATGCTCTGGGTCAACTCTCCAGTTGACCAACCAGGAACTTGGATCGCGAACTGGATCGCGAGCTTGAAGACAACCGGGGGGAGAATTACTCCCCTTCCCTCGCATCCCTATTAAGAGGGATGTCCTTCAATGTAATCTCACAATTAACAAGCACATTGCCCGCCAATTTTCATTTAATCCAATAAACCCACGTGGTCATTTCTGATTGGTCGAAAAATGAGTTATTTTGTAAAATATGTATCTAATGATAGAAATATGAGATGAAGGTGATCCATACATGAAAGTTGATCAGAAAAATGTGAAGAATCCAATAAAAATATAATTGGAACCTGGTATTGCTTGAAATTTAAAAAGTACAGCAAGTTATCACCTTTGATGTATTAAATTATGGTAAAACCCTAATTTGATATGGAACTCAAATTTTAATGACTCTTTTGGGTTAATTTGGTTTGGAACCCTAATTCTGAGAAATACTAACCTATTAAGAATAAAAGGGAGAGTTAATTTTGAAAAAGGTAGTTTGATGCTTGTTTTAGGGTTTATGCACATAATTATGTTTAGAAACCCTAATTTGAGAAAATATGGGTTTTAATGGGTTAAATCTGAAAATATAATCATAGAACTGAGTTTTCATGATATAATACCCTCAAGTGGGTGATTAGGGTGTTCTAATGGATAAATGAGGAATTAATAGTAAATGGAATACAATTATGAATTAAATCCTGATAGAGTATGAGTTGTCAATTCGAAGGAAACTAAAGGTGGTAATTGAGTCTAATGATCTTGAAGTAACTTAAAAGCGATAAATATGGTAGTTTTAGTATAAAAGAAAAATAATGGACTTTAATTGTGCCTATGATGTTGAAATTAGGGTTTGTGAAATAAGAGGACATTAAATGTGATAAAAGTATTATTGAGGCTAAAACCCTAATAAAACCCTAAAGTGGCCTAGAAAGCTTAAGGTGGAATCCAAGTCTAGCTTTAGAATGTTTTGGGATAAACTATAACACTTGGATGTCATGCATTAATTTTAGGATATTGTTGATTGCTTGTTGCTTGTTCTTTATCCTTATTGCTTGGACAATCAAGTTGCTCTGGATCAGGTATGTGGTTAATTATGAATAACCGTCTTAGTTTCCCAAGGATTTTCCGAATGTTTCCTCGCATTAAATGCAATCTAAACAGTTGGATGTTCATACTTGCAAAATCATAAAGTTACTATGATTATCACATTAATAATAGAAGTATGTATTCTCGCACTTACATGCCACCCTGATGGATGATGCCAAAGGTCAGGACCAGATGGGTAGACCAATGGGCACCACGAGTGGTGACCCCAGGCACCAAGCTCGGGAATGAGAAGGTGGCCTATGATATTGCATGACTAGTGGGCACCATGAGTGGTGACCCCCAGGCACCAAGCTCGGGATTGAGAAGGTGGCCCTAAGTCATTGACAAAAGAAACCCTAAGGTGGGTATGCCAGGGTTAGGGCAAAAGCGGTGGAGAATGTCATACTGAAAAGTGTAAATTGGCTTGTTAATTAACTTGATTGTGATAATTAGATTGTTATCCATATGTGCAAACTTTTGGTTGTCCCCACATACCAGTATATTTTGATATGCTGACCGACGTTTTGTTTGTCGGCATTTTAGGTACAAGTTTGAAAAGCACAAACAGTAAAGTGACACATCGTGAAAATAAGAAGTAAAGTACAAGGAGGGTTATATAGAATAATTCAAGTGGTTGATAGATAGTTTTCCAAAGTTTTTAAAAGGTATGCAAAATTTTATTTTATACCAGTTTTCATCTTAGTTTGTAAAATTTTTTAATTGTTATTGATTATTTGTCGAACCTTTGATCCGGGTTATTGGATAACAGCTCTGACCTTTCGGTCTCCCTTAATTGGGGGTTATCGGGAGGCGGGATCGTTACAATTGGTATCAGAGCGAAGGTTCCTCACTTAATCTTTAATAATTATTAAATTTACAAATTCCATAGAACTGAGGGAGTTATTAGAGGATTGTCCGAAAGATTGAGGTGTCTAGAAAAGGATCACGTCTGGGGGCTGGCAATATTTTCCTCCGCACCTCTAGTCGGAATATGAGGACTCCCGGATTGTGTGACTGCCTGGTCAATGTCTTAGGATATGACTCGAAATAAGATACCTTTAGGACTCTCTCATCTTGTTCATCCCTTCTCAACTCAAATTCTGTTAAGGACCGTAAGGATTAGGGTTTCCTCTCTTCTCCTCACCCTCTTGAGGTATGGGTAAGGTTAATAAGGTCTAAGGAATCCTCCACCAAATTAATGAAAAGCATGTAAATAAGATGTCATGGACATAAGCTTAATAGAGTAAGCGTAAATTAAAGAATAGATACATGCTTAGGTCGTATGACATGAGTTGTCATTGCCCTTAGGAGAGACCTAAGGATAGACCTCCTTATTAGGAGGATGAGTAGAGAGAGTTAGTCTTGGAGGTAGAGACCTCCATTAAAAGTAGAGACCTAGCACATCCTCTGAGGATGATGTTAAACCTAAGTGAATGTTAGAGAGAAAGATGACATGATGAGTTAGATATCTTGGTTGACTAGGTGGACATGCCTTTGTAATGCCATATGAGCCATGAGAGGTTGGATAACCTAGCACCTTTGGCAACCCAACCTTGGGAAGGGTCGTGCATGTTTGAGCGGAAGATAGTTCCCTCATGGATGAGGTTAGAGAAGAACCAATATAAACCTTATGGGCTGTTGCAAGTAGGATATAGCTTGCACCCAGAGTACATCAGTAGTACAAGTAGTAAGTTAAAACCGAGGCCAGAAGGACAGGATGGATGGCTTATGAGATAAGCATAAGGGGCTATGGATAATCATGAGCAAACATAAGTTTGAGCATAGGCTTTACCCACATAGAGGTATGCTTGTGAGCTTGATCCTTCATGGAGAGAGGACCCCTAGTAGTAAGGCTGTATGTGGAGTTAGCTCTAGAGAGAGAAAGAAGGACCCCAGCAAGGAGGTTGGAAGCCTAAAACCCCGAGATATGAGGAACAGTGGGGAGTTGAGGATGATGCGACCTAAGTGGATGATAGTGGTTGCCTTATGATTGACCCTTGGAGGCTGATGATATCTTGGTTGCTTTTAGAAGAACCAACCCTAGAGAGAGGATGATGCTTCCGGTACCTATGTGACTATGGTGTAAGTAGTTACCTACTGAGATGAGACAAAGAGTGCCTTAGACCCTGAGGAGGTTTAAGTAACCAATTGTGATGCATTATACCTAGTTAGTTGTCCTTGAGGAGGACTCAACTCTGAGGTGTTACTCATATAAAAGGATCATGGGAGAACATGACATACCTTGGACATGTTTGATTCATGGTTAAGAGTTTGAGCATGCAGTTGGATACCCAAAGGTGAACCTAGGATTCCTAGGCCTAAGAGGGGAAGCAATGTACCCGATGCTCATAACAAGATTTGAGCCTCCATAGTTTCGAGCATGGTACTCCTCATGTGTAGAGGTAAAGGAAACCCCTTAAGTTAAGGGTATGTTTGATGAACCCCTCACAACTAAGTTGATCTAATGTTGAGGAAAGAGAACAAGTATGACCTAGCATGGTTTAATAGGTGGTCTACTTGTGACTTAGTAGCTACTGGGTTAGGCATGCTCATGTGGATGCAGACCCTAAACATAAGGACAGTTGTGACCTTGTTGTCAAGAGTTGTAGTTTCCTCCCATCCTGGGAGAGGGACCCTTTGGTGGGGTGTTTACCAGTTTTGTGGGTTTTGAGGAAACCTAAAGAGGTCTCATAGGATCTTGAGAAGCTAAATGAAGAGGACATGATAAGAGAATGAACCTGTAGACCCATAGATAACCATCTCTAAGTGCATGTGGATGTGTTACCATGGAGGTAACCAGTATGGGGCCTGACCAAGGTAGGTAGGTTGCCATGACCCCTATGAAGGGATGAAAGACAACCCATGAATGCAAAGAGAGATGATGGAGACTTGGGTAAGGTTTTAAGTTGGACATGTACTATGATAAAATCCTAAGTCTATCCTAGGGGCAGGTAGGGATAAGACCGATGGAAGTAGGAGTTGCCTAATTCCCTAGTTGCACATGACCATAGGGTCGGGAGGTAACAACTATAATTGTCTGAGGGCCATGAGTTGGGAGATTGATCACCTTCATGAACTCATGGGACCCAAAGGGCAGATGAGTAGGGCACTCTCTGGATGCATAAGGGAAGAGGGATGACCCCAAAAGTGCCGGCACCCTACAGACCTAGAGGAGACGACCAAGGATTGTGTTTGGACCAAGTAGGTTCGAGACCAATTTTCCATGGAAGTAATTTTTGATATCGTGATGTTTGTAGAAACATATGTGGCACGTTTCAACTTAGATGTAAAGGTGTACTGGAAAGGTGGGGTGTACCATCTCTATTCTTGGAATAGGAAGAACTCTGTATTTGGACTACAACCAAATGCTTATTTCCTCTTGTTATGGGAGTGAGAGATAGGACAGTACGCATGTCATACACCAAGGATAAAGATGATATGAGTTGGAACGTTGCTACAAGGTATGAGGATAGAGATGATAACATACCCTTATGGAGCGAAGGATACATGGATGGTTTACAAACACTAAGAGTATTAAGGAGATCATCTTGTGAGGATGTGATACCATGAGCTATCTGGAATTTGCAAGATATGAAAGGTGGAGTTTGATCACCATGAAGAGGAACTTAGAGTTTCTTGATGAAGACAAACTTAGATATGAGATGATAAGTAGAATATCTGGAGGTGTATGTCTTCAACTTTACCTAACCCCTAAGAAGGTGAAGTGGTAATGCATGCTCAGGTTGAGATATAGCTGCCTAGTTTAGCTAGAGGCTAGAAGAAGTTGAGGTTGTTAGGCTAACCTTAAGTTGAGAAAAAGAGATAAGTTTGGCTAACACCCAGATGTATCAATAGCGGTTAATCAAGTAAATGATTGTTTGGTTAGCCAGCCTAGTCTGTGATATAATGAAAGGATGGTTGTAGAACCTCAGATGTACTTCTTTGGAAAGGAAAGTGATGAAACCTTGATGAGAGTGGTTTAGGGTTTCCGAGGTATCAAGCTTGAGGAATCATGACATACAGGAGATCATGGTTTTAAGATCACCAAACACCGTGATACTACAAAGATAATAAGTGATAGTAGCACTTTGGTTGCTTGATGTAAAGTTGCATGTAGCATGTGTCCATGCAAGCCAAGGGTGAAGGAAGAACACCAGTAACCCAGTGCTTTGACTTAGAGGTTAAAGAATCCCTGAGAGGGAGTGGAGTTCATCCACTATGAATGTTGTGGTAAGTCTCCCCTTGACCAAGAAGGTCAAGATGCAATATGAGTTATGGTAGATCGCCTTACCTAGATGACATGGGAAAGAAAGGGGTGTTGTCAAGGGACAGATTCTGTTGAACTACATAAGAGGGAGAGATGGTTCAACTACACCATGATCTGAGTTCAAAAGTTCTTGAGTAGGATCTAAAAGTTCACTTCCATGAAGTGGAAGTAGATACACGAAGAACTCGATGATAGTTTAGTTTACCACCCCATACTAATGGTTAGTATGATACAGACTAGAGGGTCTGATAAGAACATGTGTGCTCATTCAGGGTGATACATGGAGACAGTTCTTAAGATGTGATGTTAACTACCATAGTCTTTATCAGGATGAAAGAAATTCTAGAAGGAGGTTGTGTCGGTCACCACTTCATTAAAATGATGTTGGTGAAGGAGGCCTCGTGAAGGTCAGAAAAGAACCACAATGTGTGCAGATGAAGTCGCTTTGATCGTGCAATGGCTGAGAGAGAGCCCAGTGGTGACATGAGTCACGAGCTGATGCAAAGCAGACTGACATACAGTTCATTATGGGAGAATATGTGATGTGAAAATCTGACCCCTCTAAGCTACAACTGAGAAAGCTGGGTCCCCGATATATGGGTCCATTTGAGATGGATTGGTGGAGATGGTTGTGTTTAGCCTTACCCCTCAGGATAACATGAGGCATAATGTGCTCCATGAGTTTGATCTAGAGCACTATGTGAGGTACCCAAGCCATGTGCTGAGCCCTGAACATATTCAGCTTTTAAGAGGCTGAAATGTCCTGAGTCACCTATGAGGGTATGATATACCAAGGTAAGAAAGAACTTAGATGGAAGAATATGAGATGATGAAGGTTCTTGGGAAGCACTATTGAAAGGGTAAGGCCACATGGGAGCCATGATGGACATAGGAAAGGCTTATCCTGTTTTGTTTGTTTTCTTGGCGGAATTTTGAGGGCAAAATTCCTATAAGAGGGGAAGGATGTTACAACCTCAATTTTGCATGTGTTTCCATAATTGAAATGTAATGATTTGTGAATATGGACTTAATTAAAAAGGTGGTATGCTTTGATTCAAAGAATGGATTTATTTGCAAATCTCCCTTTTGAGAGGAATTTCGTGGTCCCTATTAATATATTAATCCAATAATGGATGTAAAAGAGAAGAAAAGAAGAAAAGTCCAAATTATGGAAAAAGATAAAAGATAATGGATATTTAGCAAAGTATTCATGAGAAATACTTGGAAATATCTAGAAAGTGGTACTAATGGCCACAATTGAGTAAAATTCATTTACATATGGTTTCTAATAAAAGGAATGTGAAAACAGGAAAAGAAAATGTAAGATAGAGAGAAATCTTTGAAAAGAAATATCTTAAGGAATAAGAAATAAAGGATAAAAGTGAAGGTAAAGGAATATCCCCTGAGATGGGATTTCATGCCTTTAAGGTTCCTTGAGATTCAAGAAACTCAGAATAATAATTTAATAGCAAGGGAAAGAGAAAATATGTGAGATATATATATAATTAAGTGATATCTTGCACCTAAAAAAAAGGCACGTTTTCCTTAAGATAATGAGCCCAATTTTGGTAGAGAGGTAGATAAAGTTATTATTAACTTTCCCTCAACATTTGGGTTTAATTGGATACTCGGTTTGGGAGTTATGGCTTTTACAAAATTCCCTAAAGTGTTGTGATTATCATAAATGTCACAATTATTTCTATATCTTGTTGGGCGCGTGGCATGACAGCCGTTGGATCTGAGATCCAACGGTGGCTGCATTCTCTTCTACCTCGAGTAGGAAAAGGAAGGGGGAATAGTAATGTGAGTTATGTGGATCCAATTTCCTCTCCACACAGTTAATGTGCGAACTAGGAAACTTTTCCTTTGGCTTTGGGAGCCTTTTCCGCATCTAACTGACCCAAGTTTTGGGGCTTACCATGGTCTAGGCGAGATTCCCCGAAATCAGGGGGAAAACACAGGGTTTGTCCTCTATATATGGAGGTGGCCTCGCACCCTGTGCGTTACCTCTGTGTACCCCATCGAGTTCGCGAAGGGGGACCCAATCATCCGAAGCAACCAATTCCATGGAGGGCGCTCGACCTACTCCATGAACGGCCATGTACCTTGCCAGAGGAGAGCTTCTCCGTCCCAATGATCCAGGCTAGAAGAAAGCCAACCAAGACCATGGTTGACTTCGACAGGGTGCGGAGGAGGTGTATCCTCCTTCACCGGCGGCTGAGGGAGCAATATGCTCTAGGTAACTCTCTAGTTGACCAACCAGGAACCTGGATCGCGAACTGGATCGCGCGCTTGAAGATGACCATGGGGAGAATTACTCCCCTACCCTTGCGTCCCTATTAAGAGGGATGTCCTTCATGGTAATCTCACAATTAACAAGCACATTTACCTCCGATTTTCTTTTAATCCAATAAACCCACGTGGTCATTTCTGATTGGTCAAAAAAGGAGTTATTTTTTAAAATATGTATCTAATGATAGAAATATCAGATGAAGGTGATCCATCATGAAAGTTGATCAGAAAAACGTGAAGAATCCAATAAAAATATAATTGGAACCTGGTATTTCTTGAAATTTAAACAGTACAACAAGTTATCCCCTTTGATGTATTAAATTATGGTAAAACCCTAATTTGATATGGAACTCGGATTTAATGACTCTTTTGGGTTAATTTGGTTTGGAACCCTAATTATGAGAAATACTAACCTATTAAGAATAAAAGGGAGAGTTAATTTTGAAAAAAGTAGTTTCATGCTTGTTTTAGGGTTTATGTACATAATTATGTTTAGAAACCCTAATTTGAGAAAATATGGATTTTAATGGGTTAAATCTGAAAATATAATCATAGAACTGAGTTTTCATGATATAATACCCTCAAGTGGGTGATTAGGGTGTTCTAATGGATAAATGAGGAATTAATAGTAAATGGAATATAATTATGAATTAAATCCTGATAAAGTATGAGTTGTCAATTTGAAGGAAACTAAAGGTGGTAATTGAGTCTAATGATCTTGAAGTAACTTAAAAGCAATAAAGATGATAGTTTTAGTATAAAAGAAAAATAATGGACTTTAACTGTGCCTATGATGTTGAAATTAGGGTTTGTGAAATAAGAGGGCATTAAATGTGATAAAAGTATTATGGAGGCTAAAACCCTAATAAAACCCTAAAGTGGCCTAGAAAGCTTAAGGTGGAATCCAAGTCTAGCTTTAGAATGTTTTGGGATAAACTATAACACTTGGATGTCATGCATTAATTTCAAGATATTGTTGATTGCTTGTTGCTTGTTCTTTATCCTTATTACTTGGACAATCAAGTTGCTCTGGATTAGGTATGTGGTTAATTATGAATAACTGCCTTAGTTTCCTAAGGATTTTCCGAATGTTTCCTCACATTAAATGCAATCTAAATAGTTGGATGTTCATACTTGCAAAATCTTAAAGTCACTATGATTATCACATTAATAATAGAAGTATGTATTCTCACACCTACATGCTACCCTGATGGATGATGCCAAAGGTCAGACCCAGATGGGTAGACCAATGGGCACCATGAGTGGTGACCCCAGGCACCAAGCTAGGGAATGAGAAGGTGGCCTATGATATTGCATGACTAGTGGGCACCATGAGTGGTGACCCCCAGGCACCAATCTCAAGATTGAGAAGGTGGCCTTAAGTCATTGGCAAAAGACACCCTAAGGTGGGTATGCCAGGGTTAGGGCAAAAGTGGTGGAGAATGTCATACTAAAAAGTGTAAATTGACTTGTTAATTAACTTGATTGTGATAATTAGATTGTATGTGCAAACTTTTGGTTGTCCCCACATACCAGTATATTTTGATATGCTGACCGATGTTTTGTTTGTCGGCGTTTTAGGTACAAGTTTGAAAAGCACAAACAGTAAAGTGACACATCGTGAAAATAAGAAGTAAAGTACAAGGAGGATTATATAGAATAATTCAAGTGGTGGATAGATAGTTTTCCAAAGTTTTTAAAAGGTATGCAAAATTTTATTTTATACCAGTTTTTAGTTTAGTTGGTAAAATTTGTTAATTGTTATTGATTATTTGTCGAACCTTTGATCCGGGTTATTGGATAACGGCTCTGACCTTTCGGTCTCCCTTAATTGGGGGTTACCGGGAGGCGGGGTCGTTACATCTTATATCCTTGACAGATACACCTCGATTATCTATGTGATGAGTTGGTCATGTGATGAGACAACTATCTAGATAAATATGAGGAACCAAATTTTGAGTTATG
Source organism: Alisma plantago-aquatica (assembly GCA_963693085.1). NCBI lineage: Eukaryota > Viridiplantae > Streptophyta > Magnoliopsida > Alismatales > Alismataceae > Alisma > Alisma plantago-aquatica. The sequence goes on along the minus strand of OY856411.1, from coordinate 1,458,828,114 downwards.
GTTTATGGCCATTACATCATAAATGACTTCCATATGAACTATAAGGTATGACCTTGATGGTAGCACCCATTGGGATGAAATCCATAAGTGCAAATGAGTCTTAAGCGTTAAGACACATGGATAACATTTTGAAAAGGATGATGCTTGTTAATTGCAACTTAATGACTAAGAGATTTGACATACGAATACTAAAACCGCATTCCTATGAGGAATAAAACAAGGATGTGTACATGGAACAACCTATAAGGTTTATTAATCCATTAATAAAAATGAAGTCTATAAGTTACAATGAACTAAGCAATGTGATTGATTGAGTACACGCAATTCAGAACTGTGATCTTTATTTTGACAATATAGTCAAAAGGTTTGACTGATATGTCAAAGATAAAGAGAGATATGTGATTTAGTGGGAGCGTATTCACATTCCACATGTTGATGTGAAATGGAAATGTTCTAGAATATAAATCCAAAGTGGAAATTATCTTTAAGGAAGATAGAGACTTTTCCTATGTGATAGGAATAGAGATCTATAAAGATAGTTCTAAAAAAACCTCTTGACCTGAAAAGAGTGAGCATACATTGGAAATCTACACTGAAGGGTTCAGTGTGCATAGATTCAGTGGGAGAAAACTTGTCCATGTTACATGGAGTTGGTATCCCAAGGCCAAGTGTCCAATTCTTATGAAGAATGGGAACACTAAGAATAGATATGGATCTATCATGTATGTAATCATCCCATTATCTTGCATGTATGGACATAGCAAGAATAAAATGCATTCATCATCTTGTATGTAGGACATGACAATATGATGTGCTCATCCTGATAACTCGTATGTGGGACATGATGAGTGGATGTCTGTCTAGTTCCAGTAAGGGTTACTGGAATACCATGTGAACTTGATAAGTACTTGAGAAGTACCAGTTGTATGGAAATAAGGAAGGGTTCACTGTAAAGAGTTACACTGATGCGAACTTCCGAAAAGGACATAAATTAATCACAATATATATATATATATATATGAGATATATATAAAAGTGAATGTTTGTTGATAAATGGAAACGTTCCAATAAAAGGAAAGGCCGAGTATCCATGTGTTAGAGAACATTAGTGGATACTATATGGATCTGGAAGTTCATGAGATGAACTTATAGATATTCCGGTCATTGATGACAAGTAACGAGTACTTGGTCATGCAATGTGGCTAAAGCTTAGCAAAGGACTACTCGATCGCATATTATGGCAACTCCATCTCATTCGTGTGACGTACAGTGAAGAGATGAGAGATATGTAGTTGATACCGACTTTGGCAAGGTGTTGCCATAACTCACTATGCTAGCACTAGAGCACAGTAACATGTGGGACATGTTTGAAGATCACTAAGAATATGATTCAAGGGTGATTGGCTCGCAATGCAAGTGGGAGTCTGTTGGTATGTATGCCCTGAGAGCCAATCATGGGATGATTGGTGGGATACATTAAGATTGATTTTGATAAAGATCAAAGGCAAACTTCCAATTCTTTCTGGTTCAGTCATATGAGATAATGATAGAACAGATTGAATGTCTAGAGAATGACAGTATTCAATGACATATGCTTTTAGGTTAAGACCCTGAACGATGAGATCATACAGATGCTAAGAGTTTGTACATTCTTATTGTATCCCTAGTCGGATGTCATTGTGGAAGGTAGATAGACAACAATGACACACAAGACTAGATTGTGGTGTTGGTTGATGATAGAATCTCGTTAGTCATGATATGGAGATATCAAACCAAACACATAGGTACTTGTTAGAGAACAAGTTTACCAGACAGACCCACCGTGAGTTTGACACATGAAACCATGACATGGTAGTCATAGTCAATTCTCACAATGATGGTGGTGAGTGTGATTCTTAGACTTGAAATCACTACACTCAACACATGTCATTGGGTACACTTTGACATCATTAAACGCAGTCCTGAAACATGGGTTGTTATAAAGCTGATGATTGGGTGGCTTTGACACATGGGGCTTTTGAGGAGTGAGTGATAGATATGTGATTTGTCCCTCCTAAGGGAGTTTGATATCCATGGCCACTTGATGAGTAGGATTGAGATAGGCATGCACACACATGTATGAATCAGTATGTGATATTGATGTCATACATAACTCCTCCAATATACTCTGAGATTAAGAAAGTGAATGAACATTGACAGGATGACTGTTCCATGCCTTGAGTTCATTCAGGATATTAGTGACAAATGAATTATACATTCACTGTAACACCATTCATGGATTGTAGGATTGAAAGTTGTTCTCCAACTTTCTATTTCACTTGGGTAGCACTAATGTGTGACTAGGCACCGCTCTTTGCTTGTGAAGTCATAAGTGTTATGGACTTTCACTGTCAACGTGAAATGGACCTACATGGTCACACACATAGGATTTAACCTGGAAGAGGAGTTTATCCACAAACGATGTTTAGATTGATTACTAAAGGAGTTTAGTAGTTCAATTAAACAATCAATCAATTGATAGCTCAATATCATAGTGTTCAGGGTGTTGGACCGATTGAATAGAGTATCGGATTGATTGGAACTACAATTGACTGATTTTACATAGTCTGCTGCCCCCAACCGATCAGCTCATGGGATGAACCGATCGGCTCAGGTTGCTGAACTGATCAACTCATGTGATGAACCGATCGGCTCAGGATAGGGTGAACTGACCGGTTCAAGGGTTGAACTGATCGGCTCAACGACCAACCGATATCGTTTGGAAAGTCAGAAGACTATTTTGCAAATACAATTTGTTTCACTTGTACAAATTCGATTTGGACAAGGATTAATATTTGATTAATCAGAAACAAATATGAAAGTCAATTTGAGTTGGATCAGGACCACGAACCGATCGACTCAGAAGTGAATTGATCATCTCAGGTGCCCCAACCGATCGGTTGAGGTGTGAACCGATCGGTTCATCTCCCCAACTAACCATTTCATGTATGGAATGATCAGCTCATGTGGCAAAGTTGGTTGTTTTTGTGGAAAACCTCGAACCCTTCTACTCCTGCTTTAATCTCACATTGTCCGGGATGGAGAACCCTATCCCATGACCCTCCTATATATATAGGGGTAGTGGGGGCTTCTCAGAATAACAACTCAGAGACCAGTTGCTCTGTAAAGTTGTCGTTCTCTCTGGTTGTAGTAACTGAGAGAGAGCCCGAGCAAGTGCTACCCGACAAGGAAGGCACAACAAGGGAAAGACAACTGCAGAAAAGCAACTGGTTGTAGGAGAGTGTGTCAGTGACTAGTACGTCGACAGGAGGGTGTGACTCCTTCCGATTCCTTGTGGGACAAGGAGATCAGAGTTCCAGGTGGTCTGTGTAGACTACTTCAGAGGTGAGAGACTTCTACCGCTCGGAGGACAACCGTCAATCCCAACAGTCCCGGTGAGAACATGAGCTTTACAAACACCGTCCAAGATCGGAGGTGAAGACCGCGCAAGCCACGAGGTAACGTCGTCGAGCAAGCCTCGGGACAAGGTATGCCTCTACAAACCATCCTTCCTATTGTATAGACATTGATGCAATTCCTTTATTCTAGGTTTGGGAGAAGAAATTTTTTTGTTTCCGTTGCCTTCTATGTCTCCCCTAAAACCCAACAGATAGTTTGAATACAAAAATTTTAGAGTTCTCATCTTTAGGTGTAATTGGGTTGATAATAATAAAGGAGTTGTAGTATATGAATTGGATTTCACATTAGTTAATTTTGAAAATACAAGCAAGAAAGGTGAATCATTCATAAGGCATCATATGTGAAGCAAGTAATCTACATTGATGATCCTACAAATGAAAAATAGTTTGTTATTCTTCATGGGAAGAGGCAGTTCATTGCAGATCTTATAGATGAAGAAGAGTAATATGACAAGCGTGATGACTTCAATCCATTCTCGGTTGGCTTTCCCACATTAAACACTAACTTACATACATGTGGAGATCATATAGAAGAAATATTAACTGATGAAAGAACCAACCAATACTAGAAGCATGTATTTTATTTTTAAAATGCTAGATGTACATTTTATATTCTTTAATATGGCTATATATGTTTCATATTCTACATGTATATTTTACATTCTTTATCACCAATATTTCATTATTTGACTACTTTTGATATGACGTTTTGTAGACGGTGACTAACCGTGAGGATGATCCCCGTGACAATGTGCACCATGAGGATGAGTTTGGTCTAAGTTGTATTATTCTATTACATATATGTGCACTTTACATTATCTATCATAGTTAAATAAGTTACATTTTTTATTACTTGTATGTGTCTCTTGACAATTTTAGGATGAGCATCTTGAGGATGTGCACCCCGAGGATCTTGTTGGGTCTGCTGAGGAGCAGTGTGATCGTGCACATAAAAGAGGCATCACCGTGATGAATAAGTTAGTAGCGCAATGGGATACAAAACTAAAGCTTGTCGTTGACTTTGATGATGTAGGAAATCTTATTGGAAAGAATCAAAGTACTTTCATGCAATATCTAGGTGTTGTTACTCATAGAAAAGTGGATATAATAATATTATCTTAGCATAAATTTGATCCTTCCATGAAAGACTACATATTGAATGACATAGCTATGAGATATTATGATTTTTAAAGATATTCATAATTCTATTTTTAAAAATTTGCCATTAACTATATGAACTTTTGCAGAGAATCTTTGACCTTAATGAAAAGTTACATCGTAAAAAGATGTTGCAACACTGTGGGATTATATTAAGGAATTATAGGACAAATCTGACAAGAGAATACATAATGAATGACTAAAGGAAGAAGTCTTCCATTGAGCAATGGTTCTATCTTCACTTGAAGGTGTGCTAAGCATTTGCTGCTTCAAGAGAAACTAAGGAATTCAAGGTATTAAGCCCCCTCATTTGGAATACATTCTTATGAATTCAATGTATTACATAGTTACACATATGTATTTGGATTAACCATGCTTCACTCGATACTTTAAAAAAAGTGCAAAGAATGTCATGACCAAAACTTTGGTCTGGGTGGCTATACAAGGCATCGTCGACAGAGAGTGAAAGTGTCTTCTTCTGAGCAACCTACTCCTAGGTCTACTGAGTATTCTACTACTCATGCACATTTACTTTGCCATAAGAAGTGGATAGATGCAAGGACAAACTGATCTCGAGAAATACTCAACAACACAACCGTTGAGGTGGCTATAAAATGGTAAAATTAAACTTTTAGAGAGAATGCTCATTTTTAAATAAGATTTTTATATTAACGAACCAATTACTATTGTTTTTCTTAGCAGAAGTTCTACGAGAAATGAAAATAAGGCAAGTTCATCCCTGAGGGCGAAAGTGATGAATTGACGATTGCTCTGGATACTCTATAGCATATTGCTGTGTTAGGAGTATTGGGGCTGTGTTAGTATAAGATCCCTTTTTAGGTCTATAGAGTATACACAAAAATCTGTCAAGAAAGGAGGATTGTCACAAAGCAGGTACAAGATATGATTGCAAAAAGAATAGAGTAAGCAACGAGACAGTTTTAGGCTTCTCATTCTCAACCTCCTCAGACAGTACCTATGCCACCCCACTCTTCTTACGAGGTGGACTCTACTATGATAAAAGTGGTTGGGAGTAATCCCATGGACCCATAAGATGACACACCTGATCTAAGCTTTTTTTATGATATAATAGTCTTTCAGGTGAATGTATAATATGTTTGTGTTTAGGTATATATAATACTATATACAACTCTTTAGGGGTTGATTCCATGCCATCTTACGTTATTAGAACCTGACTTTTATGTCGCTGCACTGGGTGACGCTTACACACCCCTTTCGGGTGACATGATTCATGATTCTCCAATGCCCACTGATGTGGTTCATGTGTATCAAGTTTGTCTACAACACTCTGAAATAGACACCACTTCCATTTGGCCTCCCCAAGTACAATACGATAAGTGATGCAGAAGGCAGTGTGGTTGTGTGCCCCAAAAACAAAAAGTATCTATTTGGATGTATGCTAAATTTTTACATTTATATTTGTGATTCTTTTCTACTTGTGTATATAATTGGTAGTTGATATGAGAATATATGCAGATCACAACACTTAAGAAACCCCCTCTAGTTCGTCCTCCAGTTCCTCCTCTAAATATTTAACTACCTGCTTGGATTGCAAAGGACATATTTGACTTTCTAGGTCCTAAGTGCAGTGGGTGACACTATGGCTAAGCAACTTAGAAGAATGATTGACTATGACAGTCTATATTAAGGAGGACGTTGTAGGTCAAGCTCACGATACTAGTGTATTCTTGCCAAATTTTTTTGGAGCTATCTATTTATAGTTGGTTGAATACAATTGTGATAGAACTTTGGTTATGATATGATCTTATGGCTAAATACGTCATTCTATATATGTGAAAATATATGTTGATATGTTTTCTTATATATTAATGCATATATATATATATATATATATATATATATCTTACAGTTACTTAAAAGGATGTGTGTACAATTAGCACTAATCAATGTGGCATTTCTAGTTTCGTCATTGATTAGCCACGTAGGTAAATATCCAAAATATGTTAGCGATTACTATTCCATCACATTTAAATATTTTGGTAATGCGAGAAAGAGCGTGATTATAGCTCCTTTCAATGTTGGATAAGTTTCAGACACCTTGCTTATAAATTTCACTTTCAAATAATATTTTAGTGTGAAATTTGAGTTCTTTTATTGCCTTTTTTTACTCAGTAATAAGCACTCAGAGTTGTTGGTGATTATTCTCAAGACACTAAGTGTATATTATCTAGATCCTTCTGGTGACAAAATAGAGAGTGGGGGACATACCATGAAAATGACATTATTTTTGTGAGAAATTTTTTATATCTGTCAATGTATATTAATGCCTAGATCATTGCAAGACTATTTATGTATTCAATTAGGTACAAAAGAATTCAAAATAGCTAGATGAAAGGTAGATAAAAAAGGAAATTATCAAGTTGGAAGAATGATGAAGTAGTTACCCACTCCAATGCATATATAAGCCAACTATGCTTACTTTTATTTATTAATGTTTCACATAACTGTATATTTACAATGTCTTATACAAAATAATAATTTGGCATGCAGATACTACATGAAGTGGTATATGGATGTAATTGTCAGACAGGAGGCACTAAGCATCCAATGTATATAAAATGTAATCTATATAGTCTTGATCATCATAAGCAAATAATCTCATTTGATAACATAAAAAAATCAATTCAAACTCTTGAATCATGTCATTCTCTTTACAACTATTTGACACAAAAAAGTCTTGTACAAATAAAGATCTAGATGAGATATGAGAAGAGTGGACACATTCCTTTGTTAAAGGAGTCGATTTTAAATTTTGATTGAGATAAAATATGAGTTTTTTAAGCCGTAATGTCATTATTTCTATATACATATGATGGTTATGCCTTTTATAACTTTAAATTTGATAGAAGTGAATTGTTGATGTATGATTGATGTGTATATATATGCATGTATGTGAATGAATGTGAAGAGGAATGAATACAATGAGAACTGTATTTGTACATGTCACGAGAATAAAATTGGAGAATGAATTGTATGTTTATTTCTGAATTGTGTATGTGCATGAGAATGGAAGTAGGTATTGAAGAGAATAAAATCGAAGAATGGAAATGTATGTGGGTGGATGAATTTTGTGTGTGTTTGTAATTGCATATTTTACAGATATGTTGTCCTATTGTTCAGCTGAACACAGGAGGGAACCTACAGTCCTAATGAACTGCATGTTCTACATCCTATTGAACAGACGCACAACATATCTGCAAACCTGTTATAAAAGAAAAATACACATGAAAGCGGTAGTTGTTATAAAAAATTGACGCAGTAAATCTATGGCGACAATTTTCTTACAAAACTGATGACACAACTATTTTAGAATGGTCGTGCCACCCAACACGGCTATTCTACCTAGCCCCACAACACGATCATGCTACCCAACATAAACATGCTTCCAAGCCGTGATATGTCGGTTCATCAATAAGAAATCAAGGACGTAACTATCATATAGCGCTGGGGTTTTGTGCGGAACGGACGACACAAAGCAATACCGCTTGATTTCTATTTTCATTACAATCTAATTGACTATGTGTTGTCGATTTTCTATTTTTTCCGAAACTGACATAGAATGTCTTGAACTGTAACTGTAGTGTCGTCTGCTTAAGCGTCGGTACAAAACTATAATTAGTATCTCAAAATATCTTACCGTATATGAAAAGGTTAGTGGGAACAGTTGCATGTATTTTTATCCTTAGTATTGTGAGTTACTAATTGAGCCATGTGTATTCTAATAAAGTTCAATGTACGATACATTGGAAATTGACTCCTACCATTATCTTCACATGAGTCCTTTTGCAGTTGCTAGGATTGAGAGTGTGGCGCAACTAAGGTCGGAGGAGGTGGATAGCTTGGTTAATCTGACATGATAAGGATCCACACAATATTGTTGTCGTCCCCCAAAATAGTTATCGTTCCTTGATGTCATAATTTGTTCTTCTATTCTTTTCACCTTTTTTTTTCCTTTCGCTAGAAAGTCGTTTGGTAAAGTAAATCATGTTTTGAAATTGTGCATTGCATGAGATATTTTTGTGGACAAAAAATATTATCAGGTTCAAGTTGCGGTATCAATTAAAGTTGCGCCGAGCTTTTCGAAGAAAATAAATTGCGCCAACTATTCACATTGATGCGCATCCATTGCTGTATTTTATCTTGACGGGGGAGTAATAGTAGGACTACGGCAGTGTTTCTTGTGCCCATCACTTTCATGGAAACGAACCGGCCAAATGGAAGATACTCGGATTGGCCACCACACCGCTCAGACCAACCAACGCCGGGAAAGTGAGAGTAGCTCTGGATTGCGATTCGATGGTCGTACGAAAACCCACGCGGCCACGCCTTCATGTGCCCCAATCTGCTGATCTGCCGCATGTGATGTGGTTGGGCTAGTATAGGTGGATATATATAGTTTGTCAGATTAGAAAAAACACGGGCAACACGGATGCAAGGAATCTGATACTCAAGCTCAACCGCAGCTGCCTCCCTCTTTCTCTCTCTCCATCTCCCGCTTCAGAAAAAACGTTTAGAAAACTAGGTCATATACGCAGAAAAGAAGAAGATCTGCTGCACTCAATCACGGTAGTTGAAAAGGAATAAAGAATAGAAGGTTTTTTTTGCTGCCACTATATAGTCTTATAATTTCTTTCTTCCTCCCCGCAGTTTCGCTGCAGAAACCAGATTCCGTGGTGAAACTATTGTTTAAACGGTTGGTTGAGAAACTGCATATGCTTCCGACGTGCATGGCTCCTTTCTTTATTACGGTCGGCCTGCTGCTGCGCGTAAACAATAATTATACATGCCTGCGGCCAGATGGGCCTCGCTCACATACACACGCTATATCATCTGCATGAATATCTGCGGTGGTGTACGAGAGGTGGTGGGAGGTTTTGTAGTTTGTTTATTGCGGTCATTAAGCCGTGGTGGGGTACATTGGTTTGTTTAATTAATTATGGGTTGGGAGTGGGAAGAGTTGGAGTGGAGGATTGATATGGACTTATTATGTCTGTGTGCAGAGGTCAGAGGACAGAACCCAGCTAGCCGTAGCCATCTAGCTAGGGTTATATCTCCATCCGTTTCCACACACTAATTGCTCGTTGTGGGAGTACTCATCAACGTTCAGTGATACCAACATGATTTGTTTGAGAATCTTTGCTCCTTGTGCTGACCAAGGTTTTAGTAGCCATTATAGCAATCAAGTGGGGAACCCCCACGGCAGCTTGGACAGTCGAGGCACCTGCTCGTATGACGAGTCTTACAGTGCTTTTATTTATTATTGTTTTGCAATTAATTTAGAGTTACACTACCCATAGCAACATTTCCACCCGCCCACCCACCCACCCGTTATATTGGTTTTTTTTTCTGATCCAACAGTTTTCCACCGAATTAATTAGGCGTAAAAGCCGGAAAGTCATTCTCCCTCCATATTTTAATTAATTCCATTCTTTTCTAGCAACTCCTCTCTCCTCCGGGACATTCCACCCCACCAGCGCACTAGTACAGTACATTCACCTATAATTTTTCTCCGTCGAGTATTTTCTAACACCGACGTACAGTACCAGAGCTCAGTCGTGTCACTCTATTTTTAAATGTTCTGGCCTATCGCGCGGGTGCTGTATTTTAAATGAGTGTGTTTAATATTGTAGTTTTTGACATGTATTTTACTACTACTATATTTGTAAATGCTAATGTACTGCAAAATATACTTTCACTTTAAAGAAGAATCATCATCGTTTATCAATACTATACAGATACGTGTAAAATGTGTTGTTAGTACTGTGCGTCTCATACGATACATGTTATACTGAACAATATGTACAATACTCATAATATAATTTATAAATATTTTAATAAAAATATTAGTAATGTATGTGTCGTACTGTACATCTTGTATACTTGAAATGTGTGTTATAAATGATAGTGATTATTCATGAGAAAAGTGTCAACAAATGTATGTACAGTATGTGCGTTTACGGTACATGACGTGCGTTTAAAGTACGTGAACAACGTTCCACGCACTAATTGCTCGTTGTGGGAGTAGTGATCTCAGACCAACATGATTTGTTTGAGAATCTTTGCTCCTTGTGCTGACCAAGGTTTTAGTAGCCATTATAGCAATCAAGTGGGGAAGCCCCACGGCAGCTTGGACAGTCGAGGCACCTGCTCGTATGACGAGTCTTACAGATCAGTGCTTTTGTTTATTATTGTTTTGCCATTAAATTTGAAGCGTATTTATTGTTGGGAATTTTAATGGGGTGTGTGGAGCGGGAAGGGAGAACTGGAAAACAGCTAATAGTGTGTGATTTTCATCAACAATATTGTGTTTTCGCTGAAGAAGGCGCTAACTCTAAAATCTCCCCATCCTCGTCGTGCACAACCATCTCTGCCAAAGTGCCTAATTATGCCCAACTTTCCTTCAACGAATTTACTATCATCTAGATCTAGTTGTTTTTGCGTATGACTCTAACTCCACCATCACCCATGTTGCCTAATGTGATAGTTCCACTTTCAGTTTAACCAATACCATGATTCCCATTGTCTTCTAACTTAATCATAGTATACTGCATTCGTCTATCGAGTTATAGCACATGGCAAGGACTTGGTGACTTGTAGTAATGGCGGTTTCATGTTGGCTTATAAATGTGTTCGATTATTTGCCATCGCCTACGGGTCATTCCTCGATCTTATTTACATCATCATCGACAACAGGCATTGGTCTCCTTTGCAGTAGTCATGATTCAATATTGTAGCAGTCGCAAATTCGAAAGAGCACGAAAGCTTTTGTTCTCTCTTCAATGTCCTTCACTCATCTAGGTTATTGAATAAGGAAAAAAATCAATTTGATAACTTTGACAAAGATAATTTCAGATATATCACTTTGGGGAAAACAGTTCCCAACATAGTCCACTTTACACATCATGCGGCAAATGTGAAAGAGTCACTTTATGTGGCAGTTTTTTTTTTGTTTTTTTTTGTCTTTGTTATTTCATTTCATCATGATGTGGTGTATTTCTTTGCTGTACCTAAAAAGTGTCACCCACATTCACATTTTAACGCTAAAGTAGACTATGTCGAGAATTAATTTCGCGGTGGTGTTGTACCCATAATTCTTTTAGTCAACGTGCACCGTATAAGGTCTTTTTCATATTTAATAACACCCACTATAACAATGGGGACCTTTACTCATCCATCCATCATTTTATCTATAATGTTGTATATCAAAACAAATAGTGCGGCGTCTTTAAATTTTCAACACCTTGACCGCATGCTTGATGTTGAAATTAAAAACCTCGTCTTAGTGGAGGTCCCAATTTAAACACTGGAAGCTAGGTCAAGAAGAAGAGAATCAGAGGAAGTCAGATGGAAATAAGAGTAGTACATGCAAATGAACAATAAACAAATTTCAAAAACGAATGAAAACCTTGAGCTTGAAATTTTTTATGGTTGATTAATTATCTTTTAGAGACTAGATCTGACCTAGCTCATAGGTTAGAAGCTAGAAGTCTGAGAACTAGGTATAGACTGGTGTCTGGAATACAATAGATCCCAAAGTGTGGTGGTATGTGACTTATATTGTTTGGAGGTGATCGACATAGCAGGAACAAAAACTTCAAACATATGATGCATGTGTGTTTTGAATATCTACAATAGTCTACACCTTGTTCTCACCCTTTTCACTAGGTGTCATGGTACTAGACTCTATTCTATGTTTGGGAGATTCGTTACGATGATTTGATTTTGTTTCCACTCCTCCATAAATTATGAATTTTTGTGATCAAAACTATATTTTTCTTGTTAATATCCTCCGTCATTTTCCTTCCCTTCGACCAATGTGAAATAAATCACATGACTTCCTTCTTGATCACATCCTAGAATGTTTGGTACAAGATATCCTTCATGTCGTCCGTCCCTGAAACCTTATTTAGGTGCATTTGAGATAGTGTAGCACACACATCCTCATCCCTAGGAATCTCCTCAAACATAGCAACCTCCTCTCCTGACACAACATTGAACATATGCAACAAGGCTATATCCAAATCTTTTGGATGTGACATTATGAACAACTCAACTAAATGTCCCACAACAGTCTACTTAAAATCCTCTGGCTTTGTCACCCATCAGTTTGCATTAGTTAGACTTGAAATTGTGTTCCTCTTCATACTTTGTCTAGCTCTATGATGGAAGTACTTTGTATTTTTCTCCACATCTCCCATCTCACTTGCTCTGGACCAAGCATGCCAATAAGTTTATTCGAGCTTCTATTGTCCATGTAGCTCCCTACAAAGTTACATTGGCAAAGAATGAAGTCATCGACAGGTAGATCATGAGCTTCTTTTGACCTCACATCCATCTCCTTAATCATATTCTTGATATTTCCAAACTTATTTTCCGCCCATGCTGAAAGTTTTTCTTCACATGCTTTAGTATGGTCCTATGGACTCTATAACCCTGTCCCCTTCATACCTATTCAATCACAGTGTGACACTCAAGTAAAGACAACCACATTGGTTCAAATTTCAACCTACCATCATCTAGGTGTCTCTGTAGTGGGTGTTCCTTCTAAATCATAATAGGAGCATGATCTGAATACCATATAGGGAAGTGAATAACATTTCAAACCTAAAATTAATTGTGCCACTCTTGATTTGATAGGAAACTACCCAATGACTCCCATACAACATTGTCCTTCCTCTTACCCCTTCGCCATGTGAAACCCAACCCTTTGCAACCCAAATCTTTCAACTGAAACATGTCAATAGCCTCCCTAAAGTTCCCTATTTGCCATTCAGCTTTGGTCTAGCCCCCATTCTTCTTTGTGTCACGCATAATCTCATTGAAGTCTCTCCCTCAAATATCTAGCAAAGAAGAAGATGTACATACCTTATGCATGGGATCCCATGTTTGCCTCCTCTCTCCTACTATTTCCTAGCCATACAGCCCCATAAAACAAAAACCCCTCTTATCCTACCTCTCCCACCTCCACATAAATATGATAATATGAAAAAGAGTCTATATAACCCTCCCTCCACCATAGACCAAAACCAACTGACTTTCCAATACGACTCACTCCAAAATCTCCATCAAAACCACAACTTCTCCTAATTTTCTCTAATTCTGCACTGCCACCTCATGCATTTCCCTTCAACACCTAGACATGAGGTAAGGAACCAGTCCATGGGTGCCCAACCCTTGGATGTTCCAACAAAGGATTTTCATTATTGTTTGAGGTGTGGACCATGCCACCACCCACAACTTGTTGGAGGACATCAATCTCCATGTCTTTCATGTATACAACCTACCTGCTAAACCTCTTCTCCCCTGATTTCTTATATCACTACCAAAACCATCCCCACTATCTTTTATATCAACCTACCTCATGCCTCTATGTATCTAGCTTACGATCTTCTTGCATCTGTACCCTGTATTACCCCTACTTCCTCAAAAAAACATGGCCTATTGAGCACTTGGTTGATGTTGTTGCATCTCCGAACCCTCCTTCATGGCAGCACTACCCAGGTTGAAATCACTCCCACCTTCTTGGATGGCAACCATGAATAGTACCCCAATTTCACACTCATCCCATCTTGATGTGGATACAAGTCTTATAATTCTTCAACATGTTCATCCGCCTCCTAATCTCTAGAGGGAGGGGACTCATGGTTCCAACTTTACTTCAGAGCAATCCCCTTGCAATAGATTTGTAGGTGTTTAAATAATGATTTAATTGTTTTGTTTTCATCAAGATAGAAAACTTGTTGAAGGTGAGTCAACTTGTTAGTGTTGACTCTAGGTCAATGTTGACTCAAGGTCTAAATTGACTAAACCTTATTTTGATGATGATTAAACCATTCCACTTATTTTTGCCTAATGCTTCTACTTGAGTGATTTTAGATTAGGTATAGAGACACTCGAAAATGGCCCATTTTCTCTTTTTTATCTATAGTAATAAGGCGACGTTCCCTATCACGACCGCCTTCCTTTCTTCGGCATTCATTCGTCTCAAAAGAAAGAGCTAGCGAACCTCACCAATTCCATTCCAATTCTCTCAGACAGAGCAGGATAGCTGCCATCAAGCCTTTAGAGCGAGGGACCTGGTTGATGTTGTTGCATCTCCGAACCCTCCTTCATGGCAGCACTACCCAGGTGGAAATCACTCCCACCTTCTTGGATGGCAACCATGAATAGTACCCCAATTTCACACTCATCCCATCTTGATGTGGATACAAGTCTTATAATTCTTCAACATGTTCATCCGCCTCCTAATCTCCAGAGGGAGGGGACTCAGGGTTCCAACTTTACTTCAGAGCAATCCCCTTGCAATAGATTTGTAGGTGTTTAAATAATGATTTAATTGTTTTTTTTTCATCAAGATAGAAAACTTGTTGAAGGTGAGTCAACTTGTTAGTGTTGACTCTAGGTCAATGTTGACTCAAGGTCTAAATTGACTAAACCTTATTTTGATGATGATTAAACCATTCCACTTATTTGTGCCTAATGCTTCTACTTGAGTGATTTTATATTAGGTATAGAGACACTCGAAATGTCCTAACTTGCGCATCTCAACTTGAAGAAAATACAAGCCAAAATCAATGCAAGTGCACTTTTGTGAAATATAATGTAAATCCATTAGAATCATGTCGTAAATCATTTTTAATGATTGTATTACTTGTAATTAATCTTAGAAAAAATTAGGAGCATTTAAATCAAATATTTAAGCACTTAAATATCATTTTGAAAAATTCATTACATGCACTTTATTGGTCGAATTTTAATCTCGACTGGCCCTTAATGGATTTTGAGAATGATATCAATCGATTGAGTTGTCCATCCACAGAACTCGACAATTAACTCTCTATCCAATACTGATTTAAGTGGATCAGTCGAGTTGCCACCAGGACAAACTCGACCGATGGTTTATACTGCTTTTTTCATATTGTGTGATCGGTCGAGTTATCTTTATTGAAACTCGACTGAATGCACTGTACAGAAAAGTGCAAATAAGTATTTCTAGCCATTAGATTGTTGAAAAACTTGAGAAAAATATCCATTGCAACATCCTAAACAGCTAGTATTCATCCTTAAGTGTTCCCAAAGGTTCTAGGCATCCTCAACTATAAATTGGACTCCATGGGATTCATCCCATGGTTAGCCAAGCACTATGAAGGTCCCTATTCTATAAATGAGTGCACCCTACAATCTCCTCTCTCTCTCTAAGCTTAATCACTTGCATCATCCATTAGAATGAGTAGGATATTTTAAAGAGAGCTAGTCCTACATGTATATCTTATGAGGCTCTCACTTCCTCCACCTTCAAATCTCTCATTTCACATTGAAGATGAAGGTTCTCTCACTTGTCTAAGAGAGGTGAAGAATAAGGGAAGGGGTCCTTTGGTGAAGAGGTTTAAGGCCGAAGACTTGGAGCTAGAGTGGGTAAGCCCTTGGTGAAGGCAGAAGTCTCCTTACTCATGTGGGTAAGTCCTTGGTGAAAGCTTCTCCTTGGCGAATCTAAAGTCAAAGGTAGAAGATCCAAGAAGAGTAGATAATTCCTTCAAGGGTGAAGACTTTTGCAAGAGTGGGTAAGTCCTTGGTTAAGGCAGAAGACTCCTTACAAAGAAGGTAAGTCCTTTAGTAGGTTGAAGACTCTTGGCTTGGATAGGTAAGTCCATTGGAAGGTCATGTATTGTAAGTATTATGATGGAATATAAGAGTACAATTTTTGAGAAATCCTAGAGGTTGACCTCTCTAGGTAGTGGACTGACATACTTCTAGTTTGGAGTATGGAACCACTCTTCATAGCTTGTTAATTGGTACATGTTAAATCTCTCTCATCTTTGCTATTTATGTTTAGTTGCACTCAAACTTCCCATATCAACAACCTTATCTTGTGATTTATCTTGAAGGTCTAATGAATTTTTTTAAAGTGCATTCAACTCTATTCACCCCTCCCCTAGAGAAAATTGCCCATCCTAGCTCTGACAGTTAGGTAAATGGAATACTGACTCAATAGGTTTAATGGGTTTTTTAGGAACTCCTCACTTGAATTAGGTGAAATAATAAAGTCCATCTCTAAGGTTAATTCACATTCCAAAAATATAGTAAACATACAACCTTATTCGAATAGAATGGTCACACAATTCAAAAAAAGTCGGCCAACTTATGAACAACCAGTCTAACTTGTTTGGTCATATTGAGACCAGGTTAGCCCAACCCAACATCCATCAATGTAGATATATCTTGATCCAAGAACTATGATAACTTCTTAGGAATATACAGAACCTATGATGTGAGTTAGAGAAAGGCCAACCAACTCATTCAAACATCCTCAATCCAAACAAATTGATTCTAGTAACTCTATGTGATCATAAGGGTTGTTTTAACCCTAATATATCTCTAGAATATCTAAAAACTAAGATATTACATTTGTTCATATTCAATTGGTTCAAACTGCTTTTATCAACCATAAAGATCCCATTATCTTGATTTAGGGTATTGAATTGATAGCCCTTATATGTGACACCCCGCCATCACACAGACAGAAAGGTGACACGTGAAAACGCACGGAACTCCCATAATCCACATATTTCCAAAAACACGGGTTAATTAAAACCGATTGTGGAAACATATAAAAGAAAGCTTACTACATCCAGATCCTACAAAGAAACATGTTTATAAGAATTACAAGCCTGATATAAGTCCACAGCTATTCAGAAACTAGCTGTCCTGTCAACATATGAGTTCATCACCTGTTTATATGTACATAACAAGCCACATAAGGCCAACGACAGGATGAACAAGAGTACAACAACCATACATCGTGAAACATTATTAAAACACCCCCGAGGACCTGAGAGTACAGGGATGACTCTAGGACTCTACTACAAAACACCAAAACATGTAGCATGTCCATCTCTTGCCTTCTGCTGCTCCTCTTCTTGCTGCTCAGCCACAACCTCGTGACCACCACGTCTAGCACGATCACCTAAAAAGGTTGTAAACCAGTAGGGTGAGACACACAGTCCCAACGAGAAACATAACTCTCCGCTAAAACTATAAAACTCCAGAAAGCTTAAAGCAAGAAAAGTAGACAACTGATATAAGAGGATTATATGAGTAGTGTACTGAGCAAAACTTACTATATTATCCATCTTACAATTACAGGAAGCATGTAACCTAATTTTTCTTTATGGAACATGATTGACAAGATAAGATTTATAAGATCTTATCACAAAACATAAGGAATGTATAAGTAACTGCAAGGTATAACAAAATCAACTACACATGCAAGGTCTCAACCAATGTTTCATATTTGTACTAAGAAATAAACACTATTCGGCTGAATTACGTATTATTATTATTATTATTATTATTATTATTATTATTATTATTATTATTATTATTATTATTATGCCCTAAGGAAGTGAGCTGTACCGCTCAGATCCAACCGACGGTTGCGAAACCCAAATCTGGTTCCATACAAGGTCAATAGAAGAGCCGGACTCCACGACCTCACAACCTTGTAGTCAGTGCACGAGAACCAAAGCAGGACCACAGTCTCATGCTTTAAGTGGCCTCAGCCACAGGGATAGCTCCACAAGCTACCCATAACTCTAGCCCACCTTGTTACAGGTCTCGACGCTAGTAAAACTTGAGCCATGGGCCTGTTCACCGTGCTCTGAGCCATGAACGCATTCATGCTCTTTCACATACCTTGAGCCATGGGTCTGTTCACCATGCTCTATATATCTTGAGTCTGCTACCGCAGTTGCACTCAAATCCTCCTATTTTTGGCTAGGAGAAACCCCGCATATTCAACAATATACGCTCCGGTTTAACCCACAGGAGAACCCGTTTCACCATCACCAGCTACTGATGATGATGGATCTATGGCCAGGGCAAACTACATGTTCAGTTCCACTATAATTAATTAGTACATTTTAAGTTGATTGTTGAGGCAACCAAGTTGTAAAACATACAAATATTGAGTTACATTATCACTGCAATCATCACATTATCCTGGGATCTCAATCCCTCATCACAGAAAGCCACTGCCTCTCAAGGCATCATCACCATCTTACATCACCACTTGGGATAAGAATCCCTATCTCATCAACAAGAGGATAACACCTCACTAAGCACTCAGCCTTTATCAGGTCCTCAGACTTATCTTACCACACTGGTGATACATATATATCTCATCAACAAGAGTTATCATCATGATACAGTGTCATTCGAACACATGTGCCTCATATCTCTTACCTGGCTATGAATTCATCTTGCAACCTGCATGGTTAGTATAAAAGAGACATCTTTAAATTCACTAGGCATATAGCTCCACTGTTTATCATGTCATCAATTTCTATTATATCAATCACATTACTTACTATCAAAATGTGGGCATCTCTTTATGCTTTCATATAAACTATCATCATACTCTTTTTTTGACATTACTCTTAATCATCCAACAAGTCATTGGTTTACAAACCATTATCCATTTCACATCATCAACAAAGATGTTACTATAAGATAAAGAACCATAAACTAGGTTTTTCGGGTTAGACCTATCCCTCACCAAAGATGCCGACTACCCTCACTAGAAGTGTGACAGGTAGGGCGCCCCTCACTACAGGTGGTATCGGACAAGGTCCTACCCTCGCCAAAAGATAAACGTCTAGGGTTTCAAACCCTAAAGCACATGTTACCACGACAGCCAACCAAATTGTACTCTAACGTGCACTAGAGAGAAGCTAGCACAGAGGTGTGTCATGCAGCTAGAACTAGAGGAGTGTGTCGTGCACAAGGGACAACCTCCAATGATCAAGGAATTCTATCGCCCACAACATCAAACCATATCGTTCATGGTAGCATCATATCGGTCAGGACCAAACTCAAGGCAAGGGGGTATCAGGCAACCTCTCCCCAGAGGGTATCGTGCAGAGCACTAGGTCTAAGGTGTATCGCCCAAGCTCACTACCTAGGTCAAGAGGACCATATCGGGCACCAAGTCAACAACACAACTTGATGTATCGACCAAGAGTTAGACCCTAGACAAAGAGGTGTCAGGAAGAACTACTAAAGAGCATGTCTTGCAAAGCATGAAGCATAGCCCGACAGGGTCATCATCAACCTCAAGATCACCATCTTCACAACCCTAAAATATCAAAGGAATTGGCTCACCTCTCAACAACCAAGAGAGAGGGGTTTTACACAATCCTTTAACACAAATCGGGCATCAAGATGGATCACCACCACATCTAGGTCAACACTCCCCCTAGGCTCACCTATCAAATCCATGGTGAGAGAAGGGTGTCACTTAAGCATCTAGAGTATAGACTCACCTCTCAACAACCAAGAGAGGGGTGTTGTTTATAACACAAGGCCTCAAACTCACTTCTCATGACCAAGGAGAGAAAGGGGTATTGCCACCAAAGGAAACCCTCAAGTATGGGTTCGGCCAACTAGATCCAAAGGTACATCCACATCATATCCAAAAGAGCAAACAAGATCATATATCAACAAGATCAAAGGTATAATTAAGCAAGAAGTATATTCAACAAGTTGCATGGCCGAATCTGATCATACATGAACATAAAAAAAAGAGGAAGGTAGTATAGTTAGAGTTAGAAGTTATGTAACCCGCCTTAAGCAAGCTCCTCAAGCTCCAAAGCTCCAAGCTCTATACTTCTAGCTCCAAAGCACACCACTTTTGGCCACCTCAAGAAAAGGAACAAAGATCATAACTACTATGGCTTAAGAGTAGGTAAGATGGAGAATATGATGCTGAGGAGAGAGGGAAGATGCTTACCAAGGAAGCAAGGTCCACCTAGGGTTCGGCCACCAAGCTAGAGGAAGAAGAAGAGATCTCCACCAAGGGGGATCATCCACCAAACACCAAAGAAAGGTGTGTCGTGCACCAAAGAAGAGAAGAGCAACAAAGAGATAATAGGGATCCTAAGGAAGTGAAAGGGAAGATATATATAGAAAAGGATTAAAGGGGAACCAAGGTAAGGTGTCATCTTACATAGGGACACTTGTCCAGCATCTTGCCACCTTGCAAACCACATGCAACATGTTATGCCACCACTCATCAAGAGATCAG
This sequence comes from Alisma plantago-aquatica, assembly GCA_963693085.1. Classification (NCBI taxonomy): domain Eukaryota; kingdom Viridiplantae; phylum Streptophyta; class Magnoliopsida; order Alismatales; family Alismataceae; genus Alisma; species Alisma plantago-aquatica. The sequence continues at coordinate 1,458,807,375 of OY856411.1, read as the reverse complement.
CCACATGTCCAAGGCATGGTGACACAACCAAAGCAAGGAGGTCAAAGGGGTCAAAGGCCAACACACACACCACCACTTTGGCCTACACACCCATGGGCGACACCCCCATGACCGACACAAGGTGCTCCTGCCCGATACAAAGCTTATCAAGGCAAGGCAAGGCCCAAACAAGGTGAAACAAAACCCAATAGAGCTCATCAAGGCCCAACACAACTCAAGAAATGAGCCCAACCCTTCCTCTCAACTCTAAAGGAAGCAAAGAGAGAGAAGAGCATCTCTCAAGGTGACAAACTTGCTCATCAACCTTAAACTTAGGTTATTTTGCAAGTAGCACCTCCAACCCTCAACAAAGCATAAGCAAAACCCTAATCACCACTAAAGGTGATTAGCAAGCAACTAAGCACAAGGTTTAGGCAAAGCAAATAGGATAAGCCCAAAATGAAGGTCAGGGTCCTTACAAGCCATAAACCTCTACAAAGGGATTTCACCCCCGAAATCTGAAGAGAAAAGCGAGGGATACTTCCTCCTCATCTCTTCCTCAAGCTCCCACATGGCTTCCTCAACGCCACGATGATGCCAAAGAACCTTCATGAAAACTAGGTCTTTCCTCTTCAACTTCTTCACTCTTCTATCAAGGATCATCAGTGGACCTTCCTCGTATGTCACATCTTCATCGAGCTCAACCTCAACCGACTGTATCACTGTTCCCGTGTCTGGATGACTTTTCTTCAGCATGCTGACATGGAACACCGGATGTAACCTGTGCAACTCTGGCGACAACTCTAACTTGTAAGCTACCTTGCTAACATGTGCTATCACCGGATATGGCCCCATATATCTGGGTGCCAGCTTTCGTTTTTGGCCAAACCTTAGCACGCCTTTCCACGGTGAGATCTTGAGATACACTTTGTCTCCTACCTGGAACTCTAAAGGTCATCGATGATTATCTGCGTACAACTTCTGTCTATCCTGTGCCACTTTCAGCTGTTGTTGTATTACTCTGATCTTTTCTGTTGTCTGCTGCACTAACTCAGGACCCAACAGCTGATACTTACTAGACTCATACCAACATAGAGGATATCTACACTTCCAGCCATATAGAGCCTCATAAGGAGCCATGACAATGCTCCGCTGGTAACTATTATTGTAGGCAAACTCTATCAAACTGAGATGCACATCCCAACTGCCTAGAAACTGTAAAACACATGCTAGGAGAAGATCCTCCAAAGTCTGAATAGTTCTTTCAGACTGCCCATCTGTCTGTGAATGGAAAATAGTACTGAACCTTAACTGTGCTCCGAATGCTTTGTGCAACTGTTCCCATAAATGACTCATGAACTGAGGACCTCTGTAGGAAACTATTGTTGCTGGTACACCGTGTAAATGTACTATCTCATCTACATACACCTGAGCAAGATTCTCGGCTGTATATGTTGTTTTTACAGGTATGAAATGGGCAGACTTCGTCAATCTATCCACTATCACCCAAATGGAATCATGATTCTTAGCTGTCCTTGGCAGACCAACTACAAAATCCATAGTTATATGATCCCATTTCCACTGCGGTATCGACATGGGTTGCAACGTACCTGCCGGCTTCTGATGCTCAGCCTTGATGTAGGCTTGACTTGCATATGTGCCAACAAACCTGCCAATAAAGAAACCTCCATCCGCACATTCATCTACCGTAAGGAAACAAACATATCCCGCTTATGGCATTCCAAAGAACTCAATTGTGCTTTCTTCATCGAGTGAGAAGAAGGAGACTTTCAGCTAAGTGCATCAGCTACCACATTCGCCTTACCAGGATCATACTCAATGGTACAGTCATAATCATTGATCAGCTCCATCCAGCGACGCTGTCACATGTTCAGCTCACTCTGTGAGAAGATGTACTTCAGATTCTTATGATTTGTAAAGATCTGACACACTTCCCCATAAAGATAGTGTCTCTAAATCTTTAATGCATGGGCCACCGCTGCCAACTCCAAATCATGTGTTGGATAGTTCTCCTCATGTATCTTAAGCTATCGCGAAGCAAAAGAAACCACATGGTCTTCCTGCATCAACACGCAACCTAAGCTTTTCTTGAAAGCATCACAGAAAACAACATAGCCCTTCCCAGGCTCTGGCAGCACCAACACTGGAGCACTAGTCAGCTTCTCCTTCAAGCTTTGGAAAGCTTGCTGACAACTATCATCCCAAAAAAAAGGTACATCCTTCCTGGCCAGCTTTGTCATCGACAACGTGATCACACTGAAATCCTTTATAAACCTCTGGTAGTATCTTTCCAAACCCAGAAAACTACGAACTTCTATTGGCGTCTTTGGTTGTTCCCAATCGGCCACTGATTCTACCTTCTTAGGATCCACTCTAACTCCTTCTACAGATATCACGTGTCCCAAGAATGTCACTTCCTTCAACCAGAACTCACATTTGCTGAACTTGGCATACAACTGATGTTGGCGAAGAAGAGTCAATGCTTGTCGAAGATGTTATTCATGCTCTTGCCTGTCCCGACTATAGATCAAGATGTCATCTATGAAGACTACAACAAACTGATCTAGAAACGGATGGAACACCCTATTCATCAGATCCATGAAAGCAACAGGTGCATTGGTTAGCCCAAACGACATAACCACAAACTCAAAGTGACCATACCTCATCCTAAATGCTGACTTCAGTATGTCATCCGCCTTAATCCTGAACTGATGATATCCAAACCATAGATCAATATTTGATAACACTGTGGCACCACACAACTGACCAAACAAATCGTCTGTCCTCGGAAACGGGTACTTGTTCTTGATCGTGACTTTGTTCAACTACCGATAATCTATACACAAATGCATCAATCCATCCTTCTTCTTTATGAATAGGACTGGAGCAGCCCATGGCGATGTGCTTGGCCTGATGAAACCCTTATCCATCAACTCTATAATTGCTTCTTTAGTTCTGCCATCTCAGTTGGAGACATTCTGTATGGTATCTGGGCAACTGGTTGTGTTCTTGGCACCAGATTGATCTCAAAGTCAATCTCTCGAGGTGGGGAAACACTGGGAAACTCCTCGGGAAACACATCCACAAATTCTCGGACAACAGACATGTCACGCCCCGATCTCACATTAACTACAAACCACAAGATTAGGGCGCGACAGGATGGGATTTACACATAAGCCAACCACTCTTTACTTTTATAACATTTTAAAGACATTAATAGGATAATCTGATTTTTGCTGTAAAAATGAGCAGTATATGTCAATTCGGTACTAAAATTCTTAAATAAGCAGAATGCATGTCAATTTGGTACTAAAATAAATTCATGCAATTTAACTGTTAAACATCATCACATCGTATAATGAAAATTGATATCAAGATACTTGATTCATCGTACACCCTATCCTTAGGGTTTCATTTGCCTTGTTCATTCATCACATGCCAACACCCTACTCTTAGGGTTATCTAATTCACTAATCACATGGCAACACCCTACTCTTAGGGTTTCCATTATCTCATCTGTTTGATTGCAATTCAAATCACAATACGGTATCATTCTAAAACTGGCAGAGCAGTATATTTCAAAATCTTTGTAATTACGGAGTAATCTTTATATCATGCGTGCAGACAGATTAAAAATTCATAAATATTCCAAACTCAAATCAATTTTGGCACATACATACTGAATTTCATGTAATTGAACATCCTATGGCACCAATAAAAGTAATTTTCTTCACTAATAAGAAACCATCTGTAATATTTATCAATTATCTGAAATTTCTCGAAGTACGTGCATATTAACCAAATTCTTGGTTTATGCACCACATAACTCAATTAAGAGTTATTTACGTATCATATCACAAATATTTAATAGTACTTGAGAATTTCTGATAATATCTCAGAGAAATGTGCCAATTCATGTAAATGTCAGGTTACACACATTAACATAACAAGAAGCATGCATTTAGGTTTATTTACATATTTTAATGCTGTCTTGCTAGCTTGAAATCATACATCTAATGATTTACCAAATCTGTGTTTTCTGGGTTCATACTCAAACCGTACCATTATCAGTTGTGTATTTCTAAACTCAATATGATATGATTGAAACTGGATTACCAAGCAACCTAATTATTTTATCCATGTATATCTTAGTCAAGTCTCGAGACATCAAAGGTCAACTTAATATGAAGAAAGCGAGCAGACTAAATTAGTCTATCCACAATTATTCATATCGAGTCACAACCTCTAGGTGTCCTGGGTAATCTTACTACAAAATCCATTGTGATAAATTCCCACTCCCATTCAGGCACAGAAAAAGATTACAAGGTAGCTATAGATTTCTAGGGTTCAACCTTAATCTACTGGTATACACTACTTTTAACCACATACTTAGTTACATCCTTCTGCATATCTGACCATCCATTTCAACTTCTTGAGATTCATATACATCTTAGTGTTTCCTGAAAGCATAGCATACATCAATACATACACTTCCATAAGAATCTTTTCTTTTAGCCTTTTCCCCTTAAAAGAATTTTACACTATCTCAAGGTACACACAACATGTCATGCTAATACAACACCTTATCATCTAAAAACTTAAACTTTAGTCTCTTTTCCTCCTATCATGTCATGCATGGTCTGATTTAACCCACCATCACTCTATTGTAGTTTCTTAATCTGATCATAAGAAGTAGGCTTAACTTACATCTGTACAATTAAATCACTTTGTGTTGTCACCCCTAAGTCTAAGTCCAACTCCCACATTTCTACTAACAGGTCTCTATTGAAACCCGTCATAGAGAATGCATTAACTGTTGAATTTGACTTTCTGCTGAAAACATCAGCCACCACATTCTCCTTACCAGGGTGATAATCTATTATCACATCATAAAGATAGTGACACCATGTCTTAAAAACATGAACTACAACAACTATCTTCAGATCATATATCGGATAATACTCCGATTTCTATGCTACTTTCTTATAGTTATATTTTAGATTTATGTCTTACTCTTTTCTCTAAGTCATTACATATTGCTCATGTACCGTTCAGATTATCTACCTCAAAACCCTAGATCACTATCAGAGCCAGTTTACTTTTCATAGAACATATCTCAAGATCTTATTTACAGAGATACTAGTATTCAAGGTTTAATCACTATCGAGATCCCTTAAACTACTACAAATTTAATCATTCTAGGGTTTGATCCTTATTAATAACATAGAATTATTGTGTGTGTGTGGTCGATTATATAAATCAATTTGAGTTGCTTGGGTCAATAGCATATTAACCCAACACTCAACTTTAATTATATTGGCTGAAAATCCAGTTTTCATAATAGTTTCTGTAATTCGTTTATTAAACAGCAAACAGAAGCACCAAAAATTCTGCAAATTTTATATGTTGTTCCTAATGAAGTTTCAGACCTCCAATAAAAATTTCAGATCATTTCAAGTTACCAATAATTAATTAAAAATGAAACAGTACACTGCTATATTGCAGTCTGCAGCAGGTTCGGCTGAGTTACAAACTCGGCCGACACCCTCACTGTAGAGATCAAAAGTCATCCAAAAATTACTCCAATTTTACAGAGTGTCTAAAATTGTGTTGTTCAAGCACAGTTAAAATTTGAGATCATTTGGACATACCAATAAAAAGATAAAATTCAATTACCACACTGCTATATCATTCAGAAAATGTGATCGGTCGAGTTTGAAACTCGGCCGATAAACAAGTCAGAACATTATTCAAAAATTCTAATATTTTCCAATGTTGTCTACATTTTATATATCCAAATCATATCCCAATTTTAGCCAAATCAGAGTTACACATAAAATACTAAAAATCATTTAGTGAGGCATCATGTTTATCAAATTCTGTATGCATATGTCATTTGAATCCTAATTTGGGCCAATTAGGGTCTATGCTTCTCAAACCCTAATTCTCAAGACAAAAGAACATTTAGACTTCTTATAATAGTTAAAACATCCAAGTGTATATACATTCTCACTAGGTTACGGGTCTAAATCATCCAGAGTCTATTCTTATTTTACTGTTAATAGGAGTCATTAGATCTCAGTAACGCATCCTGCCAGCCGGACCAGGCCGAACCTGTAGTCCTGAAGCCAAGAGCTACTCGAGATTAATCAACCCCTATTAATCTTAAACATGTGGAAAGAATATCCACCTAGGGCAACTCATTTATACATGATTTCGGGTCTACTTTAATACAAAGAAAACAAACATTAAACAATTCACTTCATGACACAACAATATAAAAGAATCATGTTTACTTCGCAAACTGAAAATTTCATTTCATGCATATAAAAGCATTTCTAGTAATCTTAAAATCAAATAAACAATGATAGACAAGAGTTGAATCGCATCTTATATGTAATCTCTTATTCCTTTATTAATTTCTGATCTCTTAACCCTAAGATTTCTAGGGTTTTCTCTCTAGCCTATCCTTCCTCTGCATACCTGGCCAGGGCATCCAGAGAAGAACAGACAGAGTAGCTTGATACTGGTCAATCTAAGTATTCAGATACCTGGCCAGGGTATCTAAACACTCAGACCTTCCAGAGCTAAAACACATCATTCATTATTCGCCTTACTTATAACTTTATCTTTTGACCTTAATGATTCTTAACGATTCAACTTAAGCTCTTTACTTGATTCTCGTGACCACATCCTCTTCCTGCTATCTGCAATAGTATAACAGAACACTTCCTGTTAGAAAATTACAGATAGAAGAAAGACACCTAAACCTTAATCCTATTGGTCTCTTATCGTCCCCTGACCTTGAGTAACTATGTACTCAAACCAAGGCTCTGATACCAAAATTGTCACGCCCCGATCTCGCATTAACCACAAACCACAAGATTAGGGCGCGACAGGATGGGATTTACACATAAGCCAACCACTCTTTACTTTTATAACATTTTAAAGACATTAATAGGATAATCTGATTTTTGCTGTAAAAATGAAACTAAACAAATTGCGGAAGCATCTTTATTAACTGACTAGCAATATAAACAGAGTCTACATCATTTTACATTTGTCCGACATAAAATAAAGCATAACAGACAATTTACATCTTTATACACATTCACTCTCTCACTCACACCTTGTCCCAAAGATCGAGGGGAAAGGACTAAGAGACCTCTAACTACTAACTATGAACCTTCTATCGACTAGGCGTAAGGATAAATCGATCATTCTGATTTCCTGCTGCTGATGATAACCTGAAAATGTTTTGAGTAGAGGTATGAGCCTACTCGCTCAGTGAATAGTATTTCACTTAGCTATCACTAAACAACTCATCAGGTTTATAATATTGAAATTAAACATAAATGCAGAACTAAGCAAGGCAGTTCTAAATACATAGCAGATATACATATATTAATCACATTTCTAAGCATCAACAGATAATTCAGATAAATAAACAGTTATATAAATTTACTGTGATCCTACATGATTGCGTATTCATATTATCATTATGCCCTAAATATATGCAGTGTACTCTGCATATAAAGATCCGCAGCAAGTTCATGCTACGGTCCCACCGTACAAGACTTAGCGACACACCCGGGAAATGCTAAGTCTGACTACTCGTCCTGGTCTGCACAGGACCCCAGGCTCCACGGCCTCAATGCACAACCACGTGTGCTGCACAACCACGTGTGCTCCAGACTCTGCAAACCTGAGCACACAGGCAGAGAGTCTCACAGGGTTACCTTTGCGACACAAGCACGAATGGTGTTAGATAACCGTGTTTTCTTTTTCCCAGTGCCATCGTGACACAAGCACGATTGTTGTTGGACACTGCCTCTCTTTCCTCGTTTGTCCGTGACACAAGCACGGATGATGTTGCAACACGAGTTTCACCCCTAAGTTGCAGATACCTCTTAGGGGTTCTACGGTGTTAGGGCACCTAAGTCTATTAACCGATTAACAAATAAACATTAAACAGGAATATCACATTTCATGCATATTGCACAATCTGAATAACACATGAAGCAAATATATATCCTTTATCATCATTAAACGTGATTCAGTATCATTTATCCACTTTCGATGCTAAATATCTATTTTTAAATCAGCAAATACAATGCAACTATAATACAGGAAATTTCATCATTATCACTAAGCATATTAAGTATTTCAAGTTCCAATGAAACTAACATACTCTATTGTATGTACTACACTGTTTAGAAGTTATACTAACTGATACAGAAACAATTAAACATTTAAATTGAGTTAATTAATGATTACTGAATGAACTACTACTCACACTAGAAACTCGGCCGACCACTCTGGGAACTCGGCCGATTGGCTGACAACTCGGCCGATCAGTCTAGGCAATTCGGCCGATCGGCTGACAATTCGGCCGATCAGTCTGCAATCTCGGCCGATCGAATCCCTGCTTGATTTCCTTATAAAGGAAACTCGGCCGAATCATACCAATTTCGGCCGATCGGAATGCTGACCCTGCAATAGAACGGTAACTAGCATCTTAATCCAAATGAAAATCTAAACATGGCTCGATCTAAAGCTAAATCATTGGCCTAATTGTGACAAAGAATTGCACACCTTTGCTGTGTTCTCAAAATCGGAGTTCAAGGGAGTTTTTCCCTACAGCTGGGCGGCCCAAGATGGCCCCTAGCCGGACCTGTTGCGGCTGCTGCTGGCCGCAGGGCCTGCTGTTGTCCGAGACTACAGTTGGACGGAGGAAAGGGAAGAAGAAGGGTGGAGAAATAAGAACGTAGGAGGAGGGAAACAAGGCGTCTGCAGATCGAAGTTGACAATCTCGAAATCGTCCGCCGTTCACCCCCCTCCCCTCAACTACTGGCCGCGCCGCTGCAATTGCAGTTGCTGCTGTTGCTGGCTTCCGGCGCAGCTCTGCTGGTCGGGCGCTGCTAGGGCGGGGAAAGAAGGAAGGTGGGAGATTGGAGGACGAAGGTGGCGCCGTGGATCAGAGTTATGAAGGAACCCAAAGTCTCCCAGAACCTCCCCCTGCTGCTCTCGTCTATTGGCTAGGGTCGGACGCCGCTTTAAGCGGTTCCTGTTCTATCGGGTGAGAATGAAAGTGGGATAAGGAAGAAAGGTCACGGAGGGGGCCAGCTGCAAATTTCCCATACATTTCCAAAATTTACAACTAGGTCCCTAAACACTCAAATGTCCATATCTTTTAACTCGGAAGTCGGTTTCGAGTGATTTTTCTTGAAACGGTTTAAGCACGGAATTCTCTATAACCTCAAAGTGCAAAACATGCTAAAAGGACTATTTCACTGGATCAAAGCTCTAATTACAACTGTGATTACTTGATTCAACTTAATGTACTAAATAATCAACATTGACATTATTAATTGCCTCAGGTGATTCAATCTTAGCTATTAATTCGCATCTTAGCTTATCTTGATTATCCATGATGTTTAATTTGATACTCAACCCTAATTGAGGTGTTTTACGTAATTCGAGGTATTTATTAGTTAATCATGGAGTGGGTCATAACAACCTTTTCCCCTTAAAAGAATTTCGTCCCGAAATTCCTAAAAGAGAAAGGAAACGTGTTACTCATTTCTCACTCGTATTCCTATGTAGCCCCCTCTAGGTTAAGATTTCTCCACAAAACTATCACTAATGGTATCTCACAATTCGTGAGTTTCTTGATCCTCCGATCAACCATCTGTATAGGTCCCTTAACCTAGGACACATCTGATCTGATTCCAAATCAACCCACAAAACATTGTCTTTCCAGAACTGTTATAGCAGTATCTCACTTTATGGTAATTACCAAGAAATTATTATACTCTACATGCAGACAAACTAAAATTCTTAAATAAGCAGAATGCATGTCAATTTGGTACTAAAATAAATTCATGCAATTTAACTGTTAAACATCATCACATCATATAATGAAAATTGATATCAAGATACTTGATTCATCGTACACCCTATCCTTAGGGTTTCATTTGCCTTGTTCATTCATCACATGCCAACACCCTACTCTTAGGGTTATCTAATTCACTAATCACATGGCAACACCCTACTCTTAGGGTTTCCATTATCTCATCTGTTTGATTGCAATTCAAATCACAATACGGTATCATTCTAAAACTGGAAGAGCAGTATATTTCAAAATCTTTGTAATTACGGAGTAATCTTTATATCATGCGTGCAGACAGATTAAAAATTCATAAATATTCCAAACTCAAATCAATTTTGGCACATACATACTGAATTTCATGTAATTGAACATCCTATGGCACCAATAAAAGTAATTTTCTTCACTAATAAGAAACCATCTGTAATATTTATCAATTATCTAAAATTTCTCGAAGTACATGCATATTAACCAAATTCCTGGTTTATGCACCACATAACTCAATTAAGAGTTATTTACGTATCATATCACAAATATTTAATAGTACTTGAGAATTTCTGATAATATCTCAGAGAAATGTGCCAATTCATGTAAATGTCAGGTTACACACATTAACATAACAAGAAGCATGCATTTAGGTTTATTTACATATTTTAATGCTGTCTTGCTAGCTTGAAATCATACATCTAATGATTTACCAAATCTGTGTTTTCTGGGTTCATACTCAAACCGTACCATTATCAGTTGTGTATTTCTAAACTCAATATGATATGATTGAAACTGGATTACCAAGCAACCTAATTATTTTATCCATGTATATCTTAGTCAAGTCTCGAGACATCAAAGGTCGACTTAATATGAAGAAAGCGAGCAGACTAAATTAGTCTATCCACAATTATTCATATCGAGTCACAACCTCTAGGTGTCCTGGGTAATCTTACCACAAAATCCATTGTGATAAATTCCCACTCCCATTCAGGCACAGAAAAAGATTACAAGGTAGCTATAGATTTCTAGGGTTCAGCCTTAATCTACTGGTATACACTACTTTTAACCACATACTTAGTTACATCCTTCTGCATATCTGACCATCCATTTCAACTTCTTGAGATTCATATACATCTTAGTGTTTCCTGAAAGCATAGCATACATCAATACATACACTTCCATAAGAATCTTTTCTTTCAGCCTTTTCCCCTTAAAATAATTTTACACTATCTCAAGGTACACACAACATGTCATGCTAATACAACACCTTATCATCTAAAAACTTAAACTTTAGTCTCTTTTCCTCCTATCATGTCATGCATGGTATGATTTAACCCACCATCACTCTATTGTAGTTTCTTAATCTGATCATAAGAAGTAGGCTTAACTTATATCTGTACAATTAAATCACTTTGTGTTGTCACCCCTAAGTCTAAGTCCAACTCCCACATTTCTACTAACAGGTCTCTATTGAAACCCGTCATAGAGAATGCATTAACTGTTGAATTTGACTTTCTGCTGAAAACATCAGCCACCACATTCTCCTTACCAGGGTGATAATCTATTGTCACATCATAAAGATAGTGACACCATGTCTTAAAAACATGAACTACATCAACTATCTTCAGATCATATATCGGATAATACTCCGATTTCTATGCTACTTTCTTATAGTTATATTTTAGATTTATGTCTTACTCTTTTCTCTAAGTCATTACATATTGCTCATGTACCGTTCAGATTATCTACCTCAAAACCCTAGATCACTATCAGAGCCAGTTTACTTTTCATAGAACATATCTCAAGATCTTATTTACAGAGATACTAGTATTCAAGGTTTAATCACTATCGAGATCCCTTAAACTACTACAACTTTAATCATTCTAGGGTTTGATCCTTATTAATAACATAGCATTATTGTGTGTGTGTGGTCGATTATATAAATCAATTTGAGTTGCTTGGGTCAATAGCATATTAACCCAACACTCAACTTTAATTATATTGGCTGAAAATTCAGTTTTCATAATAGTTTCTGTAATTCGTTTATTAAACAGCTAACAAAAGCTCCAAAAATTCTGTAAATTTTATATGTTGTTCCTAATGAAGTTTCAGACCTCCAGTAAAAATTTCAGATCATTTAAAGTTACGAATAATTAATTAAAAATGAAACAGTGCACTGCTATATTGCAGTCTGCAGCAGGTTCGGCTGAGTTACAAACTCGGCCGACACCCTCACTGTAGAGATCAAAAGTCATCCAAAAATTACGCCAATTTTACAGAGTGTCTAAAATTGTGTTTTTCAAGTACAGTTAAAATTTGAGATCATTTGGATATACCAATAAAAAGATAAAATTCAATTACCACACTGCTATATCATTCAGAAAATGTGATCGGTCGAGTTTGAAACTCGGCCGATAAACAAGTCAGAACATTATTCAAAAATTCTGATATTTTCCAATGTTGTCTACATTTTATATATCCAAATCATATCCCAATTGTATCCAAATCAGTGTTACACATAAAATACTAAAAATCATTTAGTGAGGCATCCTGTTTATCAAATTTTGTATGCATATGTCATTTGAATCCTAATTTGGGCCAATTAGGGTCTATGCTTCTCAAACCCTAATTCTCAAGACAAAAGAACATTTAGACTTCTTATCATAGTTAAAACATCCAAGTGTATATACATTCTCACTAGGTTACGGGTCTAAATCATCCAAAGTCTATTCTTATTTTACTGTTAATAGGAGTCATTAGATCTCAGTAACGCATCCTGCCAGCCGGACCAGGCCGAACCTGTAGTCCTGAAGCCAAGAGCTACTCGAGATTAATCAACCCCTATTAATCTTAAACATGTGGAAAGAATATCCACCTAGGGCAACTCATTTATACATGATTTCGGGTCTACTTTAATACAAAGAAAACAAACATTAAACAATTCACTTCATGACACAACAATATAAAAGAATCATGTTTACTTTGCAAACTGAAAATTTCATTTCATGCATATAAAAGCATTTCTAGTAATCTTTAAATCAAATAAACAATGATAGACAAGAGTTGAATCGCATCTTATATGTAATCTCTTATTCCTTTATTAATTTCTGATCTCTTAACCCTAAGATTTCTAGGGTTTTCTCTCTAGCCTATCCTTCCTCTGCATACCTGGCCAGGGCATCCAGAGAAGAACAGAAACAGTAGCTTGATACTGGTCAATCTAAGTATTCAGACACCTGGCCAGGGTATCTAAACACTCAGACCTTCCAGAGCTAAAACACATCATTCATTATTCGCCTTACTTATAACTTTATCTTTTGACCTTAATGATTTTTAACGATTCAACTTAAGCTCTTTACTTGATTCTCTTGACCACATCCTCTTCCTTCTATCTGCAATAGTATAACAGAACACTTCCTGTTAGAAAATTACAGATAGAAGAAAGACACCTAAACCTTAATCCTATTGGTCTCTTATCGTCCCCTGACCTTGAGTAACTATGTACTCAAACCAAGGCTCTGATACCAAAATTGTCACGCCCCGATCTCGCATTAACCACAAACCACAAGATTAGGGCGCGACAGGATGAGATTTACACATAAGCCAACCACTCTTTACTTTTATAACATTTTAAAGACATTAATAGGATAATCTGATTTTTGCTGTAAAAATGAAACTAAACAAATTGCGGAAGCATCTTTATTAACTGACTAGCAATATAAACAGAGTCTACAACATTTTACATTTGTCTGACATAAAATAAAGCATAACAGACAATTTACATCTTTATACACATTCACTCTCTCACTCACACCTTGTCCCAAAGATCGAGGGGAAAGGACTAAGAGACCTCTAACTACTAACTACGAACCTTCTATCGACTAGGCGTAAGGATAAATCGATCCTTCTGATTTCCTGCTGCTGATGATAACCTGAAAATGTTTTGAGTATAGGTATGAGCCTACTCGCTCAGTGAATAGTATTTCACTTAGCTATGACTAAACAACTCATCAGGTTTATAATATTGAAATTTAACATAAATGCAGAACTAAGCAAGGCAGTTCTAAATACATAGCAGATATACATATATTAATCACATTTCTAAGCATCAACAGATAATTCAGATAAATAAACAGTTATATAAATTTACTGTGATCCTACATGATTACTTATTCATATTATCATTATGCCCTAAATATATGCAGTGTACTCTGCATATAATGATCCGCAGCAAGTTCATGCTACGGTCCCACCGTACAAGACTTAGCGACACACCCGGGAAATGCTAAGTCTGACTACTCGTCCTGGTCTGCACAGGACCCCAGGCTCCACGGCCTCAATGCACAACCACGTGTGCTGCACAACCACGTGTGCTGCACAACCACGTGTGCTGCAGAACCACGTGTGCTCCAGACTCTGCAAACGTGAGCACACAGGCAGAGAGTCTCACAGGGTTACCTTTGCGACACAAGCACGAATGGTGTTAGATAACCGTGTTTTCTTTTTCCCAGTGCCATCGTGACACAAGCACGATTGTTGTTGGACACTGCCTCTCTTTCCTCGTTTGTCCGTGACACAAGCACGGATGATGTTGCAACACGAGTTTCACCCCTAAGTTGCAGATACCTCTTAGGGGTTCTACGGTGTTAGGGCACCTAAGTCTATTAACCGATTAACAAATAAACATTAAACAGGAATATCACATTTCATGCATATTGCACAATCTGAATAACACATGAAGCAAATATATATCCTTTATCATCATTAAACGTGATTCAGTATCATTTATCCACTTTCGATGCTAAATATCTATTTTTAAATCAGCAAATACAATGCAACTATAATACAGGAAATTTCATCATTATCACTAAGCATATTAAGTATTTCAAGTTCCAATGAAACTAACATACTCTCGGCCGATTGGCTGACAACTCGGCCGATCAGTCTAGGCAATTCGGCGATCGACTGACAATTCGGCCGATCAGTCTGCAATCTCGGCCGATCGAATCCCTGCTTGATTTCCTTATAAAGGAAACTCGGCCGAATCATACCAATTTCGGCCGATCGGAATGCTGACCCTGCAATAGAACGGTAACTAGCATCTTAATCCAAATGAAAATCTAAACATGGCTCGATCTAAAGCTAAATCATTGGCCTAATTGTGACAAAGAATTGCACACCTTTGCTGTGTTCTCAAAATCAGAGTTCAAGGGAGTTTTTCCCTACAGCTGGGCGGCCCAAGGTGGCCCCTAGCCGGACCTGTTGCGGCTGCTGCTGGCCGCAGGGCCTGCTGTTGTCCGAGACTACAGTTGGACGGAGGAAAGGGAAGAAGAAGGGTGGAGAAATAAGAACGTAGGAGGAGGGAAACAAGGCGTCTGTAGATCGAAGTTGACAATCTCGAAATCATCCGCCGTTCACCCCCCTCCCCTCAACTACTGGCCGCGCCGCTGCAATTGCAGCTGCTGCTGTTGCTGGCTTCCGGCGCAGCTCTGCTGGTCGGGCGCTGCTAGGGAGGGGAAAGAAGGAAGGTGGGAGATTGGAGGACGAAGGTGGCGCCGTGGATCAGAGTTATGAAGGAACCCAAAGTCTCCCAGAACCTCCCCCTGCTGCTCTCGTCTATCGGCTAGGGTCGGACGCCGCTTTAAGCGGTTCCTGTTCTATCAGGTGAGAATGAAAGTGGGATAAGGAAGAAAGGTCGCGGAGGGGGCCAGCTGCAAATTTCCCATACATTTCCAAAATTTACAACTAGGTCCCTAAACACTCAAATGTCCATATCTTTTAACTCGGAAGTCGGTTTCGAGTGATTTTTCTTGCAACGGTTTAAGCACGGAATTCTCTATAACCTCAAAGTGCAAAATATGCTAAAAGGACTATTTCACTGGATCAAAGCTCTAATTACAACTGTGATTACTTGATTCAACTTAATGTACTAAATAATCAACATTGACATTATTAATTGCCTCAGGTGATTCAATCTTAGCTATTAATTCGCATCTTAGCTTATCTTGATTATCCATGATGTTTAATTTGATACTCAACCCTAATTGAGGTGTTTTACGTAATTCGAGGTATTTATTAGTTAATCATGGAGTGGGTCATAACAAGACACCTCCTCAAGGTTAGGACCTTTTGTCTTGGTATCCACAACGTGAGCTAAAAATGCCTTACAACCTTGCCTTAACATCTTTTCTGCCACCATAGCTGATACCAAACACGTCAGAAGAATCTTCCTATCTCCTTGGAAGATCCACTTCTCTCCTCCGTCATCAAACACTGCCTGCTTGGAATCACAGTTCAGCACAACCTTATACTTCTCTAAGGTATCCATCCCAAGGATCACATCGAATCCATGCATCTCAAGTGGTATAAGATCCACTTGTATATTGTGTTCCGAAAAAGATAAGACACAAGATGGACACTCTTCTCGAAGCATCAAGGAACCATCAAGAGGGGTTTCTAACAATAGGCTATCTTTCTTATAGCTAACAGGTAAAAGACAATTTTCAAGCACAGTTCTTGCAATAAAAGAGTCTGTAGCACCCGGGTCAACCAGAAAAGATATAAAGTAAGAAGAAGACAATTCAGAATGAAATAACTCCATCTGACCTGCCACCACTCGTAGGTTGACTATCGCCTCTGGTTGACTCATAGCATAGAATCGAGCCATTGCTTACTGTCGTCCTCGTCCTCATCCTCCTTGGGCAGACAATCCCACTTATGATGCTTGACTGCGTCCTCACCCTCTGCTACTACTGGGCTGCTGTCTATCTGACCCTTGCTGATTCTGCCTTAGCTGCCGTGTCACTTCAACATCTCTCTTTGGACAATTTAACTTGAAATGCCCCATCTGTCCGCAGATATAGCATGCCCTATCCTCAAACTGTGGCCTAGATGGCCCTGTCACTGCCACTGAAGCTGTACTATGTGCCTTCGAAGGTGAAGAACCATATCCTCTTCCCTTGCTCGGGGACCACTGCGACGGTGCACTGGAACCTCTTAACCCAGAAGGTGCTAAAAACTTTGGCTTCTTGAAGTCATCAAACATTTGCCTCTGGAACTGAGCATGCCTTTTCTTGGACATGGTCTCTCTCTTTTCCTTGATTGACCGTTCGATTCTTCAGTCAGACTCCACAAACGTGCCAAACCGCTCCCGGTTCTCCAATGCAGCAACAGGCGTTGTCAGCTCAGCACTGAGACCTTTCCCAAACCGTCTGATCCGCTCGTCATCTGTCACCGCCATGCGAGAAAAGGGTTGTCACAATCATTTATTCTCTCACCATCTAGAGATAAATAAAGGAAAAAAGGAGATATGAATGAAAATTTGCAATGGAAGGTCATGCTGATTGAAGGCCGTACAATAGTCAGGAGTTTCGATAACAAGAAGCCTTTGTCACTGCAACTATAGAAGTACAAGGGTCAAGAGGGAAAGGTTTTTCTCAACCTCTATGAAAGGAGAACATTGTGAATCTTATAAATGGATCAAGGAAAGTATATACAACTTATACATAATATAGGAATGGAGATTTGAATAATTCAAATCAGATTGGAAAAGATCTATTCTAAATTTTATAGCAATTTTTTTACAACTAGTATGAAAGTGGGGTTCTCCAATCAATTGATTCTCATAAAAGTATTCTCTATCACATATAATAGTTGAATTCTTATGTAGGCTCATTATCACTAAAGTGGCCTTACCTAAATATATACTTATATATACATTCAACTATTTGTTTTTCAATTGTTCATAATGTAAATGATGCTAGTAAAGTTTTGTGGAACAATTGAGAATTTGATTAAGTTGCTATAAGGTCACCCAAAGGAGGACCATTTCTGAAATATCTAATATTTAATGAAAAATTATCAAATGAGTAAAGGTAAATGTATCTCCAAAGATAATATTTACATAAAGTTATATAATTGATAATAAGTTAATGTTTTTTTTGTGTTAGTGCATTATTGTTAAAGATATGTATATGTGTAATACCCAAAGTTGGACATGATGACATTATATGGTTTACCTCTTTTGTATAAAAATAATGGTTTCTCGTAGCATTAATATACAAAGTTGTGTAATATTTGATAGCCTCTTTTGATCATTTTGGTGTGAGAAATGGAATGATCAAGTTGAATGGATTGAACTATGTGAATTGATTTGAAAAAAATACAATGTTATTTGGGCATCATGGATTTAGATATTGCTTTAATTTTAGAAGAGAAGCATGTGTACATCATAGAGACCAGTACAAAAGATGAAAGAATATTTTATGAGGCTTAGGATATGTCCAACAGACTATGCTAGAATTTTATGTGAATGATGATGGCTGAAAATGTTGAGACAGCAATGCCCATGAGACAAAATATTAGGAAATTCATGCTAAAAATGATAGATCACTAGCAGCCAGATACAACCCAAAAATATATTAGAGGAAGTCTAATGAATAAGTTGACTAATAAGAAGTTTGAATTGTCACAACCCATTCATGATCATGTAACATGCATGGAAAATCTAGAGACAAAATTGAACTCAATGGACATGGACATAGGTGAGTCATTCCTTGTGTAGTTTATTATTGGTTAGCTTCTTTTTGAGTTTGATTAGTCTCAAGTGATTTATAACACCATTTAATAAAAATGGAAATTTCAAGAAATTAAAGCTATGTTACATAAGGAGGAAGGGAGATTAAAGAAATATAAGGAAAACTTCATCAATCTTTCAATATATGCTAAGGCCAGTAGTAGTAAAAATACAAAAACTAGGGAATGAAAAAGGTTAAGACATCGACGAAAACCAATGAAGGGAAGACTTACAAGTAGAGAAAATATTTTTTATACAAGAAATCATGGTCATTTCAAAAAGGGTTGTCCCAAAAGAAAGGCTTGATTCGAAAACAAAGGTATTTGTTATGTCTCTTCATGCCTACAATCATATCTCATTGAAGTTTCTAGTCAAACTTGGTGGTTAGACTTAGGTACAACTTCTCATGTGTCTCATGTAACATTGGAATTCCTTTCGATCCAACCCATAAAATGAACCAAAAAGTCTCTATACATGGAGAATATATTAAAGGCATGAATAGAAAGAATTGGAGTATGACATCAGGTGTCACTTGGATATGATAGAGTGTCTCTACATTCCTGATTTTGATAGAAATCTAGTTTATGTTGGGTTGGAAAATGTAAAAGTTTAATTTTGAGATTGAAAATGGTATGTTCTCTTTGTATAAATGAAAGTACTATTATGGATCTAGTACATTAATTGATGGTCTTTATCATTTCAATCTTGATAAAAATTATGTTGATTCCTTGTTTCGTGTTAAGCACATTATTAGAAGTAAACATATTGTAGTTGATTAAAGTTCTGTCATTGTGGCATCAAAGGTTCATACAAATTCCCAGTGAAGGATTTTAGTGTTAATAAATGATGGATTACTACTTCACTTTGATTTTGTCAATCTAGATGTATGTTAAAGTTCTATTAAAGGAAAACAAACTAAACATAAAATAAAGAAATCAGCCCAAGAAGCACCCAACTACTTGAATTAATATATACTGAAATATGAATCCTTTGAGTGTTTTGTCATGGGATGAGGAAAAATATTTCATTATATTCATAGATGATTTGCAACGGTATAAATACATGTATATATTGCATAAAAAATCCTAGTCAATTAACTACCTATAGGTGTGCATTAACAAGGTACAAAGACAATTAGATAGAAAGTAAAGATTATGAGATGTGATAGAGGCATTGAATATTATGGAAAATTTGATAAAAAAAGATAGTTCCCAGGATCATTTGCAAGATTTCTTGAAATTAAGAGGATATGTGGCCAATATTAAACACCTAGTATACCACAACAAAATAGTGTGTCTGAAAGGCAGAATCGTACTCTTACGGAAATGGTTAGGAGTATGTTAAGTCATTGTGATGTGCCAATATCATTATGGACATATGCATTGAAGATTTCTACATGTTTATTAAATAGGTTTCCTAGTAAGAAAGTTTCTAAAACTCCTTATGATTTGCGGATAGGAAGAAAACCCAATCTAAGACAAGATCATGTTTGGAGATGTTCAATAGAAGTAAGGGAATGTAATCTCCATGAAAGAAAGCTATATCTAAAGACCCTTAGTGGTTACTTTGTTGGATATCCTGAAAAATCAAAAGGGTACATATTTTATTATCCTAACCATAGTAAAATTATAGTCCAGGCTCATAATGCTCATTTTATTGAAAATAACATATTTGTGGGAGTGAAGAAATGTGAAAATTGGATATTAAGAAATTTCACTTAGAAACTCTTGCACCTAATGTTTCTTCTCAAATTGTGTCCCTCTTGTTGTATCACAATACCACACATCACCGAACAACAAATTAAAGTTCCCCACATAATATTGTCATTGATGATTCCTTTCATGACAAAAAGTCACCGTCGGACTAAGTATACATGATACATAAGAAATGTCATTACATAAGTCTACAAGACAAAAGAATACTCATCTTTGATGACTAAATGATATAATCACTTGTACATAAATGTGACTTAAGCTTAGATGAGGATCCACTCTCATTCCAACAAGTCATGGAAAGTAACCTTTCCGATGAATGGTCTAATGCCATGAAATGAAAGATGAAATAGAAGGATCATAACAATGTCTAGAAATTAGCTGAGTTACCTGAAGTATCAAAAAAATTTGGTTCTAAATGGGCCTTCAAAATCAAACAAGACTCGGAGGACAACAATTAATGAAATATATAAGGCCAAACTTTTCACCAAAGTTTATACTTAAATAAATGATATTGACTATAAAGAAACATTTTCTCTTGTCTAAGAAAAAGATTCTTTAAAAATTGTTATGCCTTTGGTGGCTCAGTGTGATTTAGATGCTTCATAAAATGGATGCAAAGATTGTTTTTCTTAATGGTGACCTAGAAGAAGCAGCATATATGGATCAACCTCAAGGGTTCATGGCAATATGAAAGAAATTTTGGATATGTAAATTAAATAAGTCAATATAAGGACTAACCCACCAATGGTATCTAAAATTTAATAATACTATGATGTCATTTAGTTTTGTAGAAAATACTATTGATTAGTGTATCTATATGAAGAGTAGTTGGAGTAAGTTTATTATTTTAGTCTTGTACGTTGATCACATCCTTCTTTTCACAAATGATATTGGTTTGTTACATGATGTATTGAAATTTCTCTCTAAGAAATTTTAGATAAAAGATATGGATGAGGCATCCTATGTAACAGGAATGGAAATTGTTTGTGGTATACCAAAAACATTGTTGAGGTTGTCTTAAAAAGGATACATAAATATAATTCTAGTGAGGTTTAAAATAGAAAAATACTCTACACTGCACAGATGGTTCCCATCCAAAAAGCAAATAATCTTAACAAATAAAATGTCCTAAAAATGAACAGGAACACGAACGAATGAAGAATATTCTCAATGCATTAATGTTTGGGGTCGATGTATGCCCAGGATTGTAATTGGCCTGATATCGACTTTGATATTGGAATGTTAATCTGACATCAAATTAATCTTATAATAATCTACTAGAAGGCTGCAAGGAAATTCCTTATATACTTATAAGGAACTAAGGATTACCTTCTCTATGTAAAAGATCAAACTATTTAGATGTGATTTTCTATTTAGATTTAGATTATATTGGATGTGTGGACTCAAGGAAATCTACATTCAGATACATGTTTAAGCTAAATGGTGGATCCACATCATAGATGATTGAAAAACAATCTATTATTGCTATTTCCACCTTAAAGGCTAAATTTGTGGCTTGCTTTGAGGCAACTATTCAGTTATTGTGTTTGTGGATTTTTTTTTTCTTATGACTTAGTTTTGTCGACAATATATCTAAGTCATTGAGAATTCATTGTGATAATTCTACAACCGAATTCTTCTCAAAGAACAACATATACTCAAAAGGTGCAAAATACCTAAATATGAAGTATTTCTTTGTCAAGGAAGAAGTACAAAAGCATAAAGTGTCGATTATGTTGACCTAACAATTATACATTGTCCATATTTTGATGATGACTTGACCATTCCATTCATATCCAACATGTCTATTTGAGATTGATTTAAGGTGTTAGGTAGAAGAAAAGGACCAGTTCAATCAAGCCCTCACCTGACTAAATACAAGCCAAAGTCAATGCAAATGCACTTTTCTAAAATATGCCCTAAAACCCTGAGGACATTTTTTAAAATAATTTGTGTTGATGCTATGACTTATAATGAAGTTGAGAAAAAAAACCAGGAGACTTAAAAATAATGTTTAATCACTCTAATGACAATTTCTAAAATTTATTACAGGGTGTTTTTTCCAGTCGAGTTTCATCTTTGATAAACTCGAGCGGCACCGTTGATGGATTTTGGGAACTTCCAGGATCAGACGAGTTTCCTCAAGACAAACTCGACTAACACCTTGCACTGAACAAATCAAGGATAAACTTGACCAACACTTCAAATTTTCTTTGTTGCATATTGCTATTAGACAAGTTTGCTTCATTGAAACTTGACTGGTTGCACTATATGGAGTGTGCAAAAAAAGTTCTTCTAGCCATTAGAGTGTTACAAACATCAAAATCCATTGAAACACCCCAAACAACTAAATTCATCCCCAAGTTCTTTTCGTGTCTAGTAGACATCCCCAACTATAAATAGGGACCCTTGGGCTTCATCCCAAGTTTGCTTCTTATTCTCCTATCTATAGTTGAGTGGATTTGTCTACTAAGAGCCCCTTTCTCTCTCTTTCTTATTAATCAAAATGACATTATGAGTGATATAGGCTATGTGTGGGAGAGATACTTCTTTGTACTCATTGTAAAGGTCTCAAATATTTCCTTTCCCAATCCCTTTATCAAGATCAAAATTGGTGAAAGCTTGTCCTTGGTGAAGGAGAAGGTGAAGTCTAAAGATCCTTGAGGAGAGTAGATAACTCCGTCAAGGTTGAAGACTTCTTGCAAGATGGGAGATCCTTGGTTAAGGTGTCCAACTCCTTATAAAAGTGGATAATCCCTTGTAGAGGTTGAAGACTCTAGATCAAAGGATTGGTAAGACCTCATAAGGTTTATTGGCTCCTTTTGCTCCTTAAAATGGAAGGCTAGGTATCCTTGCCCTAGAAAAGGAAGGTCTTATTGCATTTCTTATAATGGAATATAAGTATGAAATGGTTGCACAATCCTAGGGTTGACCTCTCTAGGGAGTGTATGTACACTCTCCTAGTTTGTAGTTTGGAACCACCGTACATATCTTGTTCTTAATCTCATTCAACCTCTCTCATGCTTGCTATGTATGTCTAGTTGCAAAAAAAATATCGTATTTGCAAATCTTATCCATTGAAGTAATTTAACGGTGTAACGAATCTTGTTTAAGTGTTTAATCTCTATTCAACCCCACTCCCTTCTAGAGCCCATTGATCTGACAAGTTGTATCAGATTTATAATCTTCTCTGACAAAATCTCCCACAAGTCAAGAAGACGAGCGTCAATCTTATAGGTTCTTTCAACTTGGAGGGTGTATTCTCCATGAAACCTCCAATCATTTATGACACAAACTTACACTATTAGAAGTGGAGGATGCAATTCTACTTGTAAGGAATGAGCTACGACATGTGGAAAGTGGTCATCCTTCCCTACAAGGAGCCAGGAGGAGATGTGACTACATGGGATGAAGCTACATTTAAGAAGATCCAGTTGAATGCAAAGGAAATTAGCATCATTTATGCAGACCTAACTCCTCTTGAATTCAAGTGTATCTCTTCTTTGGACACTGCCTATGAAATATGGAACAAACTATGCATCATCTATGAAGGGAACAAGCAAGTCAAGGAGTCTAAGGTCTACATACTCAAAGGTCTCCTTGGGAACTTGAAGATGGGTAAGAAAGAATGAGTGGTTGAGATGTACTTGTTGGTATGTATGCCCAGAGAGCCAATCATATGTTGATTGGAATGTGGCGTAAGTACCTGATTTAATAATAACAAAGGTAATTCCATCTATTATGTTTGTCTCAACATAAGATGATGACACAAACATAGTAGATGTCTAAATAATGATGTTACTCGATAACATATGTCTTCAAGTACGTGACTTGAATGACGATTTCATACATATGATAATAGTACATACATTATTGTTATGTCCCTAGTCAGATATTACTGTGGATGAAAAATAGACAACAATAATACATAAGACTAGAGTGTGTGCTGACTGATGCTTCATTAGTCAGGATATGGGATATGAAGTCAAGTACACATGTCATGCTAGATAATAGTGTATCAGAGAGACCCACCTTGAGAGTGATACATGGATACCATGGAATGATAGTTAGAATCGGCTCTCATAGTGATAGCGGTGATTGTGGTTCTTAGACTTGAAGTCACTATGTTTGTCACATGTTGTTCATGTACTTTGACATCATCCACTGTGATCTTGAATAAGGTTTGCCATGAAGGTGGTTCTCAGGTGCACTGTGACACATGGGGTTAGAATGTGAGTGATGTAGATGGCATTTGTCACTCCTACAAGAGTTTGATATCCAGGTCCTCTTAATAAGTAAGACTAATAAATGTATGAACGTACTCATGTGATTCAAATATATGATATGTGAACTCATATGCATCTCAGACAGTCTGCTCTAGTTCAAGGAACATGGATTGAATGTCAAGAGGATGATGATTCCATTCCTCATGTTCAATCTAGATACCAAAGACAAATGAACTATACGATCACGATAACACAAATCACAGACTGTCTCCAACTTTTCAAATTACTTGGGTAGAAATGATGTGTGACTAGGCACCACTCCTTGTTTGTGATGCCATTATTGGTTATAGACATTCACTACCAACATAACTGTGGACATATAGGGTCACACACATAGGAATGCACTTAGATAAAAGGAGTATATTCATGAATGATGTTTATATTGAACACTAAAGGTGTTTAGGTATTCAATTAAACAACCAATTAATTGACTAGACTCAGAATCATCAAGTTCAAGTGTTGAACTAACTGGTTGGTGTGTCACGTTGATTGGGAATTGAATTGACTGAATTTTGCATGAGTTAGAATACCAACCAATCGGCTCACTAGGTGAACTGATAGACTTAGGGCTGTTGAGATGACCGATTCACCTAGGGAATTGATTGAATCAGTCATACAAATTAAAGCTTCTACTGATTTTCACAATTTATGAGAATAGTTGATCGTTTTACTTGGGACAAGGATTAATGTTGGACATTAATTGAAAATGAATTGTCAATTCAATTGTAATTGGGAAACAATATGAAACAATTGGCTCACTGTGCCAATTGACCGGTTCACCTACTGTAGGTTTGAGAAATTCATGGAAATTATAGACCCTTCTACTCCCACATCGAATGGGAACCCATACCCTAACCCCTCCTATAAATAGAGGGGTATTGGGGGCTTCCCAACACACACAATTGAGAATCATTTGATCTAACAATTGTTTTTCTCTCTGGTTGTGGTAACCAATAGAGAGCCCAAGCAAGTCCTTACTCGTTAAAGGGAGGGAAAATAAGGGACAAAACAACTGAGAATAATTGTGGGAGAGCATGTCGAAGACTAGTACGTTGATAGAATGGGACAATTCCTTCCAGTTGTCTTTGATAGCGCAATGTGGAGTTCCTGGTGGTCCGAGTGGGCTAATCTATAGGTGGGATACTTACACCGCTAGGAGAACTCCATCAACTGTCATTTGTGGTGGCCAGACCAGGAGGCCGGTGGAGACGACTATTTGAGTGATGTTGCTAAAGGAGTGAGTTGCTGCTTGAATAAGAAGCATGTTGGTACTACAAGAGTAATGTCACTGGACTTGCTCCAGGACCAAGTATAACATTGCAAACCTTCCTTTCTAGATACATTATTGCTGACCCGATCATTCTATCCAAGGGAATAAAGTTTTAAATTTTTGTTTCCACTGCCTTAACTATCGCCTCGATTTCCCTACAGTGGTATTATATCCACATTAATTTATGACGTATTTGGGATATAAATCAATATGATTGGATTTATTTTATTGCATACAATGTGAACATTAAACTGGTTAATGTGCATATCTGCTTAATTACCACATACGACTCCACAAATTTATATATATATATATATATATATATATATATATATATATATATATATATATGATATGTTATATGTGCAACTTACATTTGCATCACCGTGAAATCAGTTTTGATGGTGGATGTGAAGCATTATTACAGATAATAAACCAAAATCTTTGTGTGCATGGTTATAGTTATTTATTCATGTTGTTACTAGGTCAGCATACCAAGTCTCTCTCTCCTTTACAAATGTAAATTAATGCTCTTCTTCCTATTTCCCCTCGAATGTAACTTGAGGTTTTCCCTTATACAATGTAATAAGAAATATGATAGTTTAAATTTATATTTCACAGTGAGAATATGTTCTGCATCATAGGAACTGATCAGTTCGCGAGACAAACTGATCGACTAGAGGACCAAGGAGGCCACATGATAGGAGGATGAATTGAATGACTGGTGGACCAATTGACCGGATAGAGGAGTCCAAACATTAGTTGAACATGAGAACTAGACGACAATTTCAAGAAACCAACCAAGTGACCAGGAGGCAAGCTGACCGGTTCAAGTGTTCAAATGATTGAGCCTAATTGGTTCAAGCTCAAATCCTCATCAACAACAGGTTGCATATGATGTGAACTCTAGGTTGTAGTAATGCCTTGTGTCTCTAAGGAATTATATTAGTATGGCCATAACCATTTCTTGTGTGTTTTAATTATTGCATGTTCTCATTTGTGGTTATAGTATGTATATGATACATACTATAAATATGTGGTGATTGGATATGTATAAATATTTATATATAAAATACCTCAATATAATACTAAGTTTTAGATGCTTTCCATAAGTGTCACACATGAAAAGCTTGATCGACTAAGGGTGGGTATCCCAAGGGTGTTGCACTATCTATATCATGGAAGTGGAATAGTAATAATGTGAGCCTATCAAGTGGGATGCAGTATTGTTGTGTTGACTTTTGGGTCAGGCTTGACTGAGCGACCTTAATGAGATTAAGCACAAGAGGCATGAAAATGATTATGGTAAGGAGTTGCGCACAACATCTATCCAAGAATTGCATATGATGCAATTGGCAAAAGTTGCCTACCATAATAATTGGTTATGGACGCCAGCGTTGGCTGAGTAATAATTCAATTATTTTGGATCTTGGCTAACTAGAAGGTTGTATGTGCAATATTTAGAATTGATACATGAGGGTTATCAATTTGAACAAAATAGTGGGAGAGATAACTAATTAAAGGCCTAATTAATATCATTAACTTATCAAATTATACAAATAAAAAGTATTTTGAAAAGTTGCAATATATGTTTCTAGAATCAATGTCAAACAAAAACACATTCACATTGCTATCACTCCTTGAGAAAGGAAAAATTGGGATAAAGTTCCACAACTGATTAAGGACTTTGAGAAATGTTCTGATCAATGAGAAAAAGCTCTATCTCCTTGAAAGACTAGAGTCAGACGAACTCGCTCCAAATGCGTCTAAGGCTGAAATGGATGTTTACTAGAAACATGCCAATGATGCCAAAGACATTTGAGTACCTTATGCCATGTTCTATGAACTATGAGTTGCATGAGCAGCATGAAAACATGGACATTCTCGAGATGGTAACACGTATTAAGAGTCATGTAAAGCAAGTAAGGTGTAATGTACCCAAAGTGTTGTTGGAGTGCAATATGATAGAGGGAGATCCAGTAGAGCTCCATGTTCTCAATATGATTGGGAATCTGGAGAGACTGAGATTTCTTCTAGGTCAAGAGTTGGCCACATATATGATTCTACAACCATTGCCTGAATCATATAATTAGTCTATCAAATGCTTGGCATGTTGCTTAATGTCGAAGCACTAAAGAAGAAAGGAAAAATCCATGATGGTGATAAGAGGAAGTGAGTCCAACAGAAAAGGCAAGGCTAAGAAGTGTTCTGAGGCTAAGTTAGTGTCCATGTATTCTGCACTCAAGTTATGGAGAAGGGTAAGTGTAAATGAATTTGTCCTTTTCACTTAAAGGAACAAAGAAAAAAGAAAGAGATAGATATCTCTACTTTAGGATCCAATAAGAAATAATCTAGAACTGCAAGGAGTAAGAGTTGTTGCCATTATAGTTGGAATCATTCATTCATGGGCATATAATAGAATAACTAAATTTCTATTATGTACTTTCCATTAATGACAACATCATGTATCTTGCATGGACAAGAATAAATTGATGTTTCATCTTAAAAGATGAGATCTTGTATGGAAATGACCTATGTCTTATAAACTATACTTGACAGTTGTAGAGACAAATGTGTATATTGAATGACTTGATGACTCAAACCATGAATACTTATAGCGTTGTCATCTAGTACACATAAATGAGAAATGCATTTCTAGAATCCATATGATGGTTATGTATACTCTTTTGGTTATTGAACCAATAAGGACATGCATATCTTATTTTTTGTGTAATATGACAATATCATCTTTACTAGATGTAGTGGGAGAGAAATTGTTATATTAGGGCTCATACATACTGACGCACATAGACCTTTTAAAATAAATGTTAAAGGTGGTTGCAAGTACCTCATTATATATTTACCGATGTTATCAATAGATACGAGAATTTGTATTTAATGAAATACAAGTATGAATCTCTTGAAGTGTTCAAGTAGATTGTGAGTGAAGTATGTAACTAACTTGGTAAAAATATTAAGACACTTCCATGTTATCGATGTTGAAATATTTTAAACCAAGAGTTTGAGTACCTTTTGAGAGATCATGATTATGTATCATTCTGAACTCCATCGAAAACACAATGATAGCATATCATAAAAGTGTATCAGAAAGAAGGAATCACACCTTGTTAAGTCATGGTGTGATTATCAATAAAATCTAGTGAATCTTCCAATTTTCTTTTGGGTACATGCTTAACACTAAACCATGTAATATAAAATGGTTCAAAAGGCACCATATGATATATGGCATGGGAGATGTTCCGATATGTCTTTTATAATGATTAGCAATGAATGCTTATATAAAAAAATAGTTTCTTGAAAAGATATGCCCACAAAATCACATAAATGTTATTTTGTTAAAGTACTACTCTTATACCAATCCAACAACAAAATTGTTTTTTAATCTGGATTGCTGCATTCTTCAAGGGGAACTTAGTTTCAAAGGAATCAATGCGAGTAAAAGTAGAACTTGTAATGTTTGAGACAAATAATAAAACAATGAACCTAAAGAGTTATAGTAGGAACATGGAGAAATACAAGTTGTTGTAGAATCTCAAGTTCCTTATGTAACAAACAAAACCTCATAACTCTAGTAGAATATACCTTGAGCTTGAAAGATTATGACATCTAATGGCTCAAAGGGCAGAGTGTTGGTCATATATGATGATTCAACAACCTACCTAGATGCTATTGAGGAACAAGAATCTGAATCATGGGTTCGGGCCATGAGTCCAAGATGGACTCCATGTACACCAACAGGGTATGACCTTGTTGGATCCACATGAAGGGGTAAAACCCATAAGGTGCATTTGGGTCTTTAATAGAAGACCAACATGGAAGGGTATACTGGTTACAAAGAGTTTCAAGAAAGTTCAAGATGTTGAACATGATGAAGTCTTTCACCAGTTATCATGGTTAAATCCACCAAGATCATGCTTGGTGTTGTAGCTTATTATGAATTGTGAGATTTGACACATGGATGTTAAAACCACTTCCTTAACTGGAATGATTATAAGGATGTGTGCATGACACAACCTAATAGTTTTATAAATCTAATATTGCAAATATAGTCTATAAGATACAAAGGTCAATCTGTGGATTGAAGCAAGCATATCAGAGCTGGAATCTTCTATTTGACAAGACAATCAAAGGGTTTGACTTGAATCAAAATGAAGATAAATTCTGTGAGTACAAAAGATTTAGTGAGAGCATATTAATATTTCACATGATGATGGAGAATAACATCCTTTTCCTATAAATGTTAAAACTAGGCTAGAAATGCCTTCTATATGAAGGATTTAGGCAAGACATCCTATGTGATAGGGATTGAGATCTATAGAGATAGTTTTGAAAGGCTTCTTGACCTAAGTAAGAGAACATACATTAGAAAGATGTTGAAGGGTTCAACATGTAGGATCGAATGAGAGATATTTTCTATGTTCCATGGAGTTAGTCTCTCAAGAGCCTAGTGTCCCAGTTCTTATGAAGAACAAAAACACATGGAATAGATGCCATATGCATTCACAATTGGATCTATCTTAATTGTAATGTTATATACTTATCCCTTTATATCTAATGTATTGGACATGATGAGAGGATATCCAGTTATATCATATGTATTGGAAATGATGAGAGGATATCTAGTCATCTCATATGTATTAGACATGATGAGAGGATATATACCTATCTAGCAATCTCATTTGTATTGGACATGATGAGAGGGTATATGTAAAATTCTAGTGAGAGTCACTAGACAACCATAAAGAACATCCTTAGGATCTTGTGAAGCACTAAAAGAATTGGTTTGTTGTCTATGGTAATTAGGAAGAGTTGGGTGTAAAGGGTTACACTAACGCAAGCTTCTGAAATGAAAAATAAAATTAATGATCCCAATCTAAAATTATGTTTGAATTTAAAACAAGAACGGTAAGCTAGAAAAGGTTTTGATCTAATGATAGCTATTTAAATCTGCAAAAGAAGCTGGGTATTTCTATGTTATGAGAACAACAGAGGATATTGTATGGATCAAGAAGTGCATATGGGTGGACTTGTGTGAGGTTCTAACCAATGATATAGTAGAAATATTGTGACATCAATGGAACTATGAAATACATTGGGAATCTCATATAGCATAATACGACACTTCCATCTCATACGATAAGTTGTACATCGAAGAGATGTGGAACTTGCAATATATCAACTTAAAGCAAAAGTTGAGTAGAAACATGATAGACATGTTAAGATCACTTGGAATAAGATTCGTGGGTGATTGGCTCTAAGTGAAAGTGGGGGTTTGTTAATATGTTTGCTCAGAGATCCAACCATATGATGATAAGAATGTGGCATTAAATACCTAATTTTATAATAAAAAAGGTAATTCTGTGTATTATTTATATCTTAACATGATATGATGACACAAACATAGTAGGTATCTAAAGAATGATGTTACTCGATGACATATGTCTTATAATACGTGACTTGAACAATGAGATCATACGTATGATAAGAGTATATATATATTATTGTTATGTTCCTAGTCAGATATCACTGTGGAAAAAAATAGACAACAATAGTACATAAGACTAGAGTGTGTGTTGACTGATGTCAGAGTCTCATTAGTCATGGCATGTGATATTATGTCAAGCACACATGTACATGTTAGAGAACAATGTATCAGACATATCCACCATGAGAGTGATAAATGGATACCATGAAATGGTAATCAAAATCAGCTCATTGTGGTTCTTAGACCTGAAGTCACTACATTTGGCATATATCATTCATGTACTTTGACATCATTCACAGTGATCTTGAATAAGGGTTTCACTGTGACACATGTGGATAGAATGTGAGTGATGTAGATGGGATTTGTCCCTCCTATAGGAGATTAATATCTAGGGCTTCTTGATAAGAGGGACTGAGAAATGTACAACCATACTCATGTGATTCAATATGTGATATATAGACTCATATTCTTCTCAGACATTCTTCTCTAGTTCAAGGAACATGGATTGAATGCCAAGAGGATGACAATTCCATCCCTGCGTTCAGTACGGATATCAAAGATAAAGGAACTATACAATCAAGGTAACACTAATCACAAATTTTTGGTTGGAGTTGTTCTCCAACTTTCCACATTACTTGGGTAGAAATGATGTGTGACTAGGGACCTCTCTTTTCTTGTGATGTCATAATTGGTTATGGACATTGACTGCCAATGTAATTATGGACCTATAGGGTCACACACATAGGAATGCACTTGGAGTAAAGGAGTATATTCATGAATGATATTTACATTGAATACTAAAGGTGTTTAGGTATTCAATTAAACAACCAATTAAATGACTGGACTCAAATTCATCAAGTTCAATTGTTGAACTAACTGGTTGGAGTGTCAAGTTGATTGGGAATTGAATTGGCTGAATTATGCATGAGTTAGGACACCGACCGATTGACTCACTGGGTGAACCGATCGACTCAGGGTTGCTGAGATGACCGGTTCACCTAGTGAACTGATTGGCTTGGTCATACCAACTAAAGCTTTTGGTGATTTTTCCAATTTACGAGACTGATCGTTTCACTTTGTTCAATTAGATTGGTACAAGGACTAATGTTGGATATTAACTGGAAATGAATTGTCAATTCAATTGTGATTGGGAAACACTATGAAATGATTTGCTCACTAGGTGAACCAATCGTCTCACTTGGTAAACCAATTGGCTCACTTTTCCAGTCGATTGATTCACTAGTGAACCGGCCGATTCACCTATCACAGGTTGGAAAATTCATGCAAATTCAGGACCCTTCTACTCCCACATTGATTGGAATCCCAGACCCTAAACCCTCCTATAAATATATGGGTGCTGGAGGCTTCCCAACACACACTATTGAGAATTAATTGCTATGACAATTATTGTCCTCTCTGATTGTGGTAACCAATAGAGAGCCTGAGCAAGTCCTACCCATTAAAGGGAGGGACATTAAGGGAGAGAACAATTGTGGGAGAGTATGTCGGTGACTAGTACATCGATAGAAGGGGACAACTCCTTCTCATTGGCTCTGGTAGGACAACATGGAGTTCCCAAAGGTCTATGTGAACTTCTCTAGAGGCAGGAGACTTCTTCTAGGAGAACTCCATCTACTGTCATCCGTGGTGGCCAGTCCAGGAGGTCAGTGGAGACAAATGTTTGAGTGCAGCTGTTGTAGGAGCGAGCTGCTACCTGAAGAAGAAGCATGATGCTACTACAAGGGTAATTGAGGACTTGCTCTAGGACCAGGTATAACCCTGTAAACCTTCCTTCCTAGATACATTGTTGTTGACACAATCTTTCTATCCAGGGGAATAGAGTTTTAAATTTTTGTTTCTACTTCCTTATCTATCACCCTAATTTCCGTAAAGTACTCACGGCTCAACACCATTGTGAATGGACTTGCTTCTTTAGGCAAACCCATGGATCAAGGAACCATCAACTCCTAGATCCTTAGGTCTCTTCCTAAGAGGTGTCAATTTAAGGTGACCTCCATTGAATAAACAAAAAGCCTTGGTGAGATTGCACGAAGAAATCATTGGAAATCTTCAAGCCTATGAGCGTATACATGATAAGCAAGAAGAAGAGGAAGATCTAGAAGAGAAGGGGTCAAAGAATATGAAGGAAAATGCCTTCAAAGCTCAAGTGGAGGTCATTGTTCTTCAACAACAACTTGCTTGTCGAGCTACTCCCTCCTTAAGTGAAGATGAATCCCATAATGATCATGAAGCTAACTACTCCAATAGGAAGCACCTCAAAGGAAAGTCCTCCCTCTACTTCAAGGTGCTATGAATGTCGCCAAAAGGAACACTACAAAAATGATTGCCCCAAGGCAAAGATGTCCTACCACAAGAGCATCTAAAAGAAGAAGGAGGACTACAAGAAGGATAGAAAGTTCAAAAGGAAGGACAAGAAAGAATAAGAAGCAAGGATGCAAATCATGCTGCATGGGAGGAATCTACTTCTAGTGATTCCCACTCCAATGCAGGAGAATGTCACCTTGCTCTCATGGCCTCAACTAGTGAGCACATATGCGAGTTAAGTGAGGTAAGTGAGGTAAGATTGAATAAAATATCTAAAGAAGCCCTCATTGACATGATTAATGTTTCTCGTTCTTCATATTCCAAATGCAAATCCAAGAAGAAAAGATTAGGGAAAATTATTGATGACTTGTATAATAAAATTAATTTTCTTAAGAAAAATGAAAAAGTTCATCTTTATAGTTTAGATTCATTGCAAGATCAATTTCTTGAACTTGAATTGCAATACAATGTCATTGAGGTAGAGAACCATATTTATCTTAAGAATATAAATAGTCTCAAAGATGAGAACCAAACTCACCTTAATGAACTTGTTTTTATTATAACTAAAAATGATAAGCTTGTTACCAAGTTTAATGATCTTAGACATGCTTGTGATGTTATTAAGGATGAAAATATAATTTATATTGATGAGATTACTATGCATAGAATTGAAAATTCTAGATTGCTTTCTAAAATTAATGATCTTGCTTCTAGACCTTTATCGCCTAGTAATGAAGTAGCTAGTATAATTCTTAAAAGAGTTTCTTACTTGACTGAAGACCTATGTTTAGATATTGACTTGATTCATTCGCAATATGATCTATATAGCCTTTCTTCTACTATTATTACTCTTAGTGATGATAACCACAAACTTAGAGCCTCCTTGCAAAAGTTCCTCAAAAGGAAAAGGCCCTCAATGAAGTCCTAGATCAATCTACCAAACAAAACAGTAAAAGTGGTTTGGAATAGGAGGAAGCTCCAAAAAGTAAGGACAAAGTAAAGAAAAAAAGCAAAGAACCTCCTATTTTCCATGGAGAGTCATCCGGCTCCAAGAACCCTATGGTTTGTGCACATTGCAAGAGTGTTGATCATTATACTACTTATTGTCCTTACAAGGAAAAGGGAACCATCCCAAAGATGAAATGGGTCCCCAATCTAACTCCAGATTCCAAGGTTTGAATTGGGCACTGATATCTTCCTTTCTTGTAGGTAAAAGGAAAATGGATTGTTGATAGTGGTTTCTCTAAGAGCATGATAGGTGAGATGGCCACTTTAGTAATTTTACAAAGAAGAAAGGAGGATAGGTGACTTTTAGTGATAATAACAAAGGTAAGGTTATAGGTGAGGGTGATGTGGGTGATTCACTTTACATCAAGAATGTTCTTATTGTGGATGGCCTGCATCACAATCTTATTAGTGTTAGTCAATTATGCGATAATGGATATCTTGTGCTATTTACTTCTCTTGAATGATTGCTTCTAGATTCCCTCTCCTACAATGCCATATATAAGGGAACTAGAAATGGAAATCTTTATGTTATTGTTCTTGATTCTCTTAATCCTATTATTGGTAAATGCCTTGTTGCTGATAAAAGTGATATATCTTTGTGACACCGTAGGCTTGGTCAAGTAAATATGCATCAATTGAAGAAGTTGAGAAAAAAGGAATTGGTCAAAGGACTGGCGAAATTGAACTTTGAGAAGGATGAGGAATGCCAACCTTGTACACAGAGAAAGAAAACCAAATCCTCATATAAATCCAAAGGAGTCCTTAGTACCAAAAGAGCTCTTAAACTTCTTCAGATTGATCTATTTGGACCAATGAGAACTCAATCGCTTTGTGATAGCAAGTATTGCCTCATGATTGTCGATGATTTCTCTCACTTTACTTGGACCTTCTTCTTAGTGTCAAAAAGTGATACTTTCAAAGTTTTCTCTACTTTTTTCAAATGAGTTGAAAATGAAGCTTCTTTCCATATCGTCTCTATTCGTAATGACCATGGGGGAGAATTTGAAAATGATATGTTTGAAAGGTTTCGTAGGAATCTAGTTATAACCACAACTTTTCTTCCCATCGTACACCTCAAAAAATGGGGTTGTAGAGAGAAAGAATAGGTCTTTACATTAAATGGGTAGGATCATGCTTTTAGAGTATGATACTCCATAGAAGTTCTGATCTGAAGCTGCTAGCACCTCATGTTTTATGCAAAACTGGGTCTTCACTCACCCTTCCTTAAAGAAAACCCCCTATGAGTTATGGCGTGGTAGAAAGCCCTCTATTGATCTCTTTCATGTTTTTGGTTGTCCTTGTTTTGTTTTAAACATGAAGGATTCTCTTGAAAAGTTTGATGTGAAATCATACAAGGCCTTCTTTCTTGGCTATAGCACTACTAGTAGAGCATATAGAATATTTGACATTGACTTGTCTTAAGTTGGAGAATCTATCAATGTTAAATTTATTGAAACTAACCCATCTATTTCCTAAAATATTATAAATGATGATGTTGTACATGAGGTGATTCCTAGATTAAAGAGCTCAACATTGTTGACAAAGGAAAAGAGGTGGTAGTAGATGAAGAAGAGAAATAAGAAGAAAAGAAGGATCCAACTCCCTGTATTAATAAAGACCATCCTAAAGAGATCATCATAGGCAATGGTTTTTAAAGGGTGAAAACACCCAGGCTGCATTCAACAAAGAATAATATGACAACACCTTCATCTCACAACTTGAGCCTAAGAATGTCAAAGAAGCTCTTAAAGATGACGAATGGATCCTAGCAATGCAAGAGGAGCTAGAGTAGTTTGAGAAGAACAAAGTGTGGGTCTTACTGCTAAGACCAAATGATAGGAAGATCATTTGCACCATGTGGATGCACCGCAACAAGCTAGATGAAAGCGATAAAGTGGTAAGGAACAAATAAAGGGTAGTATCTCAAGGCTACAATAAATAGGAAGGTATTGATTTTAATGAAACTTATGTTCCTATTGATAGACTTGAATCCATTAGAATGTTACTTGATTTTTATTGCTATAAAACTTTCTTTCTATACCAAATAGATGTTAAAAGTTCTTTTCTAAATGGTATAATAGTGGAGGAAGTCTATGTGGCTCAACCTCCCGGCTTTGAACATGACAAGCTTCTTAATCATGTTTATTTTCTATAAAATTCTCTCTATGGACTCAAACAAGCCCCTAGAGCTTGGTATGAAAAATTAAAGATTTTTTTGCTAGACAATGGCAATGTCATGGGAAAAGTTGATTATACCCTATTTCTTATACACACATCTACTAACGTTTTGATTATTCAAATATATGTTGTTGATATCATATTTGGCAGTACAGATCTTGATCTTCAAAAGAAGTTTAGTTCTCTTATGCAGAGTGAATTTGAGATGACTATGATGGGAGATCTTACATTCTTCCTTGGATTCTAAATCAAACAAACAAAGGAAGGAAACTTCATAAGCCAAGGAAAGTATACAAGTGAACTCTTGAAGTGCTTTCGGATGGATAACACCAAGATGATGGACACTCCCATTTCAAACACTGCCAAACTTAATAGAGATGAGGAAGGTGAGAAGGTAGATGAGAATCTCTATAGATGTATGATTGGTAGCTTGTTATATTTAACTTCCTCTAGACCTAATATCATGTTAAGTATTGGATTTTGTGCTAGATTTTAATCAAGCACTAGAAAATCCCATCTTATAGCGGTTAAGAGGATTTTAAGGTACCCAGCCAACACCTAAAATTTTGGACCATGGTATCCCATGTCAAGAGACTTTACTCTTACTACTTATAGTGATGCAGATTATGTCGGGTGCTTAATTGATAGAAAGTGCAAAAGTGGGACTTGCTTCCTCCTAGGACCATGCTTAGTTTCTTGGTTCTCTAAGAAATAAGGCACAATGGCTCTATTAACTACCGAGGTTAAGTACATTGCAGCTGGGAGTTGTTGTGCCCAATTCCTATGAATGAAGCACATGCTCCAAGACTTTAATCTTCATTATGACGCTTCTCCTATCTTTTTTTTTGGGGGGGGGGTTAGTCAGGAGTTCCTTTTATTCATCTCATCCTCCTCTTATGAGAAGATCAAAAGTACTACTACATCCTAAATTATGAACTTCATTAAACTTGGTAGTACTACTACCATTACAATATCTAATCAGAATGTCATACATGCATTCTGGTGGATGGGTGTAGTGTATCCATCCTTGGTTTTGTTTTTGATGGTAGCTTGCTAACTTATCAGCAAGATGGTTTCGGTCTCTCCTCACATGGATAAGCTTCCGGTTTGGCTTCATCATCCTCTTACATTTAGACAGAGCTACTGCAAACCGTGGTGCATCAACCTCTTCTCCTTGGAGCAGTTGAACTGCAAGTTTGCAGTCCGACTCTACTATCACCTTATCCAACCCTGCCTTCTCCACCTCCTCCATGGCGATGATAATGGCTTTCACTTCAGCTTCCAGGGCATCCTCAGTAGAAACTTTGGTTCCCTTCCCTATCAACCACCTCCCTCTCCATTCCCTCACTACATATGCAGAGCTGCCGCCTTTCTTCCGGAATGCAACATTCACATTCATTTTAATCCAACCTTCCTTTGGCGGCTCCCACAGCCCATTTTGAACATTCTCTGGTACCTCCACCTCCTTCGCCCATGCCAACGTACTCAACCTTATGTCCTGTGTCGCATATCTTGCTGTCTGGATATGGTTGGGCGTGCTTCCTTCCATTACCTGTCTATTTCTGCTTTTCCAGATGTGCCAACAACCATACATGTAGCTTTCTTGTATCTTCTTGTTCCTCAAATTCTCCCTTATCCATGCATTCAGATTGGACTCTGTGAAGAAGTTGTATGGAATCACATTAGCTAGTATGTTCTTCTAACATTCTTTAGCATGGTTGCAATCCCGAATAGCATGTAGACTATCTTCCTCATGTGCCTTACAGATGACACCCTTGCTATCCTCTACCAACTGCCTCTCCTTTCTCCTCTTATTCATGAGGATCACATTATGCGACAGTGTCCACATAAACATCTTTACTCGATATGAGATGTGGTCATCCTAGATCGTCTGCCATTCGCCATGTATCATAAGGTCTGATACCTGTCGAATGGCTTTATATGTCGAGTTTGTTGAGAATTTGCATGTGTTTGTATGATTATAGACTCTAGTGTCTCTCCCATCCTACTTCTTAGGTGGCTTAATTTGTAGAATCTCCTTCACACAATTAGTTGGTAGCCACTCTTTCAAGAAGTTCACATCCCACTCGTCATTGTCGAGAATGACACTTCACACTTTCAGGTCCTGGAGTTCCTCCAGTATGGGTTTGGTGGCATTTTCTCTCAATTTTTCTCGATTCTTCACCCACACCTCATCCCAGAAGTTGGTTTCCATGTCTGTCATCAACTGTGTATGAGTGTTCATTATGATGAAATCTTTACCCTCTAAGGTAGTCCTCCCCAGTCTAGAGATATTCGGCCTACTGCCTTCTTTATAAGCTTCATATCACCTTCTCATTAGCTGACACCATATCGTTGGTCTATACATCGCCTCATCCCAAGATTTCTTGGTCATAAGATCCTTGTTCCAGTCTCTCATAGTCTTAATACCCAAACCTCCATTAGCTTTACTACTGATGACCTTCCTCCATATTATGAGAGATAGTGGTTGTTTCTTCCTTCCGCCTCCCCATATAAACTTCCTGATTGTGCTCTCAATACGGTCACACAGACCTACCAGCAATAGGGCCATTTGCATCAAGTAGGTAGGCATCACTGTTAGTGTAGTCTTCGCTAGGCAAACCCTTCCTGCAAAGGATAGACAACGGGCCGACCAGGATGCCACCTTTTTGTTCACATTAGCAAGCATTTCTCCATAGGTATTCTTGTCCATCCTTTTATGCAATAGCGCCACCCCGAGGTACTTTCCCAAGTCAGAAGTCTCAATGAAACCACTGGTCCTGCAGATTGCTCGACGCACTCTCTTGTTAACACCTTTGGAGAAGTATATTCTAGTTTTTTCAACCGACATCCTTTATCCTGAGGCAGTGCTGAACTCATTGAAGCACTCTGTGATAGTTTTAATATTGGCCATCGTTGCTTTAGTGAACAAGATGATACCATCGGCGAAGCACATATGTGCTATCTTAGGTCCCTTGGATGCTAACTTCACTGGGTTCCATTCACCCTTCCTTACTCTCTCTTGGATCATCTGACTCAGTCTGTCTATGTAGAGAATGAACAAGTATGGTGACATAGGATCCCCTTGCCTTAGACCTCTTATCGCTTTAAACTCTGGTAGGGTGTTGTTCTTCCATAGAATTGAAGTATTCCCAGATTTGATCGTGTTCATTATGTATCCTTTCAAATTCCCTAGAATGTCTGTGTGACTAAGTGTGTCTTTGACAAACTCCCAGGACATCATGTCGTAGGCCTTTGAGAGGTCTACTTTCACAACCATAGTATTAGCTCCCTTGTTCCTCCTCATTCTATGAATGACCTCCTGAACTATTGTGATATTGTCTGTGATTCTTCGTCCAGGTACAAAGCTCGATTGTTCTTGAGATATCCAATCCGGAATACATCATTTCAGACGTTCTGCCACAATCTTTGAACAGATTTTTAGACATAGATTGTTCAATGATATGGGCCTCAACTGATCACACCTTTTCGGGTGATGTACCTTTGGTATCAATACAATGATTGAGTTATATATCTCTATTGGTAGAGCCTCCCCCTGAGTGCCATAGAGATTGTCAACATGACTGAGTTACCAACAATCTTCCAGTACTTCCGCATAAGATGCCCTGTGATCCCATCTGGACCCGCTACTTTGCTGGGGTCAGTGTTCTTTATGACTTGTAAGACTTCATCCTCTGTTGGCTCAACTACCATCATCTGATTTTCATTTCCAGTGAGTCATCTGAACCTGCCCAGAATACAGTTGCTTTTCAGTAGCCTTGTCTTCACAGGGGCAATGAAGATGGTTGTGAAATGATTTAGAACTAGCTCTTTAACCTCCTCCTCCGTGGTGGTCCAACTATTATTGCTATCTTTTAACGCTTCGATACAATTGCCTCTTTTTCTTTATTTCACGTAGGCTTGATAGAAGTTAGTATTATCATCCCCATGTTTCATCCCGTTAATGTGGCTCTTCCTTCTCCAGCCATCTTCCTCTTGTCTAAGAATCTGTGCTAGCTTTTCCTGCATAGTTAAGCAAAGCTCATCAGTACAGGGGTCATACTTGCTCTCCTGCATAGTTTGTAGCTTGTTTATGTTTCTGAGCAGCCTATCTTTCTTCTCCCTTATTTGGTTTCTGTACTTCATATCCCAGGTTGTAATTCTCTTCTTTGTGTTACCCAACACCGTATAGAAGTCACGCTCCCCTTGCCAGGAGTGTTGAAGCATTTCCTTGAAATCCTTATTTCCTTCCCATTAGCTCCTTGCAATGAAACATCCCTTCCTCGCTTGTACTATATTGGCTTTTATGATAATAGTACAATGATCCGAGAAGGTCTGGGGGAGGTGAGTAACAGAAAAGTTAGCCCTCTCCTGGATGAATTCAGTATTGGCCATGGCTCTATCTAAATGTTCGTGGAGTTCTCCATGCTTGTACGTAAAGATCAGACCTGAGAAGCCTAAGTCCGAGAGTCCAGCTTCCATCAGTGTTTCACTGAACAATTGGGCTTCCACAAAATTATAGTGTTTCCCTCCCTTTTTTCATACGAGTTAATAGTTGTGTTAAAATCATCCATGACCAACCATGGTCCTTTGAACTTATACCCCATATCCTGAATATGCTTCCAGATGAGCCGACGAACAGTAATGTGTGGATTGGCATAGACAACTGTAATGTACGTTCCTCCCTCTACCTTGCACATCACAAACTATCTGTGAAAATTGAGAATATCAATTCGGCATTCCTTTTCTTTCCAACAAAGCCAAATTCCTCCTGCAAAACCCCTTGCCTCCACTCTGTATGAGTTTGTGAACCCCAGTGATTTAATGGCTTTTTGTGTAGACAATCCACTTATCTGTGGTTCCACAATTGCTACTAACTTAGGTTTGTGCCTTGCCATAATCTCCTTAAGCACACAGATGGTGTCATCATTCCCAATACCCCTAACGTTCCAGTAGAGTGTATCTAGCATAAACACAGACAAAAGGTTTTGGGTCTCCTTCTGTAAGTGGATCTTCAGTTGGTCAGGTGAGTATCCCTCCCTCACCACTAACCTCTTTCGCCTCCTAGTTAAGCCTAGGACTTCGCCTCCGCTGTGTGTAAGGTGGAGTCCCCTTTATGTGCTTCATTTTGGTACTGCTCCCATTGATCTCCTGGCTGGACGAGGTGCCTAAATCATGGGGGTCGTCATTTTGGCGGTCAAATCTGGTACCCCCATCCTCCTCGCCTTTATCGACCTTATCAGCTTTCTTGTCCATCTCCTTTTCTGTTTCTATAACCTCATCTATTTCATGATTAATAATTGTGTGTATCTCTTGTACTTCATCATCTTCCTCCTTATCAGTATTACTTTGTGTACCTTTGACTCCATTCTTCTTCTACATCATGTTGTTCGAGATATCCTTCAAGACTTCCCTCTTGTCATCCATAGTAGTAATTTTCTCTACCACCTTTTTCTTCTTTTTCCAGATCTTTCCCTACTGCTTGGTCGTCTATGTTATAGTGGGTTCCTCCCATACCACCGTTTTGGCCGTGCCCTCCTCTATCCCTTCCTCTTCATCACTCAGTCCCTCAAACCTATTTCTGCTACCAATCGCCTATGACTTCTGATTTGTCTGTTGTTGTCCTTTCTTCATATACCCTCTTCTCCTTTGCGTCTACCATTCCTCCTCCTCTTCATTCTCCTTATGTCCGTGGACTTTACTCCCTCCTGTATCACTTTGTTTATGTTTCTGTGGACAGTACCTGCTTTGATGTCCCAATTCTCTGCACTGGCTGCACGTATCTGGGTAGGCCTCATATATGACCTCGTATTCCTGATCATTAATGATTATAGACCTTATAGGCTCCTTCCTTGTATCTACCTCAACATCTAGTCTAGCAAACCTACTACGCGAGCATCTTTGAGTGTGTTCATCCACTTTAAACAACCCTCCTAGAGCCAAACTAATGTATTCAAACATGGTCTCAACATATAAATGTAGGGGTAGATTCAAAACCCTGGCCCATGTATTTATGTATGAGGGCATCTCTTTCATTGGTTTGAACCTTAGATTCCAATCCCATACTTCCAAACAACACCTAAAAATATTCCATGGACCCCCTATCATGGCTGTCTCGTAGTCCATCCTACATGAAAGTTGGACAACAAAGTGGCCCATGTCGAGCTCGAACATATTGAACATTCCGGTGATGTTCCATAACAGTTTGATCATCTCCCTCATTGTTATATATCCTATGTTCCCTCCTATCAATCTGACCACTATGGTGTATTGCCATGGCCTGGCCAGTATCTCCTCTGCCTCCTCTTTGATCGTAAGTATTGGTGTTCCAGTACTGTTGCTTAAGGATACATCATGATCGTGAAGGTTCAACTCAAATCGTGACTCCAACATCATCGTATTTGGATCTACCTCCACGTACTCCTCTCCCGCTACCACTTTACTGAAGGAAGGTTTTGCAGTGGTCTCCCCATTACAGGTCTCTCCCTCCTCCGACTCTGTGGCACCGAGTTCTTTTATCTACGTCGGCGATGTGATCGCTTTGGCCGATCTGGGTCGTTTACTTCCTACAACAACATCTTTCTTGGCATCGACAGTGTTCTCAACCTCCATAGAGTCAGATTCATGTTCTCCCCTCATGCCTTTATGTTGGAAGAGGATGCCGATCTCTGGGACCGAAACCCTAACTCCTTGGGTTCCCTCTGTGCTCTTCTCATTTATGACTCCTTTTGCCTTCTGCGACTCCTCTTCGATGATCCCCTTCATTTATGTGAGGATCTGGCCCTCTCCCAGATCCCCCACTCCCCGCAGGGTGCTACCGTTGCCATCCTGTCCTTTCCCCCCGTGATCTCCGCATCCACCATTTTAAAACATCATATTTGATAATACTAGTGCAGTCAATATTTCTTGCAATACTGTATTGTATATTAGAGCCAAAGATATAGAGGTCTGCCATCACTTTCTTTGTGACCACATTGCAAAAAAAGATATCTATATCACTCATGTGGACACAGAAAACCAACTTGCAGACATTTTCATTAAACCTCTACCTAGAGAGCAATTTACTTTCATTAGATCAAAATTGCTGATTGCTTCTCTTGATGATAATGATATGCCTTCTAGCTAGATGTACTCTTACCTATATGTTTTTGCAATAAATTGCTCACCTTATACTTGTTAGTGCTACATATGCCTAGTTTTAATGCCTTATTTTACCTTTTTTTGGATGTTATATGAAAATGCCTATTCTATCTCAACATAATAGTGAATGATGAGTGGAAAGTGCCTTAATATGTTAAA
Organism: Alisma plantago-aquatica; assembly: GCA_963693085.1. Taxonomy (NCBI): domain Eukaryota; kingdom Viridiplantae; phylum Streptophyta; class Magnoliopsida; order Alismatales; family Alismataceae; genus Alisma; species Alisma plantago-aquatica. The sequence goes on along the minus strand of OY856411.1, from coordinate 1,458,763,336 downwards.
AATGCATGATAGGCTAGACAAATAAATTTATATAGCACTCTGGTGGCCTAGAATTTTATTTCATATCTTTTGGAGATGCTTTCTTGTTGGTCGAGTTTGCTCCATGGAAACCCAACCAAAAAATGACCCAAGAATTGAACACACAACAATGGCAGTTGAGTTTCCCAAATCTCAACATCGAATGGCAACACTATTGTGTGGATATATATAAACTATCAGCCAATTTTCTCCCTCTCAACTAGAGAAAACTTGACCATGTCGTCTCCCCTTTAGTTCATCATTAAACCCTAGGTCTCCATATCCAATTTCCTAGCCTTATCTAGACATCTTTAATCTTTCCCCAACCTCTAACCTAGCTTGGGTAGCCTGATGCTTGAGTTCTTTTTCTTGTTTGGAGCCATCTTCAGCTGATTTCCTCTCCATGGCATCCAATAGGCGAAAGAGAACATGTCCTTCAGGTGTAACTTCATCTTCTACAACCGTTAGGCATATCTCATATGATGGTACCTCCTTTTTCTCCAGTCAAAGAGTGAATTGGTATAGGGGGCTATTGCCTAGAAACCCTTATCCTTTTCATCCCTTGTTGATCCCTAGCGCTGAGCTACTGAAAAAGGTTACGAAACTCTTTTCTAACCAAATACTTGATGCTTTTTGCTATGAATGCATGACCTATAACAACTCCCTCTCGAGCAAGAAGGAGTTGCATGAGTTCTACACAAATCTTACTTGGAACTACACCACCTTAGTGTTGGTATAATATGCCCAAAGAGCGAATCATATGATGATTGCAATAAGGCATGTGATACTTGATTTGATAATAATAAAGGGAATTTTCGTCTATACATTTTAACTATTTTTGAGATAATAGTATTACATGATAGATGTCTAGAGAATGACAAAAATGAATGACGTATGTCTTCAAGTACATGACTTGAACAATGAGATCATATGGATGTTAAGAGTATGTACATTCTCACTATCATCCCTAGTCAGTTGTTATTGTGGAAATAAACATAAACATCAATAACACAAAAGATTAGAGTGTGTGTTGGTTGATGATAGAATCTCATCAGTCATGATATATGATATCAAACCTAGCACACAGATACATGTTAGAGAACAGTGTATCGAACATACCCACCATAAGAGTGATGCATGGTAACCATACTTGGTTAGTCAAGATCATCTATTATTGTATTGGTGGTGACTGTGGTTCTTAGACCTAAAATCACTACAATCATCACATGTCCTTGGGTACACTTTGACATCAACAAACGCAATCCTGAAACATGGGTTGTTATAACGGTGATGATTGGGTGACTTTGAAACATGGGGACTTGACTGTGAGTGATAGATATGGGATTTGTCCCTCCTAAGGGAGTGTGATATCCTGGCCACTTGAGGAGTGAGATTGAGAAATGCATGGCCATGTACATGTTAGTCAATATATGATATTGAACTTACATATATACCAGACAGTCTGCTCTGAATCAAGAAACATGGATTGAACGTTTATAGAGGATGACAAGTCCATGGCTCGAGTTCAATTCGTATATCAGTGACAAAGGAGCTATACATTCACTGTAACACCAATAACAGGTTGTAGGTTGAAAGTTGTCTCCAACATTCCTCTTCACATGGGTAGCACTGGTGTGAGACTAGGCACCACTCTTTTCTTATGATGCCATTAGTTAGTTATGGACATACACTACCAACGTGAAATGGAACCTATAGGGTCACACACATATGATTAACATGGAAGAGGAGTTTATCCATGAATGATGTTTAGATTAATTACTAAAGTGTTTAGGTACTCAATTAAACATTCAATCAATAGACTTGACTCAAAATCATAAAGTTCAACCATTGAACCAACTGATTAGAGTGTCAGATTGATTGAGAACTGCATTGACTGAGTTCTGCACAACTCAGACCACCAACCGACCAATTCACTAGGTGAACCGATCATCTCATGGTTAGTGAGAAAATCGGTTCACTCTAGTGAATCGTTCAGTTCACATGGACAAAATGAGAAAGTGTTGGGTTTCCCGATTTATGAGAAAAGATCCTCATTTCACTTGTTCAATTTGATTGGGACAAGAATTAATCTTTGCATTAATTAGAAACGAATAAGGAAAGTTACTTGTGGGAAAGTTTGGGAAGTGAAATGACCGATTCACTAGGTGAACCGATTGACTCACCTTCCCAAACAAACACTTCAGTTATGAACCGATTGGCACACTTGCACAAACGATCGGTTCAGTTGTGAACCGATTAGTTTGCCTGTCGTAGTGCAATCAATTCATGGAAAATCTAGACCCTTATACTCCTGCACAAATTGGGAGCCATGACCCTACCCTCTACTATAAATAGAGGGGTATATGGGGCTTATCAGAGCACACAACTCAAAACATTAGTTGCTCTGCAAAGTTGTTGTCCTCTGTGGTTGTGGTAATCGAGAGAGCCCAAGAAAGTTCTACCCATCCAGGGAGGAATAACGAGGGAAAGATAACTACTAGAAAAGTGACTGGTGGTAGGAGAGTGTGTCGGTGACTAGTACACCGACATTAGGGGATGACTCCTTCTAGTATATCCATCAGGAAGACTAGAGTTCCTGGTGGTTCGTGTGGACTATCTATAGAGGCGGGAGATTTCTGCCACTCAGGAGGACGACCGCCAATCGCAATCCGAGTCAAGACCAAGAGCTGCACATACGTCATCAAAGACTAGGTGGTTGAATGTCGTACTAGTTGTAAGGTATTATTGATGAGAAAGCCTCAGGACCAGGTATAACTCGCTAAACCATCTTTCCTATTGCATAGTTTTTGATGCGATCTGTTGGTTATGGGTTTGTGGTTAGATAATTTTTCTATGTTTCTACTGCCTGTTCTGTCCCACAAAACCCAACAGTGGCATCTGAGTCACGTCAACATACTATGTTTTAGGATTAATATATATGATCAGATTTTGATTTTTCACCATTTATTTATTGCATAAGATGTGAATACTTTAACTGGCTAATGTGCATATCCAATTAAACATTAAAAATCCCTATATACATATATAATATGGTATATATATGCAATCGATATGCATCACCCTAAAATGGTTTTAATGGTGGATGTATAGCGTGATTATGGCATATAAACCCCTATGTGTGTGCTTGGTTGGTTGTGATTATTTGTATCTTTGTCTGCATATCGAATCCTTTCTTCTATTCCAGATGTAATTCGAGATAACTCAAGCCTTCTCTTCTACCTTTGCTCCCCCTAAATGTAACTTGAGGTTTCCCAAAGACATATATAAAAGTAGGATAGTTTTATTTCCTATTATGTCGAAGAACGATGGGTACCCTGATGAGTGATTGGAGGACCGAGATGACCAGATGATGGTGTGAGACGAGCGACTGTTGGCCTGACGAGGAGCACAATGACCCGATGAACTGATCATCTGGAGGTGCCAGATGATCAAATGGAAACAACCAACCAACCGGCCAGGAGGCAAGCCGATCAGTCATAGGATGATCTGATCAACCCAAAATGGCCCAAGCACAAATCTTCATCAACTATATGTTTCTTCATGTGATGTAGACCTAGATGACTATAATTCTTTATTGCTCAAGGAATTACAATAGGATGGCCATAATCATGGCTTTATCACTTCACATGTTTTTTTGTGGGATATAGCATGTATATGATACATATTATGTATATGTGGTGATTGGATATGTATATGTATATAAATATCAAACCCCACAAATATAAATATTAAGTTTAAGATGCCTTCCAAAAGAAACACACATGAAAAGCTTGATCGACTAAGTGTGGGTACGCCTTCACATGGTGCACCCTCTATCTCAGAGAAGTGTGATAGTGAGTATGTGGGTCAGCCTTCGTAGGGTGCATACTCATTGTGTTGGCTTCTGGGAACAGACTTAACAAGGTGATCTTAATAGTATTAAGCACCTTGAGGCATGGAGTTGTTCATGACAAAGAGTTGTACATAACATCTATCAAGAGTTGCATATGATGCAATTGGCAAAAGTTGCCTACCTGAAAGAATCTAGTTGTGGGTGACATCCCTCGCTGGTCCATAACTTAGAGGAAGTCAAGATCTTAATCAATAGAAGGTTGTACGCTGCAATCTTCCAAATTGATACATGAGGGTTATCAATTTGATCAAAATAATGGGAGAGATAATTAATTAAAAACCTAATTAATATCTTCAACTCTATCAAATCAAATAAATAATTTTTTTTGAAATGTTGCAAAATTATTTTGTAGAATCCAAATGACAAACACAAATACATTATCATTGCGATTAGTTCATAAGTGGGATAAACTTCAAATCTGATTTGGGACCTTTGAGAAGTGTTCTCAATAGTGAGTGTAAACTCTGAAGTCCTTGAAAGACTAGAGCTAGTAGAACCACTCCAAATGCACCTAAGGCTAAAATTGGATGCTTACTTGAAATATGCCAATAATGCCTAAGACATCCAGAACCTTATGCTGAGCTATATGAACTATGAGTTGTATAAATATCTTGAAGCGTGGACATTCTTGAGATGGCTATACATCTTAAGAATCATGTAAAGCGTGAAAGGTATGATGTCTTCAAAGTGATATTTGAGTATAATCAGATAGACGAAGATCAAGTATAATCTCATATGCTCAATATGATTGTGCATATAAATCAATTGTGATTTCTTATAGGTCAAGAGTTGACCAAACATATGATTCTACAAATTGTTGTGTGAAACATATAGCCAGTTTATCAAATGTTGAGAAACTTGGCCAAACCATTGTCTGAAGTGCTTGGCATATTGATGCCAACGCATAAATGAAGGAAGGATGAAACCTGTGATAATGATCAGCAGAGTGAAGTCCATAGACTAAAGCAAGGTCAAGAAATGTTCTAAAGACAACCTTAGGTCCAAGTCTTCATCATTCAAGATATGGAGAGGAGTAAAATGAAAGGGAAATAACCTCTTTATGGAGGATCTCAAGAAGATGAAAGAGAGGCAAGATCTCTACTTCAGGACCTAAGAAGAAGTAAGCTAGAAACTGTGCGGAGTAAAAGTTTCTACCATTACAGTTACAGTATGGTATTCATAGGCATATAATAGAATTACTGAATTGCTATTATACATCTGCCATCAATGAAATCATCATACATCTTGTATGGACAAGAGTGTAATGAATTTCAAAGAAATGATCTTTGATGGCAATGCCTACGTCTCATCAACTATACTTGATAGTTAAAGAGAAAAATGTGTGTGACACATGTAATGAATGACATGATAACTCAAACTTGAATGCCTATAGCCTATTCATACGTAGTGCATAAATGAGAATTGCATTTCTAGAAATCCATATGATGGTTATCTAGACTCATTCTAGTTATTGGACCAATAGAGACATGCTAATCTCATTCATTGTGCAATATGATAAAGATTCTTCACTAGATGTAGTGGGAGAATGATTATTCTATTAAGGATTATACATATTGATGTACATAGACCTTTTAGAATAGATGCTAAAGATAATCAATATTACTTCAATATATTTACTGATGACCTCAGTAGATATGGTAGTTTGTATTTAATAAAATACAAACATGAATCTCTTGAAGTGTTCAAGGAGATCATAAATGAAGTACATAACAAACTTGGTATAAGTGTTAAATTTTGATATGATCGATATGGAAATACTTTAAACTAAGAGTATGAGAACCTTCTGGAAGATCACGATAATGTATCATGATGGACTCCACCTGAAACACAAAGATAGTGTATCATGAGAAGTAAATCAGAAAGAAGGAATCACGCCTTGATAAGTCGGAGTGTGATTACCAACTAAACTTCAAATTTCCTTTTGGGCACATGCTTAACACTAAAACAATGTACCATCTAATTAGTTCAAGAGACACCATATGAGATATGGAATAGGAAGTGTCCCGATATGTCTTTATAAATATTAGGATTGAAAGCCTAAATAAGAAAAATGTTTCTTAAAGGTTTTGTCCACAAATCGCATAAATGTTATTTTGTTGAATACTACTTTGATATCCAAATCCAACAACAAAGGTGTTTTGGATGGCTGCATTCCTAGAGGAGAGCCTAGTTCTAAAGGAATTAATGGGAGAGAAAAGTAGAACTCAAAATATTCAAGACAAACAAGAAAAACTTTGAACTCAAATAGGTACAATGGGAATAAAGAGAATCACAAAATGTTGTGGAATCTCAAAGTTCCTTAAGTAACACACAGAACTCATAGTTCTGGTAGAACACACCTAGAGCTTGAATGATATATGATATCTTATGGAAAATAAGGTGGTGAGTTGATCATATGATGACTCAACAATCTACCTAGAAGCTAATGAGAGCCAGAAACTGAGATATGGCTTGAAGCCATGAAATCCAAGTTGGACTCCATGTACATCAACAAAGTATGACCTTGGTTGATCCACCTGAAGGGGTAAAACCCATAGGGTACTTTTGGGTCTTCCAGAAGAAGACTAACATGGAGGGTAATATGGATGCGAAGAGTTCTTAACAAGTTCAAGGTGTTGAACATGATAAAATCTCTTCAGGAGTTACCAAGGATAAATCCATCAGGATAATGATGGCTATTGTAACTTAGGCTCCGATTGGTTTAGTGTAAGTCATAAGTTATGTATAACTCATTTTCTGGAAACTCTAGTTCAGTTTCTGGAACTTAGGTTCTACGCAGTTCCATGCGATTGGTTTGTGGTAAGTGTAAACATGGAAATCATAAAAAGATGATGTTGATTTTTACTGTGTAATATGTAATAAGTAAAAACGACAAAGATATAAAGAAAGAATCATATCCCTGAATAACCATACTATTTTTAACCATGATAACCACAACAAGTAGTCATGGTACAAATGTTTCTCCTTTAAAAAATATTTTACTATTGTATAATTATAATTTTAATACAAATATTATGGTTAAAATCACATCACAATATTTTTTTTCTCTTTGTATGTACAAAGTATTGCATTAAAATCTAAAATTTATGTGTTTGTAAGTATAAGTTTTGGTTCATCATTGTTTAACAATGTACAATATTAATCTTCAGTGAATACTTTGCGCACGTTATAGGTAATTATCATTTTTCACCTCATATTGTTTACACGAAAAACAAAATATTTTACATAAATCATATTTTTGTACATGGTGCAATGTGATTATTTTTCATTGTGTGCATATATTTTTATTTTATCAACCGCACTGAAAATGGTACTTACAATGTAAAATATTTTACATAGTGTGATTATAGTATATTGTCATATAATATTATGGTTTTGCAATAAACTGTATCCACACCGCCAACATTTCTAGTCAAAAAATATTTTACATGTGTCATTTATGAAGAATGAAAAATATAATTGCGTAGGAAATGTTGTTAGTTATTTCAGAATTCATTTTCCACTCTTTTTAAGAGGGAACTCAGGAACTGTGTTTTGTATATAAGTTTGTAACTCATCTAAAGTCATGGAACTCAAATTCCAACACTTACTCTAAACCAATCATGAGAAACTAGTTAAGGAACTCCAATTCATAAGTTTTCCAAACTAGTTACAACAAACCAATCGGAGCCTTAATGGAAATAAAGTCCATGAAGTTGCATAGATCAATATTCGGATTGAAGCGGAAATCTTACAACTGGGATATTCTATTTGATAAGATAGTCAAAGAGTTTGACTTGAGTCAAAATAAAGAAGTAATGTGTGATTATAAGAATTTAGTGGGAGCCTATGTACATTCTACATATTGATGGGGAATAACGTCCTTATACCACAAATATTAAAACCGGGTAACAAAGTACATTCTAAAGTTTTAAAGAAGCATCAAATGTGATAGGAATCGAGTTCTATAGAGACAGATCAAGATGGCTTCTTGACCTAAGAAAGAGAACATACATCAGCATGATGCTGAAAAGGTTCAACATGATGAGAGAAAACCTATTCATGTTTCATGGAGTTAGTCTCTCAAGAGCCAAGTGTCCCAATTCTTATGAAGAATAAGGAACACATGGATAGATGCCATATGCATTCACAATTGGATCTATCACGTATGAACTCATCTCATTCTCTTGTATGTATTGGACATGACAAGAAAATATGAATGTATTATCTTGTATGTATTGGACATGATAAGAATATATGAAATCTTCATTTTGTATGTATTGGACATGACAAGAAGATATGAAATCCACTTATTTTGTATGTATTGGACATGACGAATGGATATTTTTCAAACTACAGTAAGAGTTATTGGAATACCATGAAGGACATCTTTATGCACTTGTGAAGTACTAAAAGGATTAGTTCTTTAGTTATGGTAATAAGGAAGAGTTGGGTGTAAAGAGTTACATCGATGCAAGCTTCTGAAATGACAAAATTGTGTTTAACCTTGAAATTGTTTGTTGGAAATGTTCCAACATAATACAATTGATTAATTCTACAATAAGAAGTCGAGTACCTTAGTGTTATGAACACAATAAAGGATATTGTATGGATCTAGAAGTTCATATGCATGAACTTATGGGAGGTTCTGACCATTGGTGATTCAGTAGTAATATTGTGACAATAATGGACCTACTGGTTAGGAAAAGGAATTTTAGATAGCATACTACAACACTTCCATCTCATACGAGCTGTCGTACAGTGAGGGAATGTGAAACATGTAATATACCGACTTGAAACAAATGTTGCTTACCTGCTATAAAAGCACCTGTGTAGTAGAAACATGAGTGATATGTTAAGAACACTTGGAATATGATTCGTGGGTGATTAGCTCTAAGTGCAAGTGGTAGTCTGTTGGTATAGTATGCCCAGAGAGACAATCATATGATGATTGCAATGAGGCATGTTATACTTGATTTGATAATAATAAAGGCAATTTCCGTCTATATGTTTTAACTATTTTTGAGATAATAATATTACATGATAGATGTTTAGATAATGACAAAACTCAATGATGTATCTCTTCAAGTATGTGACTTGAACAATGAGATCATACATATGTTAATAGTATGTACATTCTCACTATCATCCCTAGTCAGTTGTTATTGTGGAAATAACCATAGACATCAATTACACAAAAGACCAGAGTGTGTGTTGGTTGATGATAGAATCTCATTAGTCATGATATATGATATCAAACCAAGCACACAGATACATATTAGAGAATAGTGTATCAGATAGACCCACCATAAGAGTGATGCATGGAAATCATACTTGGTTAGTCAGGATCATCTCTTATTGTATTGGTGGTGACTGTAGTTCTTAGACCTAAAATCACTACACTCATCACATGTTGTTGGGTACACTTTGACATCATAAAAAACAATCCTGAAACATGGGTTGTTATAACGGTGATGATTGGGTGATTTTGATAAATGGGGACTTGACTGTGAGTGATAGATATGGAATTTGTCCCTCCTAAGGGAGTGTGATATCCTGGCCACTTGAGGAGTGAGACTAAGAAATGCATGGCCATGCACATGTAAGTCAATATATGATATTAAGCTTACATATATCTCAGATAATCTATTCTGAATCAAGAAACATGGATTGAACATTTGAATAGGATGACAAGTCCATTCCTCGAGTTCAATCTGGATATCAGTGACAAAGGAACTATACATTCATTGTAACACCAATAACAGATTGTAGGTTGAAAGTTGTTCGCTCAATTTCCTCTTCACTTGGGTAGCACTGATGTGAGAATAGACACCATTCTTTTCTTGTGATGTCATAAGTTAGTTATGGACATTCACTACCAACGTGAAATGGAACCTATAGGGTCACACACATAGGATTAACTTGGAAGAGGAATTTGTCCATGAATGATGATTATATGGATTACTAAAGTGTTTAGGTACTCAATTAAAAATTCAATCTATAGACTTGACTCAAAATCATCAAGTTCAAGTGTTGAACCAACTGATTAGAGTGTCAAATTGATTGAGAACTGCATTAGCTGAGTTCTGCACAAGCTAGACCACCAACCGACCAGTTCACTAGGTGAACCGATCAGCTCATGGTCAGTGAGATGACCAGTTCACTCTAATGAACCAATCGGTTCACATAGACCAAACGAGTAAGTGTTGGGTTTTTCAATTCATGAGAAAAGATCCTCGTTTCACTTGTTCAATTTGATTGGGACAAGAATTAATCTTTGCATCAATTAGAAATAAATAAGGAAAGTCAATTGTGGGCAAGTCTGGGAAGTGAAATGACCGGTTCACCAGGTGAACCGATCGACTCACTGGGTGAACCGATCAGCTCACCTTCCCAATCAACTGATTCAGTTATGAGCCGATCGGCACACCTACCCAAACGATCGATTTAGTTGTGAACTGATCGGTTCGCCTGCTATAGTGCAATCAGTTCATGGAAAATCCACACCCTTCAACTCCTGCATAGATTGGGAACCCTAACCCTTCCCTCTACTATAAATAGAGGGGTACATGGGGCTTCTTAGAACACACAACTCAGAACATCAATTTCTCTACAAAGTTGTTGTCCTCTCTGGTTGTGGTAACTGAGAGAGCCCAAGCAAGTTCTACCCATCCATGGAGGAGCATCGAGGGAAAGACAACTATAGAAAAAGCAGTTGGTGGTGGGAGAGTGTGTCGATGACTAGTACACCGACAGAAGGGGATGACTCCTTCTAGTCAGTCCATCGGGACGACTAGAGTTCACAGTGATCTGTATGGACTATCTATAGAGGTGGGAGATTTCTACCACTTAGGAGGATGATCGTCAACTGCAGTCAGGGTCTAGACCAGGAGCTGCACAGATGCCGTCTAAGACTAGGTGGTTGAAGGTCACACTAGTTGTGATGTATTTTCACTAAGCAATCCTCAGGAATAGGTATAACTTGGTAAACTATCTTTCCTATTGCATAGTTACTGATGCGATCTGTTGGTTATGGGTCTGTGGTTAGAATTTTTTTATATTTCCGTTGCCTATTCTATCCCACAAAACCCAACACTTAGTGCCTCCTCCTAACACCTATGTAGTTTTGACATCCATGATTGACTGGACAAGATTTCAACTATATAAGAATTCTTTAAACAATTATCTATCTTTCTCCTTGCCAATTTGATTTGTCACCCTATCCTACCTACCGATACCCCCTTCACCCAGAAGCCTTCTACAAGATCTTTGACCCTGAGTTATCATTTTTTGATATCCACAAAACTCTTAAGAAGCTAGACCCATATTGGAAGAATGCCATACTACCATTTTCTTCTCTGGATGTTAAGACATGCTTGGATGCTCTCTTAGTTAACTGCACCATCCATCTAAAAAAGAATCAAACATATATTGTATAAAACTTGGCTTTGATCATGTAATGTCTTCTACAAAATATCCACTACTACAGAAATGACTTATAACGTCACTTTTAAAGGCGTCAGTTGTATAAACACACCGACGCCTACAACATAAAGCGTCAGTTAAAAATAACATCTATCTGTGAAGGGTGACCAGACACGGGTATTTCTTTTATTTAGTTTCAGTTCCTTAATAAGAAACTGACACCTAAAATTAACTACCAAATCCAAAATTTCCAGTGAAAAAAATTACCTCCAAAATTTAACATACAATGTCGGTTGTTAAAAAAGAAACCGACGACTAAAGGTTTTCCGCGAGATAGAAATTTGCCCAATTTTTATCGTCGGTTGTCTTATAGTAACCGACGCCGTTGTGTTTTTGCGTGCTTAACCGCGAAAATTTTCACATCCCTTTAGCATCGGTGTTTATACAGAAACCGACGACTATGGTCTTAATTCGAGAACATTTATTTTTGTCAGCATATAAAGATAGACGTCGGTTTTTCTAGTTGGAAATGAAGACTATAAGTGAACAATAGTGTGAGTTTTTTGTTTGTAACCGACACCTATAGTTTTTAGGGTCAGTTGTTTTTATTAACCGACGCCTATTGTTAACTTAACAATACCCGTGTGAGCCAGACTCTTCCCCCTTTCTCTGTTTCATTTGTCTCGTGCAATTGAGGGTTTGGTCCAGCGATTTCTCTACTGTCGCTGTTCCTCTGCCTCCGCCTCCACCTCCGTTTTCTCTGGTCGCCGTCACCCACTCGCCGGTTGCTGCACGCCTCCGCCACACACCGTCGCCATCGCCAACTCTCCGGATGTCTCTATCGCCCACTCTACGCCGCCTTCTGGTTCTCCGGCCGCTGCTATCCAGGCCGGCCGCGGCTCATCTAGCCCTACTCTCCAGGTTTGACCACAACTCCTCTCCAGGTCCGACCACAACTCTGCTCCCTACTCTCCAGGCCGGTGCCACCACATATGAAGGTACCCTGCTCCTGCTCGACCACCAGTAATGGCCGGTCAAATTCACACATTAATATTGCCAATAATATAGGAAATGAATGCTAGCTCCAATTATAGACATATTGTATATGGTTTTGATTAGAAAAATGCGTAGATTGTGAATAAAATATACTTAAAGCTATATTATTCTTCTTGTTACAAAGGTATAGTTAGTACACGAATATTAGATGATATTTTAGAAAACCCTAGTTTGATGAGCATGTTGTTAATCATGTTAATTATGATTCTTTTATATATTCTGATGTCATTATATAATTATGTGATCCCAACATCTTAAATTGAATTAGAATGATTTCAATGAATTATAGGGTTTTAAAGTTGATAAACTTGTACATGCGGAAATAGGGTTATTAAACCAATGGTTATAACAGAGTATGATCTTAATCTGATCTGGATGTTCATAATAACGTAGTATGTTAAATATGATGATTAGGGCTACATATAATATCTAGTAAAGATTCCTAGACTTTTTGTTTGGAACTATTGATTTCTTGATTTATTATTTAATAATGCTCTATAGATTAGGATTAACCATGCTGCCTGTAGTTTATAGACATTTATTATATATAAGAATGACAGCACATGTATTTGTTGGACTAGAAACCCTTCCAAGATTTACTCATTAGGAGTAAATCTTGGATAGTCCCCGATTTAGGACTGTTCTTGAACACCTAATCTCACTTAGGATGTAAGTGTATAATGTGTATTGGGTTTTCAACAAAATTTTGGTAGCATTTCCCCGTTTGTTCTCTAAGTACATATGTACTTGAACAACGGGGAAATGCTGCCGAAATTTTCTTGAAAACCCAATACACATTATACACTCACTAGTAAGATTAGGTATCCAAGAATGGTATAGGTGGTATACACTTATTATATATAAGAATGACAACACATGTATTTTTTGGCCTAAAGTTTTAACCATGTATAAACTCTAACCTGTTAACCCTAGACCCTAATCTTGTTGTAATATATACTTGTTTTCTCTTTAATCATAGAATGGATAGATCATGGATGTCCATTTGCAATCGCTGCATCCCAGAGTTTATTTCTGGTCTCGACCAGTTTATTAGATTTGCCGAGGAACATAGAAAAAACATGGAGATAGGTTCTACTGTCCAGGTAGGCATTGCAGTAACAACTTGAAAGTCAGCACTGGTGATGAAATAAAAAGTCATGTCATGTGCAATGGAATCGTACAAGGCTATACAGAATGGCACTGGCATGGAGAGATTTCAAACCCAAAACCAGTGGATGTCGATAGCAGTGCTTGTGTGGAAGAAGAAATTGCCTCCGATGACGTAGATGTGAATGAACCAGTTCCAGTAGACATCGTTGATGCGATGCTGGATAGTTGTGGGGTAGAGCACACCGATCTACCTCCCATGTTTAGAAACATTGTGCATGATGCTGATATACCGTTATATACAGATTGAACTAAGTTTACGAAGCTGAGCGCTATGTTGAGAATGCATAAGCTGAAAGCTAACAATAGATGGAGCGACAAAAGCTTCACGTCATTGTTGTCTTTGTTGAAAGAAATGCTTCCTGAAGGAAGCGAGCTACCAATCTCAACATACCAGGTAAAGAAATTGTTGTGCCCAATGGGAATGGAGGCCAAGAAGATAGACACATGCCTGAATGATTGTGTATTATTTCAAAAGGACTATGTGGATTTGAAAGATTGTCCAAAATGTGGTTTTTCCCATTTTGTTTGCATGCTATATTATTTTGCACTATTAATGACTTACCAGCATATGGGAATTTGTCTGGATATAGTGTCAAAGGAGCTAAAGCGTGTCCTATATGTGAAGAGAACACTGATTCAACAAGACTAAAACATGGCAGTAAGACTGTATATCTCGGACATCGAAGGTTTCTTACAAAATTCCATCTGTATCGTAGGAAGCGCAAAGCATTCAATGGATTGAATGAGGAACAAAGTGCACCTAAACCTATACCAGGGGAGGTTGTTTATGAAAGAGTAAAAGACTTTGTCAATGAATTTGGTAAGAGACCACAATGTACTATGGCCACACGGAGTGACAAATCTTTATTCAAGAAGAAGTCAATATTTTGGGATCTTCCTTATTGGAGTTCTTTGACAGTCAGGCATTGTATCGATGTTATGCACGTTGAGAAAAATGTCTATGATAGTGTCATTGGTACTTTGTTGAATATACCAGGTAAGACTAAAGATGGGATAAAATCCAGACTGGACCTACGTGAAATGGGAATAAGGTCAGAATTAACAGAATTACATGAAATGGGAAATCAGAGAACATACTTACCTCCCGCTTTTTACACATTGTCTAAAAATGAGAAGAAAGGTTTTTGTGAATGTTTGGTAAATGTTAAGGTGCCACAAGGTTACTCATCCAACATCCATAGATTGGTATCAATGAAAGATTTGAAGTTGATAGGTCTTAAATATCATGATTGTCACAATCTAATGCAACAAATATTGCCTGTGGCAATTCGATCTATATTGCCGAAGCATGTAAGGTTTGCAATCACCAGACTTTGTTTTTTTTTCAACAATATGTGTAGCAAAGTTATTAACCCTGATACTCTCGATAATTTGCAAAGAGAAGTGGTTGTTACCCTATGTCATCTTGAAATGTTTTTTCCTTCGTCGTTCTTTGATATCATGGTACATCTTGTTGTCCACTTGACTAGGGAAGTGAAAATGTTGGGACTAGTTTTCTTGCATTGGATGTATCCCTTTGAACGATACATGAGCATTTTTAAAAGTGATGTTCGAAACCGTTATAGGCCTGAAGGGAGTATTATTGAGGGTTATGTGGCGAGAGAGGTTATGGATTTTTACAATGTCTTTCTCAGTGGTAATGACACTCCTGGTAATGACAAGAATATTGAGGAGCAATTTGGCAAAGGAATTTTGGGATCACGGGTGAAAGTAATCAGCCGTGAGCAGTTGGAACAAGGTCACTTGTATATTTTACACAATATGGATGAAGTGAGTGTTTATATCGAGGAACATACCAATTTTATCAAGAGACAATATCCTCGAGCCAATACAATGTGGCTTTCTAGAGAGCATAACAAGACATTTATTAAGTGGTTTGAAGATAAAGTCTTACATCAACTATCTCAAATACCAGATGATATTACTGAAACTATATCAAATGCCTCGCCTTTAAACCAAAATTGAATGTTATGTCTTATGAAGGGTATGACATTAATGGATTCACATATTACACAAAGTGCCAAGACGATAAGAGTGTTGTCCAAAATAGTGGGGTCACCCTTCAAGCGTCGACTATGTTTTTTGTAAGTGCAAAGGATAAGAGTCCACATGAAGCTAAAATGTCATATTACGGTGTCATTGAAGACATATGGGAGTTTGACTACATAGATTTTAGAATTCCGCTCTTCAAATGTAATTGGGTTGATAACACCAAAGGAGTTATAGTGGATGAATTGAGTTTCACTTTAGTGAACTTTGAAAAGATTGGCGAGAAGGGTGAGCCATTCATATTGGCATCACAGGCAAAACAAGTATTTTATATCAATGATCCTGCAAATGATAAATGGTCAGTTGTTCTTCATGGTAAAAGATAGTTCATTGGAGATCCTATAGACGAAGAAGAGTACTATGATAAGTATGATGACTCCAGTCCATTCTCAGTTGGGTTGCCAACACAAGAAAATATTGAAGCTAATGATGACTTGTATGTGCGCGGAGATCACAATGAAGGATTGTTAATTGATAAAAAATCTCAATATTAGAGGCATGTTTATATTTTTTTATATGCTTTATTTTTCTAAATGTGAACTTTACAATGTGAATGTGAACTTTACAATGTGAATTTTACAATGTGAATTACTTTACAATGTGAACTTTACAATGTGAATTACTTTACAATGTGAATGTGAACTTTACAATGTGAATTACTTTACAATGTGAACTTTACAATGTGAATGTGAACTTTTAGATGGCTGAGCATTCTCCTAATGACCGTGCTAATGATTACCGTGAGGGTGAGGACATCAATGCGCTGCCTCACAATGTAAGTTTTAAAAATATATCATATATTTATATCTATATGTCCATTTATAGTTATGTCCTGTAAGTGTGTTTATTTTGTCAAATTTTAGGTTGATGATGCACATGTACCCTCTAAAGCACTTGCGGCACTTGATGAGCAACACCAAAAAGTTGACAAGAGAAGGGGCATCACTATGATGAAGAAGTTAATGCGCAAAGGGGCAATGGACCTAAACTTGTTGTGGATTTTGATAATGCAGGAAATGCAATTGGGGTGAATCGCAATTCGTTTGTTTCATATCTTGGGTATGTTACTCGTGGCCATTACGGTTGTAAGATAGATTCTTGGCATAAAGTTCCTAAGGGGAAGAAAGACGTAATATGGAATGATTTATGCGTGAGTTATTATTAATTTGCAATTCTATTTTGTAGATTACTAATTTTTTGGATACTAGTTAATAGAAATTCTATTTTGTAGAATATATTTGAATTGGATGAAAAGTTGCATCGTAAATGCGTGATGCAACACTGTGGGAGAGTCCTAAGGAACTATAGGACAAATCTCACCTGAGAATATATAAAAGAAGGTGATAAGAGGAAGAAGACAACCACTGAACAGTGAAACTTCCTGGACCAAGAAGAATGGGACGTGTTTGTTGCTTCAAGAAAAACTGATGAATTCAAGGTATTAGGCGTCACTCCAAATTTAATTAATATACATTGTATTCACCTATTCAAGATTAACATTTAGTGTTACTAACCAAATCATTAATGTGCATACTAACTAGGCCCTCAGTGAGGCGCAAAAATCAAGGCGTGCACTGAATGTGCATGACCACATAGTGGGTCCAAAGGGGTATGCAGGCATTCGCCAAAGACTACAGGCTGAGTCTACTGCTCAGTCTGTTGCTACTCAGGAGTCCTCTACTATAGGTACCGCACCTCTACCTCGCCATGATGTATGGATAGATGGGAGGCAAAATAAGAAGGGAGAAATAAGGAAACCCACAACTGTTGAGGTGGCTGCAAAAATGGTAAAATACAACTCTTAGAGCAATCGTTCGAATATTGATTATTTGTGGTATTTACTTCATTATAAATTTTTGTTTTGGCGATTAGCGGGAGCTGCACGAGATGAGGAAACAAGGTAAGTTCATCCCTGAGGGTACAAGGGATGAATTGACAGTTGCTCTGGGTAACCCAGAGCATCCTGGACGTGTTAGGGTTGTAGGTGTTGGTGTGAGCATCAAAGCGTTCTTAGAGACATCCCAGCACAAACATGTCTCAAAAGCAGGAATTTCACAAGAAGAGGTAACCTATTCTTTCTTTATAATGTTATTGTAAAAGAGAATTCAATAATCAGAAGCTAATGTTTAGTTTATCCATGTATAGGTAGATAAGATAGTTGATAGGAGAGTCGATGAAGTAGTTCATAAGATAATCAAGGAAGCAGTTGATAAAACACTCCATGAAGCAATGAGCATGTGGCAGACATCTCTAATTGCCACTCAGTAGACAGTACCTATGGCGTTCTGCTCTACTCCTACTGTAGATGTTGGGAGTAATCTTGTTCACACCACCTAGCACATCCACTGTAAGTATTTTTATGACATAGTAACTAGTCTTTTCAAGATGATATGTTTTCAAGATGATATGTATATAACATTCTTTACACAAAAATTTGTAGGGGTTGAAGTCATGCCGTCTAAAAAGTAAAGAATTTGTCATTGTAGAGGCGTCGGCTTACCCATCCCTACCAGGGGAAATGTTTCATGGGTATCCATTACCAGCTGGTTGGGTTCGTGTGAGCCCGCTACGTATATTCCCCAATTTGATGGATCTTCCATTGCCATATTCCCACCCAGATTGTGAAACTCTTGGTGAGGCAGAAGGCGGAGTGATATTGTGGCCAAAAGCGGATGTCCTCTATACTGAAACTGTATGGTAAATTTACATTACGTTAAATTGTTAGTGTGTGTATATGATGTCAAGTGATCTGAAATTATATTTATATATAGGTTAAAAAGAAGACACCCAGAGCATCTAGGCATCCACCTCCACCTCCTACATTACCAAGTTGGGTTCCATAGGACCTAATTGTTGGGGTATGACAATATGGTTAGGCGAACATGATATAAATTGCCCTATAACTGTTCCTATATATGCGGATGCTGCAGGCCAATCATACAAAAGCAAACTATTTATACAAGATATTTTGGAGTTGTTTCGATATGATAGGATGAATATATCTGTGATAGAGCTATGGATAAGGTGATATCTTCTTTATACATCCATATACCTTGTGTAGGATCTGGTGATCTGGTTTCTTATTTATTAATGCATACATAATACATGTTTTGCAGCTACTTAGACAAGATAAGTGCAGATTTTTCATTCGAACATGTAGGATTTTTGATTCCATCTTTGATTAGTTTAGTAGCTAAAGACCCTTCATCAGTTCAACAATACTGCTGTGATGCTTTTACAAATTTTTCTCAAAATAATAAGACGGTGATAATAGATCCATTCATTGTGGAGTAAGTTTACTTTGCTTATAATTTGGACTTAAGAAAATGACATATTTATTGTGGATTTTGAGTTATTAATTTTTAACTTTTTTACCTCTAGGGGTATGGATTGGGAGTTACTAGTTATTGTCCCCGAGACGTTCACTGTCTATTATCTAGATCCTAAGGGGACTAAATTGAATTCAAAATATGGACACACAATGAAAATGGCATTATTCTGGTGAGAAATATTTCATTTTCATATCTGTTAACATATATTATTACATTACTATTTAATTATGCAATGACTGTGTTACATTAACATGTAGGGGTTTATATGAGTTCAAAAAGGCTGGAGGAAAGGTCCCCAGGAAAAAGAACTAGCCAATAATTTGGAATAATGTGGAAGTAAGTTCCCGACTGCAATGTATATATTATTTATGTGAACAATGCTTAATTAGTTGTATTTTTTAATATTTTGTATGTTTCAATTTATAATGTGCTACACAAGACAATGGATGGGCATGTGCAACTATGTGATAATGATTTATGTACATGATTATCAAATATGCCGCAGTGGACATCGATATCATTCCTGAGGTAGTATATATAGTCTCATTAGATAATATGAAATATATCAATCTTATTTATATATTATTAATTATATATATACATCATTCTCTTTGCAGGTGTTCAAAACTAACCACACTACAGGAAAGGCCTTACTAGATGTACATGCTCCCTATACGACAGAAGAATGAAATGATGTAAAAGAAGAATGGGCAAAAGCCATACAAGTAGTGGGGTTTTTAAAATATAATTGGGATGTTGATAGCGAATAATGACTAAAGAATGATATTTTGTAAATGAATTTCTGAATTGTAATATGTGTGAATGTTTCTACATGTCTGAATGTTTCTACATGTGTGAATGTGAAAATGAATGAAACTGCTGGTTGCTATATGAATGTTTCTACATGTATGAATGTGAAAATGAATGGATCTACAGATTGCTACATGAATGTTTCTACATGTGTAAAAATAGAAAGGAACTGTAGGTTGCTAAATGTGTGAAAATTAATGTTGTTAATTTTGCAGGTTTGTGGCCTGTTGTTGGCTGATATCAATGGATGTCATAAAACCTACAGTTCAGTTTCTCATCCTACGACCAGCTATAGCAGGCCTGCTGACTGATAAGAAAAAATACATACAATAGGCGTCGGTTATTTGAAAAAACCGACGACACATGCTTACAATGTCGGATAATAGCTAAAACCGACGCCTAATGAGACCAGACACCACGGCCATGCTGACCAGCATGGCCGCGGCAACATGTGATATGGCATCGGTTATCAATAAAAAATCGACGATGATTATGCCCTAAATGACGCCCTTTCTGTAGCGCAAAGGTTTATGGCATCGATTTTAAAACTAATAACCGATGCCTATACCCTCTGCTAGTGCATTTTGGTGGTATGCGAAGGGTTGTGGTGTCGATTTAAAAACTGACGCCTAACCGTTTGCTTTTTAGCAGCGCCCACATAGGTGTCACATTAAAACCGACGCTAAAGGCCTTCAATAACCGACACTAAAGGTCTGTTATGTACTAGTGATCCATGTCAGATGGGAAAGATACATTCTTCATCATATGACTAGCTTTGACACTGTAAAGAACATAGAGACTCCCACCCGCCCTACCCAAACTTGATTTTTGGTGTCTTTCAAGAGCACAACGGTCAGTCCTTTTTCAAGGACCTTAGCTACAAAGTCAGTCGAAAAGGAGTTTATATCAGTGACACCACGATCAAGAAGTCCTTTCACCCCTCCTCTTCTACCCTTAGTGCTTCGACCTCCACCCTGGCTCGTCCACCTCCTCCTAGACCAGACTGTGCCTCTTTTTCAGTATCTAATGATACCCTGATGGACTACATTATGCACCAACAAGCATACAACTTGTAGGTCCAGGAGCATCTACACCGGGATCTAGTTCAAACAATGTCAAACATGAACTTATCCAGCACCCATCCTTACCCCACCTACCAGCCTTACCCAACTACTGACTATGCCTCCTATGAATATAGTCAATTCTACCCAGCTTACCAGCCTGCTGCTTCTGATGTACCCCTACCTTTGTTGGTGAACCTACCCCTATCACCTCTCAGTCTCTTTCACTTCTTGTTGGACCTTCTGCTTCCATTATTTCTGACTTTGATTGGGCTTCTATACCCAAGAGCATGATAAGGCATTGCATGAGTGTGGCATCTCCTGGGAAGAGCAAACTTGCGGATGGCCCAATCCTCACTATTTCATTCTTGAGGAGGACACATAGATGGTTGAGGAGGATACTAAGGATGATGATGGTGACAAGGATGAGGATGATGATGATGGTGATGATGGCTCCGATAATGATGGAGATGGTGGTGAGGACACACCTGGTACCCCTGATGCACCTTCTGATGGAAATGAAGACTACCAACCCAATGATGATGAGACCCTGACATAGATGTACTTGATGTTTAGCTCTTAGTCCACAGAGTGTTCATCTATATATCTTTTTGTAGACTTTCATGTACTGAACATTGGACACTGAATCTGAGGTTTACTATTTTCATATCTCATTGCTTTTCTTTGTTGTCTTCATCTAGAGAGGAGATATTTTTTGTTGTAATATGATTATATGTACCTTATCTCTATGTTTGGTTATATATCATGAGTTTTGGGTATCTAATTCCATATTTTGATTATGACTGTAGTATGTTTGGTCTCTCTGTTATGTTGGTTGGTGCTTGCATATGGTGGTTGCTTGTGTCGTTTGTTCCTTGGATAAGACATGTGCTTTTAGCTCTTCTACCCCGTAACTTTTTTATATGAAAAAGGGGGAGAAATAAGCTTGGTACATATATTGAATGGAGATCCTTTTCTAATTTATTCTTTGAGATATCATGTGACTATGTAAGAGGACTCAATAGTATATATGTGCTATGGTTACACTTTTTTAGAGAAACAAACCATACATGCAAAGGTAAGCATGAATTGAGGGGGATCAATTGCTATTGTCAATTCATGTATCCCCTTATAAATTTACAAGGTAAAAGCTTAAATTCTAAGTTCTTTTCAATATGTTGAGGACTGGTTTGTCATCGTTAAAAAGGGGGAGAATGTTAACGTAATAGTTATACATTGTCCATATTTTGATGATGACTTAATCTTCCATTCATATATTGCTACTATGTCTATTTGAGATTGATTTCAGGTATTAGGTACATAAAAGGATCAATTTAGTCAAGCCCTAGCTTGACCAAACACATGCCAAAGTCAATCCAAATGAACTTTTGTGGAATATTCCCTAAAACCCTTATGACAATTTTTGTAGTCATTTGTATTGATGCAATGACTTGTAATCATGTTCAGAAAAATCAAGAACACTTAAAATGAATGTTTATGCACTCTAATGAAAATTTCTAAAATTCATTACAAGGTGTTTTCTTAGCCAAGTTTCATCTTTGATAAACTCGATCGACACCCTTGATGGATTTTGAGAACTGCCAGGGTCGGTTGAGTTTCCTCAGGACAAACTCGAGTGACACCCTGCACTGACCAAATCACATTTAAACCGTGAGACAAGTTTCATCTAGGATAAAATTGACCAACACTTCAAATTTACTTTGTCGCATAGTTCTATCGGTTGAGGTTTGCTTTATTGAAAATCGACCGACTGTATTGTACAGAGTATATAGAAAAAGTATTTCTAGATGCTAGAGTGTTACAAACATCAAAAATATATCTGTTGCAACACCCCAAATGACTAGAATTCGTCCTCAAGTGCTTCTACTGACTAGTAGACATCTCCAACTACAAATAGGGACCCTTGGGCTTCAGTGCAAGTTTGCTTCTTATGCTCCTAGCTATAGTTTAGTAGATTTTTTTTCTAAGAGTCCCTTTCTCTCTTGCTTACTAATCAAAACGTCATTATGTGTGGGATAGGCTATGTGTGAGAGAGATACTTATTTGTACTCATTGTAAATCTCTCAAATCCTCTATTTTGCAATCCCTTTCTCAAGATAAAAGTTGGTGAAAGCTTCTCCTTGGTGAAGGAGAAGGTGAAGGCTGGAGATCCTTGAGGAGACTAGGTAATTCCTTCTAGGCAGAAGAATTGTTGTAAGAGGGGAGGTCCATGGAAAAGGTGTCCAACTCCTTGCAAAAGTTTTCTTATAGAGGTTGAAGACTCCAACTCAAAGTATATGTAAGACCTTGTAAGGTTTATTGGCTCCTTTTGCTCCTTAAATGGAAGGCTAGGTATCCTTTTCTTGGAAAAGGAAGGTCTTATTGTATGTCCTATAAAGGAATATAAGTATGTAATGCTTGCAAAATCCTAGAGGTTGACCTCTCTAGGTAGTGGATGTACACTCTCATAGTTTATAATTATGAAACACTATACATAGCTTGTTTTTGATCTCATTCAATCGCTCCCATTCTTGCTATGTATGTCTAGTTGCACTCAAATCTCATATTTACAGATCTTATCCATTGAATTAAGTTGAAGGTGTAATGAGTCTTTGTTAAGTGTTTAAGCTCTATTCAACCCCCCATCTAGAGCCCATTGATCCAATAGGTTATGCATATCATAACTGATTTAATGATAGCGGATCCGCTAATTAAGGAATTGCTACCCAATACATTTTTTGGCCATGTTGGAAGAATGGACATGATAGGAAAGTCCTTATTAGCGTAACAAAATATGATATGCATATATGAATATATGGTTTGCTCATGATGTAATGAAACTTGTGAATTCAATAAAAGTTGTGTTTCTATTATAAATTTATTTTCAACAATAACTTATATACATTTAAGATATGGTGTGGCAATATATGATTGTCCATGAAAGAAAATAAGGAAATACATATGAATATATTTCATCAATAAAGCGACATTGAGTTGTATCGACTATGTGATACATGGAAGGAAGTTTGTCGCATATGCCATATAACCTCCATGATGCAATCATATCAATTCAATTGAATTGAAGCTTGACATATTCAACATTATGATGCACAATTATAATTTATAGTTAATAGTTGAATCATCAAGTCATTATATGGGCCAAGTGGGAGATAGTTAGGAAAATATGTATGATTATTGTTCTATATGGCTCACATGATATACTTTATTTGATTCTATTTGAATTGATTATAATGTGATGGTTGTTGAAATTTAGGAATTTAGAGACAAAGGGGTGCAAGACCCTCCATTCCATTTCTATTTAGTTTTAATAGACACATACTTTTCCCACTATATGTGGCACTATCTAACCCTTAATCGAAGAAACTCTAAAAGTAGTTACGTCTCTAACCTTTGGATGAAGAGACAGTTAAAGTATTTATTCTCTAATCCTTAGATGAAGATACACTTAAGGTAGTTAATCTCTAATCCTTAGGTGAAAAGGCATCCAGTAATCCACTATGTGGGGGTTATTCTGTGCCCAATAATAGCTAACTAACTGGTGGTTGGATTGTAACCCAATAACCCTTCTAATGGTGGTTATTCCCTCCATGGTGGTTATGGAGGAGGCTATAAAAGGAGAATGGTAGGCGAGAAAAAGGGTTGGCACACTAATTTGTTCTCTCACCATCTAGAATCAAGAAAGGCAAAGAAAAGAGAGATTAAAGAGAATTTCAGTTGAATGCCTATAATAATAAGGCGTTGCAACAACAAGAAGGCTTTGTCGCTGCATCTGTAGGAGTACAAGGATCAAGAGAGAAATGTTCTGCTCAACTTCTACAAGAAGACAACATTGTGAATCTCAAACATGGATCAAGATAAGTATTTACCTCGTGTTGATAATATGTGAATGAAGATTTGAATGAACCAAATCAGATTGGAGAAAAGATATATTTTAAATTTTATAGAAAAGGTTCTTACACTTCCTCCCATGCAACTATATGGGTCGGACATCTCCCTTTTAGTATATGTTGATAATAACGGTCTCACTGCATACCACTCATCTCAAATATCACTGACGCCAATAATTTCGTTTGTCGCTTTTTCAGCCGTTTCATCGTTATGGATCTTATATTCTTATTAACTTGCATTGCTTCTTAGATATCGAAGTTTAAGTACACCAACTGCGGCCTGTAGATACCTTAGTTCTAATGTACTTGACCATTCTTTGTCGTGATAATATACACTTAACCAAAGTCGTCGCTACTCCTATGAGGACAAAAACAGAAAAACTTCCTAACAGTAATACTTCCCCTCCTTTTTGACAGATTCAAATCTACTGTCCCGAAGATGCTATCCCAGACATGTCACTATTAGTCCCGAAGATGCTATCCCAGACATGTCACTTATCCAGACTTATATTCGATGAGAGACATACGTAAATTTATGCTTGTCCCGGCCGTTGCTAGATTCATTTTTGCTCAGTAAGTTAGTCCACGCCATCCATCTTGCTTACATTGGTGGCTGTTCTTATATGTGCTCCATCATCGTTTGACTATTCCTCAAGGATAAAACAGCGCATATTCAGTTTCTGACCTTGAATTTTCGTTACAAATTTGGACACAAACAAGTTGAACAACAACATTATTTGCGGAACAAATGTTCGGAGCCCACAGCCAAACTGAAACGACAAACATATCGTATTCCATAATTAATACTATAATTGCTGACCTAGTCCAAAAACCTAGCTGTTAAGAGAAGCACAACTCGCAAATGATTGTCCGCTCCGTCCTCTTACGTCTAAGATAGTTATGATTGGGGGATAAATGCTGGGGTTCGTTACTTGTCCTCAATCTTGTTATTCTAAATGCAAAGTTGTTACTTAGAAACGACATTATTAAATGCAAAAAGGGTACAATTTTAAAGCTATAATAACTGAGGCTGAGTCAGCAACACGGTGCTTGGGAGCTGGCGACCAATTTGATCAGAATCGTATTAAAACTGGAAAACAAGGATCGTAAATGAAGGATACGCTTACAAGCGAATACTTGAGTTGTGTTTGTATTCTTGGAACCATAGGAAGAAAATCTGATATGGCAATGTTTCTAAAAGCAAATGCTGTGAAAAGAAGTTTAGGAACAACTTCGTTGGTCGACTGATTGCTAATAAGACACAACTCGGCTTTTAACTCCTCATAGTGAATTTTATCAATGAAACAAACCCTAGAACTATGATATTGTAATTAAGTGAACGATTAAACATTATTCAGTTAAAAATAAGAAAGGAGTCAATGGATTCTGCAAGTAAAGCTTTGTAATCTGCTCACTATCTTGAAGACATATCCACATCTCCTATACTCATGGGCTTCACCTGTGATCCAACCCCAAGATCGACCACTAAACTTATCAGTATCGTCATCTACTACTAGGAAAATAACAATTACTAGCTTGCCGGCCCAATCGTCGCCAAAAAAACACGACTGCCATTATAAATGCCAAGCCATCGTCAAAGAGGAAAGAATAGCAAGATCTCGTTGAAGTAACCCAATAAACGTATATTGGAGGAGAAGCAGGAAAGATCATTGTTGCTTGCTATCCTTATAATTAGTGAGGGGCGTGGCTGATGGAATTTGAGTAGCTTATTTACATGTGTTAGACCAGTGCCGATGTTAGAGATAAATGCTTAACCTTGTTCCAACTACCGGTTAACTATGACCTATATTTTGATAAAATGTTATTGAGACTAGTTTCGAAAGATGTTTGACGAGCATTGGATATATATTGAGAATAGTTAAAAACATTGATTGTATAGATCATAATGCAGGGTTCATTACTACGTTAAGGGACTTAGAATGGGGTTTTGCATATGTGAACCCTATCTGACTTCAAAATTAGGCTTCTAGCTAGATATTGATCAATGGTTGTAATATTTTTATGATAGAAATGAACCATATATATATTGAAGAGGGATGTGAATCAACTCGAATTCAATATGAGGCATGTTGCTAACTTTTCAATTGTATAGGGTAACTAGTCAGTCATTTTATCTAACACTTACCAACTTCTGCGCCATAGTTGATCGCACCTAGTCGTGTGAGCTGGATTTACTTGTTGGTAAAAGAATGAAATGACTCAGATGGACTTGTCATTGGTCGGATGACTTAAGCTAGGTCTAAGCAAACCATTTTGGTTGTTAGACACTTGGTCTATTCAAGAGTCTTAGTACCTGGAAGTTTAACTTATCATATTTGGATGGAAGTTGAACTTGACTTCTCAAAAGCTAATCAGGTCAGCGGCTCATGAAAGGAACATAACTTTCCTAACAAGTCAGCTGTTACAACCCCAATTTTTGGGTTCCTTTGGTGAGAAATGTAATTTCTCATATTAAAGATGTTTGAAAGAATAATGATATAATATATTTTGAATAAATGGATTTCATTTACAATAGCCTTGATGATTGTTTTGTGGGCTTTATTGGCTATTGGGCCCAATAACAAGGAAATTCAATTAATTAATGAATAATTGAGTTTTTGGAGAAAAGAGAGATGTGGAAACCTCTAGAAGGCAAAAGAGCTTAATCCAAAGGTGGATTTCGTGCCACATGGGTTCCTTGAGTTCTAAGGAGTCCAAAGTTGCAAGACAATACAAAAAGAAAAGAAAAAGATCAATTAAGTATTTCTTTATTAAGAAAGAAATTGAAAACAATGAAAATATGGGAAATAAGTGATAAGGAGATATAATTGAGTTATCCTTAGTGGGATTTCGTATCCCAAGCATTCCTATTGTAAAAAGGAAAACCAATGAGGAAAATAAAAGAGAAATAAAGAGAAATCCTCAAAGAGAGATATTTTAATAAGAATACAACAAGACAATGAAGAATAATGCATTTAGATGCATCTAGAAGGATAATGAGTATCTTTAATGAGGAAATTCGAAATCTTTGAGTTTCTTGGGATCCAAGGAGTCCCAATAAAGAGGAAAGAAAGAGGAAATACCAATAAAGTCAAATAAGAATACAATGTGAATAAATAATGTTTGTGGTTGTATTTTCTGTTAAGAGGAAATGTGATTTCATGACAAATAATTAAGAGGCAAGTGTAAAGAAGATAAAAGAGATAATTTTCAAAATTCTAATATCTAAGGAGTAAAGAATATAAAAGGGTTTCTTTTTAGAGAGAAAAGATTTCTTTTTCATGAAGGAATTGGGTTCCAAGTTGGAAAAGGTTTTGGTTGCTTCATGGGCAAGCGATCTGGGGCGTGGACACCCTCCCCTATATAAGGGGCAGAGTCCAGGGTCAATTTCAAGGGAAGTTCCACGCAGCCATCCCTCTCTTCTTCTTCTTTTACTTCTTTTTTTGCATGAAACCCTAGGGTGGACGAGTAGAGTGTCTATGGAGCAACAAAGAGCTAGTAGATGATCTTGTTGGGTTATAGTTGTTCCCTCGACCACATCTGGATGATCAGTGGCAGTCCTTCCACCTGGGTGCGCGCACAGCGGCATCCGCAAGGCTGCAATGATGGCCGCAGTTGCAGGCCGTGGAGCTCGAGACCAACCTGCTAGGACAGAGTTTGGGAGGTGCCTCAGGTGCGCCAAGGTGCTGTGGACTTGGGGCAGCCTTTGGCAGTGATCCTCGAGCCTCAGGGAGGGAGAACAAACCACGGGAAGCAACTAGCGGCGGCCTGGTCGCGGGGAATCTGAGGTTGAAGACAATCGAGGGGAGTTGGACGAGTTTGCCCCTCTGCGGGCTGAAGAAGCAACAACTTACATGGGGGTACAATGGTAATTCAGTTATAATTCCTAACCGGACAACATTGCATGGGATTGACCACGTGGCGCTCATGGATTGGCCCAAAGTAGGTAATTTTACAAAATTCATATCTCCCTAATAATAGCTCAGATGAGTATGCATAAAATATGAAACTTCCTTAGAAAAATGAGGGGAATCTAATAAAAATAAAATTGAAGCCTGATTCTGATTGCAATTCAAAAATAATGGAAGTTATTAACTTTAATGTAATAATGATTAAAGAAACCCTAATTGGGAATGATTAATGTGATTAGTGGGGTTTAATTGATGATTAAAGTCTATATTAACCTGTTAGTCATAAAGAGATACATTAAGATCGAAAAACATGAGTTTTGCACGTAATTAGTTTAATTGAAAGTTCATGTGCATGAATATGTTTTAATGGGCCTTGAAACCCTAATGATGGTAATTAGGACTACTAATGGCTTTAATTATTTGATTTCATGTATAGGACTGAGTTTTCATGGTTATAAGATATTTCGAGAATTAAGGTTCCTAATTTGTGGATAAATACTCTAAATGTAGTAATTAGGGTTTTCTCTTGAATAAAAATGTGGAATTAATGGCAAATCGAGTTCATATGTAATTTGGACCATAATGAACTTTGAGTTGATGATAAATGGGAATAATGATCTTGTCATGAATTAAAAGGATAAAAATAGTAGCTTTAATGTAAAAGAGGTTTAAGGGGCTTAATTGATGGATAATTATGCCTTTAATCCGAAACTGAGGATTAGATGTTGAGATAATTAGGGTTTGTAATCAATTGCGTTAAATTAGGGTTTAAAATAGTAAAAGATGAAGGGAAACCCTAATTGCAATGGAAACCCTAAAAGTGGACTAGAAACCCTAAGAAGCGAGCTAGATTTAATAGATCTTAATGACATGAATAATAAAAGAAAATTGTATAATTATTTCAGGATCTTATTGAATGCTTGCTTGGCTATTGTTGATTGGATTATTTCTGTCTCACATCATCTTGACAGGTATGTGGTTGCGCCTATGAATATCCTGAATTAGTTTCTCGAGGATTTTTGAGGTTTTATCGATGACTTGAATTAAACTGTT
The DNA here is from genome assembly GCA_963693085.1 of Alisma plantago-aquatica. Lineage (NCBI taxonomy): Eukaryota > Viridiplantae > Streptophyta > Magnoliopsida > Alismatales > Alismataceae > Alisma > Alisma plantago-aquatica. The sequence goes on along the minus strand of OY856411.1, from coordinate 1,458,733,609 downwards.
GGTTACATTTTATTCATGCAAATTATAATGTGAATATGACTATCACATAAGAGATGTGCCTACTAGCTCAGATCCTAGTCCCCTATGTAGCCTAATGGATTGACCTAGTACATGGCTACCAATGGGGTAGGCCCATCAGGTCATTGAACAACTTAGTATATGGCTACCAATGGGGTAGGACCATCAAGTCATCATGAGTCAGAGATTGGGCTACCTTTGGGTAGGGCCATGCGACTCCATAACCCTAGCAATTGGCTACCTGTGTGGTAGGACCATGGGGGTAAGGATCTACCATATGAGCGAGGTAGTATCCATGTCCACTGCAGGGATGGTACAGAGATAGGGGATAAGCAAGGATTGAGTAGTATTTCTTAAAACGTAATCTTGGATGTTAAATGATATTTGGTTGACTACATTGTTAACATAGTTGTACAATTATTGTTTCCCCCACATACCAACTTCTTGCTGACCGACGTTTTGTTTGTCGGCGTTTTAGGTACAAATGAAAAGAACAAACAGTAAAGTGGCATATGTGGAACTAAATGAGAAATAACATACGTAGGAGGATTAGTTAGATTAGTATCTTCATGGATAGAAGTTTAGAAATCCCAACTTTTAAAAGGTAAGTAAAGTTTTTATTTTGTACCAATTTTCAGTTTAGTAGTAGAATTTTATAATTATTATTGATTATTTGTCGAACCTTTGATCCGGGTTATTAGATAACGATTCTGATCTCCTGGTTTCCCTTAAGTGGGGGTTACCAAGAGATGGGGTCGTTACAATTGGTATCAGAGCATAGGTTCCTCAATTAATCTTTAATAATTATTAAATTTTACAAATTCTATAGAACCCAAGGGAGTTATTAGAGGATTGTCCGAAAGACTGAGGTGTCTAGAAAAAGATCACGTCCGGGGGCTAGCAATATTTTCCTCCGCACCGCTAGTCGGAATACGAGGACTCCCGGATTGTGTGACTTCCTGGCTGATGTCTTAGGATATGACTTGAAATAAGATACCTTTAGGACTCTCTCATCTTGTTCATCCCTTCTCAACTCAAATTCTGATAAGGACCTTAAGGATTAGGGTTTTTCTCTCTTTTCCTCACCCTCTTGAGGTATGGATAAGGTTGATAAGGATTAAGGGATCCTCCACAAAATTAATAAAAAGCATGTAAATAAGATGTCATGGACATAAGCTTAATAGAGTAAGCATAAAGGAATAGATACATGCTTAGGTCGTATGACACGAGTTGTCATTGCCCTCAGGAGAGGCCTGAGGATAAACCTCCTTGGCAGGAGGATGAGTAGAGAGAGTTAGTCTTGGAGGTAGAGACCTCCATTAAAAGTAGAGACCTAGCACATCCTTTGAGGATGATGTTAACCCTAACCCTAAGTGAAGGTTAAAGAGAGATGACATGAAGAGTTAGATGTCATGGTAGACCATGTGTTTGGATAAACATGACTTGGATGCCATATGAGCCATGAGAAGTTGATGACTGAGTATCTTTAGCAACCCAGCCTTGGGAAGGGTCGTACATGTTTGAGCGAAGGATACCTCCTTCATGGATGAGGTTAGAGAAGAACCTATAGAAACCTTATGGGCTGTTGCAAGTAGGATATAGCTTGCACCTAGAGTACATCAGTAGTATGAGTAGTAAGTCTAAACCGAGGCCAGAAGGACATGATGGATGGCTTATAAGATAAGCATAAGGGGCTATGGATAATCATAAGCAAACATAAGTTTGAGCATAGGCTTCACCCACGTAAAGGTATGCCTGTGAGTTTGATCCTTCATGGAGAGAGGACCTCGAGTAGTATGGTTGGATGTGGAGTTAGCTCTAGAGAGGGAAAGCAGGTCCCAAGAAAGAAGGTTGGAAGCTTAGATTTTGAGCCATGAGGAATAGTGGGGAGTCGAGGATGATGTGAGCTAAGTGGATGATAGTGGTTTCCTTATGCTTGACCCATGGAGGCTGATGATATCTTGGTTGCCTTTAGAGGAACCAACCCTAGAAAGAGAACGATGCTTCTGGTACCTATGTGCCTACTGAGATGAGACAAAGAGTGCCTAAGACCCTGAGGAGGTTTAGGTAACCAGGTTGTGAGGCCTTGTACCTAGTTGGTTGTCCTTGAGGAGGACTCAACTTTGAGGTGTGGCTCATATAAAAGGATCATAGGAGTACATGACATACCTTGGACATGCTTGATTCATGGTTAAGAGATTAAGCATGCAGTTGGATACCCAAAAGATAACCTAGGATTCCTAGGCCTAAGAAGGGAAGTAGTGTATCCGATGCTCATGATGAGATTTGAGTCTCTATAGCTTCGAGCATGTGTAGAGGAGAAAGGAAACCCCTTAAGTTAAGGGTATGTTTGACGAACCCCTCACAACTAAGTTGGTTTAATGTTGAGGATGAGAACAAGTGTGACCTAGCATGGGTTGGTAAGTGTCTTCTTATGCCTTAGTAGCTTTCTAGGGCTAAACATGCTCATGTGGATGCATACCCTAAACATAAGGACGTTTGTGACTGCTGTTATCAGGGTGTAGTTTCCTCCCATCCTGGGAGAGGGACCCTTTTGTAGGATGTATACCAGTTTTGTTGGTTTTGAGGTAACCTAAAGAGGTTTCAGAGGATCTTGAGAAGCTAGATGAAAAGTACATGGCATGATAATGAACCTATAGACCCATAGATAACCATCTCTATGTGCATGGGGCTTGACCAAGGTAGGCATGTTGCCATGATCCCTATGAAAGGATGAAAGTCAGCCCATGAATGCAGGAAGAGAGATGATGAATGCTTGGGTAAGGTTCTAAGCTGGACATGTACTATAATAGAATCCTAAGTCTATCCTAGGGTCAGGTGGGGATAAGACCGATGGAAGCAGGAGTTACCTAATTCCCTAGTTGCACATGACCATAGGGTCGGGAGGTAACAACTATCATTGTCTGAGGGCCATGTGTCATGAGATTGATCACCTTCATAAACTCATGGGACCCAAAGGGCAGATGAGTAGGGCACTCTCTAGATGCATGTGGGAAGAGGGATTACCCCAAAAGTGCCGACACCCTATAGACCTAGAGGAGATGAAAAAGGATTGTGTGTGGATCCAAGTAGGTTTGAGACCAGTTTTCTGTGGAGGAAATTTTGATATCATGATGTTTGTGATGTAAAGACATGAGTTGCACATTTCAACTTAGATTTGAAGGTGTACTGGCAAGGTGGGATGTACCATCTCTACTCTTGGAATGGGAAGAACTTTGTATTTGGATGACTGCCAAATACTTATTTCTTCTTGTTATGGGAGTGAGAGATAGGACAGTACGCATGCCACACACCAAGGGTAAAGATGATGTGAGTTGGAACGTTGCTATAAGGAATGAGGACAGAGATGGTAACATACCTTGGTGGAGTGAATGATACATGGATGGTTTACAAACACTAAGAGGAATAATGTAGTCATCTTATGAGGATGTTTTATCAAGATCTATGTGGAATTTGCAAGTTAACCAAGGTTGAGTTTGATCACCATGAGGATGAGCTCAGAGTTTCTTGTTGAAGACAAACTTAGAGTTTCAGATGAGATGATGAGTATAATACGTGGAGGTGTATGTCTTCGACATTACCTAACACCTAAGGATAAGGAGTGGTAATGAATGCTCTGGTTGAGATATAGCTTCCTAGTTTGGCTGGAAGCTAGAAGAAGTTGAGGTTGTTAGGCTAACCTTAAGTTGAGAAAAAGAGATAAGTTTGGCTAACACTCCGATATAATGAGATTTGTTGAACAAGATTAGTGGTTGTTTGGATAGCTAGCCTAGTCCTTGATTTAGTAGAAGGATGGTCGTAGAACTCTGGATACACTTCTTTAGATAGGAAGGTAATAAAACCCTGATGAGAGTGGTTTAGGGCTTCCAAGGAATCGACCTTGAGGAATCATGACATACAGGAAATCATGATCACCATACACCATGAAACTACAAAGATAGTAAGTGATGGTAGAGCTTTGGACGCCTGATACATGTTGCATGTGGCCATGCAAGCCAAGAGGTGAAGGACAAATACCAGTAACCCAGTGCATGGATATAAAGTATAAAGAGTTCCCAAGATGGAATGGGAATTCATCACTACAGATGTGGTGGTAAGTCTTCCCTAGACCAAAGAAGGTCAAGATGTAATATGGGTTATGGTAGATCGCCTTACTTAGATGACATGAGATAGAAAGAATGCTGTCAAGGGACATATTCGGTTGAACTACTTAAGAGAGAAAGATGGTTCAACTGCACCATGATGCAAGTTCAAAAGTTCTTGGGTATGACCAAGGTTCACTTCCATGAGGTGGAAGTGGATACATGGAGAACTCGATGATAGTACAATTTATCACTCCATACTAATGGATAGTATGATCTAGACTAGAGGGTCTGATGAGAGCACGTGTGCTCATTCCGGGTGATACATAGAGACAGTTATTAAGATGTGATGTTAACCACCATAGCCTTTATCGAGATGCAAGAAGTGTTATAGGGAGGTTGTGTCGGTCACCACTTCATTAAGATGATGTTGGTGAAGGAGGCCTCATGAAGGTTAGAAAAGAACCACAGTGTGTGCAGATGAAGTCGCTTTGATTGTACAATGGTTGAGAGAGAGCCCAATGGTGACATGAGTCACGAGATGATGCAAAGCAGACTGACATGCAGTTCACTATGAGAGAATATGTGATGTGAAAATCTGACCCCTCTGAGTTACAGTTGAGAAAGATGAGTCCCCGATATATGGGTCCATTTGAGATGGATTGGTGGATATGGTTGTGTTTAGCCTTGCCCCTCAGGATAACGTGATGAATAAATATGTTCCATGAGTCCGGTCTAGAGAACTATGTGAGGTACCCAAGCCATGTGTTGAGCCCTGAACCTATTCAGCTTTTGAGAGGCTGAAATGTCCTGAGTCACCTATGAGGGTACGATATACCAAGGTAAGAAAGAACTCAGATGGAAGAATATGAGATAATGAAGGTTCTTGGGAAGCACCATGGAAAGGGTGAAACTACATGGGAGCCATGATGGACATATGAAAGGCTTATCCTGTTTGTTTGCTTGCTTGATGGAATTTTGAGGGCAAAATTCTTATAATAGGGGAGGATGTTACAACCCCAATTTTTGGGTTCCTTTGGTGAGAAATGTAATTTATCATATTAAACATATTTTAAAGAATAATGATATAATCTATTTTGAATAAATGGATTTCATTTACAATAGCCTTGATGATTGTTTTGTGGGCTTTATTGGCTATTGGGCCCAATAATAAGGAAATTCAATTAATTAATGAATAATTGAGTTTTTGGAGAAAAGAGAGGTGTGGAAACCTCTAGAAGGAAAAAGAGCTTAATCCAAAGGTGGATTTCGTGCCACATGGGTTCCTTGAGTTCCAAGGAGTCCAAAGTTGCAAGATAATGCAAAAAGAAAAGAAAAAGATCAATTAAGTATTTCTTTATTAAGAAAGAAATTGAAAACAATGAAAATATGGGAAATAAGTGATAAGGAGATATAATTGAGTTATCCTTAGTGAGATTTCGTATACCAAGCATTCCTAATGTAAAAAGGAAAACCAATGAGGAAAATAAAAGAGAAATAAAGAGAAATCCTCAAAGAGAGATATTTTAATAAGAATAAAACAAGACAATGAAGAATAATGCATTTAGATGCATCTAGAAGGATAATGAGTATCCTTAATGAGGAAATTCGAAATCTTTGAGTTTCTTAGGATCCAAGGAGTCCCAATAAAGAGGAAAGAAAGAGGAAATACCAATAAAGTCAAATAAGAAGACAATGTGAATAAATAATGTTTGTGGTGGTATTTTCTGTTAAGAGGAAATGTGATTTCGTGACAAATAATTAAGAGGCAAGTGTAAAGAAGATAAAAGAGATAATTTTCGAAATTATAATATCTAAGGAGTAAAGAATATAAAAGGGTTTCTTTTTAGAGAGAAAAGATTTCTTTTTCATGAAGGAATTGGGTTACAAGTTGGAAAAAGTTTTGGTTGCTTCATGGGCAAGCGATCTGGGGCGTGGACACCCTCCCCTATATAAGGGGCAGAGTCCAGGGTCAATTTCAAGGGAAGTTCCATGCAACCATCCCTCTCTTCTTCTTCTTTTCCTTATTTTTTTTGCATGAAACCCTAGGTGGATGCGTAGAGTGTCTATGGAGTAACAAAGAGCTAGTAGATGATCTTGTTGGGTTCTAGTTGTTCCCTCGACCACAACTGGATGATCAATGGCAGTCCTTCCACCTGGGCGTGCACACAGCGACATCCGCAAGGATGAAATGACGGTCGCAGTTGCAGGCCATGGAGCTCAAGACCAACATGCTAGGACAGAGTTTGGGAGGTGCCTCAGGTGCGCCAAGGTGTTGTGGACTTGGGGCAGCCTTTGGCAGTGATCCTCGAGCCTTAGGGAGGGAGAACAAGCCACGAGATGCAGCTAGCGGCGGCCTGGTCGCGGGGAATCTGAGGTTGAAGACGATCGAGGGGAGTTGGATGAGTTTGCCCCTCAGTGGGCTGAAGAAGCAACATCTTACATGGGGGTACATTGGTAATTCAGTTATAATTCCTAATCGAACAACATTCCATGGGATTGACCACGTGGCGCTCCTGGATTGACCCAAAGTAGGTAATTTTACAAAATTCATATCTCCCTAATAGTAGCTCGGATGAGTATGCATAAAATATGAAACATGCTCAGAAAAACAAGGGGAATCTAATAAAAATAAAATTGAAGCCTCATTCTGATTGCAATTCGAAAAGTAATGGAAGTTATTAACTTTAATGTAATAATGATTAAAGAAACCCTAATTGGGAATGATTAATGTGATTAGTGAGATTTAATTGATGATTAAAGTCTATATTAACCTGTTAGTCATAAAGAGATACATTAATATCGAAAAAGATGAGTTTTGCACATAATTAGTTTAATTGAAAGTTCATGTGCATGAATATGTTTTAATGGGCCTTGAAACCCTAATGATGGTAATTAGGACTACTAATGGATTTAATTATTTGATTTCATGTATAGGACTGAGTTTTCATGGTTAGAAGCTATTTCGAGCATTAAAGTTCCTAATTTGTGGATAAATACCCTAAATGTAGTAATTAGGGTTTTGTCTTGAATAAAAGGTGGAATTAATGACAAATCGAGTTCATATGTGATTTGGACCATAATGAACTTTGAGTTGATAATAAATGAGAATAATGATCTTGTCATGAATTAAAAGGATGAAAATAGTAGCTTTAATGTAAAAGAGGTTTAAGGGGCTTAATTGATGGATAATTATGCCTGTAATCCAAAACTGAGGATTAGATGTTGAGATAATTAGGGTTTGTAATCAATTGCATTAAATTAGGGTTTAAAATAGTAAAATATGAAGGGAAATCCTAATTGCAATGGAAACCCTAAAAGTGGACTAGAAACCCTAAGAAGCGAGCTAGATTTAATAAATCTTAATTATTTCACGATCTTATTGAATGCTTGCTTGCCTATTGTTGATTAGATTATTTCTGTCTCACATCAGCTTGATAGGTATGTGGTTACGCCTATGAATATCCCGAATTAGTTTCTCGAGGATTTTCGAGGTTTTATCGATGACTTGAATTAAACTGTTGGTTGCATTTAATTCATGCAAATTATAATGTGAATATGACTATCACATAATAGATGTGCCTACTAGCTCAGATCCTAGTCCCCTTTGTTTCCTAATGGATTGACCTAGTACATGGCTACCGATGGGGTAGGCCCATCAGGTCATTGAATGACTTAGTACATGGCTACCAATGGGGTAGGACCATCAAGTCATCATGAGTCAAGGATTGGGCTACCTTTGGGTAGGGCCATGTGACTCCATAACCCTAGGAATTGGCTACCTATGTGGTAGGACCATGGGGGTAAGGATCTACCATATGAGAGACGTAGTATCGATGTCCACTGCAGGGACGGTACATAGATAGGGGATAGGCAAGGATTGAGTAGTATTGCTTAAAACGTAATCTTGGATGTTAAATTATATTTGGTTGACTACATTGTTAACATAGTTGCACAATTATTGTTTCCCCCACATACCAGCTTCTTGCTGATCGACGTTTTGTTTGTCGGCGTTTTAGGTGCAAATGAAAAGAACAAACAGTAAAGCGACATATGTGGAACTAAATGAGAAATAATGTACATAGGAGGATTAGTTAGATTAGTATCTTCATGGATAGAAGTTTAGAAATCCCAGCTTTTAAAAGGTAAGTAAAGTTTTTATTTTGTACCAGTTTTCAGTTTAGTAGTAGAATTTATAATTATTATTGATTATTTGTCAAACCTTTGATTCGGGTTATTAGATAACGGCTCTGATCTCTTGGTCTCCCTTATGTGGGGGTTACCGAGAGACGAGGTTGTTACATCAGCTATCAGTTTAACAAGTTGGACAAGTTGTACGTGACAATGTCAAAATTACAAAATGGGAAAAGTGTTCTTTCCCCAACTCCACTATGATTTGTAAATACACAAAACACAAAGTAATGATAAGACACTCATCTATAGTCATGGCAGATGAAGGGAGGGTCAAGAGTGATGAAATATTGGGTTTTTGGAGGATCAATCCTAGTTAGAACTAGCATAAATTTCTTAAAGTATAAAGATTTTGTTTAAGTTTAGTCTGAATTGAAATTTTATGTTATACCATTAGTATCTGGTAACACAAAGTTCAAGTTCTCCAATTTGTATAAAAACAACTCTATTTTTCTTAATTTTTCCATACCTTTTCTACTATTTTGACTACTTCAAACCCTCAAAATCCAGTGGTAGAGAATTTGAAAAATTATTAATTCATTTTGAAGTTGACAATGGGATCTTGGTGTTAGGGGAAGTAATAAAATATTGAGTGAATATGATTCCTTATTAAAATTTCTACATTAGTTATGATGTTAAGACATGTACGATGAACTATGTTTTCATATAATCAAGAAGTCAAAAGAATTGTTAGGTTATCATAGAAAATGATATATATTCCATACAAGTTTAATGAAGATGAATATTTCGAAATTATGTATATCATTTTTAGGAATAAACTAACCATATATTAATTAGATAACAACATAAAAACATTTTTATATGTTACTTTTATCAATTATTTTATTCTAATTATAGATATAGATTGTTCAACATGCTTTATAATGAGATGTAAATCTCCTAGATCCAATATAGTAATATTATTGTAAAATTAGGTAATGGCTTGTTTAAGTAGGATGTGATATAATTGCCAAATATTGAATGACACTAATATCCCAAGAAATCCTTTATGAGATAATGCTTTATTATCTACGATGTGATATGTTACTACGAGTGTGTTTGTATTGAAATGTAAGATGAGGAGGTTAGCGCTGCTATGATTTATGGTTCCCTTGTTCACAAGGTCATCAACTCGATACCTCGTGAACTAGGAAAATGGGGCAGCAGGTTGGATGAGCCTTATGTTTCTTCTGATATCCTGAATATACCATGCAGAGTAAGGGGTATGGCGGCCTTGGAGAAGCGTCGAGTCCCGTACATCATGATGCAGAAAATAGCTAGCTAGACTGAGAAATAGGATGGGGAACATGTTGTGTGTTTTGTCTATTTTTTTAGTACCTGCGTCTGATATAAGCAGGAGCTGTAATTGTTTTTTGATGATTATGCCCACAAGAGGGGTGTGGGATGAATAAAAGCGACCCCTGGCTTAACCAAAAAAAAGTTCAATTTTTTGAGTTTTGTTACAAGATATATGGTCTTTTTTGCCTTACCCATCATATTAGTCATCTTAAAGAAGTGAAAATAATGGGTTTTGATGTGGATTTGTACATCCTTAAATTCATAGGATGTATCTTACATCTATGACTTAGAGTAAGATCATAGATCCCACCTCTTAGTAGATGGATATTATCATAATATATCTAAAGGTCACTCCTAAGTAGCAATCTTATCGAGAAACATAACATTGGATTAATCATGATCAAAAGAAAGTATTTAGATTGATGATTGAGATTTACCATAGTTGTCTTTAGAAAGTGTGGAACCAAACTAACATCATGTTAAATTCAAGGATATCATACGGTATAAGATTCATCACCATATATTTGATACCTGATATGGGATGTTGCACAATTGAGGCTATTAATATATTCTTACTTCTCTTAGATAATATGATCAAATTTATCTAAGAGTATTACTAACATCACACTCTCAACATATTTGTGGAATCAATTATTCATCAGCTCACTTACTCTCTACCACCATCACATTAAGAACATAAAAAAATAAGTTTGATGATTCCATTTGCCCTCACGCTTGTGAGACTCTACAAACCAGCATACATATAAATGCCTTGATCAAGTTAGCATATATGGAATTAAACACAAAAATGATAATTGCATACGAAATATAATAAACCAATAATCAATAAGAGATATAATGATCAAGTCGTAGTGGCATTCCAATACATGACTAAGAGAGGGGACTACTCACTATTCAATAATAATTATAGAACACAATGGTAGAAAGGGAAAAGAGATTTCTATATAAGTAAATATATGAGGAGTTGACATATAAAAATGCCTGTGTAAACACTAGTGTAAGATCAACAAGTAATAAAGGGCATTTGAGCCCCAATTTGTCGAGCCTTGTGGATTTGAGCCACAAAAAATTATTAAAAAAGTTGAATCAGTTAAGGTGGTAAAATGGATTGGATTGAGCCTTAATTAACTAAAAAAAATAACTAAATGATTACTTGTTGACTGAAATCAGAATTAATTATCCCTAAGATGTCAGATTTCACCACAATCATAAATTAATACTGACTTGATCAATTTATTATCTGATTATTATTGAATTTTTGATAAGTGCTATTTTATGGAACTAAATTTTCTAGACCGTGGTCCTATATTCAATCAATGGAAACTCTGCTTTGTGGTGTTTTATATCGATTAAACTAATTAAGTCAAATCTACAATGATACATCCTTGAAGAAATGAATAGTGTTATTATCATGCTTCTATAAACGACATATGCGAATAAAATCTAATAAGTTATGCTATCTCTAACATCCTTAAGTTGACAGTAAAAGTTGACACATGTATACCAATCATTCCCAAAATTCAAGTAACTTTGCATATCCTAGTAAAAACCAATAGTCTCAATATAATGTTCTGTAGGGCTACTCCCAGATTAGAAGAATAAGAGGATTTCTTTCATAAGGCCAATGTATTCTATGTATAAAAGGAAGAAAGATAAATATAAACATATAAATGATGTGAAACCAAAAGAACATATAAGACACCAACGACAAGAACAAGGAACATTTTGGGAAGTTTTCACCAGTGAAATTTGCCTATGGATGCATGTTGGCAATGGATATTTTATTTTTCCACTCCTCTAATCCCTTCCATTAACATTGGTCTAGAATGATCTCCCATGAAATTATATTTGATGATTTTTAAACATTGATGTCATAATTTCTATATACATGTGATAGTAATGACTTCTATAACTTTCAATTTGATATAAGCAATTGTGGGTGTATATTTTGATGATGTGTGTATATGTGCATATGTGTGTAAATCAATGCAAAGAGAAATGACTACAATGAGAATTAAATATGTACATGTAGATGAGAATGGAATTGCATAAATTTGAATGAATTGTGTGTGCATTTGTGCATATGTGCATGAGGTTGAAATGAAGTGTAGATTAGGACACTTGTTTGTATTTTTTATTATAGGTTTTGTTGGTACTGCTAACCTGTTGTTAAACTGAATAGTTATTGAGCCTACAATTCTAATAAACTATAGTTTTAATAAAAAAAATTATGATCTGATTTGTCTTAAGAAAACCTACAATGTATATCTCCATAGTCAGCTTTTGTATGAAAAAGGATGACGAAACTATCCTTATCAATGAAATTTTAACTGACAAGGAATTACAATATTGATTTTTGTATGTGCGTCAAAGACATTGTCAAGTTTTCATCATCAGTTTTTCATTAAAATGTGACGATAAGGACATCCTTATATGTTAAAGTTTAACTGACGTTAGATTACAATGTCAGTTTGCTTTAGCCGTTATCAACATCATATATTAATGTCATTGCTTGCTTTAAGCAATACCGATGACTATAAAATCAAGAACAATTATATATATATCTAATAGAAGATTAAATCACCCATTTTTGTATGTTAAACCGACAACAAATAGGTATTATTATGTTGGTTTATCCTATCATTGAAATTGACAATGTGTATGTCTTGACGGTTGCCTCTTACCCTAGAAATCAATGACAAAAGGCTTCAGTTTTGGTGTCTGCCACTTAGGTTTCGGTAGGTAAGTGATTCTGTAGGCCTAAAATAACTGACACTATAGAGTCGAGTTGTACTAGTGTGTATATGTTTCTTAAATTTCTTTTATTCTCTTATATAGAACCTTAAGGTCAATATTATAACAAAAGAAACTGAGTTCACGTAGATACGAAAATGTTTTAACAAAATTCTCATTCATGATATTCTCACATACTCTAGTTTTAGTTATTAAATGCAAGATATTTTTTATTCAATGTAAACAAGTGCTTCCAATTCTTTTCTCATCATTAAATAGTGTAATTCATTTGTTGATCAAAAGAAAATTCCATAGGGGCTTTTTTATAAAATTGTCTAGTTTGATCAACACTGATATAATAGTTGAGACATATGTTGTTAGTTGATACAATCAATATTCTACTTCATCTTAATATAAAATGGAATATGTGTGATCAAATGTTTAATGATACCTCAAACTCCATTAATTGCAAAGAGGTCGTTGGGGACTCAATTGAAAGAATATTGTTTGATGATTGATAGAGACATAAGATTATGCTTGATGGTGGAGCATAAGTGGTGGTTTAATGCAATAAGATTCTTTGGAAGCATAAACACATTGTGAGCATATTCATGCAGGTGAAGCATAGTGGTGATCAAATCAACAAGTATTATATGAAACTAATTACAAACAGTATTTTTTTCTACAATCTAATTGGTCAGATGGAATCTTTTTCATTTGATGGAAATACCACCCAATGTGATATCCTGTCACATAAGAGTGAGATTACTAAAAAAACACCAATCAATCACTAATTAACCATCATTATCAACAACTAAAAAAGTCACTGAAAGTAAAATTCCAAATCATGTATAAGAGTAAATTGACCAAAGGTCCCTCACTTCTCATTCATTATACATAGGTAATTTATGTCCAGTGATCTTTGTCACAACATATACAAAAGGATATATATCATCAAAATCTAGTTACAAGATGAACATTTTACACTAGGCATACACACCAAAACCTTGAGCCATAGATTAAAATCAATCAAGACATGACACCAAGAGAGCACCACCAACCTCCAAGATACTTCTAATCACCAAATATTGGAACCTTGATGCACGTACAAAAATCTTATAGAAAGTAACCCAAAGAAATCACTCTATTTCAACATGATGCATAATCACACATGGTCATGATGTAAGTATAGAGGCGGCAAGTAAGGAGTCAAATATATATGGAGTGGATAATCACTAAAGATAGGTTGGTTTTTTAGGTTCCTCATATGAAGTGTAGGATTTCAATGGTTTAAACTAGGTTTGGGTTGATTACACTAAGGGTCATGCAAGGAAGAGAGAAGTAATATTTAAATCTAACTTACTCTTGGAAATTAGGGTATACAAAAAAGTTATGAGATGAAGTAACACTACTCTAATTATCAAGATCAAGCAACATCTAAACACGCTGGACTAGCTTGTGCAATACTAATTATCAACTAAGAAAGAATATTGACAATAAGAAGCATATTGAGACTAATCTAAAAAATTAACCAAGTGACCAACTAGACTAACTACAATTAAGACTAAATAACCCTAAATAAAGCAATTAGCCATTCACTAGAGAAATTAATACTAAGTAAGAAAGAAATTAAGCTTATATAACTAGCACTAAACAATTATGGCTTAATTAAATGAATAAACGAGTGGGATGTTAAGTGCTATTTTATTAAACAACTATGCAGTTGGGCTTTATATCCATTCGTGCATCCAAAATAAGTATCACAAAACCGAACAAGCATAGAGAGATGAGGTTAAGAGTCCTATAATACTATATGGTCATGAATGGATAAGGTGTGAATGAGGGAAGTGGTTCCTATTACCTCCTATCCATCGTTATAACGCTCAATTGTCTAGGGTATACATAATACTTTGACATAGATCAACTATATTCTAGGTTTCTAAACATGAGTTGCCTCACCTACTTGGATGCATGAGTGGTATAAGGAATAAGAGTAGATGTTCCACCACCTATTATTCCCTATCCAACCTCTAGATTTGCTCCTTACAAGAGAGAGAGAGGAGATACATAATTATATAGTTAGATCTTAGACCTAGGGTTAGTGGAATAGTGAGACATTGGGTAACGAGGGAAAACCATCTAAGAAACATCTAGGGAACTTGTGAGTTTTCCTGTCAAAGGCCCAAAATCACTATTTTTTTTATTCCTCGTGTGATAAGATAAGACAACCGAAGTAAGAGATAGTGAGAAAGAACAAGCATGGTACTAGTAAGAAATATATATCATTTCCTCAATTAAATGGTACCAACGTAATATATTTCCCCAAAACATCCCACCACAGGGGCTTTTCTATACATGTTCAGATAAAAAGAAAAAAGGGAGAAGAAAGTCAAGTAGGAACACATGAAGATTGACATAGAGGACTTCTTCTCCTTCTACAACAGTAGCAAGCTCGTACTCTTCACTCCTCTAAGGGTGGAAAAAAATGGAATCATGGAAGGATATGGGAAAATTCTAAACAAGGGTTTTGGTGATAGGTTGATGGAATGGTAGGTGGGAGTAGGTAGGGTGGAGGCCAAAGGGGAGAAAATGAGGTCAGTAAGTGCTAATGTTTGCCCCCTATCTGCCACTAACACTTATATAGTGGTCTAGGGGTTAAAGAGGGGTAGTATGGTACAATTATTATTGTGAATCTCTATGGTTTCATAGGTACCATTCTTGGTAGTATGACCATGGTGGGTAAGTGGGGAGCGATCATGGTATGTGAGAATTGTCTTGGTGAGTTGGGTATGGCTTAGGGAAAATGGGGAGGAAGGTAGCACATCCATTCTAGTAGAACGACCATGGTGTTGAGGTGGTCTAACCATTATAAATCAAACAACCGTGGTGAGTAAGGAAGGAGGGAGCTTGTGGCTAATGGAATGACCATGAGATCTTGGATGTCATGGTCATAGTAGGTAGAATGGTCGTGGTAGTCTCCACTTTCCATAGTCATTCTTCTTGGAATGCCCGTTCTCGTGAGGGTGCTTTCTTCCTTGATTTTTCTATGATTTTCTATGATTTGAGCTTGTATAGAATGACCTTGGTGACATGCCATGACCCTTTTGAGGGCTTTTGCGAGCACTTGAGTCCTCAAGTTGGTCATAAATGGATATTTTTATTTTAATGCACTCTTTGATCACTTGGGGTAGATTTTGGGTGATCTTGGATTCACCATGAACTCCTCCAATCTCAAGGAAGTCCTAGGATCAACCTCCATATCTCCCTTCCATCAAGTAGTGCTCAAAGTACCTATAATACATGCAAAAAGAACCAATTAGTGCATTTAACATAAATTATTTATTGGAGAATAAGCATCATTACGAGTATCTTGATGCAAACAAAGAGTAAAATGACACAATATGATTACAAAAATTAATGTCTTGATCACCATACCATGCTTAAAACATACTTATCCTCCTCAATTATGGTCCAACTAAATCTCTATTTTAAATCCACTCAATTGAGAAATATAAAATGCAATGAAAAAGATAATTATTGAATAAATAATCTCAAGCATGAATTCATATATATGATCCACTTATCTCCTCTCCTCTATCACAAACCACATGCAATTAATGCAGAGAGCGCATATAATTCCCATATAGGGTAAAAAAATTCATTCAAGTAGTGTAGCATTCACAAAGCTATGGGTAAACCATTATATATTTCTTGGTCAAAGAAACTAGGAATATTTTTTTTCTATCATGCATTCAAACATATATGTCAACCCACTGCAAATGATGTTTCCTAGACCAATGGGTATGTGAAATGAAGAAGGGGATTGTAGAAAGAGGTTGGAGTGACATTACACAACACACTCATCTTTAACTTTTTTGTATTTAGGTGCTACTACATAGGAGAATCTTTTACTTTTTGCATTTTTATTTCTTTTCACTACCCTTGGTGTATCAAGGTATGTAGGGTAGTAAGAAGAAGAGGAGAGAAAGGGTTGTGGACCCCATGCTTTTAAAGTGTGGCCAAGTCTTACTCTCTCATATTTTAATGAGGCATACAAGTAAGAAATGATAGAAGAAAGTGGATGAAAAGAGCGTTCAATGGTGTGTATTTCCATATAGAGTCTCGTACGTGCAAGTTATTCCAATCATTATGGAAAAACCATGATGAATGAGCATTGATGGTAAACCACATTGATTTCACAAGAATTGAATAACCCTAAGTATATATGGTGTGCTTATATTGCATTTATTCAACTCAGTTATTTATTTACAAGAAGAGTGTATAACACATATAAATTCAAAATTTGAGATCATTTAGCAACAATCAAGCAATAATGTGAGTGAACTTATCAAAGCACTTCCAATTAAGATCAATGAAAGAGAGACTAGATTGAAATATTCTCTAGGGAAATCAATTTCAAGATTGGGAGGATTTGGCAAAATATTGTGTATGCCCCCAATGTAAGGTACAAGGTCAAAAGCACATGACTAGAGTAGGTTGCCTCCCAATAGCATCAAATTTTATGTCTTCAAATAGGTGTGGTGTTCCTTGTTTCATCGACCATTTGGAGATTTTGTAAATACCTTTGTGAAGTACATGGACTTCTCATTGGCATTCGATGCATGATCTTCATTCCTTTGGTCTTGTGAGTCTTCAAATCTCTCATTTCTTGCATTTCTATCCTAAAAGTGATCGATGGAGTCTTCTAAGTAACGATACCAAACATCTCATCTGGCTCTTGTTGTGCAAAGGTCTTAAACATATTAATCGTTAACTTAATGTTCATGAGAGAGACCATCATGGTACTAATAAATACATTGATCTCAACATCAACTGTAGATATGCATGACCTTCACAAGATAATATGAATCCTCTTATCCTGCACCTCCATGTCTAAAACAGTAAGGTTTGTTGAGAACACTACTTTCTTTCCTTTGACTATCATAAAAAAACATCACACATCCTTCTCCTTGAAACCTTGATGAATTAATCATAAAATTGTAGAGTACAATTGGCTGTATTCAGTTTTCCTGAGACAAATTAAAGATAGACACTATATATCATAGGTTTCACAATAGATCCTAGGTGAATCAAAGAACAAGAAATAAGGTGGTAATCAACATGGAAAGGGACAACAGATGCTCCAAGGTCCTTTTTCTTCAAGGAAAGAACATGATGCAATATGGAGCTCACTTACTCCATTAGCTTGACTCTGAAGGCATATTACATAATGTATTTCTCTTATAAATGCACATATCCTTTAGAAATTTGGCATAAGTTGGTATTTTCTTGGTTGCATCAAGCAATAGAATGTCCATCGTAATTTTCTTGAATAGGTCAGATATATCATTTGATGATTTTTGATCTTCTAAGATGAAAATTTTGATCTAATGTATTGGGTAAAGGTGGTGAACTAAATGAATCAAGTTTTGAATTTATATGTCTTTTCCATTCTTATTTTGAAATGATGAATTGTTCAGTTGAAAGCAAGCCATAGATGCTTAGGGTTATTCAATTTCTATGAAAAGAATGTGATTTTCCATCATTGCTCATTCATCATGTTTTTTCCATTACTTGTGAATTTTTTTTGGAATAGCTTGCATGTAAGAGACTTGATTTTGAAAATGCATACCATGTGACCTTTTATCCACTTTCTTTTTTCACTTACCATCTTTGGTCGTAAAAAAGCCCAAATAACCATATAAAGACATATCAAGGCTAAGTACATGTAGTAATCTCAATCCACCTACAATACTATACTTATAGGTGCTATGATTATAGTTGAATGATAGTGGAAAAGAATTATGCAAAATTTTGGACCCAAATTACAAAGTATGTGAAAGTTACGCTAGATACGAAGTTAGACTCAAAAAGGGGTATTTTAAGGATAAATGAGCCATCTTTTATAGTAAATCATATTCCCATGTAATATTAACAAGATATTAGTCAGGAAAACCTCCTCTAATCATCCTAGAAATATGTCCAAATAGATATGAAACTTATACGTTTCATTCTCCAACAACATGAATTTGAAAAGGCATAAGAGAAACATTTTATTACACAAATGAGCTACTTTTAGATTTTTGTTCTTATACAATAGAACTCTAGAGGAAAATAGTTAATAAATCATCCTAATAGCATCATAGAGTCACATTTAAACAATCAAATAATTTCATATTTCATTTTTATCAAGTATGGTATTAGAATAACTCAAAAAGAGCATATTTAGGGTAAAAAGCACTTAATATTTTATTGATTTATTAATTGATTTACACGTTTTTCATTCATTTTTCATATTGCACACCATTGAATGTCATTTTGTTGCAGTTTTGTGTAATGTTTTAGAAGAAATTCCTTTTTGCCTTTCCATCCATTAATATTTCATTGCATGTGATTTTTATTAATTTATTGTGTGTGGTTAGATAGAATTCACTATCTTGAATTTTATTACTCCATGTTATAGACATTGTTGTTGATAGAATCACTTTGGCACTATTTGTCAATTCAGCCCAATTTTGAAATTATTTGCCCTTGAGAATGTTTCAATCTAGTGTCTATCTAATTAACTTCAATAGAAAGACCTTTGATAAATGCACTCACATTATCACTTTATTGTTTCTATATATCTCAAGTTTTGAATGTATACATCTATTTCACTCTAGTTGTAGGATTATGAATTGATTAGTTGAAAGGCAACTGAAGCAGCCATAGCCCTTTAGGTTATTCAATTCTTATAAAAAGAATGTAGTTTACCATAATTTATCATTTTCATGTTTTTTGTATGTCTTGTAGTAAATGATTGGATCAACTTTTGTGCAAGAGAGTCTATATGGAAACCCACAACATGTGACCCATTTTCCATCCATGTTTTCTGCTACTTACCATCATTGGCCATAAAGAGGCCCAAATGACAAAAGCCACATCAAGGCTAATTACACATAGGAATCTCATATGCAGATACAACTTTATGATTGTATTAAAATGATAGTAAAAAATCACCATGCACAATTTTGGATCCAAACTACAATATATATGAAATTTATGCTAGATACAAATTTAGTCACAAAAATCGGCATTGTTAAGTATAAATGAGCCATATTTAAATTATGAATCATATTCCCATGAAAGTGCATCAAGATATCAGTTAGGAAAACCTATCTTAGTCATCTTATAAATATGTCCAAACACTAATGAAACATGATATGATTCATTCTCGAACAACATGAAGTCAAAAAGGAATAAGATAACAATTTTTGTACACAAATGAGCTACTTTTAAATTTTGTTCCATGTACAATGAAATCCCAATATGATATTTTCTATGAAATCATCCTATATCATCCATGAGACACATAAAAACAATAGAAGTGATTTCATTTTTCATTTTTCCCCAACATGGTAATAAACCCTCAAAAAGAACATATTTAGGGCACAAAAGCACTTATTGAAAAAATTCAACTATAAACAAGTAAAGGGTTATAATAAAACCACCATGCCTAACCATTAGAGAGAAATGAATAAGACACAAATTCTTTTTCAATTCAACTTACAAATATCATCCCACAAAACATCACTTTTACACAGATATAGCAAGTTCTTCCTAGAATTCGGATTTTGCATGTTAATTGCTAGCAAGAAGTGCATCAAAAGATATATCACTCCCCTCAGAAGGGGATGAAATTGTGATAAAACAAAAACATCCTCAAGAA
Organism: Alisma plantago-aquatica; assembly: GCA_963693085.1. NCBI lineage: Eukaryota > Viridiplantae > Streptophyta > Magnoliopsida > Alismatales > Alismataceae > Alisma > Alisma plantago-aquatica. The sequence goes on along the minus strand of OY856411.1, from coordinate 1,458,713,536 downwards.
TCTATCTTTTCAAATCTAAGATAGCCAGTAAAGCTTCAAGAAGATCCCTCTAAACTTGGTCAAGCAAACTAGGATAAAAGAGAGAGAAAAGTGTTAATAATAGTATGTGATAACACTGAAATTTTAAAGGAGACAATTTTATACATCCTCTATATAGAATTTGACTTCATTCTATATACAATTTTAGTTTTTATGGAACTTTGGAGAGACATAAAATCCATAATAGTGGGTTTGAGAAAATTATATGCCATAGTGTATGCTAATTAGAGATCACACAACTTAGTAATTGCTTATAGTTTCTAGTTTGTAACAGACATAAGACATGAGTGAAAAATGCTTTCTTGGTAATTTAGGCTCCTTGTGTGATTACTATTTCAAGTGGAGAATAGGTGGTGGTTAGATACACGCTATATATGCAAGGTGATTAATAAGCATATATTTCCTTTTATAAATGGATTTCTCCCACGCCTGTGGTGGAGGCCGAACACCTGGGAATGTGGTAAATCAAGGCAACAACTGTGATTCAAACCTGGGTCTCTTTGTTAGGGGACACCATGCTAGACCACTTGAGCCACTCCTTGTCGGCTTCTTTTATACATACATACATTAATCATACCAAAATAATAGTGCACACAAAACAACAATTCATCACTTCCTCATTCATTTCTATATTCTTCATGGAACACATTGTATAAAACAAATAGCTACCATCAATTCTATAAATTTATAAAAATATTAACGTTTGATATCATTGGTGACTTTTTACATTGAATATAATCATTCGAAATATATGATATATCAAATAGATATAATCTTAGAATTTACTACCATTTACCATTTACCATTTAAACCTAAGGTATATATTACAAGAGAAGATCATATATATAAAATTTGTTCATTATTGAGATATACAATATAATTTTTTTATTGAAGATGAGAACCTGGCCTGATTACATGAGAAGCTCAAAGTAGTTGTTTGGAGGAAGCCACATTTTATATCATATATGGATGCCAAACAACCATTCGACATTCCGTTATTTCTTTGATACATCAACCATCTAACTATAAGTATGTAGATATAAAAAAGATGATGTAAGAAATCAACTTCATAAAAATCATGGTTGATACAAATTAACACTTTACAAGATCATTAAATCCATTTTAATCATATTATAATGATAGAAGTATACTGAGTAAATGATTTAGACTTCTTTCAAATATGTGATTAACTATTCATGTAATAGTCTAGGTATTTTCTTATCAACTAAGAAAATTGTTGTTACAATTTCTGTATACCATTCAATCATACATTGGAAGAATTTTCATTAATTTTGACATTATAATATGAAAATTTGAGCTCTATATGCCACTTCAGAGAGAAAGATACTTGAAATGAGGAAAATATATGGAAAGTATAAATGATATAACATTTAATAACTTCCATGTAAACAAAACATGATACAATTATTCCTTAAACTTAAATTTTTTATTAATGAGAATTTTGAAAGCTTATTTTGCAAGTTATCCACTTATATTGAGACCCAACTCTCCTACTCTAAATATGTGAATATGGTGGTTGCTGGAAATGCATATGATGATGAAAAGGTATTTAGGGACCAGCCAAAAAGATGACGATAGATACATGGGATCAAACATAATACAAATATTTAGAGAGAGAACAACTCATAGGTTTGAGCCAATTGTTATAAAGAACACCAAGTGAAAATATCTCCCATCACACCATCTCATCAACCACCTCTTCTTAAATTAGTGAAAGTGAAGAACATTCCTATTCAATGGAGTTAAGTCACATTTGAAGGTAAATATGGGATCATGGAAATCCTATGTGAAGGAAAAAGTACTTGAGAAAGTGACTAGCAAATAAGAGGGACCATCAACAACCCTTAAGTGTAAAACTATAGATTGAAGAAACTTTTTTGCACATACAAGAATAAAACCACAATGATAAGACCTAATATACAAAAAAAATGTGCCAACATGGGGATTTTTTTATGCTAGTTCTATGATTAACTGCAACTAAAAAGTGCCTTTCTATCAAAATTTGCTGCTAAAACGTCAAAGCAAAAAGATAAATGATAGAAATGATAACAGACCACAACTCCTCATCAAACTGTGATCAATAACCTAACTCGTATGGGGGTAAATGTGCTAATGATAATAAATGTATTGAAGCTTAATCTGGAGATCTTTTGTAAAATATAAAAATGAAAATAATGATGTAATCTAAATCTTTTATTAAATGTGATAGACATGACACCCTATCAAACGTGATTTAATGAATCATTTTTTCTCAATGTGGGAAGAGAGAATAAATAAGGAAGACAAGAATCATATGAGACTTTGGACCAAAAACCTTGAGATTGTACAATACTTTGTCCTTGATCATTGCTCCTTATGGCATTTTTGATTTTGCTATTGCTATTCCTTGACAGATGTTATTACTAGTTTCCTCACAAACTATTGAATGGGGTAATATGTGCTCACTACTCAAACACCAACCATGATGAAAATTCATCCTTGTTGTGGTTTGTTATGTTTATATTTTGTAGCTTTTTCCTCCTATTAATATTATAATGTGAAACCTATAATCATCTATCACCTTGGGATGTCAAAGAGGTATGGTGATGTCCATACTTGATGGACTATCACTTTCCACCAACACTTTTTGGCTGTCGTCTGCTACTTTTCCTTAGGAGATAGTCATTTAACTATTTGCCACATGAAAGAGTGATTCACAACTATAGATAGTTTCATCACTGATGTGCTAACCACCTCCTCTATGTAGCACTACTCCATAGGGTTTGACCCTATCTTCATGGTCTAGAGAGCATAATTATCCCCAAGGGAAAGCCTTGACTGAAACATGCATGGAGCTATTAATAGGTATTTATGCCCCCACTTTTGCTAATAGGTCTTGGTCAATCTCCTAGTATGTAACAAAGCCCATAAAAGGTACATTATTCATGGATAAATCCATTCCAAATTGGAATTTATGCAATTCCAATCCATGTTCATTACATAGTATAGTAATTGAGATTGATCCTTCTTTAGATGCCAACAAAACAAATAGGTAGGGTGGGCTTGAAGAAGCATCAAGGGGAAGGAATGGAAAACATGATCTCTCATGTGATATAAATATATATGACTTTTTTTTTGGCTTGACACATTTCTTATCGATCGTATTATGACGCGTGCCTTACAAACCACCAATTTATTTTCTTCTCAAGTGTGTTAGTCCTATTTCTTCACATGTTGGTCAAACCATACATGTTTTTTATACTCAACATCTTTTTCGACATTACAAGTGTATTTCTATAAAAATAATAAATGCTTTGGAATAGTACTTTGATGGAACAAAACTTGTGTGTTTATGTAAAAATAATAAATGCTTCGGAATAGTACTTTGATGGAACAAAACTTGAAAAGATTCAATGTAACAATTGCTACTAGCAGGCTACCATGACGGAGCATGTAGTATAAATATTACATAAATTGACATTCTTTAGGCCAATCTTAGAAATCACTATTTGATTGGGTGGTTTTAAAAAAGGCAATATATAAAATAAAATAAATAAGGAAATCTCCATGGCATTTTCACCTTGAACGTCAGGTTGAAAACACTGAATCCTTTTGAATTTAATTTTATTTTCCGTACTTTATTAATAAAATTTCCAACCATGGGACTCCTAGAGAGCATCATTATAGGTGGCAGTTTTAGAACAAAGTGGGTTTTGAAATTATATTTATCAAGGTGTGTTCTTGTGGCTGCTACTTGTGTTAAAGTATTCCAAATTTGAATTTTGTTCTTGAAGCTGAAAGGATGCCACAACCATGATGGAAAGCATGAAGCACGACAAGATCATATTCATGGGTATCTTTTTTGTTAATTGGAAACATAATTAAGTTGAAATTGGTTGTTCTTTTCTTTGTTCTTTCTTGGCAATGGAAGCATGAATAGGTCGCTTTAGCTAGTAGTGAGCCTAGTGAAATTTGTTCACATATAGACAAGCACAACATAGCCTACCTCCTCCTAACTGTGTTTGGATTAAAGCACAGACTCATTAGGCAACATGGAGATTTTGATTATTATCCTACCACTAGTTGCATTTAAATCTACATGTGAATTAGTGTGGGTGTCTGTTAAATATGAAAATAAAAACTTTTAGGAAATCTGAAACTAATGCATTATATGTGATATACTCTACTAGCTACAACACTTTATGTAATTATTAATGTTTTAATTTCCTCAACTTGAGAATGTAGAGAAATAAAGAAGATAAAAATGTTATATGCATCAATGGATCTGAATGTTCGAAACAATGCAATATTTGGTCCTTGATATTTCATCCTCAGGATGTTGTCGATTGTTGCTAATGTTGACAAGGGGTGTATCCAACCACTATTGGATGAGATAACTACTGATCAATACTAAATTATCAATCTTGATGATACTGACTTCCTTGTTGTTGTTAGTATGTGTTCTAGAGTTGGGCCCTCCAACTTAAATTATGATATAGTTGTTGGTTGACATCTAATTCACCTTAAGATGAAGTCATTGAACTATTCTCAACATGAGAGAGTGATCCACACTTTTGTGTATATGTTAGATAGTTGGCAACACTAATGTGCCAACCACTCCTCTCAGTGGCACAACGCCATTGGGTTTGGCCCTGTGTCCATACATAATCTAGAGAGCATAACGATCCTCTTAGGTAAGCCTTTACCAAAATTTGCATGGACCTATTAATAGGCCTTGATACATACACCTCTAGTGTCAGCTTCCTTTTTCTTATTTAGTTCCTTGGTAATCACGAGAAGCTTAGATGGGTCGATACAGCTACGAGGGAGCCTACTGAGATTTCTTACGTTGCAGGCAATCGCAGCACTGCCTCCCTCCTCCCCACTACATGCCGTATCGTAACATTGATATAGCTCCAAGAAAACCAAAACCGCATGCTCTGCCACTACACGGAAAGCGGCCAAACTCATAACACGGAAAACGAAGAAACCGGAACGTGGTCTTTATCATAGAAGTTAAGCGCCCCAGTCCAATTCGAAAAAGCACAAAACCTGAGGTGCCTCGGACGGCTCTTGTCTGTACGAACAATGCATCCACCAACAACCACATCTAAGTTGCGCATGCTTGCTAACAGAGGCATGTCCGCAAATACCATGTATATACGAACAAACACCAGCTACTCCCGCAACGTCCTCCATATCTCTCGCCGTGGAACTGAAGTAAAAGGAAGAAAGCGTGATTTGCTGGACCTGGAAAGGCTTTACATGCGTTCGTACCCACATGCGCACCACCTCCCACCTCCATAACGGTCATGGTGGGACAATGGGAATTCACGAGCTACACATCAGGGAAGATTGAATCAGGAGAAAAGAAGTTATTCCATATTTTTTTTAAATGAAAAAATTATATAAAGAAAATAAATTTACATTGAAGTAGAAGACAAGCCGGCAACAAACTGCACGCAAGTCCTTTCTAAATTGTAAAATCAATCTTTTAAAACACTACATCCATACACTTGAGAGTCATAATATTACTATTCATCACTTTTTGGATCATCTTCAGAAGCTCCACAACTTCTGGTGCTAAGAATCCAAAAGTATCAAAATCAAAAGCGATAAAGGCATGTTGGTTGTCACTACATGCTTTTTCATACTTGACAAAAGGATAGATAAATCATAATTTCTGAGTAGTCACAAAGAAGACGTATGTCAGGACCAGAAAAGCCTAGTGAGTGTTAGTTCAAACCAAATAGAAGTTTATTGTGACAAACAAGACAAACATGTAGAAGAACTCAAAATGGATTTTTGATTATCGAAAATGAACTGTCAAATAAGGTTTTATTTCCATGTCTATAAAATGTTGACAAGCTTTAGAGAATAAGAAGTCGGTTCCCCATCTCCAAGAGACATGATTGGTAGGAGAAGCTAGTCACAATGATAGACCGTGAATAACAAGGTTGTTGTCATCATATGAGAAGTGGTTATCAGTAAGGCAACACTTGAGGTTTGTATTCCTATTTGAAAGTATGAGAGAAAGGGTCTTTGAAGTAGATATTCAACTAAGGTTTGGTGGAATAGTAATGGTGAGTTTCATATTCTTTAGCAAAGAATGTTGGAGCCAAGGGTCATGCTATAAAAGGATTTTAGGGAAGGAACCAAGAACGAAATGATAATATTCCATATAGAATGCCATCCTTTATATATAGATCTCCATTGGATAGTACTTTAGATTTTCTAATATGATCTCATGGATAATGGTTGTAATAATATTTGTCATGATCAACTTGAATGAGATACTGTAACAACCCCGCTTCTCGGTAGCCCCCAATTAAGGAAGACTAAGAAGTCAGAGCCGTTATCTCAAAATAGGATCAATAATTTTGCAAATAAAAAATAATAATTAATAAATTCTACCAAGGACTAAGCTTAAAACATGATTAAAATTTACTTTTCACATACCTTTCAAAAATAGGAATCTTGAACTTCTACCCACTGTAGAGTTCTATCTAACTAAATCATCCTTTATGATTTAACTTTATTCTTCACATGTTCCACTTTACCGTTTGTCTAATTTTAGATATTTCTAAAATGATGACAAAAAAATGCCAGTCAGTATGATGAATTATACTGGTATGTGGGGGAATTAAAATCTTGCATCTATTTGTAACAACATAATGTAATCAAATTATTACTTAACAGATCAAACTTTATGTATTAAGCATAACTACTCAATCCCTACATATCCTTGCCTCTGTATTGTCCCTGTAGTGGACATTGATACTACCTCTTTCATATGGTAGATCTCAAATAGCCCCTATGATTCTACCTTACAGGTAGATCACGACATAGGGCTGCGTAGTCGTATGGTCCTACCCAAGGGTAGACCAACACATCGACTCATGATAACCTGATGATCCTACCCCAAGGGTAGACCACATACTAGGTCATCCATCTCATCATCATCATCATCAAAGCTATAGAGGAGGACTAGAATCTGAGCTAGTCATGCACATATATTTATGGTGATAGTCATAGTCACTTTACATTTACATGAAGTTAAAGTCAACCAAGCAATTATTTACTAAACAACCGATAAAACAGCAGAAATTGCCGTGAAACTAGAGCGATTAGCCATAAGCATAAACACATGCCTGACTTGGAAATCTCACAGGAAATAAGCACAATCCAATCCAATCCAATCCAATCCAATCCAATCCAATCCAATCCAATCCAATCCAATCAAGATGTCCAATCAAGCAAGACAAGAATCAAGCAATCTTGATCCTGAAAATATGTATAACTCCTAATTGTTACCATCTCACCCCAAACAACTCTTTATTGACTTGGGATACCTCTCTAACGTTTCTAATATGAATTAGGGTTTCCTTAGGGTTCTTTAGATCTATTTCACAACTTTCCTCTTTTATGTCCACAAAAACCCTAAAACAACAAATCTAGGTTCAAAACCTAATTATTCACTAATTCACATTAAACCCTTCTTTTCATCAATTTGGCTTAGGATTAACTTAATATCAGTTTTATACAAAGAATCTCAAAATATAATTCATTAAAACCCATTAGCACTTAGATTAGGGGTTCTAAGCCCATTAATACACTTTATTCATATGAAACCCTAAATTAGCCAATTAAGTACATGGATCATATTTTTAGATTCAAAACATCCTTTTTATTAACAATAGGTTAATATCAACTTAAATCACCCATAGTAATTTACCCAATCTCATTAATATCAAAATTAGGGTTTTTCATTAGTAACAACATTAAAGGTGACAACTTTAAGTACTTTTCAAACTATAAATAGATTCAGGCTTTTAAACTATTTTTATTGTAATCTACGTATTTTTTTGATCATCTATGATATAAAATTTTCCTTCATATGAGTTGCCAATCATTAGTTATGTTTTTTACAAAATTAATCATTATTGGCCAATCTCACACTGATACGTCAGCCTACTAATGCGTAGTCCTGGGTGGCTGTTTAGTTAGTGATTAAATACCATACTACCCTTACTGGTTATGTGTATTGATCGGGGTACTCTGGTCTTCTCACATTATTTCACCCTTAACCTCACGACGGAGGCAGATTCTGACCCCCCTCGCGCCCTACCTCGTCGTCCCTCTCTTGGGGCTCCTGGGTCTTATGGTAGGATGGAGTCGAGGCGGTCCACTGGCCCTCGTTGGTCCTAGTCAGGCCAGGGTTGCGGATGGCGGTGACCATGAACCATAAGGTGGGGTTCTACCCTAGGTTTCTGAAATGAAGCAACTTGAACAACGATGAGAAGGTCTTGTACCTGCGAGCTAAAGGTTTTGCATTGTTGTACCCAACGACGCCCAAGTCAGGCGAAGCTCTGTTGCTCATTGTTATGGTGCGGTGAACAAGACATCAGGGAAGAAACCTCATTGTCCTTGCTTCCTCCCATGAAGCATGGTGCTGCTACATAGTTGATCACCGACGTTGCTCCTTACTACTATTCACAAGGTAATGTTGTCATGCCTCAGACAATCATGTTCCTAATGGAAATGAGGCCTCCCATGAACTCCTACATGGATCTAGCATAAACCCTAGGGTACAAATGAAGAGATTGATGGGGATGGAGGGACAAGGGTACCTCCCGAAAGAGCCTACTCTTATACATATATATAGTTTCATGAAGTCCATCCGTTGGTCTAGCACCTTCTGGAATGTCTTTGTAACTCTCTTTTCTTGATTCTTTTACCCCGTGGTTAATTATACATGTATATGTATAAACTTGCTAAAATACCCTTTTCTTACCATGAGTCTCTCTCTCCCTCATAGTGATGAAGGAAATGTATCTTAGGGCATACATGATTGTAGAAGGATGATATTATTTTCCTTTCCATCTATATCAACATATATATCCACTTCCCAATTATTTATCTAATTGTGGGATTTACAAACTTACTCTTTTGACCATATTATTAAAGAAATTCTCAATGCTTTATGAATCATCCTTTTCTTCTCAATTTTTTTAAGGAAAGTCTATAAGGACTCAAACTACTTGTGTGCCAATTTTGGGACTCAAATACGGAAGAATGAGAGACTTTTCTTCATATGCAAGTTATCTCTTAAAAAGGCATATTTTATCCATATTTTCTCTCTCTTACTATTTTATTCTCTTTATTTAGATTCCTTTTACCATTAGAAACCTTGTGGATTTGAAATCTCATTCATGATGATTATTCAAACATCGTTCCACATATTTCTCATTTTTTCTTCATTATCTCAAATGTCCCTCTTAAAGATGCATTATTTGATTTCTTCTTTTTCTTTTAATCATATTGGACTCATTAACACATTATGATCCACGAAATCACATCCACATAGGAAATATTGCAAAGGAAATCCATTCAATACACAAAAATCATACAATTCTCATAATCATACATTTTTTGGGGAAATTGCATTTCCAACCATATGAACCCAAAAATTGGGGTTGTAATAGATACTTTGTTTTGTTTAACATAACAAGGCAGTAATTTTACTCATCTAGAAAGCCTCGACCACCATGGGATTTAGGTTACATATTGTTTTAGAACTAATTAGGTGACAATATCTAGTGCCATGGGCGTCACCCCAAATAAAGTTACATCTAATGAGGTTGATCCTATCTAGTGAGCATAGGTAGCATAATGAAACTAAGAATGTATGTTTAAATGAACACTAAGGAAGAATTTAACAATGTTAGTCAACCAACAATGTTGAGAAAATTGGTTTTTAAAAGTGATAGGGAATTGATAGTATTTTTTACTATCATGCTATTGGGTCAAGCATCAAAGTTTTGTGGGTAAGAGAGGTAGGCCAAGCTGTAAAATATGAATGCTTTATTTAAGGAATCCTACAAATTATTGAAGAGAGACACGCCACACAAGTATGGATGTGGGTACCAGTAATGGTGGATTTCTTGAAGTTAATTTTTAACCCTAAGAGGTGGGAAAATATCCGAGTGATGCCAATGTGGAGTTAATGTGATTTCTGTCATCAGGTTTGAGGATGATGATAGTCTCATCCATGTTCTAAATATTTTTTCATATATCAGATGTAAAACCTTTGTTATTTTAAAGAGGTCTAAATAGAGACCACGTTTAAACATCCTTGCCAAGATAGAGGTAACAATGATGAAGAGATGGGGAGATAATGCATCACCTTGATGAAGCTCATTAGATCTCTTAAGAAAACCAATTGTTGTACTATTATTGAGAGTGGAGAAGTTAAGTGAGATAATGAAGTTGATGATGTATGATATCCATCGTGGAGGAAAGCCATTATCAATTAAACAATCTATAGTGAGATCCTATTTATGTTATTAAAATCTTTCTTAATATGAAGTTAAAGAGTGAGTAAAGGACCTCCATTTGAGTGGTATGAGTAGATAGCCTCAATGAGAAAAATATTGGGTATCTTGGATGCTAGGACCATTAAGGTAAGTTGTTTTCTCAAGACCAATGTAGTACTTAATCTTAGGCTTAAGTCTACTGGTAAGAATTTGTGGAAGTGATATTATATGAAACACTAATTCACAAATGTTTAATAAATGTTGTCTTATATATTTCTTTATCATATTAATGTAAGTTTTGTTGCAAATTACATTTTTTCTTGTGATGTCATAACAAAAGAAGATATAAATGAAGATACTAAAAGGGATAATTTGATGATATCCTAGTAGTTGAGGTGAAAGGAAATGAGGATCCCGTTAGGTCATGGTGATTTGTTTGCACAATGCATCTGATATCTTGGAGGACTCCGTCATTAGAGAATTGAAAATAGATACAAGGGGAGTTGATTTTTTAGAACAACAAATAACATTCCAATATATACATAAGTCCTTAAATCTAAATATGACATGGTGGAGTTGGAAATTGAAGTCATAAAAAATGTGTGATATGATGAGATTTTTATTTTTTATCTTTACATTTTTGACAATAAGCCTATAGCTATGAGATCATATTATCCAAAGTTTCAAGTATCATATAAACATTGTGTATATATACCACCTTGGATGACACATTGGATTTGTAATATTTATTTCCAAATAATTTCTAATTTCATAAAGAAGTGATGTAGGACTGAATTTAGACTCATAATCAAAGTAAGGTATGAATTGTGATTAGAATAACATGTAAGGAGTTTTTGTTCAAGATGTGTAATCTTGTGATGGATATTGCAAAAAGTCTATTCATTTCAAGTGATAAGATGTGATCATGGATTCCTTATATTGCAATGATTGTGTTTCTTCGATCAAAGTCTTGATCATTTAGGTCCCATTGAGTAATTTTACGTACCAGAGAGAAGGGTGGCAAGTCCAAAAGCTCTCAAAATGAAAAAGGCTTTTGACTGCAAAACTCACTACTACAGAAATGGCTTATGAAGTCACTTTCTAGTCGTCAGTTATTAACGACAAACCGACGCCTAAAACATACAGCGTCGGTTTAAAACACAAACCGACATATATCGGAGAGGAGTGGCCAGACACGAGTATCACTTTATATTTAGCGTCGGTTCTAGAATAAACAACCGACGCCTAATGTTGCCCGCGAAATCCAATTTTTTCGAGCAAAAAAATTTGTGCCAAAGTATCAGATACAATGTCTGTGTTTTACCTAATAACCGACGTTGAATGAAGATAAAATTTGCACCAAAAGTTACAATATGGGCGTCAGTTGTCTTAGAATAACCGATGCTGATAAGGTGTGTGTGCCGTCCCCGCCAAAAAAAAATTAGGGTAAAGGAATGTCCAATTAACGTCGGTTGTCTTTTGATAACCGACACCTAATAGTAAAGGTGTCAGTTGGTATGGATAACCGATGCCGTTTAGTAACTTAATAGCCCCCACGCACAGTGAACTCTTCCCCCTTTCTCTTCTGTTTCATTGAGATCGTGCGATTTTGCTCCGACGATTCCCGACCCTGCTGCGTCGCCGCCGCCTGTTGTTGCGTCGCCTGCCTCCGCGCCGCCGCCTACTACGGCTGCAGCTGCTCGCCACCGGCGCCCTCTCCTTCTCTGCTCGATGCCGTCACCTCTCCTTCTCTGCTCGCCTGCCTCCACGCCGTCTCCTGCCGCTAGTGTGCTCACCACCGCCGCCGTCTCCACGCTGCTACCAACAACCAACAGTAGGCCCTCCTTTCTTCATCACTGGTTCTCCTGCTCTTCTTCTTTCTTCTCCCTCTCCTTACCAACAATAACCACGGCCGTGTGGGCTGGCACGGCCATGGCTGTGTTGGCCGACCACACGGCCGTGCTACCCAGGCTGCTGCTGGGCATTATTTTATTTTTTTAAAGTTATTTACTTATTGGTAACTTGATAGTTAACTCATATACACTAATCTATGGCAATGCCTTAGTTGATCACTCTTTATATTAGAGCTGCAAGCCTGTAACATGAAGTAATTTTTGAAAGTAAAATAATTATTGACTGTAATATATTAAACTTATATACAATACATGTTCTATGATAAGCCTTAGTAATCGGGTACTGCTGTATATCTAAGTAAATTACATGTAACTAATCATGAGATAGATTTTAGAATGCATACTTTGGTTAAATGTACTGCTGTAATTTTTGATCAAGTGATGATATGTAAATGTAGCAATAAGTTAGTAAGGTATCAATGATAAGTCTGTTGTAATGTGATGTAAAATAGTTATTGTATCATGCATATCTTAATACTTTTTTGTTTTATAGTTGTATAGGGTGTTTTATGTGTGATAAGTCTATTGTTTAATAGTTTAGCTATAATCATTGTTTTATAGTTGTGTTATAAAGTATTTAGGTGTTTAGTATGGTTATTTAGGGTGTTCAGATATGTATAAAGGTTCCAAAAAGTATAGTATATATATGCATACATGTGCATTTTTTATAAAATTGTATAGAAAATCAAAACCCGTTCTTGGTGAGAATCCTAATCACCCTTCTTGCTTAATGATGAACTATAATGCACACATGTGACATGCTTTGAATGTAAATGATGAACTTTTCCCTAAATTGCCAATCATGCTTTTAAAGACATCAATAAGCACCCTAACTTGAAGAACTAGGATTTTAGGTATAAGAATGACAGCACATTATTTGTTGGCCTAGAAACCCGTCCAAGATTTACTCATTAGGAGTAAATCTTGGATAGTCCCCGATTTGAGACTGTTCTTGAATACCTAATCTCACTTAGGATGTAAGTGTATAATGTGTATTGGGTTTTCAAGAAAATTTCGGCAGCATTTCCCCGTTTGTTCTCTAAGTACATATGTACTTGGAGAACAGTGGGGAAATGTTGCCGAAATTTTCTTGAAAACCCAATACACATTATACACTTACTAGTGAGATTAGGTGTTCAAGAATGGGATAGGTGGTACACATTTATTATATATAATAATGACATCACATGTATTTGTTAACTCTAGACCCTAATCTTGTTGTAATATATACTTGTTTTCTCTTTGATCATAGAATGGATAGATCATGGATGTCCATTCGCAATCGCTGCACCCCAGAGTTTATTTCTGGTCTTGACCAGTTTATTAGATTTGCCGAGGAACATAGGAAACAACCTGGAGATATGTTCTACTGTCCATGTAGGCATTGCGGTAACAACTTGAAAGTCAACACTGATGACGAAATCAAAAGTCATGTCATGTGCAACAGGATTATAAAAGGCTATACGGAATGGCACTGGCATAGAGAGATTTCAAACCCGAAACCAGTGGATGTCGATAGCAGTGCTTATGTGGAAGAGGAAATTGCCTACGATGATATAGATGTGAATGAACCAGTTCCAGTAGACATCGTTGATGCAATGCTGAATAGATGTGGGGTAGAGCACACTGATCTACCTCCCATTTTTAGAAACATTGTGCATGATGCTGAGATGCCGTTATACACAGGTTGTACTAAGTTTACGAAGCTTAGCGCTGTGTTGAGATTGTATAAGCTGAAAGCTAACAATAGATGGAGCGACAAAAGCTTCACGTCATTGTTGTCTTTGTTGAAAGAAATGCTTCCTGAAGGAAACGAGCTGCCAATCTCAACATACCAGGTAAAGAAATTGTTGTGCCCAATGGGAATGGATGCCAAGAAGATACACGCATGCCCGAATGATTGTGTATTATTTCAAAAGGACTATGCGGATTTGAAAGATTGTCCAAAATGTGGTGCGTCATGGTATAAATTGACGACTTCAGGGGAGTCCAAAACTGGTTCTCCTGCCAAGGTGATGTGGTATCTACCTATAATATCACAGTTTCAACACTTGTTTGCCAATCCGATAGATGCGAAGAATTTGAGGTGGCATGCAGATGTTAAGAAAAATAATGATGGGATCCTACGACATGCGTCTGATTCCCCACAGTGGAAGAAGATTGATCTATTGTACCCTGAATTTGGTGAAGAAGTCAGGAATTTAAGACTTGGGCTTTGTACAAATGGGATGAATCCGTACGGGACATTGAGCAGCCAACATAGCACTTGGCCAGTCATGCTTGTTATATACAATCTTCCTCCCTGGCTGTGTATGAAAAATAAGTACGTAATGCTGTCGTTATTGATATCGGGCCCTAAACAACCTAGAAATGACATTGATATTTATCTTGAACCTCTGATTGATGACTTAAAGAAACTCTGGGGTGAAGGTGTGATGACCTATGATGCTTCACGAAGAGAGACATTTCGTTTGCATGCTATGTTGTTTTGCACTATTAATGACTTTCCAGCATATGGGAATTTGTCTGGATATAGTGTGAAAGGAGCTAAAGCGTGTCCTATATGTGAAGAGAACACTGATTCAACAAGACTAAAACATGGCGGTACTACTGTATATCTCAGTCATCGAAGGTTTCTTCCAAAATTCCATCCGTATCGTAGGAAGCGCAAAGCATTCAATGGATTGAATGAGGAACGGAGTGCACCTAAACCTATACCAGGGGAGGTTGTTTATGAAAGAGTAAAAGACTTTGTCAATGAATTTGGTAAGAGATCACAATGTACTATGGCCACACAGAGTGACAAATCTTTATTCAAGAAGAAGTCAATATTTTGGGATCTTCCTTATTGGAGTTCTTTGATAGTCAGGCATTGTATCGATGTCATGCACGTTGAGAAAAATGTCTGTGATAGTGTCATTGGTACTTTGTTGAATATACCAGGTAAGACTAAAGATGGGATAAAATCAAGACTGGACCTACGTGAAATGGGAATAAGGTCAGAATTAACAAAATTTCATGAAATGGGAAATCGGAGAACATACTTACCTCCCGCTTGTTACACATTGTCTAGAAAGGAGAAGAAAGCTTTTTGTGAATGTTTGGTAAATGTTAAGGTGCCATAGGGTTACTCATCCAACATCCGTAGATTGGTATCAATGAAAGATCTGAAGTTGATAGGTCTTAAATCTCATGATTGTCACACTCTAATGCAACAAATATTGCCTGTGGCAATTAGATCTATATTTCCGAGGCATGCAAGGTTTGCAATTACCAGACTTTGTTTCTTTTTCAACAGTCTGTACAACAAAGTTATTGACCCTGATACTCTCGATAAATTGCAAAGAGAAGCGGTTGTTACCCTATGTCAGCTTGAGATGTATTTTCCTCCGTCGTTCTTTGATATCATGGTACATCTTGTTGTCCACTTGACTAGGGAAGTGAAAATGTTGGGACCAGTTTTCTTGCATTCGATGTATTCCTTTGAATGATACATGAGCATTTTTAAAAGTGATGTTCAAAACTGTTATCAGCCTGAAGGGAGTATTATCGAGGTTATGTGGCAAGAGAGGTTATGGATTTTTGCAATGACTTTCTCAGTGGTAATGACACTCCTGATAATGACAAGAATATTGACGAGCAATTTGGCAAAGGAATTTTGGGATCACGTGTGAAAGTAATCAACCATGAGCAGTTGGAACAAGGTCACTTGCATATTTTACACAACATGGATGAAGTGAACGTTTATATCGAGGAACATACCAATTTCATTAAGAGACAATATCCTCGAGCCAATACAATGCGGCTTGCTAGAGAGCATAACAAGACATTTATTAAGTGGTTTGAAAATAAAGTCTTACATCAACTATCTCAAAGACCAGATGATATTACTGAAACTATCAAATGCCTCACCTTTAAACCAAAGTTGACTGTTATGTCTTATGAAGGGTATGACATTAATGGATTCACATATTACACTAAGCGCCAAGATGATACGAGTGTCGTCCAAAACAGTGGGGTCCCCCTTCAAGCATCGACTATGTTTTTTGCAAGTGCAAAGGATAAGAGTCCACGTGAAGCTAAAATGTCATATTACGGTGTCATTGAAGACATATGGGAGTTTGACTACATAGATTTCAGAATTCCGCTCTTCAAATGTAATTGGGTTGATAACACCAAAGGAGTTATAGTGGATGAATTGGGTTTCACTTTAGTGAACTTTGAAAAGATTGGCGAGAAGGATGAACCATTCATATTGGCATCACATGCGAAACAAGTATTTTATATCGATGATCCTGCAAATGATAAATGGTCGGTTGTTCTTCATGGTAAAAGACAGTTCATTGAAGATCCTATAGATGAAGAACAGTACTATGATAAGTATGATGACTCCAATCCATTCTCAGTTGGGTTGCCAACACCAGCAAATATTGAAGCTAATGATGACTTGTATGTGCGCGGAGATCACAATGAAGGATTGTTAATTGATAAAAAATCACAATATTAGAGGCATGTTTATACAATGTTTATTTATATGTTTTATTTTTCTGAATGTGAACTTTACAAAGTGAATGTGAACTTTACAATGTGAATTTTACAATGTGAATTACTTTATAATGTGAACTTTACAATGTGAATGTGAACTTTACAATGTGAAATTTACAATGTGAATTACTTTATAATGTGAACTTTACAATGTGAATTACTTTACAATGTGAATGTGAGCTTTACAATTTGAATTACTTTACAATGTAAACTTTACAATGTGAATGTGAACTTTACAATGTGAATTTTACAATGTGAATTACTTTATAATGTGAACTTTACAATGTGAATTACTTTACAATGTGAATGTGAACTTTACAATGTGAGCTTTACAATTTGAATTACTTTACAATGTAAACTTTACAATGTGAATGTGAATTTTCAGATGGTTGAGCATTCTCCTGATGACCGTGCTGATGATTACCGTGAGGGTGAGGACATCAATGCTCTGCCTCACAATGTAAGTTTTAAAAATATATCATATATTTATATGTATATGTCCATTTATAGTTATATCTTGTAAATGTGTTTATTTTGTCAAATTTTAGGTTGATGATGCACATGTACCATCTGAAGCACTTGAAGCACTTGATCAGCAACATCAAAAAGTTGACAAGAGAAGGGGCATCACTATGATGAAGAAGTTTATAGCGCAAAAGGGCAATGAACCCAAACTTGTTGTGGATTTTGATAATGCAGGAAATACATCTGGTGTGAATCACAATTCATTTGTTTCATATCTTGGGTATGTTACTCGCAGCCATTGCGGTTGTATGATAGATTCTTGGCATAAAGTTTCTAAGGAGAAGAAAGACGTAATATGGAGGGATTTATGCATGAGTTATTATTAATTTGCAATTATATTTTGTAGATTACTAATTTTTTGGATACTAGTTAATAGCAATTCTAATTTGCAGAGTATATTTGAATTGGATGAAAAGCTGCATCGTAAATACGTGATGCAATGCTGTGGGAGAGTCCTAAGGAACTATAGGACAAATCTCACCCGAGAATACATTAAAGAAGCTGATAAGAGGAAGAAGACAACCACTGAACAGTGGAACTTCCTGGACAAAGAAGAATGGGACGTGTTTGTTGCTTCAAGACAAACGGATGAATTCAAGGTATTAGGCGTCAGTCCCAATCTCATTCATATATGTTGTATTCACCTATTCAAGATTAACATTTACTGTTACTAACCAAATCATTAATGTGCATACTAACTAGGCCCTCAGTGAGGCACAAAGATCAAGGCGTGCACTGAATGTGCATGACCACACAATGGGTCCAAGGGGTTATGCAGGCATTCGCCAAAGACTACAGTCTGAGGCTACTGCTCAGTCTGCTGCTACTCAGGAGTCCTCCACTGTAGGTAGCAGACCTCTGCCTCGCCATGATATCTGGATAGCTGGGAGGCAAACTAAGAAGGGAGAAATAAGGAAGCCCGCAACTGCTGAGGCGGCTACAAAAATGATAAAATACAACTCTTACAACAATCGTTCAAATATTGATTATTTGTGGTGTTTACTTAATTACAAATTTTTTTTTGGCGATTAGTGGGAGCTGCACGAGCTGAGGAAACAAGGCAAGTTCATCCCTGAGGGCACAAGGGATGAATTGACAGTTGCTTTGGGTAACCTTGAGCATCCTGGACGTGTTAGGGCTGCATGCGCTGGTGTGGGCATCAAATCTTTTTTGGGCCATCCCAGCGCAAACATGTCCCAAAAGTGGGACTTTCACAAGAAGAGGTAACATATTCTTTCTTTATAATGTTACTGTAAAAAGAGAATTGAATAATTAGAAGTTAACGTTTCTTTTATCCATGTATAGGTAGATAAGCTAGTTGATAGGAAACTGGAAGAAGCACTGAAAAAGTGGTAGGCATCTCAGACTGCCACTCAGCAGACAGTACCTATCATAGCATCCTGCTCTACTCCTACTGCAGAGGTTGGGAGTAATTCTATAGACCCACCACCTAGCACATCCATTGTAAGTAATTTTATGACATAGTAACTAGTTTTTTAATTCAAGATGATATGTTTTCAAGATGATATGTATATATGTATATAACATTCTTTACACAAAAATTTACAGGGGTTGAAGCCATGCCGTCTAAAAGTTAATGAATAGGTCGTTGCAGAGGCGTTGGCTTACCCATCCCTACCAGGGGAAATGTTTCATGGGTCTCCATTACCAGCTGGTTGGATTCATGTGAGCCCGGTACATATATTCCCCAAGTGGATGGATCTTCCATTGCCATATGCCCACCCAGATTGTGAAACACTTGGTGAGGCACTAGGCAGAGTGATATTGTGGCTAAAAGCGGATGTCATCTTTACTGAAATTGTATGGTAAATTTACATTACGTTAAATTGTTAGTGTGTGTATATGATGTCAGTTGATCTGAAATTATTATTATATATATATATATATATATATATATATATATATATATATATATATATATATATACAGGTTAAAAAGAAGACACCCACAACATCTAGGCCTCCACTTCCACCTCCTTCATTACCCAGTTGGGTTCCACAGGACCTAACTGTCCCGTTAGGTCCTAACTGTAGGGGTATGGCAATATGGTTAGGCGAAAATGATATAAACTGCCCTATAACTGTTTCTATAGATTTAGATGTTGCAGGTCAATCATACGAAAGCAAACTATTTATACAAGATATTTTGGAGTTGTTTCGATATGATTGGCTAAATACATCTGTGATAGAGCTATGGATAAGGTGAGAGCTTCTTTATACATCCATATACCTTGTGTAGGATCTAGTGATCTGGTTTCTTATTTATTAATGCATGCGTAATTAATACATATTTTGCAGCTACTTAGACAAGATATGTGCAGATTTTGCATTCAAACATGTAGGATTTTTTATTCCATCTTTGATTAGTCTAGTAGCTAAAGACCCTCCGTCAGTTCAACAATACTGCTGTGAGGCTTTTTCAATTTTTGCTCAAAAAAAGAAGACGATGATAATGGCTCCATTCAATGTAGAGTAAGTTTACTTTGCTTATTATAATTTGGACTTAAGAAAATTACATTTTTATTGTGGATTTTGAGTTATTAATTTTTAAATTTTTTACCTCGAGTGGTATGCATTGGGAGTTACTGGTTATTGTCCCCGAGACGTTCACTGTCTATTATCTAGATCCAAAGGGGAGTAAATTGAATACAAAATATGGACACATAATGAAAATGGCATTATTCCGGTGAGAAATATTTCATTTTCATATCCGTTAACATATGTTATTACATTACTATTTAATTATGCAATGTACTTTGTTACATTAACATGTAGGGGTTTTGATGAGTTCAAAAAGGCTGGAGGAAAGGTCCCCACGAAAAAGAACCAGCCAATAATTTGGAAGAACGTGAAAGTAAGTTCCCGACTGTAATATATGTATATATTATTTATGTGAACAGTGCTTAATTAGTTATATTTTTTAATATTTTATATGTTTGAATTTATAGTGTGCCACACAAGACAACGGATGGGCATGTGCATACTACGTGATGCGATTTATGCACATGATTATCAAATATGCCGCAATGGATATCGATTGTATTGCTGAGGTATTATAGAGTCTCATTAGATAATATGAAATATATCAATCTTATTTATAGCTCATTAATTATATATATACATCATTCTCTTTACAGGTGTTTACAACTGACCACATTACAGGAAATGCCTTACCAGATGTACATGCTCCCTATACGACGGGAGAATTAAATGAAGTAAGAGAAGAATGGGCAACAACCATACAAGTAGTGGGGGATTTAAGATATAATTGGGATGTTGATAGCGAATAATGACTAAAGAATGATATTTTGTAAATGAATTTCTGAATTATAATATATGTGTAAATGTTTCTACATGTCTGGATGTTTCTACATGTGTCTGAGTGAAAATGAATGAAATTGTTGGTTGCTATATGAATGTTTCTATATGTGAATGTGAAAATGAATGGAACTACAGATTGCTAGCTACATGAATGTTTCTAAATGTGTGAAAATCAAATGGAACTGCAGGTTGCATTGCTAAATGTGTGAATATCTTTGTTGTTTTTTGCAGGTTTGTGGCATGTTGTTGGCTGATATCAATGGATGTCGTAAAACCTACAGTTCATAATTGAACTGCAGGTTTCTCATCCTGCGACCAGCCATACAGCAGGTTTGCAGACCTACAGCAAAAAAAAACAGGCATCGGTTATTTGTATAAAACTGACGCCAAATAGTTACAGTGTCGGTTTGTAATAGAAACCGACGTCTATTTCCTTAACACCACGGCCGTGCTGGCCAGCACGACCGTGGCAGCGGACCAGACACCACGGCTGTGCTGGCCAGCATGGCCGTGTTGGGAGTTATATGGTGTTGGTTATTAGATAATAACCGACGCCTATAGTGCCCAAGTTGGCGCCCTTCTGTGGCGCGAAGGTATATGGCGTCGGTTTCTTAGGTAATAACCGACGCCTATAGTGCCCTATTGGTGCGTTATCATTGGCGCGCGAAGGGGTTTGGCGTCGGTTTTTGAACTGACGCATAACGGCTGGGATTTTAGTGTCACCCACATAGGTGTCACTTAAAAATCGACACTAAAGGCCTTAAATAACCGACACTAAAGGTTGGTTATGTACTAGTGGCTAATGGTTGGTTGAGGATGATTGAGAAATGATCTTAAATAGGTATATAAGAAACATCAATATTGGGGAAGGGATAGATAATATCCCATGTTAGGGAGATAATGAAGTGGTCTAGACTAGATCAAGATGTACCTATATTCTAAGTACAATTAATATTTGTATCAGAGACATAAATGAAGTTATTATCGATGATAAATTAATAAATGATGTGTTATTCTTTGTATATTGACTGATATGAGCGGTTTGTCTTTAAGAACTTGATGTAGAGAGGTTGAGATCACCCCTAGTAATCCAAGGCATCTTGTCAAACATCAAGGATAAATTTTGAAGCTTAGTGAGAAAGATGGTTATATTGTGACCTGGCTCATGATAAACACCCGTGAAGGTCCAAATGTTGTTATCATGAATATATTGTAGGGTGATTTAAATGGAGAAAGTATCCCAATGAGAGTTGAGATAATTAAATCAAGTGAGGTTTTATCATATGGTAAGCCCACTACTTAGACTAGTGGACAAATTTTGAAACCAATAAGTATTGATATACCACCTATGGTGAGGAGGTGAAAGTTAGAAAAATGAGTTTTGGTTTTGTGGATGGTAATAAGATTGATATTATGTGCTATGATGAAGTGAGACAATGCTCATCTTCCATAGGTTGTATCGGAAACATTAATAGATATGTCTAAAAGCATATGGAAATGGTACAAAGTATAAGGACATAGGATAACACCCCACTTTTGCATATAGACAATAGTTAAGCGGACATTAACTTTTGAAGGAGGATGTCACATCACAATACTCATTGTAAATAAATAAATAAATCACCACACATTGCCATAAAAAGATTGATACATTGTTCATGGATATGAAAACTACAATCGACTTCTTTATCAAGTCTAATATCTAAAATATAAGCATGGAATAACCAAAACATATAAGAGAACAGTCTAAATATTAGGATCCTCTAGGGTAGATGGCACCCCACCAGGTTGCACGTGAAAGTCTTCTACTCCTTGACTTTCTGTTATTTAGTCCTTATTTGCTGTAAGACCTAGAGACATCAGGTCCCCAACCGTACAAAGGAAACAAACAACATACGTAAATAGTACCAGCACTTTATAAAAGAGAAAATGCATATATTCTTGGCAAGAAGGAGACTTGAAAACAATTAACTTTATACATTCCCAGTTAATAACATGAAGAATTGAGCAGTAATTGTATGCATCTCTCTATGACACCCACTTAAGAGCACATGATTTCTAGGAAAGACCTTGATGCTAGGAAAGCCCTTGACGACCTCTTGTGGACCATGATTCGAGAAGCATAAAAAAATTGATTTTATCCCCATTATCTTATCATCAACTTTATCATGATCATGGATATACTATAAGCTTGAATCTTTGACATGATGAAATTTCTTCCTCTTGAAACTTGAACTTAAGTTCATTAATCATTATCATAATCTCTGATCTTAGTGATAATTGTAACCATAACATACGATATAACAATCATCAAAGTAATTGAAATCATGAACATGATTTAGAAAATTTAATTTGAAAACAAAATTCCTATTTTACACATATCACTCAAACAACCATAAATAATTGTGCACAATAGCATGACCCATTTACCCAGAGCAAGGTCTATCCGAAGTTAATCCCTTAGACCTTAAGTCAAATCCTAAGTCTCCTAAAATTAACATGATATATATTAATTATCACCTCAATTAACATCATAAACCCTAATCACATCACCAAAGCACCATAAACCAAAGTAGAGTTCTCATTTAGACTGAACATAAGTCTGACTCAAAACTGTAATGAATCTTACCTATGAACTTTTACAAAACTCACATTATATATAGAATCCATACACTGATATACCCACATAAAGAAAATAAATCATCTAATGCACTAATATATATATATATATATATATATATATGTATATATATATATATATATTATATATATATAACTATGAGTACATGTCAACATACTCACGTATACTAATCTTACTAACCTATTTATGAAATCAGAGGTAAATTACACCAAATTTATATACCATACCAAAAAGGAATACAAATCTCATTTCATCTCACCAATAATAAATACTTATTTTAATAATGGTCTCTTAGGTCCAAAATCATATAATAAATATACATGAAATTCCCATCAAAAGTTTGGAAATAGTAAGAAAATTGTAAATTAGGATTTAGGTAAGAAATTCATATAATTTCATAGTCTGATCATTGGTAAAATACCCAAATACCCGTATTAGGGTTTTGTAACATACCAGAACTAGAACCCTACCTTAGAAGTTTGACCCCTTTGACGTAGCCAAACAAGGATACGCTAATATGTGTAATTTAAGCTAATAATGAAATCTAGAATGTATCACAAGAAGTGTAACATAACAAATCATGCTTAATAATAATAATATATGACACATATGAAGATAATAAGATTATAATTGGTCGAATAATGAACTAATGGGACGCTATAATGACCCCGCCTCCTAGTAACCCCCAATTAAGGGAGACCAAGAGGTCAGAGCCGTTATCCCAATAAACTGGATCAAAGGTTCAACAAATAATCAGTAATAATTATTAAATTCTACCATGACTATACTGAAAGATGGTATAAAATAAAACTTTGCGTACCTTTTAAAAACTTTGGATATCTACTTCTATCCACAGCTTGAATCTATTCTATATAATCCTCCTCGCACTTTATTTCTTATTTTCACAATGTGTCACTTTATTGTTTGTTCTTTTCAAGGTTGTACCTAAAACACTGACAAACAAAATGTCGGTCAACATAAATGAATATGTCGGTATGTGGGGACAACCAAAATTTCACAAATATGGCTAACAATCTAAATAGAAAAATCAAGTTAGTTAACAAGCCAATTTATGCTTTCAATGTGACATTCTCCACTGCTTTTGCCCTAACCCTAGAATACCCTCTTTAGGGTTTCTCTTTTGCCATTGACTTAAGGCCACCTTCTCAATCCCAAGCTTGGTGCCTGGGGTCACCTCTCATGGTGCCCATTAGTCATGCAACAAAAACCACCTTCTCAATCCCGAGCTTGGTGTCTGGGGTTACCACTCATGGTACCCATGGGTTTTCCCTCCTGGACTTGACCTTTTTGCATCATCCATCAGGGTGGCATGTAGGTGCGAGAATACACACTTATATTATAATTGTGATAACCATAGTGACTTTATGATTTGCAAGTATGAACATCCAAACTGATCGGTTGCATTCAATGCGATTAATCATCCGGAAAACCTTCAGGAAACTAATGTGATTAACCATAATTAACCACATACCTGATCCAGAGCAACTTGATGTCCAAGCAATAATGATAAAGAACAATCAAACAAGCAATCAACAATATCCTGAAATTAATTCAATACATCCAAGTGTTATAGTTTATCCAAAACATTCTCAAGATAGGCTTGGATTCCATCTTAGGCTTTCTAGGCCACTTTAGGGTTTAATTAAGGTTTTAGCATCCATAATACTTTTATCACATTTAATGCTCTCTTAGTTCACAAACCCTAATTTCAACATCTTAAGCCCAATTATCATATTTGGTTTCTTTCAAATGCTCATATTTCTTTATAGTTCAATTCATATATGAACTCTTAATATCCTTAATTCCACATTAATCCACTAGAAAACCCTAATTACTAAATTAAGGGTATTTATCCACAATTAGGAAGTTTTATACTCAAAATAGCTAAGAACCATCAAATCTCAGCTTTATACATGAATTTGACCAATTATAGTCATTAAGAAACATAATTACTAACATTAGGGTTTTAAGGCCAATTAAAACTTATTTATGTACATGGAACCCTAAATTAATCAAATTATGCATAAAGTTCACCCTTTTAGATCTGATGCATCTTTTTATAATCAACAGGTTAATATCAACTTTAAACATCCATATAACCCGTCCTAATTCATTAATCATCAAAGATTAGGGGTTTTCATCAATTAAACCATTAAAGATAGCATCTTTACATACTTTTTGAATTTCAAGAAGAATTAATCTTCAAATATAATTTATTTGTGTTCCTCTCGTTCTGAGGATCAATTTTCATATTTTGACTTTATTCATCGGAGCTTCCTATCAAAAGTTATGATTTTTGCAAGAAGAGACATTAACTTGAATTATTTGTTATTTTTAGAAAAACATTGGCTTTCCGATTTGTGGTCCACTGGACCATGAGAAATCCAATGGCCCACAGAGATGTGCCTCACTCACAATTACAGGAAGCAAAGGACAACATTTCCCTTACCTGGACTGAAGGCGTGGGAGGGCAATTTTGTAAAAATGTGACCTATCATCTTCAACCTCGTGCTCCTTCTCTTGCGCAAGCAGCCGGTCAACTCGTCGGTTGACTCTGGTCTCTGTCGCTCCTACATGAGCAACCTGAACGATGAGATCATACAGATGCTAAAGAGTTTGTACATTCTTATTATGTCCCTAGTCGGATGTCGTTGTGGAAGGTAGATAGAAAACAATGACACACAAAAATAGATTGTGGTGTTGGTTGATGACATAATCTCATTAGGCATGATATGGAGATATCGAACCAAACACATAGGTATTTGTTGGAGAACAAGTGTACCGGATAGACCCATTGTGAGTTTGACACATGGAACCATGACATGGTAGTCACAGTCAGTTCTCACAGTGATGGTGGTGAGTGTGATTCTTTGACCTAAAATCACTACACTCAACACATGTTGTTGGGTACACTTTGACATCATCAAACGCAGTACTGAAACATGGGTTATTATAAAGGTGATGATTGAGTGGCTTTGACACATGGGGCTTTTGAGGGGTGAGTGATAGATATGGGATTTGTCCATCCTGAGGGAGTTTGATATCCATGGCCACTTGATGAGTAGGATTGAGATAGCCGTGCGCATGCATGTGTGAATCAGTATGTGACATTGATGTCATACATATCTCCTCCAGTCTACTCTGAGATCAAGAAAGTGAATGAATATTGACAGGATGATTGTTCCATGCCTTGAATTCATTCAGGATATCAGAGACAAAGCAATTATGCATTCACTGTAACACCATTCACAGATTGTAGGATTGAAAGTTGTTCTCCATCTTTCAATTTCACTTGGGTAGAACTGATGTGCAACTTGGCACCGCTCTTTGCTTGTGAAGTCATAAGTGTTATGGACTTTCACTGCCAACGTGAAATGGGCTTGTAGGGTCACACAGATAGGATTTAACTTGGAAGAGGAGTTTATCGACAAACGATGTTTAGATTGATTGCTAAAGGAGTTTAGTAGTTCAATTAAACACTCAATCAATTGATAGCTCAGTATCATAGTGTTCAAGGTGTTAGACCGATTGATTAGAGTATCAATTTGATTGAAACTGTAATTGACTGATTTTACACAGTCTACACTCCCAACCAATCAGCTCATATGATGAACCGATCGGCTCAGCATGGTGAACCGATCGGCTCAGATTGGTGAGTCAATCAGCTCAGGACAGGCTGAATCGACTGGTTCAAGGGTTGAACTGATCGGCTCAACTGGTCCAAATGAGAAAGTTAGGAAAGTCTGGTTGGTAAGAAATTTCTTTTTTGTTTCACTTGTCCAATTTGATTGGAACAAGGATTGGTATTTGGATCAATTTGAAACAAAAGAGGAAAAGTCAATCGGGAATTGACCAGGGTAGTGAGCCGACCGGTTTAGAAGTGAACTAACCGGTTCAGGTGTCCCAACCGACCGGTTAAGGTCCCCAACCGATCAGTTCATGCTTGAAACGATCGGTTCTGCTGACGCAGTTGGTTGTTTTGTGGATATTCTGGACCCTTCTACTCCTGCTTTAGTACCGCATTTCCTGG
Source organism: Alisma plantago-aquatica (assembly GCA_963693085.1). Classification (NCBI taxonomy): domain Eukaryota; kingdom Viridiplantae; phylum Streptophyta; class Magnoliopsida; order Alismatales; family Alismataceae; genus Alisma; species Alisma plantago-aquatica. The sequence goes on along the minus strand of OY856411.1, from coordinate 1,458,686,165 downwards.
GGTAGAGAACCCTATCCCTTGAACCTCCTATATATAGAGGTATTGGGGGCTTCTCAAGTACAACTTAGAACACTAGTTGCTCTGTAAAGTTGTCGTTCTCTCTGGTTGTGTTAACCAGGAGAGCCCGTGCAAGTGCTACCCGATAAGGGAGGCACAACAAGGGGAAGATAACTACAGAAAGGTGACCGGTGGCAGGAGAGTGTATCGATGACTAGTACGCCAACATGAGGGTATGACTCCTTTCAATGCCTTATGCAACAAGGTGATCGGAGTTCCAGGTGTTCTGTGTGGACTACTACAGAGGCGGGAGATTTCTTTCGCTCGGAGAACGGATGTCGATCCGTCAGTCCAGGTGTGACCAGGAGCTGCACAGACACCGTCCAAGACCAAAGGTGAAGACTGTACTAGCTATGAGGTAATGTCGCCGAGCAAGCCTCGGGACAAGGTACGCCTCTACAAACCATCCTTCCTACTGTATAGACGTTGACGTGATTCCTTCATTCTGGGTTTGGAGATAATTTTTTTTATTTCCGCTGCCTTCTCTGCCTCCCCTAAAACCCAACAGTGGTATCAGAGCAAGGTTAACTGCTCTATACTTTAGGATTATCGATGTGATCAGTTTTGGTTTGTCGCCTATATTTATAGCATACGATGCGAATAAACTTGGCTTTATGCATGTCCAATCCAAAATCCACAAATTCCAATATACATATATGCTATGTAATATGAATGAACTCGATACGCGTCGCCCTTAAACGAGTTTTGTGGTGGATGTATAGCATGGTTATGGCCAATAAACCCTATGTCTTTGTATGGTTCAATGTGGTTGCTTGCATCTCAGTCTGTGCACCGATTCCCTACCTCCTTTTCTTGATGTAACTCGAGATAACTTGAGATTTCTTTCCTACCTCTACTCCCCCTGAATGTAACTCAGGGTTTCTCAATTCAAATGTAAAATAGGATAGATCTTTTATTTCCTGTTATGTCAAAGAACGGTGGACAACCTGACGACAATTGAGATGATCAGTTCAAGGAGTGAACCGATCGGTTGGCATTCTAGACGATCAGTTTGAGGATCAAGATGAGCGGGCGATGACCTGAGGAGATGCACGACGAACAGTGAACCGATCGGTTGGAGGCGCCAATCGATCAGCTGGTGGCACCCAACCGATCGGCCTGATGGCGAGCCGATCAATCATGGAGATGAGTTGATTAAACCCAGAATGGAAAAGCACATAGTTCATCTTGTACAGGTTGCATGTGATGTATACCTAGATGATCGTGATTCCTCTTGGCTCGATGAATCACTTTAGGATGGCTATAATCACTGCTTTTATCGTTTCACATGTTTTCTGTAGGATACATCATGTATATGATACATACTATATATTGTGGTGATTGGATATGTATATGTACCTATAAAACCAAATCCCTCATTAAATATTAAAGTTTTAGATGCCTTCCAAATGTTACACACGTGAAAATCTTGATTGGCCAAGTGTGGGCACGCCCTAGCATGGTGCACCGTCTATCTCATGGAAGCGTGAATGATGGATATGTGGGTCTGCCCTAGCAGGGTGCATATTCATCGTGTTGGCTTTGGGTTGGACTTAACAAGGTGACCTAGATAGGATCTAGCACCTTGAGGCATGGAGGTGATCATGGCAAGGAGTTGCACATGAGATCTTTCAAGAGTTGCATATGATGTAATTGGCAAAAGTTTCCTACCTGGAAGATCTAAGTTGTGGGTGACAGCCCTAGCTGGTCCATGACTCAGAGGATTTCAGAATCTTAACCCACTAGAAGGTTGTACACTGCAATCTTCCGAATTGATGGTGAGGGATATCAATTTGAACAAAAATAGTGGGAGAAATAATTAATTAAAGTCCTAATTATATCGTAAAACCTTTTCAAATCAATCAAGTCAAAAGGAGTTTTTGGACTAAATTGCATATATTTCCTTTTTGTACAATAAATGGCTAATCAACAATAATCACTTTATTTGCGATTGGTCCTTGTGACCAACAAAATAATGGGAATAATTTCTACGACTGGTTAGGTCGTTGAGAAATGTTCTCAATCGAAGAGCGAAACCTCTAAGTCCTAGTTATACCAGGATCAGATGAACTCGATCCCACCACACCAATGGATGAAAGTATGCTTATGGAAGCATATCGAGGATGCCATTGATGTGGAGTGCTTGATGTTGTGCTCTCTGAACTATGAGTTGTAGAGACAACATGAGACATATGATGTCTCCAAGACACTGTCCTAGTATGTCATGACAGAAGGAGATCCAGTAAGGTATTCACACACTCAATGTGATTGGGTATGTGGAAAAACCTGACTAAGGAGGATTCCCTCTGAGCCAAGATTTGGCTATTGGTATGATACTACAAATGTTGCGAGAATCATACAGTTCATGATGAACTATGACATGAACAACTTTGACAAGCATTGACAAAGTTGTTGGATATGTTGAGGACAGTAGAGGCAAAGATGAAGAAAGACGAAACCCTAATCTTTAATCGATGAGGGGTAAGTCTTAAAGGCAAGGACAAGGGCAAAGCAAAGAAGTGTTCTGATGCTATCTAGCAATCCAAGCCGTATTTATCCTCAAGGCACAAATGAAGAAGGACAAGCCTAAGCATGTGATGTTGATCAACAAAAAGAAAGGCAAGTCCAAGGGCAAGGGCAAGGGCAAAGCTAATAAGGGTTCTGATGCTAGCCAGTAGCCCAAGTCATCTTTAGCTTCAAGGCACATGGGAGGGTGAACGAGGGCATTTCCCTCTATATCTAGAAGAACAAAAGAAGAAGGAGGGGATGGATATCTCCACCTAAGGTATCATGAAATGAACTGCTTCTGAGGTATATGATACTAAGATGAAGATCTGACATATATGATATGTAAGATCTACAAAGAAGTGATGGCCTTTACGAAAGGACCAAGAAAGGAGTACCCATCATTGGAGCAAGTGTTGCTACCATAGATTGGAGTACCTTTCAATTTATTTTAGCCTAAAGGACATGAAATAGAGTTGAGAACTGATATTTCAATTTGCCAATAGAAACACTTTATTGTTGCATCTTGTTGAGACAAGGATGGCTATAAATATAGTTGATATTTCAAATTCAAAGATATGATCTTTGTGGCAATGCCTTGTTTATCTTGTTTTACTTGGTATGCATAAGATAAAATGATACCTAAAAGTTATTGATAACTCAAACAATAAAATTAGCATAAATCATGAGAAATTCATTTCTAGTTTCTATATGATGGATAAATCTAGACTCTTTTAGTTAGAGAACCAGTAAGAGACATGAACCTCTTAGACATCAATCTTCACTAATGGTAGTGGGAGAATGATTATCCTATTAGGTATAATACATGTGATGTATTTACATACCTATTAGAGAAAATGCTAATACTTCAGCGGTGTTTAGAGAAATACCAATATGAATATTTTGAAGTGTTCAAGAATATCATAGACAAAGTACGAATTCGGTAAAGTGCTAATTCTTGATGAGATCAATGAATGAAATACTTGGACCAAATGTTTGAGAACCTTGTGAGTGATTATGATAGTGTATCATAGTAAACTCATGATTAAGGCATGGTGATGTCTAAGTCAAAAGGAGTCATACTCTAAGGAGATAGAGGATGATTATCAAATAACTAAGTTCTTCTTATATAAAGAATACCCCAAACTAATAAAGGACATTAAGAATCACAAGGAGTTGTGAGTTCTTATATCCTTGACAGAAACACCTCAATTATCTATGTGATGAGTTGGTCATGTGATGAGTCAACTATCTAGATGAATATGAGGAACCAGATTTTGAGTTATGGTTTATGACCATTACATCCTAAATGACTTCCATGTGAACCATAAGTGAAAATGAGTCTTAAGTGTTAAGATACATGGATAAATTTTTTGAGAAGGATGATGCTTGTTGATTGCAACTCAATGACTAAGAGATTTGGCATACAGATACTAAAATTGCATTCCTATGAGGAATAAAACAAGGATGTGTATGTGACACAACCTATAAGGTTTATGAATCCATTAATGCAAATGAAGTCTATAAGTTACAATGGACTACTAATCAATGTGATTGATTAAGTACAAGCAACTCAGAGCTGGATGTTTACTTTGATGATATAGTCAAAGGGTTTGACTGATATGTCAAAGATAAATAAGGGATCTGTGATTTAGTGGGAGCATATTCACATTCCACATGTTGATGTGAAATGAGATGTTCTAAGAATGGAATTCTTTGTGGAAATTATCTTTAAGGAAGATAGAGACGTTTCCTATGTAATAGGAATAGAGATCTATAGAGATAGTTCTTGAAAACCTCTTGACCTGAAAAGAGAGAGCATACATTGGAAATCTATACTGAAGGGTTTAGTGTGTACAGATTCAGTGAGAGAAAACTTGTCCATGTTATATGGAGTTACTATCCCAAGGCCAAGTGTCCAATTCTTATGAAGAATGGGAACACTAAGAATAGATATGGATCTATCATGTATGTAATCATCCCATTATCTTGCATAGCAAGAATAAAATGCATTCATCATCTTGTATGTAGGACATGACAATATGATGTGCTCATCCAGATAACTCGTATGTGGGACATGACGAGTGGATGTTTGTCTAGTTCCAGTCAGGGTTACTGGAATACCATAAAAACTTGATAAGTACTTGAGAAGTACTATTTCTATGGAAATAAGGAAGGGTTCACTATAAAGAGTTACACTGATGCAAACTTTTAAAAAGGATAGAAAATTAATCACAAAATATATATGAGATATATAAAAGTAAATGTTTGTTGATAAATGGAAACATTCCAATAAAGCTGTTTAAAAGGAAAATCCCAGTATTCATGTGTTAGAGAACATTAGTGGATACTATATGGATCTGGAAGTTCATGAGATGAACTTATAGATATTCTGATCATTGATGACAAATAAGGAGTTCTTGGTATTGCAATGTGGCTAAAGGTTAGCAAAGGAATACTAGATCGCATATTACGACAAATCCATCTCATACGTGTGACATACAACGAAGAGATGAGAGACATGCAGTTAATACCGACTCTGGCAAGGTGTTTCCATAACTCACTACATAAGCACTAGAGCATAGTAACATATGGGACATGTTTGAAGATTACTATGAATATGATTCAAGGGTGATTAGCTCACAGTGCAAGTGGGAGTCTGTTGGTATGTATGCCCTGAGAGCCAATCATGGGATGATTGGTGAGATGCATTAAGATTGATTTGGTAAACATCAAAGGCAAGCTTCCAATTCTTTTTGGTTCAGTCATATGAGATAATGATAGAACATATTGAATGTCTAGAGAATGACAATACTCAATGACGTACGCTTTCAGGTTTAGGACATGAACGATGAGATCATACAGATGCTAAAGAGTTTGTACATTCTTATTATGTCCTTAGTCGGATGTCATTGTGGAAGGTAGATAGACAATAATGACACACAAGACTAGATTGTGGCGTTGGTTGATGATAGAATCTCGTTAGTCACGATATGGAGATATCAAACCAAACACATAGGTACTTGTTAGAGAACAAGTGTACCGGACAGATCCACCGTGAGTTTGAAACATGGAACCATGACATGGTAGACACAGTTAGTTCTCACAGAGATGGTGGTGAGTGTGATTCTTTGACCTGAAATCACTACACTCAACACATGTCGTTGGGTACACTTTGACATCATTAAACGCAGTCCTGAAACATGGGTTGTTATAAAGGTGATGATTGGGTGGCTTTGACACATGGGGATTTTGAGGGGTGAGTGATAGATATGGGATTTGTCCCTACTGAGGAAGTTTGATATCCATGGCCACTTGATGAGTAGGATTGAGATAGGTGTCCGCACATATGTGTGAATCCGTATGTGATATTGATTTTATACATATCTCCTCCAATCTACTCTGAGATCAAGAAAGTGAATGAACGTTGACAGGATGATTGTTCCATGCCTTGAGTTCATTCAGGATATCAGAGACAAATGAATTATACATTCACTGTAATGCCATTCATAGATTGTAGGATTGAAAGTTATTCTCCAACTTTCTATTTCACTTGGGTAGTACTGATGTGTGACTAGGCACCACTCTTTTCTTGTGAAGTCATAAGTGTTATGGACTTTCACTGCCAACGTGAAATGGGACTGCAGGGTCACACACATAGGATTTAACCTGGAAGAGGAGTTTATCCACAAACAATGTTTAGATTGATTGCTAAAGGAGTTTAGTAGTTCAATTAAACACTCAATCAATTGATATCTCAGTATCATAGTGTTCAAGGTGTTGGACCGATTGATTAGAGTATCAGATTGATTGAAACTACAATTGACTGATTTTGTACAGTCTACACTCCCAACCGATCGTCTCATATGATGAACCGATCGGCTCAACATGGTGAACCGATCGGCTCAGATTGGTGATTCGATCGGCTCAGGACAGGCTAAATCGATCGGTTCAAGGGTTGAACCGATCAACTCAACTGGTCCAAACGAGTGAGTTGGGAATGTCAGGTTGGTAAGAAATTTCTTTTTCATTTTATTTGTCCAATTTGATTGGAACAAGGATTGGTATTTGGATTAATTTGAAATAAAAGAGGAAAAGTCAGTCAGGAACTGACCAGGGTAGTAAGCCGACCGGTTCAGGTGTCCCAATCGATCGGTTCAGGTGTGAATTGATCGACTCAGGTCCCCAATCGACCGGTTCATGCTTGAAATGATCAGTTCAGCTGGCACAATTGGTTGTTTTGTGGAAATTCTAGACCCTTCTACTCCTGCTTTAGTCCCTCATTGCCCGGGGTAGAGAACCATGTCCCATGACCCTCCTATATATAGGGGTATTGGGGGCTTCTCAAGTGCAACTTAGAACACCGGTTGCTCTGTAAAGTTGTCATTCTCTCTAGTTGTGGAAATCAGGAGAGCCGGAGCAAGTGCTACCTGATAAGGGAGGCACATCAATGGAAAGACAACTATAGAAAGGTGACTGGTGGCAGGAGAGTGTGTCGGTGACTAGTACGCCGACAGGAGGGTACGAATCCTTTCAGTGCCTTGTGCAACAAGGCGATCGAAGTTCCAGGTGGTCCGTGTAGACTACTATAGAGGTGGGAGATTTCTGCCGCTCAGAGGATAGATGTCGATACATCAATCCAGGTGCGACCAGGAGCTGCACAAACACCATCCAAGACCGAAGGTGAAGACCGCACTAGCTGCGAGGTAATGTCGCCGAGCAAGCCTCGGGACAAGGTACGCCTCTACAAACCATCCTTCCTACTATATAGACGTTGACATGATTCCTTCGTTCTAGGTTTGGGGAGAAACATTTTTGTTTCCGCTGCCTTCTCTGCCTCCCCTAAAACCCAATAGACTCATCACCAAGTCTGCTCGTTGCTCCCAATCCGAGCAATCCTCGATCAAAGATTGCACAACCTGTAACCTGTGGCTTGTTCCTCGCGAGACTGGGACTCATTCCCAGCCGTTGGATCTTCGATCCAATGGTTGTGCCCCAACAAAAAAGAAGGAAAATCAGAATTTAATTCCCAATATCAAAATGTGACATAATATCCTTTCTACTTTAGGATAATTTATAAATTGCATATCTTGGAAACCGTGCATCATTTTGCAACCAAATTTTGAGGATTTATCTCTCTTGCCTTTATCTACATGCATGCCAAATATGAGTCCCAAATCCAAAGGAAAAGGGCTTTTCTTCAAAGGCAAGTTATTCTTTAATAAGACTTATTTTAAGCCTATTTTCTCTCTCTTAATATTTATTTTCTTTATTTTGATTCCTTTTACCATTAGAAACTATGAGGAGTCAAAATCTCATTCATAATGACCCCATTATCTATATTTCTACATATTTCTTATATTTTCATTGTTATCTCATATTTCCTTCTTAATAAAGCAATATTTATTTGATATTTTCTCTTTCTTGTTGCATTATCTTTGCAACTTGGACTCCTTGGAACCCAAGGGATCCTAAAGGCACAAAATCCCGACTTGGAGGATATTCCCTTGCCTTCTAGAGGCTTCTACATCTTCATTTTTCATTATCTTACTTATTTCTTTATTAAGATATTTCCTTTCAAGGATTTCTCTATATATTTCATTTCCTTTTTCCTCTTTTCATATTTCTTTCATTAGAAATCACATAGAAACGAAATTTATTTAATTGTGGCCATTAATTCCACTTTCTAGAGATTTCTATGTATTTCTCATAATTACTTTGCTTAATATCCATTATCTTGTATCTTTTCCTTTTATTTGGACTTTTCTTCTTTTCTTCTCTTTTATATCCATTATTGGATTAATTTGATAATAGAAATTATGAAATTTCTATCAGAAGGGAGATTTGCAAAGAAATCCATCTTTTGAAGTAAAACATACAACCTTTTCAATTAAGTCCATATTCACAAAATCTTTACAATTCAATTATGCAAACATATGCAAAATTGAGGTTGTAAAATACGCTAATGGGCCATATGACATATCTCATAAAATGAAATCCCAAAAGTAAAATCTAAGCTTAATATCATGTTCCTTGGGTCCCAATTACCTTGGCAGTCAAGTTTCACATTATTCACATAATAACAATTCATTTAATTCAAATTGGAAAAGAAGATGTGTGCTTTCCCCAAAATATCAAATAAAATAATAAATGACTCCAAAAGTATAAAATAATCTTGGATTCATAATAAAAATATTAAAATATGCCTTTGGGTGAAATTTCACTTCATTTGGAGAAAGTTTGATTAAAAGATGAAATCAGGAAAGAGGAAGTGTATAAGACCTTCAAAATATTAAATAAATGCACAAACAACTCCGACATGTAAAATTAATGGCAAATTCATATCCAACACATTAAATATGACTTGTGGGTGAAGTTTCATAAACTTTGGGTAATCTTAACACCATTAATGCATGAGGAAAGAGAAAATAGTAATTGATTTATTTAACATATTAAAAGTTCTCAAAAGAAAAATTTAATTTTATATTCAAAATCTACATATCGAAATTAGCCTATGTGCAAAGTTTTTTCCAATTTGGAATTTGTTTACAACTTCAATTTAATCTGGAAAGAAATAATGTAACTAATTATAATTCACTTTATTACTAATTTGATTTTTATTAAAGTTTCCAATTCAGTTTATGCAAGTGACGCGGACCGTCAAATCTTGGATCCAACGACATGTGAAACATCTCCTACCTTGAGTAGGAGACCCTCTATGGATAAACAGTACAGGGGGTGGTTTCTCTCTCGTTCCTTGATTATTTTTTTAGATTCTTCGACCACCAGATTCGCGAGACAATTTTGCACTTTTCCATCCTAATATTGCTAGGGTTTTGTTTGTTGGAGTCCTTGGTCATCTAAGAGTTTTATCCATTTCCCTTATTTTTGGTTTTGGGAGCTGTTGCGTTGAACCTGGGGCAAACCCCTATAAATATCCTCCTCCTATATGATCCCAAGCACCCAGCAATCGCCCGCAAAAGTTCATTTGGCCCAGGCAACCATGTCCATCTTCCTTCTCCGGTGACGGCGAGCTCGACCATGGTGTTTTGGTGTTCTTTGGCACTAGTACTTTGCTCAGTTCACTTCACGGTGGTGTGGGAGAGTTTCGTGTGCCTTTGATTCGTGCGTTTAGATGGTACATTAGATTCACCCTTTTCTTCCACACTTTGATCGTTTTGATTATTACTCGATTGTGATCATCATCTCGATGTTCTACCTTGGTTTTTCACTCCAGTCTTGGTTGTTGTACCCTTCTCCACTCTCGGTTTGGGCTCCTGTTGGCTTGTCTTCTCTGCCCAAGTTGCCCAGTTTCACCAGTTATAGCGGAGCATCTTGTTCGGTCTGTAGTTGACCGTTTCCATCGCTGTTTGGCTCGTCGAGTTCATCGGAATCGTGAGAATGAGATTCGTGTAGAAACTTTTGATTGGTTTGCTTTGGATCAAAACCTAGAGTTTGATGTTCTCCCTACAGTTCTTGGTGATCAAAGGGTCTTCATGAGAGAACAAAGCTCTGTGTGATATACCCTCTCTACCATCCTCTTTCGCCTTCCTTTCGGTTTTGTGGTAAAGGGGTAAAATAGTCTTTTTTCTTGACCCTTCTCTTTATTTTATCGCATGCGCGGTGCTGAGCTGGATGAGTCACTAGCTGACTTGGGCCGCTCTGAGTGGCTGGCCCAAGCCAGTGGGGCCTCTCCCTCTCTCTCTTCTCTTTCTCGCTTCTATTGTCTGATGTGGCTTTTTCATATTTTTCGATTGGTCTGATTTGGAAAATCCATAACTAATTTACAGTAATCATAAAAATACAAATAAATAGTCAATACATTCACAAAAATGAGAACTATCTTTTGGTGTTGGTTTTATCGCCTAAATCCAATGATCAATAATAAGTAATTTTAATGGATTAATTTAAATAAGAAATATCTTATAAAAATCATAATTAAAGATTCATAAGTCAAAAAAATATAATAAAATATGTATTGGACTCCTAATAATATAAACCAAAATATGGCATGGTTTTCATAACCTAATTCACATAATGATAAAAAGGTGTTTTTAGGGTTTGGATAATGTTCATGAAATTGACATAAAATTTGTATATGTGTTTAATAGGCTCTTTGGTGACCTAGACTTGGATCTAATGGTGCTTTGGCCTTTAGAGTCTGATATTGAGGTATGTTATATCCCGAATTCCTCTATATTGAGCAATTCACCTATCTTATTATTCTTTTGACTTTGGCCTACACAAATGTCTATTCTTTTGATATCAAGGTTCGTGTGAGCTATCTTACTTGTTATGGACTTGGATATTCTGTTGACATCTTTTTCTTGTGCCTTGGTGCATGTTGGTATTATATGATAATATGTGCCCACTTTGAAGAAGATGTTTATATTTTTGTGTTGACCATTGTGTGATGGAAACATTGTATAATTCTGACTGTACTTTTCACTTGCCTCTACATTCAACATGCTATGTGATTCAGTAGTACTAGATCAGTGTAAATTACATTGGTTTTGGAGTAGTAATCCCCTATTGATTATTAAGGAGGGTGGTAGTATACCATTCTCTATAACTGAGTGTGGAAATAATCCATACTCAACCTTACATATTGGGAGATTGGAAGTATTCCTTTCTCTATCAAGTTTCAAGTTTACACATAGCTGCCTTTATGTTTATATTGTTCTAGGGCTATGCTTATCTCACATGCATGCATGTTATGATGATGATTGTGGGGTGTGTGTCCTACTTTCTTTTTGTGTCAGTATTGCACAATCTTTATTGTTTTGATTATGGCAAGTATCTTCTTTTATTATGTGATGATGATTCCTATCTTTTATGCCCTTGTGGGTACTCCTTATCTCTTACATGGGAAGCATGTATATTTGATGTCCTTATTACTTATATTGCTCAAAGTTTTATTTACTATACACATACCAACCTTTTGCTAATGTTTTCTTTTCTTCTCTTCTTTTGTGGGGTCTGCTTCCAACCCCAGGTTAGATCAAGGAGAGGTGAACTTTGATATCAACCTTGTAGCTGAGCTTTTGTGAGACTTGAAGAGGTGGTTAGATGACCCTCGGCTTGATCTTTGTCTTACATGTTTAGTTTTTCCTTTTTGTACACCCATGTGTGGTGAAGTGATGTATTATGTTATCAAGCTTTGTAAATTGTTAGATAATGATCTTTTCTACTGCTACTCACTGTGTTATGATACATACATGTTGAAGGAATTGGTCTTCATCCCTTTGTCAAAAATATTTATGTGGTGTTTGGTTCAAGGAATGTTGCCTTTTTGTTTCTAATAGGGAGTGGTTCCCCTTTGGGATCTCACACCTTAAATCTTGGTATCAGATCGACTAGTAGTTAGCTATCTAACTATTTCAATCTCGTCTCCCTTAGGATGTTTACCTTTATCTTAGATTGCTTACACCTAGTACCTTACCTTGTGTAGGAAAAACCCTCATGGCGGGAGATAACTCAATTGTTGACAATTAGTACGGTTACGAGACACTCCAAAACCCTAGGTTTGATTAGGGGACCTCAGCTTATGATAGTTTGGGTGTAGTCTTCTCTTCAGAGTAAGAGTTGGCTATGTATCGACCCGTTTTTTCTACTTCCATGGCAGGAAAGATGAAAGACCTGATTGTACCTGAAAAGCCTAAGGAGTTCTCGATCATGGAGTTCATGAAGATGCAACCACCTTCCTTCAAGGGTGAAGGTGAGATAGAAATGGTCGACAAAGCTGATGATTTGGTGTAAGCCATAGAGATGACTTTTGATGGTATGGCATGTCCTCTACACCAAAAGTTTAGGTTTGCTTCATATGTCTTAGAAGGACCAATAAGAGTATGGTGGAATGGAACTGCGAGGACTAGAGAAATCTCAACCATGTCTTGGATGGAGTTTTTGTCTCTCTTTCGTGGAAAGTATATTTGCACTGCTACTCTAAAGAAGAAAGAAGCAGAGTTTTAAAGCTTAAAGCAAGGCCCTTTATCTGTTTTTGCATTTGTGCAAAAGTTACTGCTATTGTAACGTTATGCAGTGGGTTTGGGTGAGGAGTGAAGGGCTGACCTTTTCCTCTAGGGACTCAACTACAACGTGGGTCATGCTCTTATCCCACAACAACCTTTGACTTTTCAACAGATGGTTGGCAAAGATTTAGCTGTGGAGTCATACCCAGGGTTTCAACCTAGGGAGTTTGAGAAGAAGAGGAAGTCCTCTGGCGATGAACAGAAAAGTGACAGTTATACTAAGTGCAATAGACCCCATCCTCTAGGGAAGTGCCCTCATGTTAGAAATCAAGGAATACCAGTGGTATGTCACTATTGCAATGAACGTGGACACATCCAACCTAACTGTCCTAAGTGTCGTAATTGACAAGCTCCAGTGCAACACTAGCAAGCACCTCCTCAGAATTAGGGCAACAATAATGGCAAAAACAATAGAGGAAGACCTGTGGAAAGAAAATCTAGAAGAGTTTTTGCTATGGATGGTGAAGAAGTTAATGATGATGAACAAGAGCAAGTTAACCCATAGTTTGTTAGATTTGTCTTTACAAGTTATGTTTCATTTTTGCATGTTGCTTATGTAGTTGGATGTAAGAATTATAGTTGAACCTTTTGTATCTGAAGTTTAGTTTGATATAATAAGATGAACCCTTTTAAGGGGTGGTGGATACGTTTGCTTATGGATGTTTTGATTTCGAGGAGTAAATCCCTTTAAGGGGTGGTGTGTTGTAACATATCAGAACTAGAATCCTACCTTAGAATTTTGACCCCTTTGACTTAGCCAAACAAGGTTAAGCTAATACATGTAATTTAAGCTAATAATGAAATCTAAAATGTGTCACAAGAAGTGTAACATAACAAATCATGGTTAATAATCATATATGACATATATGGAGATAAAAAGATTATAATTGGTTGAATAATGAACTAATGGGCCACTAATGGGCCCTATGACATATCGCATAAAAATAATTACCAAAAGTAAAATCTAAGATTAAAATTGTGTTCCTTATGTCGCATTACCTTAGGAGTTAAGTTTCACATTATTCACATAATAACAATTCATTTAATTCAAATTGGAAAAGAAGATGTGTGTTTTCCCCAAAATATTGAATAAAATAATAAATGACTCCAAAAGAGGAAAATATTCTTGGATTTTAATCTACATATTAAAATATGCCTTTGGGTGAAATTTCACTCAATTTGGAGAAAGTTTGATTAAAAGATTGAATTAAGAGAGAGAAAGTGTGTAGAACCTTCAAAATATTAAATAAATGTACAAACAACTCCAACATGTAAAATTAATGGTAAATTCATATCCAACACATTAAATATGACTTGTTGGTGAAGTTTCATAAAATTTAGGTTATCTTAACACCATTAATGTATGAGGAAAGAGAAATAGTAATTGGTTTATTTAACACATTAAAAGTTCTCAAAAGGCAAATCTAATGTTATATTCAAAATCTACATATCAAAATTAGCCTATCTGCAAAGTTTTATCCAATTTGGAGTTTTTTTACACATTCAATTTAATCTGGAAAGTAATATAATTAATTATAATTCACTTTATTACTAATTCGATTTTGATTAAAGTTTTCAATTCAGTTTATGCGAGCGACGCGGACCATCAGATCCTGGATCCAACATCGCGCACATTGTCTCCTACCATAGTAGGAGACTCGCCATGGATAAACAATACAGGGGTGGTTTCTGCCTCGTTCCTTGATTATTTTTTGAGATTCTTTGACCACCAGTTTCGTGTGCCAAATTCACACCTTTCCATCCTAATATTGCTAGGGTTTTGTTCGTTGGAGTCCCCGTTCGGCTTTGAGTTTTGTCCTCTTCTCCTATTTCTAGTTTTGGGAGCTGCTACGGTTAACCCGGGGCAAACCCCTATAAATATCCTTCTCCTACGTGATCCCCAAGCACCCAACAGTCACATGTGAAAGTTTCTTTGGTCCCAGCAACCCTGCTATTCCCTTCCCCCTACTCCATCTTCCTTCTCTGGCGATGGCGAGCTTGACCGTGGTGTTTTGGTGTTCGACGCTGGTTCTTTTCTCAGTTCACTTTGCAGTGGTGTGGGCTATCTTCGTGTGCCTTCGATTCATGTGTTTAGAAGGTACATTAAATTTTCCATTTTCTTCCATTCTCTAATCGTTTTGATTATTACTCAGTTGTGATCATCATCTCACTATTCTACCTTGGTTTTTCACTCTAGTCTTGGTTGCTGGACCATTCTTCACTCTCGGTTTGGGATCTTGTTGGCTCGTCTTCTCTGCCCAAGTTGCATGCTTTCCCTAGTAATGGCGGAGCATCTTGTTCGGTCTGTAGTTGACTGTTTCCGTCGTCGTTTGGCTCGTCGAGTTCGTCGGAATCGTGAGAACGAGATTCTTGAGAAACTTTAGCTTGGTTCACTTTGGATCGGAACTTGGAGTTTGATGTTCTCCCTACAGATCTTGGTGATCGTTGGGTCTTTGCAAGAGAATAAAGCTCTGTGTGATATACCCTCTCTACCCTCCTCTTTCACCTTCATTTCGATTTTGTGGTTAAGGGGCAAAATGGTCTTTTTTCTTGACACTTCTCTTTGTTTTATCACATACACGACGCTAAGCTGGATGAGTCACCAACTGACTTGGGTGGCTCTGAGTGGCCGGCCCAAGCCAGTGGGACCTCTCCCTCTCTATCTTTTCTTTCTTGCTTGTTTTGTCTGATGTGGCTTTTTCATATTTTTCAATTGGTCTATTTTGTAAAATCCATAACTAATTATACACCAATCATAAAAACTACAAATAAAAAGTCAATAAATTCACAAAAATGAGAGCTATCATTTTGTATTGGTATTGCCACCTAAATCCAATGATCAATAATAAGTAATTTTAATGGATTAATCTAAATAAGAAATATCTTATAAAAATCATAACTAAAGATTTATAAGTTAGAAAAATATAATAAAAAATGTTTTTGACTCCTAATAATATAAACTAAAATAAGCCACAATTTTCATAACTTAATTCACATAATAATAAAAAGGTGTTTCTAGGGTTTGGATAATGTTCATGAATTGACATAAAATCTGTATATGTGTTTAATAGGCTCTTTGGTGACCTAGACTTGGATCTAGAAGTGCTTTGGCCTGTGGACTCTTATATTGAGGTATGTTGTATCTGTTGATCCTCTATATTGAGAAATTCACCTATCTTATTATTCTTTTGAATTTGGCCTACACATATGTCTATTCTCTCGATATCATGGTTCGTGTGAACTGTCTTACTTGTTATGGACTTGGATATTCTCTTGACATCTTTTTCTTGTACCTTGGTGCATGTTGGTATTATGTGATGACATATGTGCATGTTGGTATTATATGATGATATTTTCCCACTTTTAAGTGGATGTTTATATTTTTGTGTTGTCCATTGTGTGATGGAAACATTGTATAATTCTGACTATACTTTTCACTTGCCTCTACATTCAACATGCTATGTGATTCAGTAGTACTAGATTAGTGTGAATTACATTGGTTTTGGGGCAGTAATCCCCTATTGATTATTAAGGAGGGTGGTAGTATACCATTCTCTATAAACGAGTGGGGCAGTAATCCATACTCAACCTTATATTGGGAGATTGACAGTATTCCTTTCTCTATCACGTTTCAAGTTTATACTTGGCTTCCTTTGTGTTTATATTGTTCTAGGGCTATGCTTATCTCACATGCATGCAAGTTATGATGATGATTGTGGGGTGTGCCCTGCTTTCTTTTTGTGCCAGTATTGCATAATCTTTATTGTTTTGATTATGGCAAGTATCTTCTTTTATTATGTGATGATGATTCCTATCTATTATGCCCTTGTGGGAAGTCCTTATCTCTTGCATGGGAAGCATGTATATTTGATGTCCTTATTAATTATATTGCTCAAAGTTTTCTTTAGTATACACATACCAAATTTTTGCTGATGTTTTTATTTCTTCTCTTCTTTTGTAGGGTATGCTTCGGACCCCATTTCAGATCAAGGAGAGGTGAACTTCGACATCAACCTTGTAGCTGAGCTTTTAGTAGCCTTGAAGAGGTGGTTAGATGACCCTAGGCCTGATCTTTGTCTTATATGTTTAGTTTTACCTTTTTGGACACCCATGTTTGGTGAAGTGATGTATTATGTTATCAATCTTTGTAAATTATTAGATAATGACCTTTTTTGCTGCTACTTACTGTGTTATGATACATACATGTCGAAGGAATTGGTCTTCATCCCTTTGGTGAAATTTTTTATGTGGTGTTTGGTTCAAGGGATGTTGCCTTTTTGTTTCTAGTAGGGAGTGGTTCCTCTTTGGAATCCTACTCCTTACAGCATGGTATCAGAGCCACTAGTAGTTAGTTATCTAACTATGTCAAACTCGTCTCCCTTATGATGTTTACCTTTATCTTAGGTTGCTTACACCTAATACCTTGCCTTGTGAAAGCAAAACCCTAATGGCAGGAGATAACTCAACTATTGACAACTAGTACGGTTACGAGACACCCCAAAACCCTAGGTTTGGTCAGGGGACCTCAGCTTCTGATAGTTCAAGTGTAGTCATCTTACCGGAGCAAGAGTTGGCTATGCATCGACAACTTTTTTCTACTTCCATGGCAGGAAAGATGAAAGACCCGACTGTACCTGAAAAGCCTAAGGAGTTCTCGATCATGGAGTTCATGAAGATGCAACCACCTTCCTTCATGAGTGAAGGTGAGATAGAAATGGTCGACAAAGCTGATGATTGGTTGTTAGCCATAAAGAGGACTTTTGATGGCATGGCATGTCCTCCACACCAAAAGGTTAGGTTTGCTTTATATGTCTTAGAAGGACCAACAAGAGTTTGGTAGAATGGAATTGTAAGGACTAGAGACATCTCAACCATGTCTTGGTTGGAGTTTTTGGCTCTCTTCTGTGGTAAGTATATCTGCACTACCGCTCTAAAGAAGAAAGAAGCAGAGTTTTATAGCTTGAAGCAAGGCCCTTTATCTGTTTCTGTGTTTTTGCAAAAGTTTCTGTTGTTGGAACGTTATGTAGTGGGTTTGGGTGAAGAGCAAAGGGCTGACCTATTCTTCCAGGGACTCAACTACAATGTGGGTTGTGCTCTTATCCCACAACTGCCTTTAACCTTTCAACAGATGGCTGATAAATCTTTCACTGTGAAGTCATACCTAGGGTTTCAACCTAGGGAGTTTGACAAGAAGAGGAAGTCCTCTGGTGGTGAACAAAAAAGAGACAATTGTACTAAGTTCAATAGACCCCATCCTCCAGGGAAGTGCCCTCATGTTAGAAATCAAGGCACACTAGTGGTATGTCACTATTGCAATGAACTTGGAAACATCTGACCTGACTTCCCTAAGCGTCGTGTTGGACAAGCTCCAGTGCAACACCGGCAAGCACCTCCTCAGAATCAAGGCAACAATAATGGTCACAATAATAGAGGAAGACCTATGGAAAGAAAATCTAGAAGAGTTTTTGCTTTGGATGGTGAATAAGTTAATGATGATGGACACGAGCAAGTTAACCCATAGTTTGTTAGATTAGTCTTTACAAGTTATGTTTCATTTTTTCATGTTGCTTATGTAGTTGGGTGTAAGAAGTTTAGTTGAACCTTTTCTATCTAAATTTTAGTTAGATATAATAAGATGAACCCTTTTAAGGGGTGGTCGGTAAGTTTACTTTTGGATCTTTTGATTTTGAGGATGAAATCCCTTTAAAGGGTGGTGTGTTGTAACATATCAGAACTCGAACCTACCTTAGAAGTTTGACCCTTTTGACTTAGCCAAACAAGGATAAGCTAATATGTGCAATTTAAGCTAATAATGAAATCTAAAATGTGTCACAAGAAGTGTAACATAACAAATCATGCTTAATAATCATATATGACATATATGGAGATAATAAGATTATAATTGGTCGAATAATGAAGTAATGGGCCACTAATGGGCCATATGACATATCTCATAAAAAGAAATCTCAAAAGTGAAATCTAAGCTGAAATTTGTGTTCCTTGGGTCCTAGTTACCTTGGGAGTCAAGTTTCACATTATTCACATAATAACAATTAATTTAATTCAAATTGGAAAAGATGATGTGTGTTTTCCCCAAAATATCAAATAAAATAATAAATGACTCCAAAAGAGGAAAATAATTTTGGATTCATAGTCTAAATATTAAAATATGCCTTTGGGTGAAATTTCACTCCATTTGGAGAAAGTTTGATTAAAAGATGAAATCAGGAGAGAGAGAGTGTGTGTAGAACTTTCAAAATATTAAATAAATGCACAAACAACTCTAACATGTAAAATTAATGACAAATTCATATCCAACACATTAAATATGACTTATGGGTGAGGTTTTATAAAATTTGGATAATCCCAACACCATTAATGTATTGGGAAAGAGAAAATAATAACTGGTCTATTTAATACATTAAAAGTTCTCAAAAGGAAAATCTAATTTTATATTAGAATCTACATATCGAAATTAGCCTATGTGCAAAGTTTTACCCAATTTGGAGTTTGTTTACACCATCAATTTAATCTGGAAAGAAATAATGTAATTAATTATAATTCACTTTATTACTAATTCAATTTTGATTAAAGTTTCCAATTCAATTTATGCGAGTGACGTGAACCGTCAGGTCCTGGATCCAACGATGTGTGCATCATCTCCTACCTTGAGTAGGAGACCCGTCATGGATAAACAGTACAAGGGTGGTTTGTTGTAGGTTTCTCTCTCGTTCCTTGATTATTTTTTGAGATTCTTCGACCACCAGATTTGCGAATCAAATTCACACCTTCCCATGCTAATATTGCTAGGGTTTGTTCATCGAAGTCCCTGGTCAGCTAGGAGTTTTCTCCTCTTCCCCTATTTCCAATTTTGGGAGCTTCTGCATTAAACCCAGGGCAAACCCCTATAAATATCCTCCTCCTACATGATCCCCAAGCACCCAACAGTTGCCTACGAAAGTTCCTTTGGCCCCGACAACCCTGCTACTCCCTTCCCTTACTCCATCTTCCTTCTCTGGCGATGGCGAGCTTGACCATGGTGTTTTGGTGTTCGACGTTGGTTCTTTGCTCAGTTTGCTTCGCGGTGGTGTGGACGAGCTTTGTGTGACTTCAATTCGTGTATTTAGAAGGTACAATAGATTCACTCTTTTCATCCACTCTCTGATCATTTTGATTATTATTCGGTTGTGATCATCACCTCACCATTCTACCCTGGTTTTTTGCTCCAGTCTTGGTTGTTGGACCCTTATCGTCTCTCGATTTGGGCTCCTATTGGCTCCTCTTCTCTGCCCAAGTTGTCGGGCTTCACCTGTAATGGCGGAGCATCTTGTTCAGTCTGTAGTTGACCCTTTCCATATCTGTTTGGCTCGTCTAGTTCGTCGGAATCACGAGAACACGATTCGTGTAGAAACTTTTGCTTGGTTCACTTTGGATCGAAACTTGGAGTTTGATTTTCTCCCTATTGTTCTCAATGATCATGGGGTCTTCATGAGAGAACAAAGCTCCACGTGATATACCTCTCTACCCTCCTCTTTCACCTTCGTTTCAATTTTGATGTTAAGGGGAAAAATGGTCTTTTCGCTTGACCCTTCTCTTTGTTTTATCGCATCTGCGGTGCTGAGATTGATGAGTCTCCAGCTGAACTGGGTGGCTCTGAGTGATCGGCCCAATCCAGTGGGGCCTCTCTTTCTCTCTCTTCTCTTTCTCACTTCTTTTGTCTGATGTGACTCTTTCATATTTTTCGATTGGTCTATTTTGTAAAATCCATAGCTAATTCTACACTAATCAGAAAAATACAAATAAATAGTTAATAAATTCACAAAAATGAGAGCTATCTTTTTTTTTTGGTTTTTTGCCTAAATCCAATGATCAATATTGAGTAATTTTAATGGATTAATCTAAATAAAAAATATCTTGTAAAAATCATAACTAAAGATTTATAAGTCAAAAAAATATAATAAAATATGTTTTGGACTCCTAATAATATAAAATAAAATATGGCATAGTTTTCATAACCTAATTTAAATAATGATAAAAAAGTGTTTTTAGGATTTGGATAATGTTTATGAAATTGACACACAATCTGTATATGTGTTTAATAGGCTCTTTGGTGACCTAGAATTGGATCTAGAAGTGCTTTGGCCTTTGGACTCTGATATTGAGGTATGTTGTATACCCTATTCCTCTATATTGAGCAATTCACCTATCTTATTATTCTCTTGACTTTGGCCTACACACATGTCTATTCTTTTGATATAATGGTTTGTGTGAACTATCTTACTTGTTATGGACTTGGATATTCTCTAGACACATTTTTCTTATGCCTTGGTGCATGTTGGTATTATATGATGATATGTGCCCACTTTGAAGTGGTTGTTTATATTTTTGTGTTGTCAATTGTGTGATGGTAACATTGTATAATTTTGACTATACTTTTCACTTGCCTCTACATTCAACATGCTATGTGATTCAGTAGCACTAGATTAGTGTAAATTACATTGGTTTTGGGGCAGTAATCCCCTATTGATTATTAAGGAGTGTGGCCGTATACCATTATTTGTAACCGAGTGTGGTAGTAATCCATATTCAACCTTATATATTGGGAGATTGGCAATATTTCTTTCTCTATCAGGTTTCAAGTTTATAATTGGCCGCCTTTGTGTTTATATTGTTCTAGGGCTATGCTTATCTCACATGCATGAAAGTTATGATGATGATTGTGGGGTGTGTGCCCTACTTTCATTTTGTGCCAGTATTGCACAATCTTTATTGTTTTGATTATGGCAAGTATCTTCTTTTATTATGTGATGATGATTCCTATCTTTTATGCCCTTGTGGGTAGTCCTTATCTCTTGCAAGGGAAGCATACATATTTGATGTCCTTATTACTTATATTGCTCAACGTTTTCTTTAGTATACACATACCAGATTTTTGCTGATGTTTTCTTTTCTTCTCTTCTTTTTTGGGGTATTCTTCCAACCCCAGGTTAGATCAAGGATAGGTGAACTTCGACATCAACCTTGTAGTTGAGCTTTTGGGAGACTTGAAGATGTGGTTAGATGACCCTCAGCTTGATCTTTGGCTTATATGTTTAGTCTTTTCTTTTTGGACACCCATGTGTGGTGAAGTGATGTATTATGTTATCAAGCTTTGTAAATTGTTAGATAATGTTCTTTTCTATTGCTACTCATTGTGTAATGATACATACATGTTGAATGAAATGATCTTCATCCCTTTTGTTAAAATTGTTATGTGGTGTTTTGTGCAAGGGATGTTGCCTTTTTGTTTCTAGTAGGGAGTGGTTCCTCTTTGGGATCCCACTCCTTACATGTTTACATCAAAACTCATATAAAGCATCATATAATGATGATCATGATGTGTACTTAGGTTGAAAACAACAACAAATACATACCATAGAAATTTTGAGACTATTTGATATTTATTACTATTTGAAAACGTCAAAGCAACCAAAATACATAGATTTTAGTACAAGAACAATATTAATTACTATCCATGAGAAATACTTCTTGAAATTATTTTTAGATTAGTGTATATCCAAAACTCATTCCATCCATATCTTATTTGTCCCAAATAGAGCTCTAGGATAGAAGATATGAGTTCATGAACATAATACATTTTCATCAAAATCTAGTCATCTAAAGTTGGAACTCTAGTGTGCCAGGCATCTAAGGTTTTTGGTTTAAAGATTCAGATCCCGTCTAGGATCTGTCTCCTCTTGATCCGGTTGACTCAACCTATCGCTTGTACATTGTGCATAAGGAAATTCACAAAAATGAAGTAGAAAACATGACCCAAATTTCTATGTATCTTATTTCATGGATTAGATTTACATTATGAAATGCTAAAAGTGCATGTCATAATTATAATTTTCATCAATACTCTCATTGATTACATATTATATACAAAATTTTCCCATCACATACATTGTTGAACTATTTTAGCATTATTACTATGTAATATAGAAATATATTTCATTATTTTAAGTAAAATAAATTTGAATTCTCTTCATAAAAGTGTCACTAAGAAGAGAGTAGAAGTATTATCCCCAAATAAACCAATAGGGAATTCATGAAGATTTTGGAAGACATTTGAAAAAGTAAACAAACAGGGAGTGCCAACATCTCAAAATGAAATAAAACACAGTATGATGATTTTAAATTGAAAGTGTGTACATACTATATTTCATATTATTTTAGTGCACAAGTTTATTAAGAAATACATTGCCTTGGTCTCTCATCAATTATTCATAACAAAATATTATTTAACTATCATGATTATTTATTTCTTAATTTTCACAATCAATTATATATCGAATTCACATGCAAAGCACATGCATTTACTAGTACTAACTTGTGAAGATGGTGAGTGGAACAATCTACAAGCAGAGTTCATGGTGGCATGCAACACTATAACTAGAATAGAGACACAAATGACACCTTTTCTATAGGACACATCTTATTGAAACCTGGTAGTATCTAATATAATTGTATAATAGTGTACAATTGGCATTTCTCTCTCCTTATTTTTTTAGGGGGTTGGGTTTTGAAAAGGAATGAGAAGGAGATAACACATTATGATTTATTTTCCTATAGAATAAGTATAGTACTTAGTCCTATACTGCCAAATGCCAAACACGACACCTTTCATATCTATTTATAATTTGGTAAAATTCAATTAGAATTCATCTGAGCACCATGGAATGGTTTATTTCTCCATTTTAGGAGATCGATTGGGTGCTAGTTATTAGCTTCTCATTGGTATTCCTATATAGAAGTATATGATGCCTGCTATACGATCATTTACCCAGAGACACGAGGAGATATAAATCAAGGCTAAAAAACCAAAATATTATTTTTTCTATTTGTAATACCATGTTGTCACAGTTTGCATCTTAATTGCTAGAATGTCATGTTCATGACAATAAGTCTCCATCCGTGACTCAATTCTCTCTGTGGGACCCATGCGTTGAGAGGTGTGGCTCTTTTATAGGATCAATGCATCTCGCGCCAAGACAAATTGCCTCATGTGGTATTGGTGCATCTAGGACCCAAACACATCACTCATAGAAGGAGCAATGAATCTCCCAGTCTGAAGGATTGGCCCCTCTGGGGCCATCGCGTAGATGCATCAATCCCTAAAAGTATCATTTGGTTAATTAAGATGATAATTGTGACAAATTGGCCATAAAAATAACAACTTTAACAATTTCACCTAAACTCAACAGATGAGGGAATTAATCGAATAAAAAACATGGAAGAACGACAAGATCATGGGCAAGTTCAGTCCTTCATCAGTTTGGCCATAGTAGACCTGGTGGTAAGAGATTGGTAAGTCCTAATGAAGGGCCCAAGTTCTAATCTCATCGAAGACACATTGCGAATGACAATCCACACTGATTAAGTGCGAGAGGGGCGGTGACCAGACCACACTCTCTTATGCCTCGAGAATTTACAATGTCGGCTTTGCCCGGGGTGAGTTCTCTCAGTCATAAAAAAAGTTCTTTCCTTCACCTTACCTAAAAATATTAACTTTAAATGTTCATCACTTTTTTTGTTCCCTTATTAATAATAAAAGTTAATAAAGGTCGTGTTAAGATTTCAAAAGAGAGACTATGTCGAATTTGTGCAAAAGAACACAGACTATAACAAATGAACAATCACAAAATCAGAGAACACAATATTCATATGGTTCCTTCGAACTGACCAAGTCCATGGAAGGAAATGAGATATTTACTGAATCAGAGAAATGGTACACGTAGAGCACTCTCAAAAGGGATGTAATACACTTCAAAATACATCTAGTAGTTTTCTTGAATAGATAAATAGGATGAACCAAAATCCTAAAGATGCACATACATATAGGTTTAGAATCATAATGAGGTCGTTATTCAGATTTGAAAAATGTACCATACCATACTGGCGAGGTGAAGACCTACACAAATCTCATTAATTGGGTTTGTGAAAACTCCATTTAGTTTTAGACTCTAGATTTAGGATCGAATCATCGTATTTCTTTCAAAGAACATAAAAAATCAATTTTAGATAGAAGTTAGTCATAGTAAGATTTATTGTGTTGCAGGCAGGTGCAACAGAGGCTCCTACTATCGTAGTGACACATCTTAACATAGAACTATAGGTCAAAAAACCTAAATGGCACGTTTAAGCATTTTAATTACCTAAATGGCATGATCCAGAACTTAATTCCTGAAAGGACACTTTTATAGAGAAATATGTCCCTAATGGAGACATATTGCTCTTTGCGAGGGTAATATGTCCCCTCAGTGATGCATTTCTCTATCTCAGAGTTACATCTCCACTTTGAACAAATTGTCCTATTGTGGGGCCAATACATCCAGAGGTAGGACGTATTGCTCTGTGAGAGAGCAATGTGTGTCGGTCTCTGACACATTGACCCCACCACAGAGTAATGCATCCCACTTTAAGACATATTGCTCGGCGGTGGGGTCAAAATATCAGAAGCTGAGACATATTACTCTCTCGCAGACAATACATCTTGCTTGTAGACGTATTGCCCCCACAACAGGGCAATATGTCTTGGAGAGATATGTATTGCTTCCACATCAGATTAATACATTTACATGCAAGACATATTCTTTATAAAGCAAGCAATACGTTTCCATGCACAATGTATTACTTTTTATACATGTTTTTCTATTTATAATTATTATTTTCTTATTATAGGTTTGTATAATAATAGTATATATTATATTTGTACATTTACAATTAATTCACTAGTATTTCTCATATGTTATTACACATTTGTTAATTTGAACAGCTCCAAACATATCTATGGATTAAAGAAGTATATTGAAACCATCAATCTGTGATTGTTACTTGATTAGATAACAAGAAATTAATCCAAAGACATAAGATATTAATTAAAATTAAGGTTACAAGATGAACCACATGAAGAGAAAATAATATATTCAATGTCTAGATCTAGATGATATCATAAACCACAATACTCGTCAATCAAGAACCACATATATAAATCATAGGTGGTGGACATATATTATAGATCCAAATACAAGCTAGATAAATGCCTTCACAAAGGCATATATGTAAAAGAGTACAACATATAATAAACTAAGCATGTTCTCCATGTCCACGTCACCCTCGCCCACCTCCATGTACTTCTAACTCCTGAGTAGGGATCTCATTTAGAGATGCCTCAATGGGGGACAACTGTGAAACAATAGGATGATGAGTTCTAGGGTAGAAATGGAAAGGTGGAGATGGGGTTAGGGGTCTCTAAAAACTAAGACGAGGGGCCTCAAATTGGGTGCAAAATTGATAATCAAACAGATTCAGTAAGCATGTAACATAAGATTATAGCCGACTCTCATGAATAACTGGTGGTGGGACTGGAGTGTATGGAATAGAAGAAGAAACTACATAGTAACATGTGGGTGGAGGAGGTGGGGTGATGCATGAAACATATGTACCAACTCCTGAAAAGTATAGTCCTGTTAGTCCCCATCCCTTGAGCTAAGTAGTGGGAATGGGTTTAGGCTGAGTAGGAGTGGGCGTAAGATCAGGATCAAAGGTATGAGTAGGAGTGGGGATGGGATCATATTGGTGAGCATAGTTAGGAAGACTTTCAAAGTACCCCCCGGATGATGTAGATATCATCTCTGATATGTGTAGAGGCACGTTGTCAAGTCATTCAGATCCGCACATGTGATTCTACCTATTAAAACTAAGTATGTATAAATAATAAAGACCAATTATATATAGTATATTAAACAATAGTTTGTAAAAAAATAATAAAGACCAATTACATATAGACCAACTATACTCACAAACTGTTGCTATTGGTAACTACTTAGGTAGTATGTGATCAAAGGCTGAGCTGGAGGGCCCACTACATACTATGGATGATACCATGCATTGCACACATGTGCAATAAAGATTGTCCCAGCTGGTAGAGGAGGAACTAGGCTTCAAATTCTATTGTGCCATAGTTACACCTCCACCCTATAGTGATGAAACCAATCCTCAGTATCATGGCTCTTCTTATCTATCATACTAAGATGTGGCAAGGCTAGAGTAGGTTGTATTTGAATAAATCCAAATAGTCCAAGCACTCTATCTGGGAGTCACCACTCTACTACAATGTAGCACAGTAGAGGCACCTGGGTCAAGCAAATAGCATGGCCCTCTAGATACAGTGTTCGATGTCTGTGTAGAACATCCTCAGTGCAAGGAGTTAACTATATCTGATATTCATAAATATAACATATATCATATCACTACTACAAAAAAGGCCTTTGACATCGGTTATTTAGAGACTTTAGCGTCAGTTTCCAAGCGACACCTAAGTGGGCGCCGCTAAAAGTCTACACCTTCAACGTCGGTTTCTAACCCACGCCATAACCCTTCCCGCAACCGAAAACGCACCAGCAAGGAAACTATAGGCGACGGTTCTTAACAAAAATCGACACTATATCGTGATCAAAGACGTCAGTTATTAAAAAAACATCGACGCCATAACCCTTCCCACCACTGAAAATACGCCAGCAAGGGAACTATAAGCGTCAGTTAGTATAGAAAACCGACAGTATATCATCATTAAACACATTGATTATTAAACAATAACTGATGCCATATCCCTGCCAGCACAGTCGTGCCTGGCCACAATATGCGTCAGTTCTTATTGATAACCGACGTCATCCATGGAAGAGACGTCAATTTTTTTGCTAATAACCGACGTCGTATGTCTTTGGTGTCAATTTTATACAAATAACCAATGCCTATTTTCTGATTTTTTTTCTTATCAGTTTGCAGGCCTGCTGTATGGCTGGTCGCAGGATGCAGAACCTACAGTTCAATTATGAACTGCAAGTTTACAACATCCATTGATATCAGCCAACAACAGACCATAAACCTACAAAGTCATTCACATTGAGACACATGTATTGATCAGAAATATGCAAAGTCATTTACATTCACATTTAGTTCCATTCATTTCATCTCTTTTCACATTCAGACATTCATTATTGATCAGAAAAAGTCATTCACATTCACACATATGACAATTCAGAAAAAGTCATACACATTCACACAAAAATAATTATGAGAACAAAGTTTAGAAATATCATTCTTTATTCATCATTGTCATCAGAACCCCAATTATATTTAAAAATTCCCACTACTTGTAGGGCTTTTGCCCATTCTTCTCTTACAACATCTAATTCCTCCCTCGTATAGGGAGTATGTACATCTAATAACTTTCCACCTATGCTAAAGTCAGTTTTAAACACCTACAAAGAGAATAACATATATATATAATTAATAATATATAATAAGATTGATATATCTCATATTATCTTTTTTTTGTCATATCTCATATTATCTTATTTGACTATATATAATACCTTCTGTATAGTATCGATTTTCATTGCGGCATGTTTGATGATTAGGTCCATAAATTGCATCACATAGTAGGCACATGCTCAGCCGTTGTCTTGTATAGCACACTATAAATTGAAACATACAAAATATTCAAAAATACAGATAAGAACAATTCACATAAATAATATATACATTGGAGTCGGGAAATTACGTTCACATTCTCCCAAATTAGTGGATGATTCTTTTTCCTGAGGACCTTTCCTCTAGCTTTTTTGAACTCTTGTAAAGCCCTAAATGTTAATGTAACACATTAAATTGCATAATTAAATAGTAATGTAATAACATATGTTAACAGATATAAAAATATAAAATATTTCTCACAAGAATAATGGCTTTTTTATTGCGTGTCCATATAATGTATTCAATTCATTCCCCACATGATCTAGATAATAGACAGTGAACGTCTTGGGGACAATAACTAGTAACTCCCAATGCCTACAACTATAGGTAAGAAAGTTAAAAATTAATAACTCAAAATCCACAATAAAAATGTAATTTTCTTAAGTCTAAATTATAAGTAAAGTAAACTTACTCGACATTGAATGGAGCTATTATCACCGTCTTCTTATTTTTACCAAAATATTCAAAAGCATCACAGTAGTATGAAGTAACTGAAGAAGGGTCTGTATCTACAAGACTAATCAAAGATGGAACCAAAAATCCCACATGGGAAAATGCAAAATATGTACATATCGTGTGTAAGTGGCTGCAAAACATGTATTACATATGCATTAATATATAAGAAATTGTTGGGTTTTAGGGGAGGCAGAGAAGGCAGCGGAAACAAAAATTTTCTCCCCCAATCTCAGAACAAGGAAACACAACAGCGTCTATATAATAGGAAAGGATGGTTTGTGGAACCATACCTTGTCCCGAGGCTTGCTCGGCGACAATACCTCGTGGCTTGTGCGGTCTTCACCTCCGATCTTGGACGGTGTCTGTGCAGCTCCTGGTCGCACCGGGACTGACGACTCCTACTCTCACCGGGACTGTCAGGATTGACAGCTATCCTCCAAGCGGCAGAAACCTCCCGCCACTGAAGTAGTCCACACGGACCACCTGGAACTCCAATCTCCTTGTCCCATAAGGAATTGGAAGGAGTCACACCCTTCTGTTGACGTACTAGTCGCCAACACACTCTCCTGCTGCCAGTCGCAACTGCAGTTGTCTTTCCCTTGCTATGCCTCCCTTATCGGGTAGCACTTGCTCGGGCTCTCTCTCGGTTACCAAAACCAGAGAGAACGACAACTTTGTAGAGCAACTAGTTGCACTGAGTTGTACTTGGAGAAGCCCCCAATACCCCTATATATATGAGAGTCATGGGACATGGTTCTCTATCCCGGGCAATGCGGGACTAAAAGAAGGAGTAGAAGGGTTCGAGATTTTCCACAAAAGCAACCAACTCACAACCTGATCCGATCATTTCACAATGGAAACGGTTGGTTGGGGACCTGAACCGGTCGGTTGACACCTCAACCGATCGGTTGGGACACCTCAACCGGTCGGTTTACAAGTGAATCGGTCAGTTCGTGGTCCAGATCATTTCCCGATTGACTTTCCTTCTTTTGTTCCTAATTGGTATCAAATACCAATCCTATTTCCCAATCAAATTGGGCAATTGAAATGAAAGGAAAATTCTCACCAATCTAACTTTCCCAACTTGCTCGGTTGCACCAGTTGAATCGATCGTTTCAACACTTAAAGCAATCGTTTCACCCTGACCATGAGCCGATCGACTCAACACTTGACCCGACCGGTTCACTAAGCTCATCCAATCTGTTCATCACATGATCCGATCAGTGGGGAGTGCAGATTGTGCAGAATTACTCAATTGCGATTTTAATCAATCCGATACTCCAATTAATGTGTCCAACACCTTGAACATTATGACATTGAGCTATCAATTGATTGAGTGTTTAATTGAACTACTAAACTCCTTTAGTAATCAATCTAAACATTGTTTTTGGACAAAAATCCTCTTCCAGGTTAAATCCTATGTGTGTGACCCTGTAGGTCCATTTCACGTTGGCAGTGAAAGTCCATAACACTTATGACTTCACAAGCAAAGAGCGGTGCCTAGTCACACATCAGTGCTGCCCAAGTGAAAAAGAAATTTGGAGAACAACTTTCAATCCTACAATCCGTGAATGGTGTTACAATGAATGTATAATTCCTTTGTCACTGATATCCCGAACGAACCCGAGGCATGGAATAGTCATCCCGTCAACATTAATTCACTTTCTTGATCTCAGAGCAGATTGGAAGAGATATGTATGACATCAATATCACATATTGATTCACACATGCGTGCGCACGCCTATTTCAATCCTACTCATCAAGTGGCCTTGGATATCAAACTCCCTCAGGAGGGACAAATCCCATATCTATCACTCACCCCTCAAAAGCCCCATGTGTCAAAGCCACCCAATCATCACCTTTATAACAACCCATGTTTCAGGACTGCGTTTGATGATGTCAAAGTGTGCCCAACGACATGTGTTGAGTGTAGTGATTTTAGGTCAAAGAATCACACTCACCACCATCACTGTGAGTACTGAATGTGACTACCATGTCATGGTTCCATGTGTCAAACTCATGGTGGGTCTGTCCGGTACAATTGTTCTCTAACAAGTACCTATGTGCTTAGTTTGATATCTCTATATCATGACTAATGAGATTCTGTCATCAACCAACACCACAATCTAGTCTTGTGTGTCATTGCTGTCTATCTACCTTCCATAATGACATCCGACTAGGGACATAACAAGAATGTACAAACTCTTAGCATCCGTATGATCTCATCGTTCAGGTCCTTAACCTGAAAGCATACGTCATTGAGTACTGTCATTCTCTAGACATTCAATCTGTTCTATCACAATCTCATATGACTAAACCAGAAAGAATTGGAAGCTTGCCTTTGATGTTTATCAAATCAATCTTAATGTATCCCACCAATCATCCCATGATTGGCTCTCATGGCATACATACCAACAGACTCCCACTTGCACTGCAAGCCAATCACCCTTGAATCATATTCATAGTGATATCCAAACACGTTCCACATGTTACTATGCTCTAGTGCGAACATAGTGAGTTATGGCAACACCTTGCCAAAGTCAGTATAAATTGCATGTCTCACATCTCTTCGCTGTACGTCACACATATGAGATGGAGTTGCCGTAATATGTGATCTAGTATTCCTTTGCTAACCTTTAGCCACATTGCATGATCAAGGATTCCATACTTGGCATCAATGAGCGGAATATAAGTTCATCTCATGAACTTCCAGATCCATATAGTATCCACTGTTGTTCTCTAACAAATAGATACTCAGCATTTCCTTTTAAATGGTTTTATTGGAACACTTCCAATTATCAACAAACATTCACTTTTATATATCCTATATATATTGCGATTAATTTTCTGTCCTTTTGGAAGTTCACATCAATGTAACTCTTTACATTGAACTCTTCCTTATCTCCATAGAACTAGTACTTCTCAAGTACTCATCAAGTTCTTATGGTATTCCAGTAACCCTTACTGGAAACAGACAGACATCCACTCATCATGTCTCACATACGAGTCATCAGGATGAGCACATCATATTGCCATGTCCTACATATAAGATGATGAATGCATTTTGTTCTTGCCATGTTGATACATGCAAGATAATGGGATGATTACATACATGATAGATCCATATCTATTCTTAGTGTTCCCATTCTTCATAAGAATTGGACACTTGGCCTTGGGATACTAACTCCATGTAACATGGACAAGTTTTCTCCCACTGAATCTGTGCATACTGAACCCTTCAGTACAGATTGCCAATGTATGCTTTCTCTTTTTAGGTTAAGAGGTTTTTGAGAACTATCTCTATAGATCTCTATTCCTATCACATAGGA
This sequence comes from Alisma plantago-aquatica, assembly GCA_963693085.1. Lineage (NCBI taxonomy): Eukaryota > Viridiplantae > Streptophyta > Magnoliopsida > Alismatales > Alismataceae > Alisma > Alisma plantago-aquatica. The sequence goes on along the minus strand of OY856411.1, from coordinate 1,458,654,211 downwards.
AACATCTCTATCTTCCTTAAAGATAATTTCCACTTTTGGATTTCCATTCTAGAACATTTCCATTTCACATCAATATGTGAAATGTGAACACGCTCCCACTAAATCACAGATCCCTTCTTTATCTTTGGCATATCAGTCAAACCCTTTGACTATATCATCAAAGTAAAGATCCAATTCTGAGTTGCTTGTACTCAATCAATCACATTGATTAGTCCATTGTAACTTATAGACTTCATTTGCATTAGTGGATTCATAAACCTTATAGGTTGTGTCACGTACACATCTTTGTTTTATTCCTCATAGGAATGCGGTTTTAGTATCCACATGCCAAATGCCTTAGTCTTTAAGTTGCAATCAACAAGCATCATCCTTCTCAAAATGTTATCCATGTGTCTTAACACTTAAGACTCACTTGCACTTATGGATTTCATCCAATGGGTGCTCCCATCAAGGTCATACCTTATGGTTCACATGGATGCCATTTAGGATGTAACGGTCATAAACCATAACTCAAAATTCGGTCCCTCATATTCATCTAGATAGTTGACTCATCACATGAACAACTCATCACATAGATAATTGAGGTGTATCTGTTAAGGATATAAGAACTCACAACTCCTTGTGATTCTTAATGTCCTCTATTAGTGTAGGGTATTCTTTTATTAAGAAGAATTCAATTATTTGATAATCATTCTCTGACTCCTTAGAGTATGATTCCTTCTTGATTTAGACATCACCATGCCTTAATCATGAGTTCACTATGATACACTATCATAATCTCTCATAAGGATCTTAAAGATTTGGTCCAAGTATTTTATTCATTGATCTCATCAAGAATTAACACTTTACCAAATTTGCACTTCATCTATGATAATCTTGAACACTTCAAGATATTCATATTGGTATTTCTCTAAACACCATTTGAAGTATTAGCATTTGTTCCAATAGGTATGTAAATACATCACATGTATCATACCTAATAGGATAATCATTCTCCCACTTCCATTAGTGAAAATTGATTAATCATGTCCAAGATATTCATGTCTCTTATTGGTTCTCTAACCAAAAGAGTCTAGATTTATCCATCACATGGAAACTAGAAATGAATTTCTCATGATTGATGCTAATTTGATTGTTTGAGTTATCTATAACTTTTAGGTATCATTTTATCTCATGCATATCAAATACCACAAGATAAACAAGGCATTGCCTCAAAGATCATATCTTTAAGATTGAAACATCAACTTTATTAATTGCCATCATTGTCATACAATATGCAAAAATAAAGTGTTTCTATCTATTGGAAAATATGAAATAGCAGTTCATAACTGTATTACATGCCTTATAGGCTGAAAATAAACTAAAGTACTCCTATCTATGGTGACAACACTTGCCCCATTTATGAGTGCTTTACACTTTACATCTTGGTATCATATACCTCAAAAAGTGTTACAAGTTTACTTTCATGACACCTTTAAGTAGAGACGTCTGTCACCTCCTTCTTCTTTTGTTCTTCCAGATAGAGAGCACAATTCATTTTCCAATGTCCTCGCTTTTGACAATGGTGACAATTGCCTTTCTTGGTCACGCCTCCCTTGGCATTGAGAGCTGAAGACGACTTGGGCTCCTGGCTAGCATCAGAACCTTTCTTAGCTTTGCCCTTGCCCTTGCGCTTGGACTTGCCTTTCTTGTTCGTGATCACCATCACAGACTTAGGCTTGTCCTTCTTCATCTGTATCTCAACTGTCCTCAACATGCCCAACAACTCTGATAGTGGCCTATCAAAGTTGTCCATGTTGTAGTTCATCACAAACTGACTGTAGGATTCTGGCAACGATTGTAGTATCACGTCAGTAGCCAACTCTTGGCTCAGTGGAAATCCCAGTCTTTGTAGGTTCTCCACATACCCAATCATCTTGAGTGTGTGAGGACCAACTGGATCTCCTTCTGTCATGATGGACTTGAACAGTGCCCTTGAGACATTGTATCTCTCTTGCCGTGCCTGATCTTCATACATGTTCCTAAGATGCTGTATCATCTCAATGACACCCATGTTCTCATGTTGTCTCTGCAACTCATGGTTCATAGAGCACAACATCAAGCACTTTGCATCAATAGCATCATCAGAATGCTTCTTGTAAGTATCCCTTTCTGTCTTTGGTGCATTAGGAGCGGGTTCCTCTGGAATTGGAGTATCCAGAACATAGAGCTTACGCTCTTGAGTGAGAACAATTCTCAATGTCTGATACCAGTCGTGGAAGTTTGTCCCATTTAGCTTGTCCTTTTTGAGGACCGATCGCAAAGAAACGTGATTGTTGTTTGTTGCCATTTGTACTACAAAAGGAAAATATGCAATTTTAGTCCAAAAGCTCATTTTTGACTTATTTGATTGATTTGAAAATTTGACGATATAATCAGGCCTTTAATTAATTATCGCTCCCACTATTTTACTTCAAATTGATAGCCCTCACCATAAATTCATAAGATTGCAGCGTACAACCTTCTAGTGGGTAAGATCCTGAAATCCTCTAAGTCATGGACCAGCTAGGGCTGTCACCCACAACTTAGATCTCTCAGGTAGGCAGCTCTTGCCAATTGCATCATATGCAACTCCTGATGAATGAACATGTGCAACACCTTGCCATGAACATTCCTTGCCTCTGGGCTTAGACGCTCTAAGAATCACCAGTTAAGTCTAACCCAAAAGCCGACACGGTAAACATGCACCCTGCTTTGGCAGAACCTACATGTCTACCCTTCACACTTCCACAAGATAGACGGCGCACCATGCTTTGGCGTAACCTACGCTTGGTCGATCGAGTTTTTCATGTGTGCCGCTAATGGAAGGCATATAAGACTTAATATTTAAGGAGGGATTTGGTTTTTATATACATATACATATCCAATCACCACAATACATAGTATGTATCATATACATGCTATATCCTATAGAAAACATGAAAAATGATAAAAGCGATGATTATGGCCATCCTAATGTGATTCCTCGAGCCAAGAGGAATCACGGTCATCTAGGTCTACATCATATGCAACCTGTACAAGATGAACTCTGTGCTTTGCCTTCCGAGTAGATCAACTCATCACATGAATGACTTGCTCGTTCAGGCCCGGTCGTCTGGGTGCCACCAGCCGATCGGTTGGCTCCTCCAACCGATCGGTTTGCTTGGTCGTCATGCATCTCATCATGGCCGCCACCTACTCGTCTCGCTCCTCGAATCGGTCATCAACCGATCGACTCACTCCTTGAACCGATCGTCTGGAACGTCAACCGATCGGTTCACGCCTTGAACTGATCGTTTCAACTGTCGTCAGGATGTCCGCCGTTCTTCGACATAACAGGAAATAAAATTCTATCCTATTTTACATTTTAAAAGAGAAACCTCGAGTTACATTCGAGGGTAGCAAAGGTAGGAAAGAAATCTCGAATTATTTTGAGTTACATCAGGAATAGGAGAAGGAAGATCGGTGCGCAGACCGAGATGCAAACAACCACATACAACCATACACAGATAGGGTTTATTGGCCATAACCATGCTATACATCCATCACAAAATTTGTTTAAGGGTGACGCGTATCGAGTGCATTAATAATACATATCATATATGTAATTGGGATTTGTGGATTTAGGATTGGACATGCATAAAGCTAATCTTTATTCGCATCGTATGCAATAAATAAAGAAGACAAGCCAAAATCGATCATATCGATATTTCTAAAATATAGAGTAGTTGACGTAGCTCTGATACCACTGTTGGGTTTTAGGGGAGGCAAAGAAGGCAGCGGAAACAAAAATTTTCTCCCCCAATCCCAGAACAGGGAAACGCGTCAATGTCTATATAATAGGAAAGAATCGTTTGTGGAATCATACCTTGTCCCGAGGCTTGCTCGGAGACAATACCTCGCATCTTGCATGGTCTTCACCTCCGATCTTGGACGGTGTCTGTGCAGCTCCTGGTCGCACCGGGACTGATGACTCCTGCTCTCATCGGGACTATCGGGATTGACAACTGCCCTCCAAGAGGCAGAAACCTCCCGCCACTGAAGTAGTCCACACAGACCACCTAGAACTCCAATCTCCTTGTCCCACAAGGAATTGGAAGGAGTCACACTCTTCTGTTGACGTACTAGTCGCCAACACACTCTCCTGCTGCCAGTCACAACTATAGTTGTCTTTCCCTTGCTGTGCCTCCCTTATCGGGTAGCACTTGCTCGGGCTCTCTCTCGGTTACCAAAACCAGAGAGAACGACAACTTTGCAGAGAAACTAATTGCACTGAGTTGTACTTTGAGAAGCCCCCAATACCCCTATATATAGGAGAGTCATGGGACAGGGTTCTCTATCCTGGGGAATGCGGGACTAAAAGCAGGAGTAGAAGGGTTCCAGATTTTCCACAAAAGCAACCAACTCGCAACCTGAACCGATCATTTCACAACTGAAATGGTCGGTTGGGGACCTAAACTGGTCAGTTGACACCTCAACCGATCGGTTGGGACACCTCAACCGGTCGGTTCACAAGTGAACCGGTCAGTTCGTGGTCCAGATCAGTTCCCGATTGACTTTTCTTCTTTTGTTCCTAATTGGTATCAAATACCAATCCTATTTCCACAATCAAATTGGGCAATTGAAACGAAAGGAAAATTCTCACCAATCTTACATTCCCAACTTGCTCGGTTGCACCAGTTGAATCGATCTTTTCAACACTTGAAGCAATCGTTTCACCCTGACCATGAGCCAATCGACTCAACACTTGAGCCGACTGGTTCACCAAGCTCATCCGATCGGTTCATCACATGAGGCGATCGGTTGGGAGTGCAGATTGTGCAGAATCAGTCAATTGTGATTTCAATCAATCCGATACTCCAATCAATGTGTCCAACACCTTGAACATTATGACATTGAGCTATCAATTGATTGAGTGTTTAATTGAACTACTAAACTCCTTTAGTAATCAATCTAAACATTGTTTGTGGACAAAACTCCTCTTCCAGGTTAAATCCTATGTCTGTGACCCTGCAGGTCCATTTCACGTTGGCAGTGAAAGTCCATAACACTTATGACTTCACAAGCAAAGAGCGGTGCCTAGTCACACATTAGTGCTACCCAAGTTAAAAAGAAAGTTGGAGAACAACTTTCAATCCTACAATCCGTGAATGGTGTTACAGTGAATGTATAATTCCTTTGTCACTGATATCCCGAATGAACTCGAGGCATGGAACAGTCATCCCGTCAACGTTCATTCACTTTCTTGATCTTAGAGCAGATTGGAAGAGATATGTATGACATCAATATCACATACTAATTCACACATGCGTGCGCAAGCCTATTTCAATCCTACTCATCAAGTGGCCTTGGATATCAAACTCCCTCAGGAGGGACAAATCTCAAATCTATCAATCACCCCTCAAAAGCCCCATGTGTCAAAGCCACCCAATCATCACCTTTATAACAACCCATGCGTTTGATGATGTCAAAGTGTGCCCAACGACATGTGTTGAGTGTAGTGATTTCAGGTCAAAGAATCACACTCACCACCATCACTGTGAGTACTGACTGTGACTACCATGTCATGGTTCCATGTATCAAACTCACGGTGGGTCTGTCCGGTACACTTGTTCTCTAACAAGTACCTATGTGTTTGGTTTGATATCTCTATATCATGACTAATGAGATTCTGTCATCAACCAACACCACAATCTAGTCTTATGTGTCACTGCTGTCTATCTACCTTCCACAATTACATCCGACTAGGGACATAACAAGAATGTACAAACTCTTAGCATCTATATGATCTCATCATTCAGGTCCTTAACCTGAAAGCATACGTCATTGAGTATTGTCATTTTCTAGACATTCAATCTATTCTATCACTATCTCATATGACTGAACCAGAAAGAATTGGAAGCTTGCCTTTGATGTTTATCAAATCAATCTTAATGTATCCCACCAATCATCCCATGATTGGCTCTCAGGGCATACATACCAACAGAAACCAGATCATCGTATATAAAAGAAGGTATACGGATGTATAAACAAGGTATCACCATATCCACACCTCTATCATAGATGTGTTCAACCAAGCATAATGAAACAACTCCAAAATATCTTATAAAAATAACTTGTTTTTGTATGATTCACCTGCATTAATACCTATGCATTAATATGTATGCAAAACTTGTATAAATAGATTGTTATTGTATGATTGACCTGCAACATCCTCTAGAATTGTAACATTTATAGGGCAATTTCGATCATGTTTGTCGATCCATACTGCCATACCCCTACAATTAGGACCTAATGAGGCATGTAGGTCCCTTGGAAGCCAACTTGGTAGTTGTGGAGGTGGACGTGGAGGCCGAGATGTAGCGGGTATCATCTTTTTGACCTGTATATATAATTTTAGATCAATTGACTCATATATAAACACTAACAAATTAACGTAATGTAAATTTACCATACAATATTAGTATAGACGACATCTACTTTGGTCCACATTACCACTCCGCCTTCTGCATCACCAAGCATTTTAGAATCTAGGTGGGCATATGGCAGTTGAAGATCCCTCTAATCGGGGAGTATATGTATTGGGCTCACACGAACTGCACCAGGTGGTACTGGAGTCCCATGAAACATCTCCCCTAGAAGGGCTGTGTAAGCTTGTGCCTCTGCAACGATATATTCTTTACTTTTTAGATGACATGGCTTCAACCCCTACAGATTTACGTAAAGAATATTATATACATATATACATAAACATATCATCTTGAAAAGACTAACTACTATGTCATAAAAATACTTACAGAGGGTGTGCTAGGTGGTGGGTCTATAGGATTACTCCCAACCTCTACAGTAGGAGTAATAGAAGCGTGACACGTCACAAATACCGTCTGAGTGGCTGTCTCAGACGCCTGCCACTTCACCATTGCTTCTTGGACTTTCCTCTCAATTAATTCATCTACCTATACATGGATAAAGGAAACGTAGTATATTATTGAATTCCCTTTCACAATAACATTCTAAAAAAATAATAGGTTACCTCAACTTGTGAAATTCCCACTTTTGGGATATGTTAGCACTAGGATGGCCCAAATAACATTTTGATGTCCACACCAGCGCCTGCACCCCTAACACTTCCAGGATGCTCTGGGTTACCCAGAGCAACTATCAATTCATCCCTTGTACCCTCAGGGATGAACTTGTCTTCCTACCTCTGCTCATGCAGCTCCCGCTAATCGCCATCAATAGAAATTGGTAAGTAAACATAACAATAATCAATATTGATCGATTGCTCTAAGAGTTGAATTTTACCATTTTTGCAGCCGCCTCAGCAGTTGTGGGCTTCGTTATATCTCCCTTCTTATTTTGCCTCCCAGCTATCCACATAGCATGGCGAGGCAGAGGTGCGGGACCAATAGTAGAGGACTCCTGAGTAGCAACAAACTAAACAGTAGACTTAACTTGTAGTCTTTGGCGAACGCCTGCATAGCCTCTTGGACCCATTGTGTGGTCATGCACATTCAATGCACGCCTTGCTCTTTGAGCATCGCCGATAGCCTTGTAAGTAAGCACATTGATTTGGTTAGTAACACTAAAGGTTAATCTTGAATAGGTGAACACATAAGAATGTATATTAATTAAATTGGGAGTGGCGCTTAATACCTTGAATTCATACATTTTTCTTTGGGTAACAAACTCCACCCAGTCTTTGGTGTCCAGGTAGTTCCATTGCTCAATGGCTGCCTTCTGCCTAAATTTATTTTTTAAAGAGAATACAAAAAAAATTATTAGTGTAGAGTTAGTCAAAATGTGATCAATGTCTAGAATTGGAAATCAATCAAGAACCTCTTCTTAGCATCGTGTATGTAATCCCAGGTGAGATTTGTCCTATAGTTCCTTAGGACCCTCCCACAATGTTGCATCACACATTTACGATGCAGCTTTTCATCCAGATCAAATATACTCTACAAAATAGAATTGCTATTAACTAGTATCCTAAAAATTAGCAATCTAAAAAAAATAGAATTGCAAATAATAACAACTCACGCATAGTTCCTTCCATACTAAGTCTTTCTTCCCCTTATAAATTTATGCCAGGATTCAAAAATAGGACTACAATGGCTGCAAGTAAGAACCCAAGATATGAAATAAATGAGTTGTGGTTCACTCCAACTGGATTTCCTGCATGATCGAAATCCACAACCAGTTTGGGTCCATTGCCCCTTTGCAGTAGTAACTTGTTCATCATTGTGATGCCCCTCATTTTCTCAATTTTTTTTGTTGCTCATCAAGTACCCCAATTTCTTCAGGGGGTACATCACCAACCTAAAATTTGACAAAAAAACACACTTACATGATATAACTGTAAATGAACATATAGATATAAACCTCAGGGATATATTTTTAAAAATTACATTGTGAGGCAGCGCATTGATGTCCTCACCCTCACGGTAATCATTTGCACGGTCATCAGGAGAATGCTCAGCCATCTGAAAGTTCACATTCATATTGTAAAGTTTACATTGTAAAGTTGTAAAGTTCACATTGTAAAGTAATTCACATTGTAAAGTTCACATTCACATTGTAAAGTTCACAGCACTAAGCATCGCCAACTTACAACCTGTGTATAACGGTATCTCAACATCATGCACAATATTTCTAAACATGGGAGGTGGATCGATGTGCTCTACCCCACAACTATCCATCATCGCATCAACGATGTCTATTAGAACTGGTTTGTTCACATCTACATCATCAGAGATAATTTCTTCTTCTACACAAGCACTACTATCGACATCCACAGATATCAGGTTTGAAATCTCTCCATGTCAGTGCCATTTTATATAGCCTTGTACAATCCCGTTGCACATGACATGACTTTTGATTTCATCACCAGTGTTGACTGTCAAGTTGTTACCACAATGCCTACATGGACAGTAGAACCTATCTCTAGGTTGTTTCCTATGTTCCTCGGCAAATCTAATAAACTGATCAAGACCAGAAATAAACTCTAGGGTGCAGTGATTTGGAATGGACATCCGTGATCTTTCCATTCTACAATCAAAGAGAAAACAAGTATACATTAGAACAAGATTAGGGTCTAGGGTTAAAAGATTAGGGTTTATGGTTAAAACTTTAGGGTTTAAGGTATTATATATAATAAATGTGTACCACCTATCCCATTCTTGAACACCTAATCTCACTAGTAAGTGTATAATGTGTATTGGGTTTTCAAGAAAATTTCGGCAGCATTTCCCCGATGTTCTCCAAGTACATATGTACTTAGACAACAAACGGGGAAGTGCTACCGAAATTTTCTTGAAAACAAAATACACATTATACACTTACATCCTAAGTGAGATTAGGTGTTTAAGAACAGTCCCAAACTGGGGACTATTTAAAATTTACTCCTAATGAGTAAATCTGGGACATGTTTCTAGGCCAAAACAATATGACACTAGTCCCTTGTTCACAACCCCATTCACAAAACATGTCCTTAATACAACATTATTTGAAAGATATGATGTTCATGTGACATCAACTTAGGGTTACAACAACATAGAGAGAGAAAGTACTCTATCATCATAATAATCACACAAAAGGCTATGTACCATAATCTCTTACTTGCATTAGGGTTAGGTTAAGAATTATAACCAATCTTGTCATATATGGTTAGAAAATCTTGATGAATAATTGAAGTTTTTAGATTAATAATATTATTTATGTTGATTTAGTGTTTTGAAACCATATACATCTTACTATGATCTTAATGCTAGTAATATGATCAAAAGCAAGGAGGCCCAAGTTGCTAGCAAGTACAGCCATGTGGTGATGGCCCCTTTAATTTGAGTTAGCATCACGTCAACCGTGTCCAAAACGATGGAAGAGAAGAAAACAATGATGTGTAGTGTGGACTAGTTAAGTTGTATATAGTTGGTTGGTGAGCAGGTGATAGATACAATATCCACATGATGCCCATCATTCATCGGACCATCAGTTTGCAAATGGGACAGCTGTCCTTAGGTATAAGAAATTAAGAAGAAGCTTTTCTTAGGTAAGAGTATGCTGAGCTTGGGTGGCGGAGGGTAGGGAGCAGGCGAAGGAGGACGAGAAGATCACTGTTGGGATTTTAGGCGGTGGTGAGCAGGGAGTAGCAGCAACAGGGAGCGGCGGGCAGTGAGCGAGCAGGGAGAAGCAACAACAGGGAGCGGCGACGGCGGCGAGCAAGGAGAAGGAGCGGCGCGGCGACGGTGAGCAATGAGTAGCAACAACAGGGAGCGGTGGGCGGCGACACGTAAGGAGGAGGGAGCAGGGGGCGGAATCGCCAGACCTAAGCTTCAATCACAATGAAACAAAGAAAGGGGAAGAGTCTGTTTTGCGCGGGTACTATTAAGTTAACAATCAGCGTCGATTATTAAAATAACCGACGCTTATAACAATAGGTGTCAGTTACGACAAAACAACCGACACCTATGCTCAATGATAGTCGTCAATTTCTACTAGAAAAACTGACGTCTATCAACATATGCCGATAAAAAAAATGTTCTCAAATTCTGACCATCGTCATCGGTTGCCATAGAAAACCGACGCCAAAGGGGGGGTGAAAATTTTTACGCGGATAGTGCGGGAAAACACATTAGCGTCGGTTATTGTAAGACAACCGACGATAAAACTGTGCCCAATTTCTGTCTCGCGAAAAGCCTTTAATCATCAGTTAATTATTTAATAACCGACGCCGTATGTTAAATTTTGGAGGTAATTTTTTTTCATTGGGAAATTTAGATTTGGCGGTCGATTTTAGGCGTCGGTTGCTTATTAAGGAACCGACGCTAAATTAAAAGCGATACCCGTGTCTGACCACTCTTCACAGATAGATGTCGGTTTGTGTATTCAACCGACGCTGTAGGGTTTAGGCGTCAATTTCTTGTATACAACTGACCCCGATAAATGTGACATTATAAGCCATTTCTGTAGTAGTGTACAAAAAGACTGAATATTTTTGAGAACATTGACATATGACTAGAATGTTGGTGGATAGATATTTTCTCAAAAAAGACATCAATATTGACATCAGATGAAAGTGAGAACAAAATCCTAAATGCACCATCATTGTCAACTTGTATGAGCATATGATGTTCTCTAGGGAAAAGATATGATACAAGTGTTGTATGTAAATATGAGTTGAATTCAATCAAGGTATTTATAAGTGTAATATTTATGGGTCTAATAGATCGACTAGAATAAGACCAATCAGAGAGAAATTAACCATCATATCGAAGCTTGACAATTTGTGAACGTGAACTAGATGCCATGTTCCTATCATTGTAGAAAAAACTTAATTTAAGAAAACTTATTTATACAAATTTAATTTTATGTTTATAACATTTACTTAATAAATGACAATTCAAATTTTAGAATAACAATGTCATTTTTTTATAATTTAAAATTAAACTTTCCACGAATAAAATTATTTCATTCTTAAGATTGAATGGTAATTTTAGGTTTGAAATAATGAATAATTGAATGTAATAGAGAAAATACCTTAAGTGGTGATATCTCCCTTGTGAATTAGAATCCCAAAACTAGAAGATAAGAAGATCATTGCCCAGAGAAAAAAGATGAAAAGATCGCCAGAGAAAGTGAACTAGCATATTCCGAACCAGAGAATAGAAGAATAGTCAACCCGAAATTAGCTAGAAACTCCACCTATAGTTGTCTAGACACTATAGCACTCCAGAGCATTTGAGAATAGAAGGAAGTGAAGAAGCGAAGAGGATATCGATTTGTGTGGGTTTGGGGCTGGTTTCAGCTAACTTATATAGGAAAGAAATATTTCCTCATTGGGGACATATTGCCCCCATGTCTCAGTCTCTGATACATTGACCCTACCACAGAGCAATACGTTTTGAGGTGTGATGCATTGCTATGCTGTGGAGACAATGCATCAGAGTCCAAGATGCATTGCTCACTCACCGAGCAATACGTCTCGTCTCTGGACGTATTAGTCCCACAACAGGGCAATACATCTCAGACAGAGACGTATTACTCTCAGAGAGGGAAATGTGTCCCCTGTGGGGATGTATTGCCCTCTCACAAAGAGCAATATGTCTCTAATAAGGACATATTTTAGAAATTAAGATATGAATAATGCCATTTAGGTAATAAAAATGTTTAGACATGCTATTTAAATTTTTTTGTGAGGGAAACTAACAAACCGGGGGAACGTGTGCAATTTTAGATTCAATCCGATCCGAACAATCACACTACCGGAGAATGCATGGTGGTGCTTCGGGCCTTGGACTGCTTTTGTCGTGTACCTGTAGCATGCGCAAATAGATGCCGTTCTTGGTGCCTGTGTGGTGTTTGTTGGCCGTTTCTTCAGTCTAGACACATGCATGTAGCTAGGTCCTCAACTTCTTCCTCGACGGTCATTATCTGTCGTTACTGATATATGTACCATCACAACCTTACGGAAGGCATGCATCCGCCGCAAGGAGAGGTTTGACGCCATCACGGCACGTGAATGCGATAGGCGCTCTGTTTGTTGCTGTTGATGCGCTACCTTACACGTACTCTCAGTCCGGCTGATTTGCATTAACTGCCACATGCACCCCCACTCGGGCCACTCCAACCCAATTCACACCTTTTTTGGGCAACGATCTTTCGAGCTAGTTTGCTTGGGTTTGGTTCGTTGTAGTTGTGTGAGTTGCCAATGTAAAAATGTTCATTAAACGTGTACTTTGTCATCCTTGAACAACAACATTTTAGTTTGGTTAGATGTAAATCGGTGTAGTTGTGTAGTTTGGTTAGTCTGCATGGCAATCAGGTGCTGGGATTGTTCTAGATGGCGTCGGTTGCAAGTTTTTAGACCAATTAAGACCTACAAAAACAGTTCTGTACTGCTTGCTTCCCGGTGCAGCTAACGTTCTGAACACCCCTATTCACGCTACCACTCGCAGTCAGTGCAACGCAGAAACCACTAGCGTGCAATCTCTACCTGATGGCTCCTTGCTCCATACGCACTACAACGTTTCTTTCCGCGGCATTTATATAGAATAGCTTTCTGCTTATTTCCACTGTTTCGTCACATTTAAACACCATACCTCGTTGCCATTTGTTGCCGCAAACGACATATTGATTACATCGTGAGTACCGCTTTGCCCACTCCACTCGGCCGTTAAGGCGCCGACCTACCGCCGTGGCTCGGAGGGTATGACAAGCACGTCGCGGACCGCAGGATGAAAATAAAGGAATTTAACTCTTCGCTAGTCTGAATTCGATATGGATTTAACAAGTTGAAATTGGTCCACGATGCAGCTAAGGGCATTCTTCCTCCCCACGGCCCACGGATGCTCCATTTAACATGTTTAGACTGGAATGCTTGTAGCTCGTTATCATCCCAAACATCGTCACCCACAGTGGCGGAACTAGAAAATTGCATAAGGGGAGGCTGAGTTAGCTATACATGACACTAGTTGTGGTAGGGAGGCTGAGTTAAAAAAATACACCTACAGTGAGATTTGAACTTGAGTCCATAGTTTAGAACTAATTTACTTCTACCAACCCAGCTACAACTTTGTCTTCTCATATATCTAAAGAGCTCATATATGTACTATATTTATAATACTAAACATGCATAAATACATATAAATAAATATTTAAGATTTTGGGAGGGGGGTGAAGCCCCGGTAGCCCCCCCCCCCCCCCCCCCCAGATCCGCCCCTGGTCACCCATCTGATTTTCCTGTTTGCTACATTTATAGATATATAATGGAGGTAATATTTTCCAACACTCATCAAAGGTGAAAAGACTACGACTCAGAAAACAAACGCTTTGCATTGTAAAAACCATAATTCCTATTGATTTTGCCTATTTGAACTTAGTTGAAGGCATGATTTAAGAACAGAAGAATAAACATGGATAAAATAGTGGCAGATGTAAAAATTATAATAAGAAGTTTGTTGTACGAAAAAACTGTACACTAATAATAAGTATGTCAAGGATCAGAAGATCCAGGAAGAGTATGAAACCATCCCTCAGATTTGTAATGGTTGTGGTATATATAATAGAACATGATCATAAAGGATACCCATAAATACTTTTCGATGATCCTTGATTTTCTCTTCAGATATAGAAGAACCTGTACGGACCATTGAAGAAGTCAGAGTGAAATGAGTTGAATGCGAAGACAAGTGCGTACTATCTATGGCCGGAGTATCCATACTAGTCGACTGAATTGCTGTAATGGACACAACACTGTGAACAAGGAAAATTGTAATGGCCTGAACATTAGGTATGCTATTCTTCAGGATGAGGCCAATACGTTAGCGGACCATATTGTCCTGCTACTAGCATCTGCAATGACTTTTGTTGGAGTTGCATCTGCTGAATCAAAGGTATAGACAAAAATAGATAAATAGTTTGCAACTGAACTTAATAAAATAATTGCAAATCATGGATGAATATTAATATTTGGCAATTTGTACATACAAATGACAAATCATAATTCCAACTGTATGGATCAAATAGTCGATGATTTTTTTTATGACGAATAAAGATGATAAACACAGTAACAACCCAGACGTAAATGAAGTTATTGTACACTCACTTGAAAAAGGAAACATCAACTAGGACAACTACATCATAGATAAAGATTGTCCCTCACAAGATTTATCTAGTCAGGTTTTGGAGTTAAGAGTCTCAGTCTCCGACATTCAAAAGAAAAGATAGGTCCAGAAACTCGGAGTAGCAGTGGTACAATGGAGTTACCCTTATCACAATCGCACTCAAGTGGGTTGACAAGCTGAGTTAATGACTATGGCTGAGATTGTAGGAGTGGATAATAGCCATTTGGGTAACTTAAGGTTATAGCACGTACAACGATCAGAATGGTTTCTATTTCTACAATACCTAAGCTACATCATGGTGCTTAACTATTTGGTGCTAGGGCAAACAATTCATAATCTTACCGGTTCCGGTGGATGAAATGCATACTACGAATTTATTGTTGGAGTCTGCGTGCCAGTGCTCATTCTCTAGAAAGTTGTTGAAACATATGGTATTTCTGTAGTATATGCTTTACAAGCTTTCTCAAAATCAATTTCCATCTATACAAACAAGGAAATGAAGATCTCTATGTGGCTTTCTTGTCTATGTATTGCTACTATCATGAAGACAATCCGTTTTCTAAATCAGATGACGGTGCTTATGGAATAATGCTTCTTCGATTTCTCTTACGAGGGTTTTAAGAATCGTTCAGGATATAGTGTGTCCCCTTATATATATATATAAAGGTTAAGAGAATAATTACATGTAGGTCCACATAGAATAAAGAAATAACAAGAGAAATATAAAGGACTAATATTTTACACTCTCCCTCAAGTTGGAGCATAGATATTAATCATGCCTAACTTGTCCATGAGAGCGCAAAAGTGTTTCTTGGCCAACAACTTTGTAAAGACATCAGCAAATTGATCTTTTGAGCGAGTGAATGGAGTGCATATACGACTAGTCAAGATAGATTGTCTAATGAAATGACAGTTAACTTCAATGTGCTTGGTCCGCTCATGATAGATAGGATTATCGGCGATAAAAATAGCTGCTTTATTATCACAATGCATGGGGATAGGATCAGAAGAGATTTTACCCACAAAAGTTCACAAGCTATGTGAGCCATAGCTCGGTACTCGGTCTTAACACTACATCTAGAAATGACATTCGGCTTCTTGCTCCTCCATGTTGCAACATTGCCGCCAACAAAAGTGCAGCAACTAGAAGTAGAATTTCTGTCAATCTTACTTCCAGCATAATAAGAATCAGAATAACCTTCAAGAGAGCAATGACCATGTTTCCTATAGACAAGGCCTTCACTAGGAGATTTCTTCAGACACCTTAGAATATGACATATTGCTTCCCTGTGACATTGTGTAGGTTTGTCAAGAAACCTTCTAATGAGACCAAGAACAATAGAAATATCACATATAGTAACATTCAAATAGATTAGCTTTCCAAAAAGTCTCCTATATCGCTTACTGTTAGTATATATGGGAGATTCATCATCATCCCAATTTACATTAGGATGTAGTGGAGTATCAGTAGTTTGAGTTCCAAGCATCCATGTCTCATGCAGAAGATCTAGAACATACTTTCTCTAGGACAAAACAAGAGCATTCAAGGTCCTGGAGACTTCAATTCTTAGAAAGTATCTTAGCTTTCCGACCCAAATCTTTAGTGACAAAGTGCTTGCACAAGTAGGTCTTTGTAGCATGAATTTCAGAAAGAGGTGTGAAGCGCACACACACCTCTTTGCCTGATATGGTGTGAAGTACACACACACCTCGTTGCCTGATATGGTGTGAAGCACACATACACCTCTTTTCCCGATATGGTGTGAAGCACACACACACCTCTTTTCCCGATATGGTGTGAAGCACACACACACCTCTTTTCCCAATATGGTGTGAAGCATACACACACCTCTTTTCCCGATATGGTGTGAAGCGCGCACACACACACACCTCTTTGCCCGATATGGTGTGAAGCACACACACACCTCTTTGCCCGATATGGTGTGAAGCAGACACACACCTCTTTGCCCGATATGGTGTAGAGCAAGCACACACCTCTTTGCCCGATAGGGTGGAAGCACCTCAATCCAATACATTTGATTGAGTGATACATGTAGTATGTTATGTCAAATGATACTTTAAGGAATGAAGGGTTTAATGCATTTTGAGAAATATGGGCCAATGTACCTTGAGAAAATGGTTGAGCCAACCTAATGGAGTAGGATGTAATCAATAACCTGGTAAGGATGAAAGAGAAACTTATACTTGTTTAATACTCATGTAATGAGTATACATTGATACTCATATTATGTGTGGAATCTGGATTAGGGTTGTGATTCTTGATGAATGTACTAGAAAACCCTAGTCGTCTTAAAAAGGGAAACCTTAACCCTAATGAAGGGTAATGATATGGTTTGAAACTACAATTGGTTATTAAAGGGAATCCTTAACCATATTGAAACCATGCTGATAGCATGAGATAATGAGCATAGCTAAGTATGAGCTATGATGTTTCATATAATACCAATTATATGGGCCTTGTGAGCCATGTGATTAGTTGTTGCCTAGTGAGAGGTAACAAGATGTTTAATGGGCCTTGTGAGCCATGTGATTAGTTGTTGCCTAGTGAGAGGTAACAAGATGTTTAATGGGCCTTGTGAGCCATGTGGTTAGTTGTTGCCTAGTGAGAGGTAACAAGATGTTTAATGGGCCTTGTGAGCCATGTGGTTAGTTATTGCCTAGTGAGAGGTAACAAGATGTTTAATGGGCCTTGTGAGCCATGAGAATAATTTTTGTCTAGTGAGAGGTAACACGATGTTTATAAAAGTCTCATGTAAGAAATGATAATGTTCAAAATAAACTAGGAAATGGAAACTTAGTAACATAATAATAATAATAAATGGATACAATAATAATAATGAAATCTTGATCATACATGCTTTAATCTTATAACCAAATAAGGGCTATAGTGTTTCGAATATGCTAGAAGGAGATAAGAGGAATACATGTACTATATAAAGGATGTGAATAAGTATGATGGTTTGGCCAAGGTATAATGTCTAGTAAAGGTAATATGGTATTCAGTGATGAGTTACACATGATTGGTATAGTCCAATACATGAAATAGATGCACATGATTGGCATAGTCCAATACCTGGAATAATGTCACAGGATTGGCATAGTCCAATACCTGGAATAAAACTACAGGATTGGGATCCAATACATGGAATAAAACTATAGGATTGGAATAACCTGATGCCTGGATGCAACACTCATAGAATTGGCATAATCCAATACCTGGAATAATGTCACAGCATTGACATCGTCCAATACCTGGAATAAAACTACAAGATTGGGATAACCCGATGCCTGGATGCAACACTCACATGATTGGCATAATCCAACACCTGGAATAAAACTACAGGATTGGGATAACCTGATGCCTAGATACAACACTCACAAGATTGACATAATCCAATATCTGGAATAAAACTACAGGATTGGGATAACCCGATGCCTGGATGCAACACTCACAAGATTGGCATAGTCCAATACCTGGAATAAAACTACATGATTGGGATAACCTGATGCCTGGATGCAACACTCACAAGATTGGCATAATCCAATACCTAGAATAAAACTACAAGATTGGGATAACCCGATGCCTAGATGCAACACTCACAAGATTGACATAATCTAATACCTGGAATAATGTCAGAGGATTGACATCGTCCAATACCTGGAATAAAACTACATGATTGGGATAACCCGATGCCTGAATGAAACACTCACAAGATTGGTATAATCCAATACCTGAAATAATGTCACATGATTTGTCATAACCCAATACCTGGAACAATTATACATGATTGTCATAGTCCAATATCTGGAATTGTTGCATAGGATTGGCATAGTACAATACCTAGAATAGTTGCCCATGATTGGCATAGTTCAATACCTGAAATAGTTGCATAAGATTGGCATTGGCATAGTCCAATACCTGGAATAGTTGTAGAGGATTGGCATAGTCCAATACCTGGACAGAATATGATGATGTATATTCACGTGACTGGTACAATCCAACACCTGGCTAGAAGATTGAATGAGGCCAACAGATAGAAATGCGAATGATTCATGGATGACATACCATGATTACGAGCATCACATGATAAGCTTGAGATGTTGATATAGTATGATGGGTAAATGATATACATGTTCTTCATAATCCTTATAAAGTGAATAGATGATTTACTGTTCTATCATAGATAGTTGTAATGCTTTAAAAGATGAGAATGTTCTAAATTGCTTATCCTCTACTCAGCTTAATACTATTTAACTGTGATAATAACATTGGTGGCGGAGAGTTATATCTCTCACTGGGACAATTGTCTCACCCCGTGAGATCCATATTTTTTAGGAGGACGTACACGAGGGGGGTTGAGACCGTACTACAGAGGGAGAACATCAGCAGTAGGGACAATAGTGACATCTCAGGTTGAGTGTACTGTCTGTCGTGTCTTGTAGATAGAAGTCTTATATGTCGTCTCTGTACTCTTAGGTCCTCGGATTTAGTTCGTGATGGTTTATGAACAATCTGAAGTTTTGGCTAGTATGCCTCGAGGTTTTATGTTGCTTCAGTATATGTTTTGATAAAGCAACTGTTATATCTTATCCTCAAGAAGAGATGGTACAGTGTATGTACAATGTGAACAATGATGTACATAAGGTTTTGGTTCTTCCTTAAAGAGTTTTCCTGGAAATGGATCTCTTTGCAAAATAGTTTTAATTTTTAGTGATTTTTTTAATCCACTGCTTATGATTATTCCGCATAATTAGTAACGATTTGGCTGTCTGTTTGGTGGCGGTCGTTACAAGATCACTGTCAGATAAAATAATATCATCAACATACACAATCAAAATAACAATACCAGAGGAAGCCTACTTAAGACATAGTGATAAGTATGTGATTTGAAGAAGCCATTAGTAGTAAGACTCTTTCTCATCTTGTCAAACCAGACACGTGGACTCTGCTTGAGTCCACAAATAGACTTCTTGAGATAAAAGACTTTATGTGACTCCCCCTGAGCAACAAACTCAGGTGGATGCTCCATATGGACTTTCTCCTAGATATCACCATAAAGGAAGGCATTCTTCACATCTAACTGGATAAGGGGCCAATCCAGGTTGACATCAATAGAGAGGAGAACCCAAACAGAATTAAGCCTGGAAATAGGAGAAAAGGTTTCAAAGTAATCAAAGGCATAAGTTTAAGTGTACCCTTTGCAACTATACATGCCTTCAGTCTTTCAATAGTCCCATAAGGATGATACTTCATAGTATACACCCAACGACAGCCAACTGACTTGCAACTAGATGGAGGATAAACCAAATCCTAAGTCCCTCTATCAGCAAGAGCAGTCATCTCCTTCTTAATAGCATGTATCCAAGTAGTACTTTGTAAAGTGTCTGAAATATTTTTGGGAACAACAACAGCAGGAAGGGCAGTGAAAGTTACTAACATGACCACTAAGATGTGCAGTAAAAATATAGTCAGAAATACTATGAGATGTGCATGAGAGAGTGCATTTGCAAAGAGCAATAGGTAGATGCAGATCAGAATTTACCTCAGCTGGCGCATGACCTTCTAGAGGAGAATATTGGTTGATTGTGGGGGGTCTTCAGCAAGAGTAGAATGTGGTTGCCAATGAAGAGGTAGAGGCGTAGTCCCTGCAAATTATATAGCAGAAGTAGAATCATTTATGACATGTAGGGGTGCTGAAATAACATCTGAACTGAGATTTTTCCCTGTAGAAGAGTAGAAAGAAGTATCTTCAAAGAAAACTACATCACTTCTCATGGACCACTTTCTAGTAGAAGGACTATCGCAACAATATCCTTTCTGAGTACATGAATATCCATAAAAAAATGCAATTTTCAACTCTAGGAGACAACTTATCATGATTTAGTCCAAGAAAATGAATAAAAAGGTCAACTCAAAAATCCATGGAGGAATAGAGAAAAGGGGCATCTAGGGTTGTAGGAACTAGACAGGAATTTTATTCCCAATAACATAGGAGGGCATGCGATGAATTATAAAATAGGCAGTGAGAATAGTCTCAAGCCAAAACTATTTGGGAACATTGGAGTGGAGCATAATATTTCCAGTAACTTCAAGTAAATGCCTATTTTTCCATTCAGTAACTCCATTCTATTGAGGTATGTAGGCAAAGGATGTTTGATGAATGGCACCAACAGATCGAAAAAAAAATTCAAAATCCTTTTGAATAAAATGCAAGGCATATTCAGTGTGCAGAATTTTAATTGGCATAGAGAATCAATTTTTAATTTCAAAAAGAAAGAATTTCATAGTAGGCAATACTTGTGATCTATCTTTCATCAGAAACATCCAAGTAGCACGGGAAAAATCATCAATGAACAGAATAAAATATGTATGTCCAGATAGATTTGGAACATTACATGGACCCCATACATCACCATGAACTAGATCAAAAATGCTTTTACTACCAATTTCAGTCCTTCTAGAAAATACTATTCTAGACTGTTTACCTAACTTACATGACATGTACTAAAAACTGTGTGTTCCTACACCACAAGTAACATGCTTCATTTTATCCGCAGATGGGTGCCAAAGTCGATAGTGTCACTGTAATGCAGAGAATGAAGAAGATAAAGTTGAAGCTATTGTTGTAGTCCCAATCCTTTTCAAATCATCTAAATAGTGGAGTCCATCAGGTCCTTCATGCCCCCACCAATCTTCATCATCGTACGAAGGTCCTAAAAAACACAAGTGCCAGGCACAAAGGTCAAACTGCACTTCAAGGTACATATAACTTTGTTGACAAATAACAGGTTCATAGGAAAATCTGGCACATATAGAGTAGATTTCATAAGACAGTGAGTATAAATATCATCAATGCCAGACATAGCATATTTGGATCCATCACCAAGCATAACAACATATTTAGAATATGGTTTAGATAATTTATAGAAATGAGATCGATTTCTAGAAATATGTGAAGAGGCCCCATAATCAATTACCCATTGGTATTACCATTACTAGAAGAGGGGGCAGTCAAAAAAGCATAATCACAGCCAGTGAGAGTAGTAGCATGAGCTCCAGAATTAGGAGCAGTCGAGGAGGAAGTGTCGGTTCGCTCTAGCAAGAAGGTGTTCCATTAATGAGTGAATAAAATCAACAGTAGAGGAGCTCGAATTATTAGCAACAGGAGTTTGAGAACCACCCGCAAACGCAACATTAGCCCCCACAGGTGTGCCATGTTTCTTCTAACACATGTCCTCAATGTGGTTGGAGCGACCATAGAAATCAAAGTAATGCTGGCCAGCAATACTCCCAAAATTGCCTGGAGGTCCAGATGACGAACCACGTCCAAAGGAACCACGTCCTCTACCAGAGCCAGGTGGAGGGTGGTTCTCCTAAGACCGACCTCGATGCCATCCACGTCCACACCCAGACATGGAAACAACAGTAGTAGTATCACTAGTGCCTGAAGTTGGGGCCAATGAAGAAGTAGGCAGATGTTAAAATACTCTCCAACGTCAGCAGTGAATCATTGCTAAGAATTTGATCAATAACTTCAGCATATGACTCAAGCAGTCCACATAAGAACTAAACAACCTGAATTTCTTACTGTTGTTGTTGAATGGTGGCTAAATCAGTTGATAGAGGATGAAGGTTCTCGAATTTACCACAAATTCTTTTGAAGTAAGAAAAGTAATTAGCAAAGTGGGGCCCAAAAAAATGTAGACAAATCAATTGTTTGCTTAAATCAAACACCTTCTTTGGATTCTTGCTGTGAGAATAAGTTATGGCAAATTGATCCCACATTTCCTTGGTATTCGGGAGGCAAAGAAGAGTGACACTAATGCGAGTTTCACTATTGTTGAGGATCCATGTCATCACAGTAGAATCATCTTTGACCCAATCATCAGAGGCCTTTATATCCTTAGACTCTACTATATAGGACAGAGTAGGAGGGAAATCACGAATCAGATGAGAATGCTTGCCCAAGGATTTGGCATAAATCTCCATGGAGAAAATTTAGTATGGATAATTGCGACCATTCAGTTTCATGGTAGTCACCTATTGACAGAAATTGTCATGGAAGGAAGCCATGATAGAAATCGGGCCCAATACAACAACAATAGAGAACTGCCTAGATCCTCCTCCACAGTGGAAATAGACACAGAAGAAACTGGATGGACCAATTACATGGAGGTTATGCCAACACACAACATAGAACCCGATGTCTCAAAGGCTGACGCGAGCAGAAAGATGAGGCGGTTGCAGGGGGCTCAAGGCAAGCTCCTACTGATGGCAAACAGCCTGGCTAGCTGTTGCTAGCAGCCCGATGCATACAACGGTGGTTGTAGCTAGCAGCAGCGGCTAGCAACCAGGCCGCATGAGGAGTATCTGGTGGCGGGCGACAGTAGGGAGCAGGTGAGTGGAAGCAGTGGGAGCAGGGAGGGCAGGCGGCGACGCCACCGATAGGGAGAGAAGAGGAGAGAGAGATATGTCAACTAATGGGAGAGGCCACTAGGGTTCCTTCTCTGATACCATCTTAGAAGGGTTTCAAAAATCATTGATGACACGAGGTGTGTCCCCTCATATATTTATATAAAATGGTTAAGATAACAATTACATGTAGGTCCACATAGGATATTGTTGTGCACTCACAAAATAATTTAACCATCTGAGTGCATCACATATTGTCTTCAACTGTATAAGAAATGATATATGCATTTCAATAAACTATTGTACATTACTCTAAGCCACTCAAAAATAGATTATAATGCAACCATATAGATAATAATCAAATTTAATACACATTTAACCATTTAAATAACCTCAAGGTTAAATTACAAACACAAATATTTAATCTTCAAAGATAAATGTTTTTGAATGAAAAAGCTTGTACATTTTCAAGTAGGCTTGTTGATGACAGACTGTTGTTTAAAACTCCATAAATGTTCTTTCCCACCCATGTTGTTCTCAAAATGGTTTAACTATGTTAATATATGCCAATAATTATTTTATCAGATGATAACAAGATACTAGCAAAGAATGATATGATCAATGAATAACAGGATGGTAGAATTACATTATAGTACTAGTTTTGTAGAGTAAAAGGTTAAGCACAACCTAATTAAGAAACTCATAATTTAGTATCTATAGCTATCTACTGCCATCCAAATTACTATATTGAGAAATTATTTTGTAAATCTATAAAGAAAAAAGAGAGCATGCATATCCTAGAAGAACATAATCCCACTTTGGTTTTTGTCAAAACACGTGTATTACATATAACCACTGCAAATAGAAAAAAGTTGCTTGTAAGGATTTTTGTATAAATTTT
This sequence comes from Alisma plantago-aquatica, assembly GCA_963693085.1. Lineage (NCBI taxonomy): Eukaryota > Viridiplantae > Streptophyta > Magnoliopsida > Alismatales > Alismataceae > Alisma > Alisma plantago-aquatica. Next base: position 1,458,630,237 of record OY856411.1, on the reverse strand, counting down.
ACAGAAATAGACAAATATGATTTTTAAATCATTATATGTTTCATTTAATATATCATCTTGTGATGTTGTATTCCAATAGTTTCACACCTTATAATCTATTCATTATCTTGGGATTATCTTGTTTTTGAGTTTCAAAACTCAATAATGGTAAGACCTAAGGAATTTTGTCAGTTTTCAACTTTGTCTACTTACTAGTTTCTTAAGTAATTCAAAATGTCATGTAAACTTACAAAATACTGAAATGATACCACACCAATGTGATTTATAGATTGTGGAAACTCATATTCATTTACAAATGTGATTTTTAAATTGTGATAGATCATATTTTGAGATGTCCTATAGTCCCTTAGAGAAAACAAATCCTTAGGGAAATTGATGGATGTATGATTCTCTTATTGGCACTTGGCCTTTATGTTTTTAAGGATAATGTAGAATTCACGTCATATACTAATATTAGAGGTCACCAAAAATATTTAAAAAAACCCTACCATATATATTCTAGTTGAAATTTTAGTCTCAATTTTATTTATTACATTGACTTCCCCCAACATATCTAGATACTTTTATTCAATGACTCTCATCATCATTCATGGCCAAACACATACATTAGAATATCCTTATCACATTCCATAGGAAAGACTCTCATTAAAGTGGTGAATTAACACTTGATAGGCATTAGTAGGTTAAGTTAACCAAATAATAGTAGGGAGATGAACCTTGTAGATCCCTTGTTACAACTTAAGAAAGCCATGATTATGATATTATATATGTTATCCAATAGGCAATGCAAAACCAACTGCTATGCTCTTCAGGATGTTCTTTGGCTTTCATGTGGACCCGTTTGTCATGGTAGGATAGATACATGATACATCAAAGAAACACATTGCAAGATTCATACAAGGTGAGAATACATCATGGATACTATCAATCTATCTACACCAAGCATTAAGTTTCATAGTAATAAAATTTTATCTAATGTTTAAATAAGATATTCAACTACACTCTTATTCATTTTATATACATATTTTCTCTTCTATGTAAACAAAAGTTACATGTAATGTGGGGGGTTCAAAGAGGGGTACCGCTGATTTTTCAATCGAACAAGTTTACTAATCCACACGCCAATCATCATCATAAGTTTATAAATAGATGAATATAAAAATATTCAATAATTGAAGTAAGAATAAAAAGGTCCAATATCACTTTAATGAACATAGAAAAAACTATTCTACTATATATGATCATCTGTAGAGGGAACAATGGCAACCTCAATTCTTTTTCCAAGAAGAGGTTGGATACTTTATGCCGCTCTAGGTGCTCGGGATGCGTTATTTCTTATTCTCCACATAAGAGTTTGGGAACAAACTCAACAAAATAAGAACAACTAGAAACATAAGTGTAGGCTAGTATTTACATGTAAATCTTTACACTGGGCTATATAAAGGAAAAAGGACAATAAATAAGATGGAATGGATCCCATGCAAGAAAGAGAGATACAAGAAGTAATTGATACAAAATAACTTTTCATTAAGATGATAGTAAATATGTAAAGATTCATAATCACATATTTCCTTTCATAGGAACATATATAATAACTACTAAAATTTTGTATGAAAATATTAAAACTAGAAAGATATCAATAATACAGTTTATCACATCACCTCTAAAAACTAATGGGATGACCATTCAAACACAAGAGAAGAGGCATCATCACCTGAACCCAAAAATAAGTGATAAATGGGTATACCGCTCAATCATATGCAAACAAGCATAACCACCTAAGTGTTATATTAATGAGTAACATGTGTCACCACCCACACTTAATATAAGGATAAAAAATACAAAATGAAACACCACGTAAACTTTGTTACTAGTTATGTTATTCAGATATCAAAATCAGCATACACAATAAATTAGAGAAAGATTAGCTTTAATCTGATTCCAAATAAGAGAATCAAATTTAAGCTCACATCACATGATTCGGTCAGTTAGTATCAATCTCGCAAGTCAGGTGATAATATAAACAAGACATGAAAATTTAGGATTTCCATTACACGGATGGAAAAATGTTTTTGCAATAGAAAATGGATGAATAATATAAGATGGATGCAGATAAAGGAATACAAACAAAATACAAGAAAAGGTCCAACTTGCAATTTCATCGATTAAAAAGATCACGTTTGAAATGATTGCTCATTTGGGTTTACAACATACAAAAGAAGGAATTTTGGGCAACATGTCTTCATTAAGTCAACAAAGTGAAAATGATTTACTGGCCCAATGTGAATCAGAAGAGAAGGCAACATGCCTAGATTGTGTAATCAAAGCTAGAGATTTTCCAAACCTGGGGTAAACATTAAGTTGCATTTAAATAATTTTTATAACATTTTATAGTCCATGGAAGTCCCTTTGTATTATTATAGAACCAGGTCATTAAAGAAATATCAATTGATAGAAAAAACTCTTATGATGCCAAACATATTCCATATTATTTTTGTGACCATTGATTTTATTATTAATTTTCAAAATTAATAATATTTAACTAATTTTATATCAAAACCTTATATATAAAACTTGAGATGCCACTACATCTAATTTTAAAACATCATGTGTGACAAGGGTTAATAAGAAATCCGAACAAACCCAAACACACCTATTCAATGGGAAAGGAAACAAAAACTTTACCAATATAACCATACCTTGTATGTCATACATAAATATATGCAAGGGTAAAATGATAAGTGTGATACCTCCTTTGAATTTTTACTACAATGAAGAAAAATAATTGGCTATTGTTCAAAGTTTTGAAATGAATAAATGAAAAATAATTTTTGCATAGCAAGAAAGGAATGTAGGAATACTCTTTGGCTCCTTTCGATAACAACAACCCTCATGTTGGCATTGGGTTGGTGTAACATCCCAATTTGAGGTCTCAAATAGAATGATCCGAAAAGGAATGATTGCACTACACATATCACTAAGGTGTACCTCCTTTTCAGGGAGCCCATCACTAAATAACGCCATAGTTAAATGTGCTCAACTTAGAATAGTACTGGGATCGATGACCAGTCGGGAAGTTTATCCTGGCTTGCGCGCGAGTGAGAACAAAATGTGCAGTTAAGGCTAGTGGTGGTTTGTGGGGCCAGTTGTCATTCTTGAAACTCTACTAGAGCCTTGGGTTGGCCCAAGTGTTACAAATGGTATCAAAGCCAATTCCCCTCTAGTAGGTGGGGCCCACTTGGGCTTGTAGCATGCCAGTCTTTGAGCTGTGCGGTCTAGCCATGTTTGAAAGGAATATCTTAGTTGATGGAGCCACCCTTCACTAGTATCTGTGGTCAGGAGGTAGGTGTATATGGGCCATTTGGGTCTTCACTTAAATGGGGATAGATTATGAGAGCCTTGATGAGGACGTCAAAAGTCTAAGTGGGAGAAATTGTAATGTCCCATGATTTGACGCCTGAGATAGAATAATCTTAAAAGGAATGATTAGACTACTCATATCACCAAGATGCCCCTCCTTTTCAGAGAGCCCATCAATAAAGAACTCCATAGTTAAGCGTGCTCAGCTTAGAGTGGTACTAGGATGGGTGACCAGTCGGGAAGCTTATCCTGGCTTGCGCGTGAGTGATGACAAATCATGCAGTTAAGGCTAGTGGGCCAGTCATCATTCCTAAAATTGTACTAGATCCTTGGGTGGTGGGCCCAGGTGTTACAGTTGGCTTCCATCAAAGAAGGAGGTCACGCTCACCTGGAAACTCATAAAAAATTATATAAACAAAATATTCTCTTAAATATGTAGTATGAAGTCATTGATAGGCATTAAGAAATTAGGGAAAAGATTGACACATAGGAAAGTATTAGTGTAGGTATCCCAACATAGAAAAAATTTGAAAAAATGGGGAGTGTCAAATATTACCTTAAACCAAACAAATTACATGACCCAAATGGCTTTGTTAGAAAACAAGAAATCGTTTAGAATCTTTTTTTGGTCTGCACAAAGGTCACGACAAGCTGAAAACACCAAAATTACAAGAGGTCCAATTATATACTCAGGGATTGATGAGTCGAATTGGGCATCAAGAAACAACATAAAGGGGTATGTAGGGTGTGAATTGATGATTTGTTAGGGATTTGGAGGATCACGGAAGTAGGGAGATGGAAAGTAGAAGGAAAAATCATAACTCATTGATAGGGTTCACTAGACAGTTCAAATACATGAAACTTGATCATTAGACTTGAAAAACTATGATGAAGCTATCATAGGAAAAATATTAATCTGACAAGATGAAGAGGATGCGGGAACCAATGAGAGAAGATCATGGCACTTTAGTGATATAAGTGAGAAAAAATCAAGTCAAGGATGAAGGAGGATCACTATATCAAACCATGTCTAGTAAGGAAACCTTGGAAGAAACCTAATTCATTTAATCAATAAATCAGAGACAGCCAAGAAAAGAAAACCCATATAACAATATTAAATTTTGAGTTAGTAAATTGGAGTTGTATTGATTAAATAATTAGCATATTTAGCTATTTAAAAAATAATTGTCTTTCCTATTTTTATGTGGTTTTAAATAAGGTCCAATTAAGTTGAAACTTCACACCTAGTCTAATTAGGACTTGCATGTCACAATTTGATACTTTGTTTCTACATTTGAGATTATTAACTTTATCATTTGAAATAGATGTGTTTAGTGATACTACAATTCAATTAATCACAAACGAATTCTTAACTATGATAGTGACATGAGTTATTGCGGACCTCAAATCCATAGATATAGAAATTCCATATTTTACCTAATCAAAGTCTACAAAACGCACATCTAAGAGACAAGTCTTGTCACAATATAATATTTGAGTCAAAAAGTAACGGATAACCTTTTTCATAATTATGTTTATTTTACTTCCCAAATTTGGATAAGTATTTATCGCCAAAAGTTGGGCTTGATAAGTGAACTATATTCTTAGTTATAAAAGGCTAAAGTAGATTACGTTACCAATTATGAGAAATATCACGGTGAATGGAATTCACCACCACTTCTACATTCACTCTTATTCACCTCATTACCGCAAGCATAAATGATTATAATTGAGAATGTACATACTCTATTACTTTTAGAATGAGGATTTTGTGTGAGTGGTATCATGCTAACTTCATCATCATATTACTGAGATGTCATCTATAAATCACCTCAGATGCCACCCTTACAAAATTCTCACTAGGGAATCAACGAAGTTGAATCAATATTTTAAACCTTTGGTTCAAAGTTCTCTTCATTAGTAGTTGGATAAACATGTAAATGAGGTGATAGGCAATACTTCACAGAAATAAGTGATTAAAACATAATATAATTAGTTCATACAAGTGAAGATACACATAACAAATTGTAAATAAGAATAGCTACTCCCATACTACTCATTGATCATGAATAGATCAATACAATCAAGGAAAGAGAGAGAGAGAAAGTGTGTTTGTCATTGTTGTGATGGAAAGAAGAAGAAGAACAAACTGGGTATGTAACCAACTATCTAAAATCAAGAATTCTCATTTTTTATTGTCTCTCCTCCTTGGACTATGTTGAAATATTGTAGGGGCATATCCCTTGGTTGTAATAAGGTCTTCCCATGTGATATGACTGATTTTGAGTCCACCTACACATGGTACCATTGGTTGTGACATTGTTTAGTTTTTCCATGAGTCCTACATGACACTATTGGCTAGATGGCTAGTGGGTCATCTCAACTATAGAAGGTTGTGAAAAGTGGATCCTAGTCGATCGATTCATGAAGTCAGTAGGTCAGATGGATACCCAAATTTTCTCCTATAAAGGTGTTCAACTATCAGTGAGATGAACAAGCTAGTCGATTGAGATATGTGATGTAACTTTCTATGTGAGGTTTCCATCTAGTCAACTAGCTGTGTTAACTTCTTGAACGACAAACCTACCGAAATGTTGATTTCCCTATTTGCGGTTAAATAACTTAATAGAGGATATCGTCGATTGTCTCACCACATGGCCATTCTATTTTCCAAAGGTAACCCTCAATTGATCATATGTATAGGCATATGATTTTTTATCCTAGGGAATCTTTGGTATATTTCTTGGATTGAGGTCATCACATGATACTTGGATATGAGAAGTAATGACTAGGTGAATATATTGTCTTCAATTGGGTTTGATGAGAAGATTCAAGTGTTATACGAATCCTTTGATCATAACCTATCATGAAGAGAAAGTATTTTCAAAAAACACAATAAAATAACAAATTACAGAAAGAACCTAATTTCGGCTAATAAAAGTTGAAAGACATAAATAAGATGATAAACTAAGATAATTATGCAATTATAACTAAGATGAATAGATATTTATCAAATAACCTAGAACTCAAAACTTTCTCATCCTTGAGTAACAATAAATTTAAAAAGGTCACAAAATACGTACTTTCAACCCAATTGATTGCATAAGCTTCACATTATTCTAAATTTTCTATCTCCGTATACAAAAAAGCTACGCAACATCCTGAGATCACAAAATATGACTAGACATGTCATAATTCTAATTTCTAATTTCACTTCACAACACTATTCTTCACCCAATCCCCCATAACAAACATGTTGAGAAATTGACAAAAAATTGAAGAATCTTGCAAGACAAAAGCAATAACACATTACAACACTAGATTATGTAAAATGGGTCAAGTGGAGGATGTAACTCATCCCTAAATGGAAAAGATATTGAATGATTAATGGGGGGAAGATGGTAATATCTCCTCATATTTACTTGATATTGTATTTTTTTTCCTTGATTGGTGTACAAGTTTGTCTTATTGTGCACATTGGCATATTTTCTTTATTTTTAGTGGTACGCCTATATTACATAGACAAGGTTAGGGAGGAAGTGCATAGGGTATTAAGAGGGTGTGCTACCCAAACATAGAGTTTTCCACAAAATGTGGCTTTTTGTTTATTCTTTTGCTAGATGAGAGCGAGGAAGAAGTGCAGAGAGGGTTTACATCAAGTGATAAAACATTACATGATTTACTATAGTGGGTTATTCCTCAAATTTACTACATCCAAATAGTGGCATGACATGGGGGTACATGGAAAATCCATGAATATGATTCACTAATCATAAGGAGGAACATTGGGCTGTTCCTATTAGTTCTCTACTACTTGCCATCTTTTCAATGAAATATGATGATTGGGATCCTAGGCCTCTTTGGGTAATTTCAAACTAATGAATAAGTTTCAAAAATTGATCATTCATGTTTATATTCATTCAAGGGTCAATTCAAATGCATGAATAGAATGTAAAAAAAAACTATGTTGGATATATTAGGCTTAACTACTCAAAGAAATGATTAAATTAAAAAATGAAAAATAAACTAAATACAATGTGTATATTTATTGATGCAGTGACAATATTCTACAAATATCATTTAACAACTAGAAATCGGTCTGTGTTGGAAAGGAAATAGATGTACCGCCCATCCTCCAACCCAGACTTAGAAAGTATGCTTTTCCTTGAGAAAAATATAAACCCAATATTTAAAAGAATAAATGTGATAGGCAAAGCATGAGCATTGATTATGACCCTTAGGTGGTTGTTCATCCTATCATATGTTGTTTTAGGGAGACTAGGAACTACAATAGTAGTGGGATTCAGATTATTGTGTTTCTTCATAAGAAGGCTCATGGATATACCATTATCCCTCATAAGTGAAATCTAAGGAGGATTTTCTTACCAAGATGTTGTTACAAAAGTTATGGTGCTCTGTTACTCACATGATTGGTATTGTACTTAATACATATAATAAATGTGATACATTTGATTCTCTCAATGATATTTCCCTTGCTTTATCCTTGTCTGAATGTACTCAATCTAGCCCAAATGGGCCTCCATAATACTGAAGTTGACTGTAGTGGATATGGGAGGAGTTAGTCATCTGACACAATGAGTCATACATGTCTTCATTAGGAGGGATATAAGAGATATTTTGGGATATGGAATGTCATCATTGGATACCATTGAGGAGCTACACCTACTTGAGATGGCGTTGCATGAAGCATAAAAAAATGGACAATAAACGAAACCACAATCTTGTGATGCTAAGAAAAGTGAGTTTACTCAAAATTTTGGTTTGATGTCAAATTTATGGCAGTTATAACCTTATTAACACATATCATGTTAAAATTTTGATCACAATGAGAACCATAATTGTAAGGTTATCTAGAGTGTGAATAAATATGGCCTTTGACTACATGTTTCATAGAGAACTACAACTAAATGGAAAACTAGAATTCCTTCTAGAAGGGCCTTGTAAATCAATTTCATACAAGAATCATGGTACTTAATCAAAGCCCCTTCTAGATCATAGTATAAATGGGTTCCATTGAAAAAACCATTCTAACATACTCAATTCGAGTTATATAGTTTAATCATCATTTGTTCTAGACCCTTATTTGACTATGTTATTATATAATCTCCCTTTTTCCTTTTATTGATTGTTCTTCAGTGAGGTACATTTAAGTACCCATATTTTCCCTTAGTAGAATAGATCATACTTTATTGGGATCTGTTAATCTTATTGACTCATTATGAGTCCATGTACATGAAATCCTATAATTCAATAACGCTATTATATAGATATTTGGAACCTATGTGTTATAATACTACTCTATAGTATCAAAAACAATAATATACATGAGGATGGCCTTGGGTCTTAGAGTTAAAGAATTGGAAATAACTCAAAAGAAATCAACCTACTTGACCATTAGGGTAAGATTAACACCCTAATTAAGTCATTAGTGAATATTGGAAAAAATACAAAACAAATAATCTTAGAATGCAAAACTAAGGAGAACTTTTAGTTCCCCATACCCAAATTATGTAGTCTATCACTTTGGGCTTTACAAGATGCCAAATGCAACTTATATGGAAATTTGGAATATTATAATGTTTGTTCAATTGTCACACAAGTGAAATTAATTATATATCACACCCTATGTCATAAGTTTTGGGTTTAATCACTACCAGGTGCATCATGCGGACACCAACCAGGTCAGATTTTGGGTAGCTGGGATTAAGACTTCGTCTTCCAGTTCCGTCCTTCCTACGATAGAGTGAGACGTGGTCTGTCTCACAACTTCTGGCCGCTTTTTCCTCACCATACTTGCTTGTCTCTTCATAATCTCACCGCCAATGAATATATTTCTCTTCTGAAATAAATGAGACCTAAGTCGCATTGTGAGACATTTAGAGCTTAAAACCCTCTTATATCCTTAAGGTATCATCTTTGTGCAAGATGAAAACCCTAAATAGACCACACAACATAACTAGTATTGTTTTCGAATGCCCCTGAACCTACCTCACACTCTGCCCCAGAATTTCCATCACTTAATTACCTATGAAGAATCATGTGTCTTCCTACCACTACTGGTCATGATCTCTATCAAGCATGGAGTAACCATTCCTATAAGGATTACCATGTTCCAAATTGACAATGTAGTAACAATCATTGACCCTTACCCTATAATCACCGCCTGCTTTGTTTTAACCCCTCCCTAGAAGGAGGCCCTTAAGGTCCCTTACCCCCAAGAACTCAACAGAACTCAACTTGTGTATCTGGAGGAGCTTATGGGATTGGGATCTACATATTCTAGTATGAACACACCACTAGATTTTGGGTTGGCCCACCCATTTGTAGGCCCCTGTTAAACAAGTAATCATGATTCTAGACCTTGTTATGACCATCTTCTTATTTGGGTACCTTCATCGATGATGACTAAGTATCAGTTCCCCTTCTTATTTTCATCTTTTACATTTCGATGCCACGCCAGAATCTCATATCCCTTTTGTTTTTTGTGCCATGATGGATTCCAATAATTAGTGTCTTCCTCCTCTAGTGGCCTTAATCTGAGAATATGTCTCGGCTATGGAGCATGCCCATCTTCTTTTTGGGCATGATGTACTCCTAGGTGATGATTGCTTGTGTGATGGCTTCACATTCCATTTATTCCCCTATTTTACAATCATTCGATCAAACTACAGTCACCTACTGTGATCACCATTCAGTTCGAGCAATGGATCTCCAAGTACAATTTATCCATACAAAGCCAATAGGATCTTTTCCTCACTCATGTGGAGGCATCATGAGAAATTTTCTCCTTATGTAGAGCACCTACTAGGGAAGCCATGGCACAAGGAAGGGATTCAATTCGTCAAACAAATGGCCCCTTTTGCGCATGATGCTCATTTTTACTTGTATTGTCTGCCATAGTTATTACCATACTTTATCCTACTTTGGCCTAGCTTGACTATGAATTATTAGTAGGATTCTACTTTAATTCTGACATAACACTGGAAATTTCCACTTCCACACACAGTCTTTTAGGCCTTTATGTAAATATTTTTATTTAACCCAAAATGGTTTTTCATTTGTAAAATTCATTGGAAATTACCATCTTATCCAAAGAATAAAATAGATACACTTTTAGAAATAGAAAAACATGACGAATTTAATGGGAATGCTTTGAGGCCTAATTTTTTATCTTATAGTAGGGTCATTTTTTAAGTAAGAGATTCAATGTAATTTAAATTAGTTGAATGCACAAGTATTATGATTAAATTGTAAAAGCCCTGACTCTGAGCTTAGGAAATGTTATTGAATACCTAGGTCTGATCATAAGGTACACATATCCTCTATTTTTATTTTGGGTGTTATATGATTGAAACATGCATTCTCTTAGTGACACATCTCTTGAATAGTTTACTATATTAAAAATCCAATTGTTTGGACATTCATTTTCTTGATCTTAATTCATTATGTATATGTGGATGTTGAACTACTATGATTATATGTGTTCTTGAACCCCACCTGCTCTGAATGCCATTTATGTGAAATGGCCTAAAATGATAGTCTTGCCACTCTATTTATGTATGTTGAGTGTTTAACTAGAATATCTAGAATAGTGGTTCTTATGTACAATCATACTTATATAGGGAATGAGTATTTGCTAGGGGTGTGCGTCTGTGCGATTCCACCCTTATTTCTTTGGGCATTGATATATGGTGTTATGGTCGTATTTTATGTATATTTGGTTTACATTAACATGAATGCAAATGTTTGATGTTCTAAAATGGAATTGTGGTTAACATTTATGGTAAGGTGCGTTCTAAATTTTAGTATGCCTCATTTCTTTTGAACTACCTAATTGCAAGTAGCACCCGTCTTATGGAAATATCTATTTTACACTTTTAACCCAATATATAGCCCAAAGTATTTATTATATGTACATACTCAGCCTTTGTTGAGCTATACATTGTTTCCTTTTTAAGGAAATGTTCCTTCCAATCATATTTAGGTACATTAGAAGACAATGATGCACAAATATTGTATTTATGATTTTTACCTAAAGAGAGTTTGAAATGGTTGGGTTGCCCTCTGTAATAGGCCTCCTATGTTATTAGAGTTGTTAGATGTATAAATTTTTATTTTGTTATATTGACTTTATGGTGAGGAACAATTTTAAATGAATCATCATGTAAATTTATAATAGTTGTATTTCTGTTGCTTATTTATAATTTTACTTTGTAATATACACCATTTGGAAAATAATCAAATTCATCATTTTCTTGAAATGGGATGGTTTAATGTTTTTTGATTAAGTGAAGAATGGATCTCCTATCAGGTCCCTCTCTTGACAACCATATTTCAAAGTCAACACTTTGAAAAAAATATATACTACAACATCATTTCCACAAGAATGATTCCATGAGAGGTCAAAATTCTTACAAGAGACATCAATCCACCCCATATGACAATATAGTGTACTTGAAACAATCATTCCAACAAATGTATTATATATATATATATATATATATATATATATATATATATATAAAGAGTAAATACGTCAAAAAAATTACAATACTTCAATTTTCAGCCTCTCTAAAAGTCCTCCACCAATCAGAGCACTCCATTTTTTAAAATACTGATCCTTCATAGTTGCTCTCTCTTCTGAGGGTGTTTCACGTGTTTTTTACTGAAATGGAAAAAAACATATGGCTTTTGTAGAGTTTGCACGATCCATCCAGCTTTGCACGATAAACTCCAACTCCCCACGGTTTTGAGAAATTCCATCTGACTTCCTATACTATTAACAAAATGATCATTTAAATATAAATAAATACCAAGAAACGCTCTTCGTCTCTCTATATAGTCATTAATTCTCGGTGAATATTGTTGCCTTTATGAATTCACCTTTTTATTTTCTATCCCCCATCTTTACTTCTACAAACTATCCCACTCCATTAACCCCATCAAACACTCATCGAGTTCCCTTTTACTACACCATATTGCTTCTATCTTTCATTCAGAATTTTAGCCGGAAGATGTAATACATAAGAAGCCATCAAGAAGATCAACAAGCGCGCTCGGAGACACCTTCTTTCCGTGCTTTCAAAAGGAGTAGTCGCACAGCCTGCCGCCATAATCAGTCTGCCTTTTATTATTGTCATAAAGTTGTACGTTATGGAAGAGATTATACTATCACTTTAGAGGAGTCAATGATTTCTCCCCTGAAGAGGCATGGAGATCATGCTTCATCACGGTGTTAAATATCAAAATACTTATGTATACGTTAATTACTCTTCATATTTTCCGTTTCATTTCTATTGTCCTTTTTGTAATCCATTGTGTGTCTTTGTTGTTGTGTCTGTTTAGTAATAAATTTTGTTCATGTCTTTGGAAACTTACTAACTTCTCTTTTTTGTTCCTTTTTAATTGTATACCACGAATGTGCAAACATGTGGCTGGTATTAGTATCCATAATAGTCTTTTCGTGTAAAGATTTTATGATGGAATTAGTGAAGAAAAGAGGTAACACCAAAAATCAGTTCTTACGGTTCTTAGTGCATCATTTTATAATTTTGTTTTTGGAAAAGTGGCTCACATTCCATATGGGAGCGATGGGGACATTACATTTTCTACCTGTAATCATATGCAACCTCCTACAAAAGGTGGGTTCTTGTAACGGCAAGGGGCAATTTACAAACTGGAGTGAACACACTTGCAAGAGCACGATGGTTGCAAATACCATTAGTTTGAACACACCTACATGAGGATTACACTGTGGTATTTTATCTTAGTATATCATTTACATATTGTGAACAAAATAATTGACAAACCATGCGGTAGATGAAAGCTTATGTTCCAACTTACCAAGAGTTTATGAAGGCGAACTTGCCATGAATTTATTATTTAATATAAGATATATTTTATATTTCTTATTTTTTATGAGAGATGTATTCATATGTTCATTGAGAAGGAATTCAGTAACACAGAAAATAAAACCTTATACTGAAAGACTTTTATCTTGTTTAATGGGTAGAAGTCGACATAAAGTCTTTTGAGCATCCACGTCGATGCGGAAAATAGTATGTATCTTCTTCTCTTTCTTTCTTAATAGCGTGTGCTAAGTCAAATACTTTTATAGTTGTAATCTAATAATACATATACATAAATTTCAAAATTTCAAAAATAATAATACATATACATAAGAATCTAATTTATGACTGATATAAAATTATGAAAAAACATTAGTCTTTTTTAATATAACTTTCTACTTCCTTTTTTAGTAAAGATCATTAGTCACCGCACATATTTTTGTTTAGAAAACTATATATTTATTTTATTAACCACTCCAAGAGGATGAAACATAGAAGTATCATGGTAAAAATTTTGTTTATTCACCAAAATATTTCAAACTATAAGGCATTCAAAATCTTTTTTCAAACAAACAATATATGCATGGTGTTATCTTCTCATAACAGATCATATTTGTATTAATAATATACTACTAAAATCATTTCCTTTCGATTGATCCATGTACGTATGCATACGTGTTTTTACTATCTCACTATAAAAATAGTAAATAATTTCAATTAAGTATAACGAAACCATTCAATTATTCTATTTTTAAATTTTGTGCCACTATTTTTCTCTCTTTTTTCAATATTTGTTTTTTAGTAATTTCTTTTCAACCAAAAGACAGTCCCTTCATAAGTATTTATGGAAATAGGACCGGAAGATTTGAAAGATCTGCAGGTTAGTTCGTTGGCGTCCGAGGGAACCTGGGATGCTGATTTCATAAAGTTCTGGTTTACCGAGGATACAGCAAGTTCGATTTTACATATGCTTCCCCCGAGGCTGAATGGAAGTGCAGATGTTTGGTGTCATATGGATGACAACCATGGCCGGTTTAGAACTCAAAATTATTACAAGGAGCTGATTAATCAGACATGTACTCGTACACCCGGGAACTGGACAACAATATGGAAACTAGCCATACCGCAGCGCATGAAGATTTTCTTGTGGAAATCCTTGCATGAAGGATTGATGACCAATTATAACAGATCCAGACATGGCCTTACAGTGGACCTGCTTTGCCCCAGATGTAGAACCATGGCAGAAACAACATTTCACGTGCTTAAAGAATGCCCACATGCACAACAGGTGTGGCAATGCATAGCAAGCACCCAGCAGATCATGATAGAACCAGGAGATTCCGTGAGGACATGGTTTACGCGGAACCTGAAGCATAAACGTGATGGTAGAATCAAATCGATTTGGTTTGCGACCACGGTGGAAACTCTATGGAGACACAGAAATGAACTGGTTTTTCAAGGCAAGAACTGTCCCCCTGTGACGGCTGCAGGGATAATCGCTACTAAAGCAAGGAGCATTATGTATGCGTTCCAAGAACCTCCAACTACCTCTACGAGCCTTTCGAGTGCTGAGTGGAAGCCTCCGCCGCCACACACGATCTCTATCAATGTGGATGGCTCTGTGCAGAAGAAAAGGGGACGAGCATCCACGAGCTACGTAGCTAGAGACTCTGAAGAGAGATGGATCATAGCCGGGGCTCAAGCAATCAAGAGCTGTGACGTTTTAGTCACTGAATTGGTGGCTATTTGCAGGGGCATTGAAGCATTGATTCATAGACCGGAAGATCTGCTCATCGAATCTGATAATAAACTGGCTTGTGACATGATGAATAACACGAGGAACACTATGCCTAAATATAAGATTTTTGGTGAAACGGTGGCATCACTCAAAGCAAGGAAGCCTAACATGAGTATCAAATTCATCAAACGAGATGATAATGATTTAGCTGACAGCCTTGTTAAATGGGCGGTCAGACATGTCACTGAGTCCATAGTTTGGACACAATGCCCAGAATTTATTCCGGCAGAGATCCGGAATAAACGAAGGATTAATCCAAATGAACATGTACCCTCTATTTTAGCCTGCAACCCGAGAGCAGGATGAATAAATTATCTCGGTGATATATACAAAAAAAAAGACAGTCCCTTCCTTGTCAAAAGTCTTTGCGTATATCTCACATAACTCCAATTTGATACTACACACTCTCCTAAAACAGACCTTCCTCTTATCCAACTTTCCTTCCAGTAGCACTCCTATTTTTTCGAAATAAAAGGAAACGTCCTTGGTCCTCCAAACCACTACCCCACTCTCTTCTCTCCCCTCTACGTCAGATTCTCTCTTCTAAAAGTTGTCCCTTCCCTTTTCATTACATCCTCTCTTTAGGATAATCCCTACAATGGATACTACCATCCAAATAAACTCTCCACAATCATGTCCTCAGTAATCCACATCTCTCTTGAAAAACACATCATATTTCATCTATCCTCTTAATATTGGTCTTTCATAGAAACCTTTATTTTATATGTATCCATATATATCTTACCATTTCAGAAGTGTTGGAGGAGAATTCAGTTTTATTATCTATCTTAATCAAGTGTAAGATTTGAAAAGAAAAGATGGACCGTATACAATTTTGCATAAACAAAAATTATTGTATTTACTTCTAATATTTATCTACTAATATAATGACTTAATAATACAAATTATATAAAATTAATTTTAAATGTGTTGAACATATTTCCATTTCTTTGCTTCCTAATCATCACAACCACATATTTGATATGTCCTTGTGTCCATGCTAATTTTTCCACGCTAACTCTTGTATGTCTCCTCTTCTTAGTATTTCTTTAACTACTTTTAAACATTATTATCTATTTTGTTAGTATTGATCTGCAAAATCCCTTTGTATAATCAACAAACGTGCCTTCTATATTGCTGAATTTCTTTGATAACAATGATTTTTTTTGTAAATTATTTAATAAATGTTTATGACTTTGTAGTGATATTCGAAAAAAAAACTAATAACAATAAACAATAAATTATCACCTTTGAGTTACAGCTAGCAAGAGATTTCATTTGGTTTGACAAGATCATAAACAATATGCAAGATTTGAATTTCTATGGCTATAAATTGAACCAATTTGAGCAATAGAAAGCTCTAAATAGATTTATTGTCATGAGTCATATTTACATATAACATGTGTTCACCATATGGAGAGAATGTCAAAGAATACTAAGAATGTTTATCTTAACTCTTGTTTAAAATTGCAATCCATGGCTTTCTATTTATTTTATTTATGCAAGTATATGATATAAAATAAGCTATCTTAAAAAAAGCTAAAGTGAAATATACATTCATAATGTGACACGTGCATGTGCACGTGTGCATTTACTAGTATATATATAACATATGAGAATCATGATATACATCACAATTTATCCAAGATATAAAACAAATTAAAATATTTATAATAATATGTAAATAATTGACGTTTTCTTAGCTCTTAATGCATCTAAATGAAAAATTTTAGTCTTCTTTATATAATAATCACATGATTGTTTTTTTTCTAAATATATTTTATTCTCTTATTGATCCATGGTCATTTTGAAATCAGGTCTAAAAGGCTATTCTCATGATGAACTACTTTGAGTTCGCCATTAATAATACTATCAAAGATTAGAAGAATCTACTCATTTTGTTTCAAGACATTTGTATTCTTTTATAACTAATGTAAGGAATTATTACTGAATCACAGTAACAAGACATATGTCTATACACGTCTTAGCTTTAAGTAGCATAGTCCATTTTCTAAAGAAAGAAACTTTCAGTGGAAGTTTTGAAAAGTTGGTGAAACTACTTGATTCTAGTAAAACTTGATTTCCTATACTATTCTAGTTATATACAATAAAGAGATTATGTTATTCAAAAAATGAGAATGGAAATATGTAAATATATGTTATAGATCCTCCTTGATATTTTTTGCAGCAAACTAGGTTCGCTTAACTTTGAGCATGTACTTGAACAATAATATGCAAGAATCTCCTTATATAATCAATGACAAGACAATTTGGAAAAGCATGGGTGGTTTTTTGTATGTGCTCGAATGTGACAGTAGTTTGAGTATCTTGTGATATTAGTCTAGATGGTGGTTAGATCCTACTACATGGGCATGGATATTGGTGAAAATTATACTTGTTCAAAGCAAATGAGCATACTACATCACAAACAAAATGCATGCAAAATAACAATTAGAAGCTACTACTTGCATTTCCACAATCAACTATTCAACCTACATATACCAAATGAGAATTGGTACCCATTCAATAAATTTATGTACAAACATGCATCATAAATGTCCTAATTTATTTTATAGATTGGTTAAGGCAATAAAATCATATTGACACACATACTCATATGGAAGCTCAACAAGATGGTCTTTTTATTAATTCATATAAATATTTGACTTAAGGATATAGATAACTTAAAAAGACATTTGTTCATGAGGGATACAAGATGCAAGTGAAGAAGACAATTTTATAGGATTGGCCACCTTGTGAACTTATTCTTGTAGGTCAAAAATAGGTGGATAATTGTATGCACATCACATGTAATATAGAGCATGGCATACAACCATTAGGGTTGACTCATTCAAATGCTAAGTTATTTTCATAACTTACGACTAACAAGAAGAATATCGTTACTAACTTAAGCTATTTATTAAAAAACAATCATTGTTGGAATCATTGATGACTTTAAATATTAATTAAGGTTGCTACATCAAAATTGAATGTTGCATATGTTAATGCTTAGTAATTTGACATTCTTGTCAAATAAGAAATTGATGATTCACATTATGTGTTGGGTTTTCTTTAAACTAAGATCTCTACTACTAGTGTACACATAAAAAAGTTGATATATGGATTGATTTTAGCATATAATGTATGCAAATTTTATCTCTTAGTCTAACTTTCGTTCTAGATACCAATAAAACAATGATGGGAAAATTTGTTGCCATTGCCAAAAAGTCACCTACTATCATAACGCAAGAGGGAAACCAATCCTTTTTGAATCAGATATGACTCATCATATATAAAAAACACACACCAAGTTTTCATAATGAATGAATTACTATTATTTATTCTTTCATAAATGGATATTATAAAAAACCAATTAATAGTTGTGGAATGGAATTTAGTTACTATTTTAGATTTACAAGATTACAAATATTCTCTCACTTGAGGTTTACATAAGGAAATGTCTTCAATCACTAAATAGGGGGCGGTATGAGCTACTCCAAGTCTATCATCCAAAAGCAACTCCAGCAAGCAAAGTCCCAGTCACCAAGTCAAGTCCTCCATGCCCATCACCTAAAGGGTTGGAAGCATACCAACAAACAATAAGGTTGGATGTTGTCAACATAAAAATGATATGTGCATATAAATAGGGATTGAGAAATAATAGGAAAAAGGCCATCAATAAGGTGATCAAGTCTTCCCACATCAAAAAATATATATCAAGCATCTAAGTGGATGATCAAAATTATGTATCATAAGAAAGTGAATAAAATATCTACCATCGTCGAGATATCATTATGGAACTTGTCAAATAAGAGGATGACAATCAAGATCAAGGAATCCATGTGTTTTACATGTGACAATACTACAATATAAAACATGTTGGTAAGAAATAACAAATCTATTATGAGTACGGGGTGAGCAGGAAAAGATTCACATTTGCTCTAAAAATATTGAGTGAGTAGGAACACATGCCCATCTGCTCTGAGAATGATGAGATGCACATCTCATATGGTAAATTCATTTGCATAAATTAATACTCTACATGATTGATCAAGTGTAGGATTTTACACATCCACACAAAATAACACATATTGTATTTTTCTAATAGTCACTAAATGTTGCATAATAAAGAGTAATCAAGTTCAATTCAAATATGAGAGATGAGAACATCCATTTAGTATTAAGTGGGATTAGGGGATCCATAGAATACTATCCACTAAATTATTAAATGAAATATAATCCATTAACAAAAACAACCTTTCGAGTAAGATCAATTTATGACTCAAAGAGATGCAAGATACACTGATAAAGAGAGAAATTAGATCATTTGAAGAAGATCGTTGAGAAGGGATGAAACGTACCTCATATAAATCCTAGACATGTCCAAAATACCCTAGATATGGAATAGATATTTCAAAAACATATTAAGCATATATATGGAACTAAGGGTAATATCTCATTACTTACATGAATTCCAAAAATTAATTTTTATTTTTAATGGATCAAGTTATCAAGACCTCCATCCTATGAATATATTTTCCCAAGCCCATGATATAAATAATTTATTTTTTTGACTTATATAATTAGATATGAATTTATATTTTTTTCTAATAAGAAAAAATCTACAAAAAAAGTATTAAATTGGAATTCAATGATGAAAACCATATCATTAGCTAAAGAAAAATACCAATATTTTAAAAAAATATTTCAATTTTCTGAGATGTGAATATTTATCGATTAATTATCTACGTTATTGAATTTATGTGGATTCCATAAATGAATATTTGATCAAAATAAATAGATTCCTCTGAATAACACACTTTAACCAACATAACATGATTTCTCCTATGGTAAAAGTGTTGCTACAAAACCATGTGCAGCTGTAAGGATAGAATTATGCAAATATGTTAAGCTACCCTTTACTTGTGTGACAAAATAAACATTAAAATGAAGGGAAAAGGTAATGTAGCTGTCAACAAACTCTTTGTTACTCTAAACCCACACTCATAATGGCTACAAAGCCAAAGGAAACTGTGTTGGATCTAAGGGCTCTAGAGGGGGGTGAATAGAGGTACAAAATTTCTCACAAAATAGATTAGACCTTCAAATTATATCGAGTTTAAAGCAATAGCTTAATTGCAATTCGAAGTCCTATCTAACAAGCATAGCAAGGATGAGAGAGATTGATAGCAAGCACTTGAAAAAGGGATGTAGAGTGGTTCCACACTTCAAACTAGAAGTGAGTCAGTCCACTACCTAGAGAGGTCAATCTCTAGGACTTTGCAAGTGCTTTTCTCTATATTATCACCAATAAGAGTTACAACACAAGACCACCAAAGGACTTACCCATCCAATTACAAGGAGATATCTACCTTACCAAAGGACTTACCCACTTAGCTTGAGTCTTCAACCTTCACCAAGGTCTTACCCACTGAAGCTCAAGTCTTCCGCCTTGAAGGACTTTGCTTCTCCTCTTGGATCTTCAGCCTTTGCCTTCTCCTTCACCTGGAGAAGATCACCACCTCTTCATCAACCTTGAAGAGGACCAACTACCGCTCCTTTTTCACTCAATGGAGCTTGCTTCACCTTTTCTTCATGAAGGAAGGGGATAGGGAAGTAGGAGAAGATGAGAGCTTTACATGCACAAGGGTGGGGCTCTCTTACAATATGCCTAATTCAAAATTCATGAAATGAAGTGTAAACTAGAGAGAGAAAGGGGGTCAAGGAGTAGTAGCACACTCAACTATTGCATGGACCTTGAATATCTTGAATGAGCAAACTTGGAATGAACTCCAATGGGTCCTATTTATAGCTGGGCATGCTCCCTTGAGTTGGGGAACACTTGGGGTCAAAATATAGCCATTTTACACAAGGAAACAAATCTATTTTCACCCAAACCAAGTCACCAACGGTTATAATCACTTTTTCTTCATTTTTTATATAGTGCATTCGGTCCAGTTTCAATAAAGGTAACTCGACCGATCAACTAAAAGACAAACCCAATTTTCAAACTATCAGTCGAGTTTGTTCTGGGGAACTCGACCGATGAGCTAAAATTGAGTTTGCTTAGTGAGTTGGTCAGTCGAGTTCTATGAATGCACAACTCGACCGATGGGTCATCTTCAGAAAATCCATCATAGAATCGGTTAAGACTGTAACTCGACTGATGAACAACCTATGATCAATTTTCGAAATTGACTTTTGGTTGATTAAGACTTGGTTTAAAGTGTCCCACATATTTTTCTCATCTTAGTTACAAGACATATCATCAATACAAGTAATTACAAAAATCTTCTAAGGTCGTTTGAAGTGATTTCCTAATTAGCACACTTGCATTGCATTTGACTTGAACTTGGACACGCTAGGGCTTGTGTAATTTGATCCTTTTCATGTACCTAAATCCTGAAATCAATCTTTAACAAACATATTAGATACATATGAATGGAATGGTTGAGCCATTATCAAAATATGGACAATGTATAACCTTTAGGTCAATATTCTCCCCCTTTTTAATAATGGCAAACCATTCCTCAATCAAATTGAAAAGGATATTGAAATTATACCTTTACCTTGTGAATTGTAAGGGGGTTCAAGATTTGAACAATGTGAATTGCTCCCTCTCAATCTATGCTTACTTTAACCTGCATAGTTAGTCTATCTACACAAAGAAATATACCGCATACATTCTATATGGTCCTTTAACAAGTCACATGATAAAGCATATAATGAACAAGAAAAGGATCACATAGGCAATAAAAGCAATATGGTTGAGCTTCAAAACATTGAAATTCTCTCCCCCTTTTGACATTATCAAAAAGGAAAGGGGGAAGAAGAGAATAAAAATAGGTCTTCTCCAAGCACAACCAAGCAAATATCCAAAACATGCAATCTCAAAACATACACCAAACAGAGACAAGAGAAGCAACCAAACTAGGGCATAATCAAAATATGGTGAAACATGGCACCAAATCAGAAGATATAACAAATCAAAGAGTAAGAGTGCACATAATATAGATTACAACCCAGAATGCAAGTTCTCATAGAACAACTACAAGCAAAAATGATGAAAACTAAGATGATAAAATAGTACAACTCAGATCATGTGCCCAGATGTTTCCAATACAAAATAGCCTCTCTCTCTCTCTCTCTCTCTATATATATATATATATATATATATATATATATATGATCAACAAACTAGACTAAAAACTGAGAACATCTAGATATCTAAGTCATCTATATCTACATCATCTACGTCATCACAGCATCATGCTCATAGTCAGCATCTCCGTCTGAAGGTGCTGCAGCATCGCCTTCATCACTGGAGTCACCAGCAAAACCATCAGAGCCATCACCATAATTAGATACAACACCATCATCCTCACCATCGTCAGCAGCCTCGTCAGCATCATCAGTCTCCTCATCAACCTGTCCGACATCTCCTCATCAATAGAGGGACCGAAGCGACGATCGGGCCAATGAGCATTCTGCTCATCCCATGTCATACCAAGAGCATAGAGCTCATTAGCCTATGGGAAGGAAGGAGTAGAATTGCCAAGGCTGGCGAGAAGAGTGGCCAAGGGGCCAGTAGGTTGAGGTAAGATAACGGGAGTAGGTCTACTAGTAGCAGAGGGTGTGGGAGCAGTGAAAGGTGCAGGTGCAGGTGCAGATGCAGGTGGAGGGGCATGGTAAAAGTGATTGTATGCATAGGAGGCATAATCACTTCCTGAGTAGGGTTGGTAGGCTGGGAAGGGATGTGCATAGGACATGTTCATGTTTGACATGATTGAACATAAATCCTAATGTAGGTGCTCCTGGACTTGGAGGTTGTATGTCTGTTGATGTATCATGTAACCCATGAGGGCTTCATTTGACACACAAAATGAGGCACAAGCAGGTTGGGTAGGCTAAGGAGGTGGAGGTGCTCGGGTAGAAGTCAATGCAGGTGAAAAAGTAGAGGCAGAGGCATCAGGTGTGGTAGAGGAAAGGATAGGCACAAAATTCTGAATGGTGGTCTCACTGATACATACTCCCTTTCGGGCAAGTCTGTAATGGAAGTCATGGAAGAGAGATTTCTCAGTGGAAAATTGAAAAAGACCACATATCGAGGAAGGGTAGGGAGGTTGGGTGCCACGAGTATTCTTTCCTGAGTTGAAGCAAGTCATATGGTGGAGGATGTATCTAGACCATTTGACTCTGACATTCTCTAAGAGGCAATACATGATTACCACAATGTTCTCTACAATATATGTTTAACTTTTCTTAGGATGGATGTTGCATTTGACCACTAAGCAAGGATGCACCTCTTGAGATCCAAGGCAGAGGAGGGAAGGGCACTCTTCTTCTTGTAGGGGAACTGAGGTTTCTTCAAGTAATGATGGATGTCAGGAAGAGTGAGATCATATTGCTTGTAGAAGCCTTAGGGTCAAGAAGGTCAAAATACTCGCTGTAATCCTTACGCCAGGTGTCAGACTCATCAGTACTAGAGAAGAAGATATTCAACGTATCCTCCGAGACTTGGAATTTCTTCCCGGATATCATAGACATTAGGATCACTTGAGTATTAGGAGGGGGTACAAGGTTGTCGTAATATCAATGTAAATTCACATAGAATTCATGAACCACTTTTGTGCTAGTCATGGAATTGTGGTAGCACGCGTGTTCAACACCCAGGGCTGAGAGATGGTGAACGTGTAACAACTTCATGACTTGATCGATGAGCTCTTGGCTTCTAGGTCTAGGCTCAATGAGGGCACAAAAAGGGAAAGGATTCCATGGGAGGAGGTCCTTATACTTATTAACAACCTCATTTGAGACAAAGAGAGTTTCATCAAAGGGGATAAAGCGGGAAGATGAAGGGGAGGATGGTGCATTTCTAGGGGCAACTCTCTTCCTTCTATTTGAAGCCATGGAAATAAAATAGAGAGGAAGGAGAAAGCAAAAGCACAAAACAGACCACCAAAAATGTTCACACACCTAGGTTTAACAAGGGGGAAGGTCATGGATGGTCTACCTAGGCCAGATAAGGGCTAGGTTGAGGAAGGGGAGGTTAAGGGTGGAGAGCTTAGGGCTAAGGGAGGTGGAATCAGTTGACTTTTCTCTAGTTGAGAGGGATAATAGTTGGCCAAACCCAACTTAAGTGTGATCCAGCCCGACCATCATTCGAGTTCTGTGAACTCAGAAACTCAATTAATTGGCTTTTGAAAAAAGCTCTCGGCCATCGATCTGTCGAGTTTTTCCTGGGGTAACTCGATCGATGGTCAACCTGACTTAAAACCATCAAACTTAATTTCTATCCATTTGAATGATAATTAAATTTATTTTTCAAGTCAATTATGTATATTGAACATACTTAGGCACATATCACTCATCATTGGGTACTATTTTGTGATAAAACATGTGTTTATGAAAATTACCCAAAAATAAGAGAAAAATAAGGCAAAATGAACATGAAAAACTAATTATAAGCATATTAGCAAACAAAAATGATCCAAATAGAGACAAGACATATAGGATAGATAATAGCTAGCTAGAAGGCACATCATATTCATTCAAAGCAGTTATAAGAAATTTTGATCTAATAAAGTTAAATTTCTCTCTAGCTAGAGGTTTAGTGAAAATGTCCGCCAACTGATTTTTTGTGTCCACATGTGTGATATAGATATCCTTCCTAGCAATGTGATCATGAAGAAAGTGATGGTGAACCTCTATATGTTTAGCTCTACTATGCAAGATAGGATTGCAAGACAAGTTAATTGCACTAGTATTATCACAATAGATAGGAGAAGCATCAAAATGAATGTTAAAGTCTTATAGAATTTGCGTCATCCATAGGACCTCAACACAACAACTCCTGGCTGCATTGTACTCGGCCTCGGTGGTTGATAATGCCATTGTGCTCTATTTCTTAGAGAACCAAGACACCAAACATGGTCCTAGGAGGAAACAAGTGCCACTTGTGCACTTTCTATCAAGCAAGAAACCTGCATAATTCACATCACTATAGGAAGTAAGAGTGAAGTCTCTTGACTTGGGATACCATAGTCCAAAATTTTGAGTTTTGACTAAGTACCTTAGAATCCTCTTAACAGTTATAAGATGTGATTTCTTAGGATTTGATTGAAAGTGAGCACACAAGCCAACACTAAATATTATATTAGGTCTAGAGGCAGTTAAGTAAAGTAAACTTCCAATCATACCTCTATAGAGCTTCTCATTTACCTTCTCACCTTCTTCATCTTTTTCAAGTTTGGTGGTGTTTGACATGGGTGTGCCCTTCGGCTTGGTGTTCTCCACCCCAAAGCGCTTGATTTGAAAGCCAAGGAAGAATGTGAGTTCACGCATCATACTCATCTCGAATTCACTCTGTGTAAGATTAATAAATTCTTTGCAAAGATCAAGGTTAGTTCTACCAAAAATGATATCATCAACATATATTTGAATGATAAGAAAATGGTTAGAACTGTGTTTTAGAAACAAGGTAGAATCCACTTTGCCCATGATATAACCATGATCTAACAAAAAGTTTTTTAATTTCTCGTACCAAGTCCTTGGTGCTTGTTTGAGTCCATAGAGAGCTTTTTGCAACAAATAAACATGGTTAGGTAGACTATCATGTTCAAAGCCCAGAGGTTGTGAAACATACAGTTCCTCCTCAATTGTACCATTCAAAAACACACTTTTAACATCCATTTGATACAAAAATAAGTCTTTATAACTAGCAAAGGAAAGCAACATACGAATTGACTCAAGTCTAGATACAGGTGCATATGTCTCATCAAATTCTATACCTTCTTGTTGATTGTAGCCTTGAGTCACTAACCTTGCTTTAGTTATTACCACTTTTCCTCTTTCATCAAGCTTGTTGCGCTAGACCCATTTAGTGTTAATGATGTTTTTATCACTTGGTCTTGGCACAAGGGTCCAGACTTTGTTCTTTTCAAAATGCTCCAACTCTTCTTGCATAGCTAGGATCCATTCTTCATCCCTAAGAGCTTCCTTGACATTCTTAGGCTCAAGTTGTGATATGAAGGCGTTGTTGGCTTGTTCTTTGTTGAATACAACCCGTGTCTTCACTCTTTTAAATGGATCATTTAAATCAGCTCCCTTGGATGATTCTTTGCAAACCGGGGTGTTGGATCCTTCTTTTCATCATCTTTGTCTTCTTCTTGAGTAGAAACATTTTTTCCCTTTTGGGTGATGTTGAGCTCTTTTAGAATAGGAATTACTTCACCTGCAACATCATCATTTGGAACAATATCTTTTACTTTACCTTTCTTGTTGTCCCCAAAAGTACCCATCCTCCTTTATTAAGTTTTGGTGAAATTGTTGAAATGGCTTGTGTCACCGGTCATGTGCTTTGTGCAGCCACTATCAACAATCCATCTACCCTTTTCCTACAAGAAAGGAGAATGTCAGTTCCCAACTTAAACCTTGGGATCCAAAATCAGCTTGGGGACTCATTTTATCTTTGGGTTGGTCCCCTTGGGCTTGTAAGGACAATAAGTAGAGTAATGATCCTCACATTTGCAATAAGAACAAACCATATGATTCTTAGTGCTGGAAGACTCTCCTATAAAGAAAGAGGTCTCCTTGCTCTTTTTCTAACCTTTGGCTTTTCTCTTACCCTTTGATTCTTCCCCCTTCAATTCCAAACCACTAGTAACACTTTGTTTGGTAGAATGGTAAAGGATTTCATTTAGGGAGTTCTTCCCTTTGAGGAATTTCTGTAGGGAAGTCTTTATCTATGGTTATCATCATTTAAAGAAACAATGGTAGAAGATAAACTAGATATATCATCCCTAGCATGCATAAGATCACCCTCAAGACATGAAGTTTTAGTTAAATATTAGTCTTTTTCAAGAGAGATAAAATAAACATTAACACTAGGCAATAAAGGTCTAGAAGATAGATCATTTACTTGAGCAAGAAACCTAGCATTTTTAGATTTAAGCATTTGAATCTCTTTGAGATAGACATCTCTCTCTCACTTCTCAATGAGCATCAATAAGGAGCTTAAATTCAGCATTTTCAGTTTTAAGCAATTCAAGCACTTTAAGGCAATTTGGGTTTTCTTCCTTAATATTCTCAATATTCTTAAGGTAGATACCATTCTCAACTTCAACCCCATTGTATTTTAGTTCAAGATTAAGGTATTTCCCTTGCAAATTATCAATACTCTCAAGGTTGGTTTTCTCATTCAATTCAAGAATTTTAAGATTAGCATAAAGATCATCAATAATTTTTCCTAACCATTTTCTTTTGGATTTACATTTAGCAAAAGATGAATGAGTAGAAATAAGCATGTCAATAATAGCTTCCTTAGATGATTCATACAAGCTTACCTTACTTACCTCACTTACCTCATCAATATCTTCACTAGTAGAGGCCATGAGATTAAGGTGGAACTTTCCATCTTCTTCCGAGCTTGAGCTGCTTGAAGATGAAGCTTCCCAAGCTACATGAGTTGCATTCTTGTCTCTTCTCCTTCTTATCCTTCCTCTTGTATTTTATTTCCTTGTTGTATTCCTCTTCCTTCTTTGAGCTGCCCTTGTGGTGTGACTTTCTTAACTTGGGGAATTCACTCTTGTAGTGCCCCTTTTGACCACACTTGGAGCATCTCAAAGTAGAAGAGGAGGAGGCTTTCTTTCCCTTGAAGTGTTTTCCCTTGATGTAGTTGGCTTCATTCTCACTAGGGACTTCATCTTCACTAGAGTAGGAGGGAGAAGTCCGGAAAGAAAGTTGTTGTTGAAGGATGAAAGCCTCCACTTGTGCTTTGAAAGCACTATCTTTGATCTTCTTGGCTCTTCTTGCTTTGCTTATTTTTCTTGCTTGTCAAGTCTAGGCTCATGAGCTTGAAGATTGCCAATGAGTTCTTCAGTTGGGATGTCACCAAGGCTCCTCACTTCTTCAATGGAGCTGACCTTTGACTCCCATCTCTGTGGTAGAGTCATCAAGATCTTGGAGTTGATTACACCTCTATCTAAGGTGTTGCCCAATGCAGCTAGCCCATTGATGATGACATTGAGTCTTGAGTACATCTCTACAATCCCTTCTTTCTTACCCATCTTGAAGTTCTCTAGAAGGTTGTTCAACATGTAGATATTTGCCTCCTTGACTTGCTTTGTGCCTTCATAGGTAATGCAAAACTTGTCCTAAATCTCATAGGTGGTGTCCCAATATGAGATCCAATTGAACTTCGTAGGGGTGAGGGCTGCATATAGGATGCTAATGGCCTTGGCATTGAGTTGGGCTTCTCTGAGAACAACTTCACTCCAAGTTGCAACATCTCCGGTTGGCTCCTTGTAAGGTGTGACCATCACCTTCCACATATCAAAGTTCATCCCTTGAATGTAAAACTACATACACCTCTTCCAATAGAGGAAGTTGGTGCCATCAAAGATCGAAGGACGCATGAAGAAGCCTCCCTCTAGGTTGAGAGATCCAAGTAGGTTATTGTCCATCTTCTCGTCTCATGGGAGATTGTTGGAGAAGATCCTTAGCTCAGATACCACTTGTTGGATCTAAGGGCTCTAAAGGGGGTGAATAGATCGACAAAATTTCTCACAAAATAGATTAGACCTTCAGATTATATCAAGTTTAAAGCAATAGCTTAATTGCAATTTCAATTCCTATCTAACAAGCATAGCAAGGATGAGAGAGATTGATAGCAAGCACTTGACAAAGGGATGTAGAGTAATTCCACACTTCAAACTAGAAGTGATTTAGTCCACTACCTAGAGAGGTCAACCTCTAAGACTTTGCAAGTGCTTTTCTCTATATTATCACCAATAGGAGTTACAACACAAGACCACCAAAGGACTTACCCATCCAATTACAAAGAGATATCCACCTTACCAAAGGACTTACCTACTTAGCTTGAGTCTTCATCCTTCACCAAGGGCTTACCCACTCAAGCTCAAGTCTTCCGCCTTGAAGGACTTTTGCTTCTCCTCTGGGATCTTCAACCTTTGTTCTCCTTCACTTAAAGAAAATCACCACCTCTTCATCAACCTTGAAGAGGACCAGCTACAGCTCCTTCTTCACTCGATGGAGCTTGCTTCTCCTTTTCTTCATGTAGGAAGGGGATAGGGAAGATGAGAGATTTACATGCACAAGGGTGGAGCTCTCTTACAATATGACTAACTCACTCACAAATCACAAAATGAAGTATAAACTAGAGAGAGAAAGGGACTCAAGGAGTATAGCACACTCAACTATAACAAGGACCTTAAATATCTTGAATAAGCAAACTTGGAATGAACTCTAAGGGGTCCTATTTATAGATGGGGGTCATCCCTTGAGTTGGGGAACACTTGGGGTCGAAATATAGCTATTTTTCACAAGAAAACAGATCTATTTTCACCCAAACAAAGTCACCAAAAGTTATAATCGCTTTTTCTACATTTTCTGTATAGTGCATTTGGTCGAGTTTCAATTAAGGTAACTCAACCGATCAACTAAAAGACAAAGACAATTTTCAAACTATCGATCGAGTTTGTTCTGGGGAACTCAACCGAAGAGCTAAAATTGAGTTTGCTCAGTGAGTCAGTCAGTCGAGTTCTGTGAATGCACAACTCGACTGATGGGTCATCTTCAGAAAATTCATCATAGGATCGGTTGAGATTGTAACTCGACCGATAAACAACCTGTGATCAATTTTCTAAATTGACTTTTGGGTGATTAAAATTTGATATAAAGTGTCTCACATATTTTTCTCATCTTAGTTACAAGTCATATCATCAATACAAGTGATTATAAAAAATCTTCTAAGGTCGTTTGAAGTGATTTCCTAATTAGCACACTTGCATTGCATTTGACTTGAACTTGGAGAAGCTAGGGCTTGTGTAATTTGATCCGTTTCATGTACCTAAAGCCTGAAATCAATCTTGAACAAGCATATTAGATACATATGAATGGAATGGTTGAGTCATTATTAAAATATGGACAATGTATAACCTTTAGGTTAGCAAAATGGACTTGGGTGCCCGTCATAGAATGGTACAAATATTTCACACAAGCAATATATATGTAAAAAGATAGCAACAACAAGATATTAAAACTGGAGATAAGAGATAGGTACTCATTTCTACAAGCATACCCATTCATTTTCATTTTTTATCTTAGAGTCTTGAGTGTAATGGGTTTTCATTTGGAAAATAAAAGTCAAATAAACACAACTTATTAATGCTAAAGCATTAGGTATGCTATAAAAAGGCATGTAAACATTTTAAGGGTATGATAAAAGTTGCTTGGCTAGAAACATCATATTAAACAAGAAGTACAAACAAGGCATGAAACACTTAACGTCATTGTTTTATACAAAGAATATTTTAGGTGTATGTCCATTATACTCAAAAACATATAATGACCATTGACCAGCTTTCCATTGGAAGGGTCTATAAGGGTGCTCAAGATTAGATAACCCTTTTATCGACATGGTCTGCCTTATCTTGACATCTCGAGAAAGACACCCAACCTTATTCCCTTATCCTGAGAAAATATTCAAGTACACTAGGTTTGTATAATGGACAACTTCAATTATGTTCAAGGTATGTCCACATATTTCAAGCAAAATGAACATACTAATCATAGGGAACAAGTAGCTCAAACAAGTAATTATCTACCCAAGCATTCATACGAGCATACATACAAGAAAGACAATAACATAGTAGGGTCAAGAGATTAAGCACACCAAGTGAGTATTGAACAAGTTATGATAAGATCTCTAGAGATAGACCAGCCTAAGGGGACCTAAGATGCAAAAGAATACAAGATAGAGTCTTAGATCACTAGGATTTAATAAAATAAACATCATATGAGTCAGGTGGATGTTTCCCAAGATCTAGGTTTCACTTAGTTGAAATATAGTTCCAAATTCCAAACATACATGCCATCATTCAATCATAGTTGGTTCAATATTAACCCTAGATCTAAGTGGACCACCCACATCTAATTAGTAATATCATCTCTGATTCGAAGTTGTGGAGACATGATATTTAGATGTCCTATTCATAAAAGATCATAATTGGTCACATTAGGCCCATTTTATGCAATATGGTCATGTCTCCAAGTCCTAGGAGCATTAAGAGCATATGATCGATCAAGTTTGCTTATAGTACTACAAGTATGATAAATATACTAATTTGGATTCTTTAAGATATGTAAATCATTAGGTTATGATCTAGCAAGATTAGAGAACAACAATCAACTTATGCATTTCATCACATTAAGTGCCAAATGAAGGTTACAAGTGTACACGAGTAGGTACTTGTGCCTCATGAGTCAAATGGGGGCTAGCTAGCATGAAATCTTATATTAATATGGAACAAATCATAATAAGAGGCACTAATTTTTAAGGTTACAAGTTTATATGATGACAAGTCAAGATAAAGTTTAAGAGTAGATCAAGGTATACCATGTAAGTACATAAAATAAAAATCTTTTAAGTCATGATGGGTCAAGGGGTCATTTAAGCGCGAGTGGATAATCTAGGCCATCTAATCATATTTCCTGCAAGAAAAAGTTACTGATGTTCATAGAAAAGGGGTCACATGTTATTATTTAGCACCAGGTTTGCATGCATGCATATGATTAGTTGATTAAATGAGAATGCAAATTGATTAATCAACAAAATAGTAGAAGCACAAGCAATATAGGAACAACAGTTATCACCATTGAAAAGGTGGCACTTTTTTTTATCAAAATGGTAAATAATACTTGAATATTTGACTAAGGAAAGTGAGAGATACAAACATTGCAAGATCATACCTTAAACTAGGGTTTTTGGGGAGGATATACCTCTGTTGGGCCAAAGACGGGCTACAAGGGCGACCGACTTCATAGCCTTGGGCCATAGTGAGTGCTTCCTTAGAAACCAACAGCGGGTGATGATGCCTAGAGGCCAGAATTAAGCATTTAGCTGGAGGTGAGTGGCAACATGTCTCTCCTCTGGGCGAGAGGTCGCGAGCAATCAACCACACTTTGTGGTGATGATCAGGAAGGTAGTTGGTTGGCGCATGAGCCCAACACGAATGATAGTTGCTTCTAGTTTGTCAACATCTTAGGACCTATGAATAGGGTGGAATCATGGCTTCTAGTCCTCGATCAGTGGTCTGCATCTATAATGTGAGAGGTTCCACACTGGTGTGGCTTGCATGGGTTGGATAGAGGACACACACATGAATATCGATGCTCATGTGGCATGAGGCAAAAGGACATGGGTACACACGAGAGGGAAATGAAGGCAAGTGAGAGAGAAGTCTAAGAAGAGGGAGATCCACGTGAATAGGGGGAGACGTGGTCCAGACGTTGGTGCACCATATGACACCTCTCAGGTTATCACCTTCCTAACTTCTAAGGTTAGAGACCCTATTTTAGGCGGTGGCGCGAAGAATTGGGCCAACGGGGCGACATACCATTGGGAAAATGAGAAGGGAAGCAATAGAGGGGCTCAGTGGGGATGAAGGGCATATAAATAGGCCTCAAGGGGGTTACTAAGTGGGGCGTCTAGGGTTTTAATGGTAAGCCACCATGGAGGAGGGGAGGTTGGTCCAACACATACCTACCCCGCCCAACAGATCCTACACACCCATTAGCAATGGACTTGGGTCGGACGACCAAAAGTAGACCAAGGCAG
Organism: Alisma plantago-aquatica; assembly: GCA_963693085.1. NCBI lineage: Eukaryota > Viridiplantae > Streptophyta > Magnoliopsida > Alismatales > Alismataceae > Alisma > Alisma plantago-aquatica. The sequence goes on along the minus strand of OY856411.1, from coordinate 1,458,597,572 downwards.
AGGGTGGGCGAGAGGGAGGAGGAGACTTTAGAGGAGGGGAGTGAGCTGGCAAAGAAGCTTTGATATTACTGTTGATGTGAGGTGAGTGAAGGCCCTACTGTCGTTGGATCACAATCCAACAACGTCAAAAGGGTCTGAGTGGATTAATGACTGGGCAAGAAAAGAAGGAAAAGTGGGACACATGTTTTCCTTATTGGGCCCCGATTGGCTAGCCCAAAAACAAGACAAGTATAAAAGACGCTCTAATTGGCATAACTTCCTCATACTTTCTGTATATTGAGCAAGATAAAGTGCATTTCAAACATAATATTACCCTTTATAAAATGAGAACAAGGTCGTGGTAGAGTAGAGACCATGATGAGATCATAAGGGAAAGAGAGAGGTCAATGTATTAATATAGTGCAACCATAGTTTCATATTAAATTGGGGGTCACCACTCACCATGAGGACACAAGAAAAACCCAAAAGTATACAAACATCTCATTTCAAGAAATTAAAGGAAAGAGTAACAAATCAATATAAAGACAAAGTTCACAACCCATACATGAGGAGAGACAAAGTTCAGAGTTATCACATCCTCCCCACCTTAAATGAAATTTTGTCTCCAAAATTAAATCAAGTCATAAATCAAGTTTGGGTTTCCATATTCCATATCATAATCTACTTGGTGGTATTTCAATACCGAGATATTTCAAAATCAAGAAATTGAGCATCATGGTCAAGGTATCATCACATTAATCACTAACTTGGTAAGATCATCACATAAATCACACATTTGGAGAGATTATCCTATGGATCACAAATTTGTAGAGTTTATCCTATATGTCACCATCCTAGAGAGATCACATTTTAGGTCCAACAAATAGGGTTCAAAAGTAGGGCATGACTTTCATTAAAAAAAATTTGGGTTCAAGTTTCTACATTGGCCTTGGTGGGGTCCATGATTGAGATTTCACATTTCAACAATTCAAGACTACATCATATTTCAACATCATGATTTCATGCTCAAAGTCAATGGAAGGTCCCACCCTAGTCCACATGGAGCTTAACCCTAAGTCATAAATCAAGTGATCTATCATAATGATCATTTCAAAATTTTGAGACTTGTGAACATGAAAGTCATCAGTCATGTATTGAAGGTGACCTCCACATCCAAATAGAATGACTATATGAGTCAAATAAATATTCAAGATCAAAAATCATGAGTGAAGATTTCATATATTAATGTCAAGAGTCAATTTTGGACATCAAAGTCATAGGTCCAAACCTTTGAATCTAGGGTTTATATTCCTAATTAGACCTTAGGGGTGATCATTCATCTACAGACAACAATCGAGTAACAATTGGACAACAAGTTGATCACTTTTCAACATTTCATGGTATCAATATTAGGTTCATTTTTCATGGTATTCATGATTGATGAATGATCTAGGCCTAGGTATTTCTAGGGACTTAACCACTAGATATAGTAAACATCATCTTGTTTCAAGATCATCATTAAATCGAGATTCAAACTCTAAATAATCATAGAACTGACATATTAGAGACTTAGGTCAAGAAATTAGAATAGTATGAAAGGGTTAACCTTTCCAAACTCTAAATAATCCACAAGGTGATAATTTAAACGTAGTCAAAATAGAGATGTGGCCTAGGTTATGGAAGTCATAAGTCAACTGCCACCCTAATCTAGCACATTAGTTCATATTAATCATGAGTCATCAAGAATATCCAAACAGGGTGATTATCAACTATTAAAATATTCTTCATAGAGTCAAAATATCAAAGATCAAGATCATAATAAGGAAACCATATCTCAAGATTTTGCAATATCATGGTCATAATCATGTTCAATTCTTTTCATAGTCAAGGTAATGATTTTGGAAATCGAGAAGTCAAATTGAGGACTCAAGAGTTTGAGCATAAAAGAGCTAGATTTAGATCCATGTCCATTATATGATCCAAAATTGAGTTTACAAATAGGAGTAATATTTAATAGAGGATTTTCCTCCTGTAACTAGTCTTCACATCATAATCTAGGGGTCCAAAGACATGGTCATATTAGAGTATTGGCATGATACATACCAATAGGGTGAGTTTTTCTCAGATATGTTTAAGGTTTGATCAAAATATGGACAACATAGGTTTAATAAGTAGGGACCCCATCCAACATGGGGTATGAAACATAAGTTCTACATTATATCACCAACATCAAAGATATACCTCAAATATAGAAACCAATCATATCTAATTGGTAACATTGAGTTCACATGAACTTTACACATGAGTCCGTCAATTTCAAGAGTACTTCCATTCATCAAATAGGTACTTTCAATTAAGATCATATCATGGCATTATTTTCTTAAACATCTTTCATGATTTCAAATGAGTTTGACTGTTCCCTTGCATAAGCTACCCATAATTGAGATGTCATGTGACTAATAGTCAAGAGAGAAGAATCACATGAGGGGATAAGAATACTAACTAATCGTCATCTACTTGGGTGGCTTAGGTGGTCCTTACAGAAGAGATGAGATGCTAGCAAAATCTATAAACCTAAAGGAAAGGATTTTGGCCCTCCCTGGGTTCTTAAGAGATGTTATGCCTAAAACACATATAGAGGCTTGTGTGTATGGCTATGATACCATTTATCATAGAACTATTTGTTATCCTAAGCACACACTCCTAATGTCTACAAAGCCAAAGTAGAATGGACTTGGGTGCCCGTTCGTAGAATGGTACAAATATTTCACACAGGCAATTTATATGTAAAGAGGCAGTAAGAACAGGATATAACAAGATATTAAAACTGGATATAAGAGATATGCACCCATTTCTATATTCAAGTATACCCATTGGTGTTTCATTTCTAATCTTAGAGTCTTGAGTGCAGGGGATCTTCATTTAGCAACTAAAAATTTGATAAACACAACATATTAATGCTAAAGCATTAAGTACGCTATAAAAGGGTATGCAAGCAGTTTAAGAGTATAATAAAAGGTTCTTGGCTATAAAAATCATATTAAACAAGAAGTAGAAACAAGGCATGAAACACTTAATGACATTGTTCCATACTAAGCATATTTTAGGTATATTTTCATTATACTCAACAACATACTATAACCATTAACCAACTTCCCATGGGAAGGTTCCGTAAGGGTGCTCAGTATTAGCTAACCCTTTTATCTACATGGTCCTCCTTATCTTGACATCTCAAGTAAGACGCCCAACCTTATTCCTTTAGCCTGAGAATACAGGCAAGTACACTAGGTTTGTATAATGGACAAATTCAATTATGTTCAAGGTATTTTCAACATATTTTAAGGAAAACAAACATACTAATCATAGGGAACAAATATCTCAAACAAGTAATTATCTAGCCAAGCATTCATATGATCATACATACAAGAAAGCCAATAAAATAGTAGGGTTAAGAGATTAAGCGTACCTTACAAGTAGTGAGGAGGTTATGATAAGATCTCTAGAGATAGTCCAACCCAAGGGGACCTAAGATGCAAAAGAATACAAGATAGAGTTTTACATCACCAGGGTTTGATAAGATAAGCATGATATGAGTCATGTGGATGTTTCCCTATATCTAGGTTTCACTTAGTTCAAATATAGTTCCAGCTTCCAATCATACATATCATCATCCAATTATAATCGAAGGTTCAACATTAAGCCCTAGATCTAAGTGAACCATCCACATTTTATTAGATAAGATCATCTATGATTTGTAGTTGAGGAGACATGATATTTAGATGGTCTATTTATTCAAGATCATAAGTTCTCACATTAGGTCCATTTTATACAATATGTTCATGTTTCCAAGTCCTAGGAGCGTTAAGAGCATATGATCAATCAAGTTGGCTTATAGTACTACAAGTATGATAAATCTACTGATTTGGAGTCTTTATGATATCATGTATATCGTTAGGTTATGATCTATAAATATTATAGCATAATAATCAACTTATGCAATACATCACATTAGGTGCCACATGAAGGTTACAAGTGTACATGAGTAGGTAGTTGGGGACTCATGAGTCAAATGTGGGATACCTAGGATGAGATCTTATATTAACATGGAGCAAAGTATAACAAGAGGCACTAATTTTTGAGGCTACAAGTTTAGATGAACACAATTTAAACTAAAGTTCAAGACTAGATCAAGTTATAGAATTTAAGTACATAACAGAACAATCTTTTAAGTCATGACGGGTCAAGGAGCCATCTAAGAACAAGTGGATGAGCTAGGTCATCTAATCACATTTCATGCGAGCAAAAGTTATTGAAGTGCATAGAAAAGGGGTTACATGTTATTATTAGCACCGGGCTTGCATGTGTGCATAAGTTTAGTTGATTAAATGAGCATGCAAAATGATTAATCAACAAAACAATAGACACACGAGCAAAACCAGGAACAATATTTATCACCATTGGAAAGGTGGCATTTTTGTTCATCAAAATGGTATATAATACTTCAATATTTGGTTAAGGCAAGTGAGAGATACAAACATTGCAAGATCATACCATAAACTAGGGTTTTTGGGGAGGACATACCTCTGTTGGGCCAAATATGGGCTGCAAGGGCAACCGACCTCCCTGCCTTGGACTAATATGAGTGTTTTCTTAGCAGCCAGTAGCGGGTGACGAAGCTTGGAGGACAGAAGTACGTGTTTGGCTGGCGGTGAGCGGCAACATGTCTCTCATGTGGGTGAGTGGTCACGGGCGATCAACCGCGCTTGCTGGAGATGGTCAGGAAGGTAGCTGGTTGGAGCTCGATCCCAACATGATAGGAAGATACTTCCTATTGGTTGGCATCTTAGGACCTATGAATAGGGTGGAAATGTGGCTTTCGGTCCTTGATCAGTAGCTTGCGTCTCCAACATGAGTGGGGCCAAAGCTGGTGTGGCTTGCATGGTTGGACAAAGGATACTCATATGGCCATTAACGCTTGCATGGCGTGAGGGGAAAGGATGGGGGTCTATGAGAGAGGAAGAATAAGGCAGGAAAGAGAGAAGGTGAGGAAGAGGGAGATTCACATGAAGAGGGGGAGACATGATCCGGTCGTTGGCGCTCCACCTGACTCCTCTCTGGTCGGCACCCTCCCGACTACTAGGGTTTGAAACCCTATTGCGGGTGGTAGAGCGAAGAACATGGCAAGGGGTTGGCATGCCAATGGAAAAAGAGAAGGGAAGCAAGATAGGGGCTCAATGGAGATGAAGGGCATATAAATAGGCATCGAGGGGGTTAGGAAGTGGGGTGTCTAGGGTTTTAATGGCTTGCTGCCATGGAGTAGGGGAGGTCGGGCCAACACATACATGCCCTGCCCAATAGATCCTGCGTTCCCATTAGCACTGGGCGTGGGTCAGACGGTCAAAAGATGTCCAAGACAAAGGGGGGAAAGAGGGTGGAGGGAGCTAGAGAGGAGGCGAGTGAGTTGGGGAAGCAACTTTATTGCTGATGTGAGGTGGTTGAAGGCCCTTCTATCGTTGGATCACAATCCAACAATACCAAAAGGGTCCAAGTGGAGGAATGACTAGACAAGGAAAATAAGGAAAAGTGGGCCACGTGTGCACCTTATTGGGCCTCGATTGGCCATCCCAAAAACAAATGAGGATAAAAGAGGCTCTAATCAGGTTTTAAGGGTCAACACTTCAAATGGGCATAACTTCCTCGTACTAGCTTGAAATTGAGCAAGACAAAGTGCATTGGAAACATAAGAGTGCCATTTATAAAATGGAATAAGGTCAAGATAGAATGAGATACCATGATTAGATCATAATGAAAAGAGAGAGGTTGATGTATTAATATAGTGCAACTGTAGTTTCATATTAGATTGGGGTTCACTACTCACCATGAGGATACAAGACAAACCAAAAAGTATACAAACAACCCATATCATAAAATAAAAGGAAAGAGTAAGAAATTAACACAAAGAAAAAGTTGACAACCATACATGAGGACAGAGAAAGTTCTAGGTTATCATAGTAGCACTGCCAATCACTCCTTGGAGTATAAATTCAAGATAAAGTTCTATAGGATTTGATCCAGCAATCAAAAATCTATATTCTAACATCCTCATATCCTAAAATTGACTCTAGTGAGTTTGTTAGGCTGAGATGAAGTCAGAGACCAACTATTTGTGGGATAAAACGCCTAGAAAATTCTCTAAAACAGCCTCCTTTATGATTGGCATAGTGAAATATTGAAGATGAACCCGATACAATTGGCCTAGAAGGTGAAACAAAGAATAAGAAAGCATTATCAAAGACAAAGTAGAGTCTGAGAAATGTGTCATGGAACCATTTATTACCCTAAGTCCACACTCCTAGTGGCCACACAACCAAAGACAAGTGAACCTATGTGTCCGTCCCTAGAATGGATCACATAACATATGCATGAATAAAACCACAACAAGAACAAGATAATAGAAAACATTACATATCAAAAGGAACTAAACTAGTACGTGACATAAAACCTTAAGCTATATATTAACCCGTGTGAATTTCATTTGCATGAGATTAGATGATTCCAAGAGTAAGAACAATATATTATCATAATAGAGCGGTGTTGGTATGTATGCCTAGAGATCCAATCAAATGATGATTTGAATGTGAATTAAATACCTAATTTTATAATAGTAAAGGTAACTCTATCTATGATGTTTGTCTCAGCATGACATGATGACACACACATAGTAGATATCTAAAGAATGATGTTAATTTAAGACCTTTGTCTTCAAGTTTGTGACTTGAACAATGAGATCATATGAATGTTAAGATTACATTCATTCTTGTTATGTCACTAGTCATATATTACAATGGAAGAAAAATAGACAACAGTAATACATAAGACTAGAGTGTATGTTGACTAGTGATAGAATATCATTAGTCATGATATGTGATATCAAGTCAAGCACACATATACATGTTAGAGAACAGTGTATCAGACCAACCCACCTTGAGAGTGATACATGAATACCATGGAATGGTAGTTAGAACCAGATCTCATACTGATATGTGGTGATTGTGGTTCCTAGACTTGAAGTCACTACATTCATCACATGTCATTCATTTACTTTGACGTCAACCACCATGTTCCTAAATAAGGTTGTCATAAAGGTGGTGCTTGGGTGCATTATGACACATGGGGATAGAGTGTGAGTGATGTAGATGGGATTTGTCCCTCTTATAAGAGATTGATATCCATGTCTTCTTGATAAGCGAGACTGAGAAACATATGGTCATACTCATGTGACTCAATATGTGAGATCACGTGCATCTCATACATTCTACTCTAGTTCAAGAAACATGGATTGAACACTGAGAGGATGACGATTCCATACCTCGAGTTCAATTTGGATATCAGAGACAAAGGAACTATATGACCACGGTAACACTAACCACATGTTATAGGTTGAAGTTGTTCTCCAACTTTCCAAATTACTTGGGTAAAAATGATGTTTTGCTAGATACCTCTCATTGCATGTTATGTCATAATTGGTTATGCACATTCACTACCAATATAATTTTGGACCTATAGGGTCACACACATAGTATACAATTGGATTAAAGGAGTATATTCATGAATGATGTTTAGATTGATTATTAAAAGTGTTTAGGAATTTAATTAAATAACTGATGTTCAAAATTGACTGACTAGACTCAGAACTGACCAATTTAAGTATTTAATGGATTGGTTGTAGTGTAAGTTCAATTGGAATCAACGTTGGTCGATCAATGGTTGAACTAGGATGTGAAACAAGTGGTTGATAGGTCCCAACCTAATATTCATCGCATGAACCACCCGGTTCAATGGTCAATTCAATTGAATCAAGGATTGGTGTTTACGTCATGTTGTGCATTAATCGTATATTGAACACCAATGTGATTCAAGATAGGAAATTGCATGAACAGACTGGTTCTTGGAATGAACCAACCAGTTTTCACATGAACCGACCAGTTGGGTATGTGAATCGACTAGTTCATCGTGTACATGTTCTAGAAAATTCATGAATTTGACCTTTTCGACTCCTGCACGGACTGGGAACACTGAGCCTAGCCTCTCCTACAAATAGATAGTACTGGGGGCTTCTTATAACACAACAATTTCTCTAACAAATGGTGTTCTCTCTAGTTGTGGTAACAAATAGAGAGCCCGAGCAAGTCCTATCTGATAAAGGGAGGGATAGCAAGGGAGAGACAATTGTGGGAGAGTGTATCAACTCTAACAAGATGACATTCGAGAGGGACAACTTCTTCCTTTGGCTCTGGTAGCACAACGTGGAGTTCTCAGTGGTCCACATGGACTACTCTAGAGGTAGGAGGGCATTGTCTACTACTAAGAGGACATAGTTAACCACTCTCCTTGGTCTTGTACCAGGAGGTCAGTGGAGATGATTGTTCAAGCGCTGATGGTGAAGGAGCGAGCTGCTACCTGAAGAAGAAGCCTGATGCTACTACAAGGGTAATGTCACTAGACTTACTCTAGGACCATGTATACCCTTGAAACCTTTCCTTCCTAGATACATTGTTGTTGATGCGATCTTTCTAATAAGGGGAATTGTGCTTTATTTTTCTTGTTTCATCTGCTAATCTATTTCCCTGATTTCCCAATAGTGGTATCATAGCTAACTCAATTTATGGTATATCTGGATTTAAATCGATATGATCAGATTTATTTTTATTGCATACAATGTGAGTATTTTTTTTTTGAGAAACGTAGAGCTTATTAATTCATCCCTTGCTCTACTTCGGGCCAAATACTAGAAAGTGAAATATTTACATCCATAAAGAGCCACGGAGGCTTAATATGAAAGAAATGATGAGCGGAGAAAGAATAAAGGGTGTGTTTTGCAATGCCATCAGCTACAGCATTGTAACTGCGGGGAATGTACTATAATTGCATGCTGGTACAGGCCAGCAAAATGGAGGCATGTCTTCTCCGGTGAGGAATGAGGGTACTGGTCGGCCAGTCCTGGTTTGTCAGAGCCTTGATCACTACTGAGGCGTCAGAAAGAATAACAGGTGAGGACCATCCTTGCTCTTGGCACATCTCGACTGCCATTAGAATCCCATTCGCTTCCGCTTCCTGGGCTGAGGATGCATACCCATGGCTGCCCACGCCCAAGGTACAACGTCTATCTCTGTCGACCACACGAATCCCAATACCCATCTTCCTGGAGTGGGATTGATAGGCGGCGTCAACGAAAACAAGGGCCTGGCAGTCCGACGAAGGGCGAGCCGTCATCGAAGCCGCGTGTCTAACATGTTGCATACAAGGTTTCAGCGCCAGGATGGTATTAGTTTGTTCGTTGATGGACTTAGCAAGCACAGCGGCCGATCTACCCGAACCACCATGGGTGATATCATTTCGGTTTCTCCAGATCGTCCAACAACCAACACCGAACGTCGTACATTGCTTCGGATTCATCGTGGAGGAAATCAGGAGGGCAAGCCATTCACCTTCAGGAGAGGTAAAGAAATCAGGTGGCATGCAAAGGAGAGACCAGACGTCCCTCGCGATAGAGCAGTCTCTAAGGCAGTGAAGAATGGACTCATGGGCATTGTTACATAAAGGACATATGCATGAAGTTGCAATATGTTGCTTGCATAGCTCGACATTTGTGAGCAGGGCGCTGTGAAGCATCAGCCAGCCGAAGGTTCTGAACTTGAGAGGAAGAGGAAGGGCCCATAGCTTCTTCCATTTAGAAGAGGATTGTGGTTGTAGTTGATTAGTAAGCCAATTGTAAGCTGAACCCGCCGAGAAAACGCCCGAGCTAGTGAAGGGCCACAACCATAAGTCATCACCGCCAGTGGTATCAAGTGGGTTGTAGAAGCGGAGGATATGTTTTGCTTCGTCAGGCAGATATGTGTCGATGAAGCTCCAGTCCCATGTGTTATCAGGCATACAATGTGAGTATTAAATTGGATAATGTGCATATCTGATTAATTACCACATATTATCCACAAACTAATATATATATGATAATATATATATGCAATATACACGTGATGCCCTAAAATCAGTTTTGATGGTGGATGTGAAGCATGGTTATTTATAATAACTCTAGATCTATGTATGCATGGTTGTGGTTGTTTATTCCTATTTATATATTGGTTTCCATACTGAGGCTCTATCTCCTTTCCAAATGTTAATTAATACTCTTCTTCCTATTTCCCTTCGAATGTAACTCAAGGTTTTCCCTTGTACAATGTAATAAGAAAAAGGATAGTTTTAGTTTATCATTGTGATAAGAAGTTTTGCACAAGGCGAACCAATCAACTCATTAGGTGAATTGATCGAATGGAGGACCGAGGAGGCCAGACAAAAGGAGAAAGAACCGATCTATTGGTGTCCCAACCGATCGGCTGGAGGAGTCTAGACGTTTCTTAAATCTGAAGACCACATGTTTGTTTTAGGAGCCCAACCGTGCGACCAAGAGGCGATCTGACTAGTTCAAGTGTTGAACTGACCAACCTGGATTGGTCCGAGCACTGATTTTCACCAACAACAAGTTTCATATGATGTGGACCATAGGTGGTAGTAATTCTTTGTGGCTCCAAGGAATTACAATATAATTGTCATAACCATCACTTGTGTGTTTTAATTATTGCATGTTCTCATTTGTGGTACAACATGTATATGATGCATACTAAGTATGCGGTGATTGGATATGTATATGTATTTATATATAAAACCCCTCAATACAATATTAAGTATTTGATGCTTTCCATAAGCGACACACATGAAAAGCTTTATCGACCAAGCATAGGTTACACCCAAGTGTGGTACGTTGTCCATCTTGTAGAAGTGTGATTGTAGATATGTAGGTTCTGGCCAAGCAGGGTGCATATTCTATCATGTTGTCTTTTGGGTAAGGCTTAACTGAGCGTACTTAATGGGATTAAGCACCAGAAGCATGCACATGACTATGTCAAGGACTTGCACATATCATCTATCCAAGAATTTCATGTGAGGAAATTAGATTCCTACCTTAATAATTGACTATAGAGGTTGGCGTTTCCCAGGTAATATTGAATTGTTTTAGATCATGGCTCACTAGAAGATTCTATGCTACAACCTTAGGAATTCATACATGAGGGTTATCAATTTGAAATGAATAGTGGGATCAATAATTAATTAAAGGCCTAATTTATATCGTTAACTTATCAAATGAATTTTTTTTGTAAAATTGCAATACTTCTTTACTTAATCTAATGACAAACACAATTGCGATCAGTCCTTGAGTAGGACAAACTAAATAGGATTTACTTCCACATCTAGTTTAGGATTTTGAGAAGTGTTCTAATAAATGAGAGAAATCTCTATGCCCTTGAATGACTAGAGCCTGATGAACCCACTCTAAATGGGCCTAAGGATAAAATGGATGCTTACTTAAAGAATGTCAACGATGTTGCATACATCAAATATCTTATGCTATGTTGTATGAATTATGAGTTGCATGAACAATATGAAAACATGGACATTCTTGAGATGGTAACACATCTTAAGAATCATGTAAAGCAAGAAAGGTACAATGTCTCCAAAGTGCAGTTTGAGTTCAAACTCACAAAGGGAGATCCAATAGAGTAACTGGGTTTTCTTCTAGGTTAAGAGTTGACCACATATATGATTGTACAATTGGTGTCTAAATCATATAGCCAGTTTATCAATTGCTTGACATCATGATTAATGTTGAAGTATGAATGAAAATAGACAAACCCATGATGGTGATCAGAGGATGAGAGTCCAAGGATGAAAGCAAGTCCAAGAAGTGTTTTGAGACTGAGCAGAAGTTCAAGTCTTCTACACTCAAGATAAGGAGAAGGGTAAGTGAAAAAGGTATCTATCCTTTTCACTTAAAGGAACAAAGGAAGAAGAAAGAGATATAAATATCTACTTCATGACCTGATGAGAAGTAAGCTAGAACTGTACAAAGCAAGAGTTTCTATAAGACCCCAGACCTACCTATGTGCTCAATTGTAATTTTCTTGTGTAATAAGATGTTTAAACCATAAATTAATCTTTTGAGATGTTTTACTATCATGTGACATGCTTATATTTTCAATTGGGTTCAGTTTAAATAATGTTTGAACTATCCTTGATATAATTGTATATGTTTTGGACCATCTTGCAAATTAGCCAAAAGTAAAGGGTACTTTACAAGTTTTTACAGAAGAGAGTGTTTCTTATGCTCTAGCATCAAGAGAGAGAAGATTGTGATATTGGGTGCGTTGATTGAATCATAGTAATTTATATATGACATCATCAAATGAAATTAGGGTTTCTAGGGTTGCTTACTTGATATGGTGACTACTCTAGGGTTTGATGTTGTGACCATTACATTACTTTTGGTGAGGTTCACGATCGAGACACATGCATGGGGATGCATGGTCATCACCGAGACACCCTAGGGTAAGGATGGTCGTGACAGTTGTGTTTTGGAGTAAGTGTCTCAACCATGAAATGGTAATTAGGGTTTTGGGTCGAGACAAGATGTGCATGGGAGTATCTCGACTGCAACAAGAGGGCAACCAACCTAGTAGGTCACGACATTGTTGGATAAGCATGACCTTGGATAATTGCATGTAAGTGGAGGAAAGATTATATCCTTAGATAACAAGTGTCCATTGGTGATCTATGGTGTTGACACCTCAACAACCCCTACTTCCCTCCTCCTTTGGATATATAATTCCTTATTTTCTATAAGGACCATGACCCACATTTTGGGATAACCCTGTTTGTTTTGCCTAATTATGTTTCTTATCACCTTGATCTAATCATCTGAGATGTAATTAGGGCATGTTGAATCTTGAAGTTTCTTGTTTGAGCTTGTTTTATGATGTGTGTGTTTTGTGGTAAAGTTTTGGTGAAAATTGCAATTCACCCAGAGTTAAGGTTGATATGCAAGTTTTCCACCTCTTGAGTGTTCCTTCTCTCTCTTGGAACCATCTAGAGGAGAGAGAGATATAGGCACCTTATTTTGGATCTTATTTGTGTGGTGACATCATTGGTGATGTTTTGGACACATGCTTGAGGTGTGCCTTGCACCTAGATGCGTTGTCTCAAGTTAGAGAGTCCTAGAGTGGTTTCCTATTAGTTTGTGAGTGTGTAGGGTTGCACCCTATTGGTTTGGGAGTGTGTAGGGTTGCACCCTATCAGTTCATGAGTGTGTAGGGTTGCACCCTATCAGTTTGTGGATGTGTAGAGATGTGGTGTCGGGCATGACCTTAGTAGGAGACCAAGTGGGCGAAACCTTGCCTAGACCTTATCACCATGTCTTGCACAATGATGTGCATGTGGATCTTTCTCATGGACAAGTGCAACCTAAGATCCTAAGGTGGTGATGCCTCTTCCATGATCCCAGTCTCATCCTTCTTGTATATATACCCATTTCTCTCCATGTAAGAGGATCCTTTTGGCCATCTTTTCTTTCCCTCTTCCTTGGTAGATGATCTTGAGAAGTTTAAGGAGATATATGATCTCTCTTGGAGCTTGGTGGATGAGTTCCAAGTTGTGAGCATCCTACATCTTCTACCTTGGTAATATATGTTTCCTAGCTGTCTTTTCTTCTTCTTCTTCTTCTTCTTCTCAGCCATGGATCTTGGGTACCTTATTTCCACCTTGAACCATATTAACCTTGATATGGTCTTCTTCCTTGGAGGTATGGTGGTGATCGAGTTTGGTGGATCATCTTCTACCTTGAGCTCGTGAGCTTGAAGCTTGACCTTAGAGCTTGGATCTTGGTGGTGATCCTTGAGGAGGGTTATATAACTCTTAACCTCCTTTGCTGTTTTCACCCTTCATATGCTTATGTTGTTCTTCATCTTGAGACCATTCATCTCTTGTATGCTAGAAGATGTTATCAGCTTTAGAATTGTTCTAATGTTGGAATCTCATTGGTTTTCTCTTCATGTCTTGCACCTTCTTGCTATAAGTAGTTGATGGACTAGTGGCTGATATTTCTAAGGTTGAAGACAAAAAGTCCACACACACACATGCATTATGTTGAGGGTAGGTCATCATGGCTTGTAGTGTAACAAACTGATATCCTATTTGGAAATTCATCATGACTTGAAGATGTCTAGGTCATCATTTCTTGGATGTGCTTAGGACAACATGGGTTGAGAAGGTTAGCTCATTTTGGCTTATGGTTGCTAAACTAGTATGGATGGTATATCTTGAGAAGCTAGCCCATCATGCCCTAGAAACACCTAAACTAATATGTGATGGATAAACCATTATGCTTGGTGAGTGTTAGTTGTCATGATCTTGAAGTACCTTAAGTAGATAAGGTGTTGATCAACCGTTATGCCCTGGAAGTGTTAGCCCGTCATGGCTAAGAGAGTGCTTATGAAGTTGGTCTGTTTGAGGGCCAACCATGATGCCCTGGTTGATGTTACTTAATACACCTTAACTTGTGATGTCCGACTAAACCCTAACCCTAACAACCCATTACCCCTAGTGTTGCTCGACATACCTACAACTGCTCATCACAACTTAGATGTTGATGCCCATCACACTTCAAGGTAGGTCTGCCCGGTATGCCTTGCATGCCCATCACACCCTTAGGTGGTGTTGGCCGATAAACAATGGAGTGGTGTTTCCAGTCACACCTTAGATGGTGTTGACCGTCACACTCTTTAGAAGGGATAAACTGTTACAACTTTTTGTGAGGTTATCTCTTATGCCTTGCATGGTGGTAGTTGACATGTTGTGATGATGACTAGTCGACACCCTATGGCAAGTGTCACCTAATATACTAAGGTGGTTTAAATTGATACACTTCATGTTAGCCCCAATTGATATCTTGTGATGATGGCTATGTTACATCATGTTGATGATAGGGTTACATGTTATGATGTGATACCCAATGGGGTGGTTGTGTGAATAATAAGGAGTGTTGTTTTCTATAGTCTTCAACTCATAATATGTCTTGTAATGATGATGGGAGATGATCTAAGGGTGGTTATTGATCCAACCTTGTAAAACCTAATTGACTAAATGGAAACCCTAACCCTAATGATGTAATGTGAATGGCATGAATCTTATGAGATGGTAGTGTTGATGATATATTGTTCTCCTTGTTACAAGTCTCTAACCATGCAAGTAACATCAGTTGATAAGCATATCCATGTATGAGCTATGTTGCTTATGATATGTTTGAATGGGTCTTGTGAGGTATATGAGATGTTGGCATTATTGAAAGAGGAAGTAAATGGTCGTATGACCTAATGATGGCTTATTGCTTTGCATGTGATGATGATTTCCTCAGTAATGAGATGAGGGGTTGATACCCCAAAGTGTGTGATACTTGTGATGAGAAATATGGTGATTAGCAAATATTAAGTGATGATATGATGAAATCACACCTATGTGCTCAAATATGTCTGCTGATGTGTTATGCCCTTAATTATGTAGAATTTGTTTAGAGGTTGTACGTTGTAACTTGATTGATGCTAAAAGATGTTTAAATTACCTAATTAATCAAGTAGAACCTAATCTTGTAGTTTTCCATTGCCATAGATCCATTCAGTGTCAGTATTTGCTGAATGGTGAAATGAGTTTAACTCTGAGCGCATATTTTTTAATATGCGAGGGTGATGACGAATATCCCCTTACGTCCAAGAATATGTGGCATAGGATTGGTTCTGTGCCATACCTAGAAGAGTGTGACCTTGGATTGTAGTTCAATGATATGTGACATAGGATTGGCTGCGGGCCATACCCTAGAAGAGTGTGGTTGTGAGCTGTAGCTCAGTTTCACTAGCGTTGTGACCTACACCAAAGCAGGCTAGGTTTGCACAACTGGATGATATATCACTAGAAGTAGCTTGACTGGTGATGTTGATGCATGTTTACTCATACTGACCGAGGAAGGTGAGGTTGTGGAATCTGACTCTTCTACTATACCTTGTATGGCACCAATTTCGACTTAGTAGTGGTTGGTTGGATTTGAGTGGTACGACTCAAATCCTCCAATCATATTAAAATACATAATTAGTCATGTAGTATACTTGTATAGGATCAAACACATAATTTTTGGATGAGGCCTTTCTTGATCTTTATACAATATTGTTGATAAAAATTATACATGTTCTTCATATTCCTTTTTAAATTGCTAAGATGTTTCATAAATCAACAATAATTTCTCATCATGTTAATAATGATCACCTACTTCTTATAGTTGTAACTTTACTGTTGTTTTAATCATCTTATCTGTGATAATAATAGAGTTGGTGGAGAGTTATATCTTCCACTAAGATTTGGAATCTCACCCTGTGGGTTTCCAACATCCTTTTTAGGTGGTCATGCACAAAGAGGTAGAGATTGTGCAACGGAGGTTGAGCAACAACAAGAGGAGTAGTAGCTGACAAGGTTGGAAGTGTTGTTTGATGTCTTTTGTTGATATAGTCCTAGAGTCATCCCTGTACACTCAGATCCTTGGGGATGTTTTGTAGATGTTTAGTAGATATGCTTTTGATATGTGGTTGGCTTGTGTGCCCTGTTGTACATAGATGTAGTGGATATATGTATGCATTTTCTGGAACAAGTTCTCTGGTAATAGGTTGATGACACACATAGTATGTTCTTTGAGGCATGAAAGGACTCATATGTAAAGTTTCTTGTTGTTTGACAGTTTTATGAAAACAGTTTTAATTTTCAACATTTTCCAATAATCTAATTGTTTAATCTTCTTCTGGGGTTTTGTTTTGAGTAATCTCACTTTGTGTGGCGCGGGGCATCACATTTTCATGCAAGCTAATCTTTTCTGATCTACACACCTTTGTCTACCTTGAGACTACCTTTGGAGCTTAAGGACCAATAAGAAGAAGAACCTGATCCTTGGGTGGCTGATACTTGGTACATGATTGAAGGTTTTGTGCTAGGGATAGCCTTTGGCGGTGAATCTTCGTGAATCATCTCTGGGTAAGTGATCCTTCCTTGTAGATCATGTTTCCTTCTGAAACTCTTCATCTTCTTATTTCTCTTTGTTCATGGATTATGCATGGTAGTTCTTCTTGAAGATCTTTATGAAGATCATAATTTAGGGTTATCGTGGTGAACTCAAGTGAAAGATGATCTTTTCTTTCTAATTTGGCCAAGATCTATTTTCCTTTCTCTGAACCTCCTTCTAATCATTGACTTTTCTTCTTCTTATAGGTGATTCCTTGGCTGAAGTGTTGGAGTTCAGTTGAAGGTTTTGGAGATTGACCCAATTGGAGGTTGTTTCTCATCAAATCAGGCGGGTTTTATAATGTTTCTCTTCATCTATTTCACACATCCTATACTTGATTAGATTATTCTATTCTACATTTTAGAAATGTGTTTTAATGATGGAAGAGATGAGTTTTTTTAAAGGTTTCATCCATGTATTATCCAAGAAAGGATTATAATTTCTCTAAATCTAAACCATTATATTGTTTTTGCTTATAGAATTGATCTGCCTAGATTTTTATCTTTATGTCTTGCTAACTGATGTAGTGTTGTTGATTAAGGTGTTACCGGCAGCATTATGCTCGAGTTGGTTAGTAATGTAGGTTGCGACACTAGTTTTGGTCGAGCCATGAACTTAATAGGTTAGGTTTAGTTTGCTATGACCATGATATCAACAAGCTAGAATAATAACACCACGTGACCAGTTGGTTGACACCCTGTTGCATTTTGTTCATGACACCCCCTGGTGTTGCACACATTATGACTCCAAACATGTCGCGGTCGCGATGTTGTGTTGGGGTGCGTTGCAGCCAAGTGAGTTGAGTGTGTCATGGGATAGTGAGTAGGAGTGCGTCGCGGGTTGAGGTAAGTTGAACGTGGCGGGCAAGCGTGCAAGGTACATTGCGAGCTGTGACATCCTTATTCTCTACATGCATTGGGACAGAGAGTGGGAGCTGCACGTGTTGCAGGCCATGACACAAGCCTTGCACGCGTTGCAAGGTGATGTCTTTTTCTGCACACATTGTAGTTAGAGTTAGCTTACTCATATTACAAGTCATAAACGGGGTCCAGTGGAGATAACTCGTTGTATCCTTAAATTTTTGAGATAGTGGTATATTGTTTTATTAAAGAGCAGCCATTTATGAGCCTATTATCTAGTGGTGTGCCATGTATGAGGTAGACTAGTTGTTTTACAGAATCATAGCTATAACTATGAGTTCCTATCTCTACAAGACTATAGCTATGACTATAAGTTGTTGTTTAACAGTTAGACTACAAAGTCACTGCATTGCAGACTCAAACTGATTGAGTATTGTTTATTATGATCATGAAGTCAGTCTCTTCCATTGATCTTGTATGGTACTGATTTCAGCTTAGTAGTGTTAGTTGGATTTGAGTGGTACGCCTCAAACCCTCATGGCATTGATAAAAAGGAGTAATACAATTGTGTAGTATAATTCATTAGAGTCAAATACAAATCACATTGAATGACCTCATGTTGTATCTTAATATTGATTTCTTGAATTATAATACAATAAGAGAAATCAATTATTATATATGTTCTTCATATTCCATCTCAGTATACTAATTGATCGGTTGCTCAGTGATAGCATCTTAGTTTGATAATTTTGCACTTTTTGTGGATTATATGTTATTAAACTAAATCTACTCAGTTTGTTAGGTACTTAATCTACTTGCACTATTAATTATGTTTATAATAGATGTTTTCAAAGACTTATAACTCTCACTAGGACGTTTGGTCTCACCCCTGGGTTCTACAACTTATTAGGTGGTCGTGGATGAGGAAGTAGAGGTCGTGGTGCTGGAGCTGAGCAACAAGGAGATCGGTAGCTATCAGAATGTTGGACATGTTACTGGTGTAGAGTTTTAGTAGAAGTCCCATGTGTCTTCCCTATACTCTCAGGTCCTTGGGAAGATTTTATGTTTGTTATCGACACATAGATTTTGGATTGTACCATAATTGTATAGAATGGTCTATACATATAGCCAGGTTGAACATGTATCAGTTGTGGCTTGATAGTCTATGAACATATTATGTAGCATCTTTTGGATGTTATGAAATGTGGGTGTCCTATTTTGAAGGCTTGTTATGAAATATTTCAGCTTGAAATACCGACTTACAATTCATTTTAATTTACCCTATGTTGTGGTGATGTTGTCATTAGTAATAATTTCATGCTTTGTTTTGAGTAATCTCGTATTTGCGGCGATGGTCATCACAATTTGGTGGTATCACAGCTATAGGTTTGTTGGGTCTATAGGGACATAGGACTGGGGTTTGAGTCTATTGTAGTGTCCTCTAGTATATCTTATAGTAGCTTCTACTATTACAGAACTAGACAAAGATAGAAAATATGTCTGGAGAGCATGATGAACACATTGCAGAAAGCAACATTGCTGGACTACGAGATACTGCTAGAAGGAAAGACAGGGAAAAAGTTGTGTCCGAGATGCCTCAAGTCAATCGAGCTAATGTAGGCAACCCTACTTTAGAGTCTGTGCTTGGACAGTTTATGACTACAATGAACTGTATGATGGATAAGATGCCTGCAATTCAACCTAGGGCATAGATTCATGGTGCTGAAACTCATGGGTCTGGGAAGATTTTTGAGAGACTCATATGTGTAGGAGAGTTGGAATATGTAGGTACCTCTGATCCAACCAATGCAGATATGTGGTTGACTGAGATGGAAAAGGCTTTTAAAATCCTCAACATCCCTAAGGAGGACAAGGTAAAGCATGAGGTGTACTTGCTAAAGAGGAGTGCTGGACAATGGTGGACCATTTACGAGCTAGGAGTCATGATCACATGGGAGGAATTCAAACGGGAGTTTGTAAGTTGGTACTTTCCCGAGACTTACTTAGATGAGAAGATTGTATAGTTTGAGATGATCCAACATGGGTTTATGTTAATCAGTTCCTATGAAGCTAAGTTTATGGAGCTTTTTATCCGCATATGGATGTAGAAGACAAGGAGATGATTTGACATTTTGAGAAGGGCCTAAGTACTGAGTTGACTACCCTGGTGTTATATTTGGAGAATAGAGAAAGGTTTGCCACTTTTGTTGAGTAAGTTAGGAGGGTGGAGAGATCACTTATAGAGAAGCTTGGGGTTAAAGGTTAGGAAAAGGTTTGTACAGTACCAGGGATGATCTTCTAGAGGATTAAAGAATCCTAGGTTCTCATCACCACAATCTTTGCAAAAGGTCAGTAACTCATTTGCATTGGACACAAAGCAGAGACTGAGGTCATAGTTTGCTACCTGTAGGAGCTTAGAGTGCGATGTCAGTATCTTTAATAGGGTAGTTTAGGCTGTCATATAAGGGGAAAACATGTTTCAAGTGTGGATAGGTGGGGCATACTAAGTGGTACTTCCCTTTGAAGGATGAAGAAGTGCTCAGCAGCCTAGGTAGAGTCAACAAAGTTCACATAAGTGACAATAGCACAGTGGCAGAGGACGCAGACATGCATCACAAGCTGGTTCATCAGAACATGCTAGTAGAGGGAGAGGGAAACAACACATTTGAGATTTGATGATATATGTTTGTCATAATTCACCTTCACCTCATAAGAATGCATGAGAAAATCATAAAATGATGGGGATAAGGGTTATGGAACCCTAATGTCAAGAATATGTCTAAAATGATAGAACACTAAGTAACATGTGAGTGAATGGGATGGGTACGCCTTTGATGATGATAACCTAGTATTCCCCCAATCATGGGAAATGCTTTGGTTCTAAAGATGGTAAGTTTGACTCTTGCTTATGATGTTGGATGAATTTTGAGGGAAAATTTTTTCTTTTAAGGAGGGAAGGATGTGGCAACCTTGTTTTCTCTATCATAGTTTATACTATTTCTCTCTATATTAGTGACTCACATCACTCAATTTGAGTTCTATTACATAATTCAAGTAATTTGATGCTTAATCATAGTCACCTTGCACCTATGTTCCTATATATGACATTAATGTGCAATTCTGAGCTATGTATCATCCTTAATGCATCCCTATCTTGTAAGTAAAATTTAACCTCATATATATGATCACCTTTCCCACCTATATATTTCATATTATAGATGGTGCAACTATGAATCTAACTGTGTAAAAATCATCACAATCTGAATTGTTTAGCCTAAATTATGAGATTTTGAAGTTTCCTTGATTAAATTCCCTTTTTATTTGCCTTTTCATCCTTTGTTGGGACGACCCCTTCTTCGACCCAAGTGACGTGCGGCCCAGCCATGTCACTTGTTTTCTCCTTCAACTCTTTAGTTTACTCGGTCAATGTTATCTGTTCAATCAAGTCTCACGGATCACTAACTTACGCATCCACTGCTTGTTGCGCGTCTTCAACCTCCATACTCAGCTGATGGAAGTGGCACTGGCCGCCACCTACCACCACCAGGGTAGTAGTCAATACTCCTCTCTCTTGCTTCTTTGGCTCAATTGACCACCTATTTTTGGTTCATGTTGCTTCCCCCTCCCTTTCCCCTCTCTTTTATCTCTGGTTTCTACCCTAGGGCGCTGTCGACAAACCGTGGCCACCCTCTCGTCTCCCTTGGACCATGGTGGTGTCACCGCAGGCCGCCAACCTTTTCCCTCTTCTATGGCCCTCCACTCCATATGCCAAGGATCCCTATGGGACCACTAGGCCATGTTAGGGATGAAAGGTCCTTCTCATACGTCGTTAAAGCTTGGAGCTCAAACGCTTCTTTTGTGTCAACGAGGTAGCGTAACAAATGACCTATGAAGTCAGTTGGGCTCTGCCCAAGGAGGGTGACGGACCGGGAGGCATTGGATCGACATCCAACATTCACAACTGAGACCTATCCTTCACTAGTACAACACTCGTGTGCCAGATCGGTCAAAGGTGGGGGGACAAGGACCCCGTCGCCGCCATTGGGTGACAACCACCTCAACACGGGGGTCATACCTCCCCCTCTCAACCTCACCAGCGATGGCATGATTTCCACCAGCCCGGTGGCAGTGACTAGCGACCTCGGCCCTCACACAACCACACATGACTATGGAGAGCGGCCAGGGGTATCAGTTGCAAAGCTGAGGGCATGACGTGGGCCACCCGATTAGAGATCGATGGCCGAGATGTTGGTATGTATGCCCTGAGAGCCAATCATTGGATGATTGATGGGATACATTAAGATTGATTTGATAAACATCAAAGGCAAGCTTCCAATTCTTTCTGGTTTAGTCATATGAGATAGTGATAGAACAGATTGAATGTCTAGAGAACGACAGTACTCAATGACGTATGCTTTCAGGTTGAGGACCTGCACGATGAGATCATACGGATCCTAAGAGTTTGTACATTCTTGTTATGTCCCTAGTCGGATGTCATTGTGGAAGGTAGATAGACAACAATGACACACAAGACTAGATTGTGGTGTTGGTTGATGACAGAATCTCATTAGTCATGATATAGAGATATCAAACCAAACACATAGGTACTTGTTAGAGAACAAGTGTACCGGACAGACCCACCGTGAGTTTGACACATGGAACCATGACATGGTAGTCACAGTCAGTACTCACAGTGATGGTGGTGAATGTGATTCTTTGACCTAAAATCACTACACTCAACACATGTCATTGGGTACACTTTGACATCATCAAACATAGTCCTGAAACATGGGTTGTTATAAAGGTGATGATTGGGTGGCTTTGACACATGGGGCTTTTGAGGGGTGAGTGATAGATATGGGATTTGTCCCTCCTGAGGGAGTTTGATATCCAAGGCCACTTGATGAGTAGGATTGAGATAGTCGTGCACACGCATGTGTGAATTAGTATGTGATATTGATGTCATACATATCTCTTCCAATCTGCTCTGAGATCAAGAAAGTGAATGAATGTTGACAGGATGACTGTTCCATGCCTCGAGTTCATTCAGGATATCAGTGACAAAGGAATTATACATTCGCTATAACACCATTCACGGAATGTAGGATTGAAAGTTGTTCTCCAACTTTCTATTCACTTGGGTAGCACTGATGTGTGACTAGGTACCGCTCTTTCCTTGTGAAGTCATAAGTGTTATGGACTTTCACTACCAACGTGAAAAGGAGTTGCAGGGTCACACACATAGGATTTAACCTGGAAGAGGAGTTTTGTCCACAAACAATGTTTAGATTGATTACTAAAGGAGTTTAGTAGTTCAATTAAACACTCAATCAATTGATAGCTCAGTATCATAGTGTTCAAGGTGTTGGACCGATTGATTAGAGTATCAGATTGATTGAAACTGCAATTGACTATTTCTGCATAATCTACACTCCCAACCGATTGGCTCATGTGATGAACTGATTGGATGAGCTTGGTGAACCGATCGGCTCAGGTTGTGAGTCGATTGACTCATGGATAGGGTGAAATGATCGGTTCAAGTGTTGAAACGATAGGTTCAACTGGTCCAACAGAGCAAGTTGGGAAAGTAAGATTGGTGAGAAATTTCTTTTCGTTTCACTTGCCAAATTTGATTGGAACAAGGATTGGTATTTGGTACCAATTTGAAACAAAAGAGGAAAAGTCAATCGGGAACTGACCAGGACCACGAACTGACCGGTTCATAACTGAACCGACCATTTCATGGGTCCCAACCGATCGGTTGAGGTGTCAACCGACCGGCTCAGGTCCCCAACCGACCGTTTCAGAAATGAAACGATCGGTTCAGGTCACGCAGTTGGTTGTTTTTGTGGAAAATCTCGAACCCTTCTACTCCTGCTTTAGTCCCGCATTGCCCAGGATAGAGAACCCTGTCCCATGACCCTCCTATATATAGGGGTATTGGGGGCTTCTTAAAGAACAACTCAGTGCAACCAATTGCTCTGTAAAGTTGTCGTTCTCTCTGGTTTTGGTAATCGAGAGAGCCTGAGCAAGTGCTACCCGATAAGGGAGGCACATCAAGGGAAAGACAACTGTAGAAACTGACTGGTGGTAGGAGAGTGTGTTGGCGACTAGTACGCTGACAGGAGGGTGCGACTCCTTCCAATTCCTTGTGGGACAAGGAGATTGGAGTTCCAGGTGGTCTGTGTGGACTACTTCAGAGGCGGGAGATTTCTGCCGCTCGGAGGATAGTTGTCAATCCCGACAGTCCCGGTGAGACCAGGAGTCGTCAGTCCCGGTGCGACCAGGAGCTACACAGACACCGTCCAAGACTGGAGGTGAAGACCGCGCAAGCCACGAGGTATTTTGTCCGAGCAAGCCTCGGGACAATGTATGATTCCAAAAACCATCCCTTCCTATTGTATATACATTGACGCGTTTCCTTGTTCTGGGTTTGGGGAGGAGAAAATTTTAGTTTCTGCTGCCTTCTCTGCCTCCTCTAAAACCCAATATTGGTATAAGAGCCACGTCAACTGCTCTATACTTTAGGATTATCGATATGATCGATTTTGGTTTGTCGCCTTTATTTATTGCATACGATGCGAATAAAATTGGCTTTATGCATGTCCAATCCTAAATCCACAAATCCCAATATACATATATGATATGTAATATGAATGCACTCGATACGTGTCGCCCTTAAATGAGTTTTGTGGTGGATGTATAGCGTGGTTATGGCCTATAAACCCTATCTGTGTATGGTTGTATATGGTTGCTTGCATCTCGGTCTGGACACCAATCTTCCTTCTCCTATTCCTGATGTAATTTGAAATAATTCGAGATTTCTTTCCTACCTTTGCTCCCCTCGAATGTAACTCGAGGTTTTTCTTTTTACAATGTAAAATAGGATAGATTTTTTATTTCCTGTTATGTCAAAGAACGGCGGACATCCTGACGACAACTGAGACGATCGGTTCAAGGAGTGAACCGATCGGTTGATGTTCGAGACGATCAGTTCAAGGAGTGAGCCGATCGGTTGATGAACGGTTTGATGATCAAGACGAGCGGGTGGCGGCCATGAAGAGATGCACGACGACCAGGCGAATCGATCGGTTGGAGGAGCCAACCGATCGATTGGTGGCACTTAGCCGACCAGTCTGATGGCGAGCCGATCATTCATGTGATGAGTTGATCAAACCCAGAAAGGCAAAGCACAAAGTTCATCTTCTACAGGTTGCATGTTATGTAGACCTAGATGAACATGATTCCTCTTGGCTCGAGGAATCACATTAGGATGGACATAATCATCACTTTTATCGTTTTGCATGTTTTCTGTGGGATATAGCATGTATATGATACATACTATGTATTGTGGTGATTGGATATGTATATGTATATAAAAAACCAAATCTCTCATTAAATATTAAGTTTTAGATGCCTTCCAAATGCGACACATGTGAAAAGCTTGATCGACCAAGTGTGGGCACGCCCTAGCGTGGTGCACTGTCTATCTCGTGGAAGCGTGAAGGATGAATGTGTGGGTCTGCCCTAGCAGGGTGCATATTCATCGTGTTTGCTTTCAGTCGGACTTAACAAGGTGACCTAGATAGGATCTAGCACCTTGAGGCATGGAGATGCTCATGGCAAGGAGTTGCATATGACATCTTATCAAGAGTTGCATATGATGCAATTGGCAAGAGTTGCCTACCTGAGAGATCTAAGTTGTGGGTGACAGCCCTAGCTGGTCCATGACTTAGAGGGACGTCTATAGGGTTCGCGCCACAAAGAAGGGCACCACCTAGGACACTTTCTACGTCGGTTAACAACCGAACAACCGACACCATACTCCCATACGACACGGCCGTGCTTCGCTGCACAACCGTGTTTAGTAATATAGGCGTCGGTTTTATACGAATAAGCGATGCCTTTTCCACCATGGCCGTGCTTTCCTGCACGGTCGGTTTGTTTGTCATATTAGGCGTCGGTTTTTATCTAATATACGACGTTGTAGGCCTTTGATGATGGTGTTCTATAAATAACCGACTCCTATACTTTAATTTTTTTTTCTTATCAGTTTGCAGGCCTGCTGTGGATGGTCAGCAGGATGAGAACCTGCAGTTCAGTTTTCTGAGACTATATATAGTACCTCATGTATGGTGTTAATATCCAATGCGGCATGTCGGATAATCATCTGCATAAATCGCATCACATAGTATGTGCATGCCCAACCATTGTCTTGTGTAGCGCACTATAAATTGAAACATACAAAATATTAAAAAAATACAACTAAGCACAGTTCACATAAATAATATATACATTGGAGTCAGGAACTTACTTTTACGTTCTCCCAAATTATTGGCTGGTTCTTTCTCCTTGGGAAATTTCCTCCAGCATTTTGGAATGCATCTAAACCCCTACATGTTAATGTAACATAGTAAATTGCATAATTAAATAGTAATGTAATAACATATGTTAACGGATATACAAATGAAATATTTCTCACCAGAATAATGGCATTCTCAATATGTGTCCAATTTTAGTGTTCAATGTACTTCCCGCAGGATCTAGATAATAAACAGTGAACATCCCGGGGACAATAACTAGTAACTCCCAATGTCTACCGCTAGAGGTAAAAAAGTTCAAAATTAATAACTCAAAATGCACAATAAAAATGGAATTTTCTTAAGTCCAAATTATAAATAAAGTAAACTTACTTGACATTGAATGGAGCTATTATTATCGTCTTCTTTTGCTGACCGAAAATTGTAAAAGCATTTATACAGTATTGTTGAACACTATCAGGGTCTTTAGCTACCATACTAATCAATGATGGAATCAAAAAACCCACATGATCAAATACAAATTGTTTGCATTGATCTTCGACTAAGTAGCTGCAAAACATGTATTACGTATGCATTAATATATAAGAAACCAGATCACCGGATCTTACACAAGGTATATGGATGTATAAACAAGATCTCACCTTATCCATGTCTCTATCATTGATGTATTCAACCAATCATACATAAAAATCTCAATAATATCTTGTATAAATAAAGAGCTATCGTATGATTGACCTGCATAATCTGCTTCTAAAGAAACAATTATAGGGCAATGTATATTATGTGCCCATAGACAACATGCCATTCCCCTACAAGCAGGACCTAACGGATATTTTAGGTCAGTTGGAACCCAACTTGGTAATGCAGGAAGTGGAGGTGGAGGCCTAGGTGCTTCGGGTGTCTTCTTTTTAACCTGTATATATAATTTCAGATCAGTTGACCTCATATATACACATTAACAATCTAAAGTAATGTAAATTTATCTTACAATTTCAGTAGTGTAGACGACATCTGCTTTGGGCCACAATATCACCCCGCCTTCTGCCTCACCAAGTGTATCAATATCTGGGTGGACATATGGTAATGCAGCTTCCCTCTAATCGGGTAATACACATATCAGGCTCACATGAACGTAGCCCTGTGGCATTGGAGTCCCATGAAACGTTGCCCCAGGAAGGGACTGGTAAGCCTGCGCCTCTGTAACATCATAGTCTTGCATTCTTAAGCGGCTTGGCTTCAATGCCTAAAAATTTACGTAAAGAATGTTATACATATATACATATCATCTTGAAAACATATCATCTTGAAAAGGCTAGCTACAATGTCATAAACAATACTTACAGCAGACGTGTTAGGCGATGGGTCTCCAGGATTACTCGCAGTCTATGCATCAGGAGAAGAGTGGGTCGCCATAGGCTGATTGGAAGCCTGAGATGCCTGCCACCGCACTATTTCTTCCTTGACCTTCTCAGCAACTATATCATTGACCTTCTTAGCAACTATATCCTCGACTCTCTTATTCTCCTATACATGGATAAAAGAAACATTAGCTTCTTATTATTGAATTCCCTTTTGCAGTAACATTCTAAAAAAAGAATAGGTTACCTCTTCTTGTGAAATTCCCGCTCTGGGTTTGCGCTGGGATGGCCCAAAGAATGCTTTGATGCCCACACCAGCGCCTGCACCCCTAACACATCCAGGATGCTCTAGGTTACCCAGAGCAACTGTCAATTCATCCCTTGTGCCCTGAGGGATGAACATGCCTTGTTTCCTCTGCTCGTGCAGCTCCCGCTAATCACCATCAACAGAAATTGGTAAGTTAACACCACAAATAATCAATATTCAAATGATTGCTCTAAGAGTTGTATTTTACCATTTTCGCAGCCGCCTCAGCAGTTACGGGCTTCTTTATTTCACCCTTCTTGTTTTTCCTCCCAGCTATACAGATATCATGGCGAGGCATGGGTGTGGCAGACTCCTGAGTAGGAGCAGACTCCTGAGTAGCCGCAGACTCCGCCTGTAGTCTTTGGCGAATGCTTGCATAGCCCTTTGGACCCATAGTGTGGTCATGTACATTCAGTTCATGCCTTGCTTTTTGCGCGTCACTGAGGGCCTAGTTAGTATGCACACTAATGATTTGGTTAGTAGCACTAAATGTTAATCTTGAATAGGTGAATACAACATATATTAATTAAATTGGGAGTGACACCTAATACCTTGAATTATTCAGATTTTCTTGAAGCAACAAAATTGTGCCCATCTTCTTTGTCCAAGAAGTTCTACTGTTCAAGGGCTGACTTCTTCTTCTTATCACCATATTTTATGTATTCTCTGTTGAGATTTGTCCTATAGTTCCTAAGCATCTTTCCAGCGCGTTGCATCACGCTTTTATGATGCAGCTTCTCATCCAATGCAAACAAATTCTGTAAAATAGAATTCTTATTAACTAGTATCCAAAAATAGAATTGCAAATAATATAATTTGTAATCTACAAAATAGAATTGCAAATAATAATAACTCACACATAAATCCTTCCATATCAAGTCTTTCTTCCCCTGACGAACTTTATGCCAATTATCATACTTAACACCACAATGGCTTCGAGTGACACACCCAAGATAGTTTACAAAATTATTGTGGTTCACTCCAATTGCATTTCCTCCATTATCAAACTCTACAACCAATTTGGATCCACTACCACTTAGCGCTATTAACTTCTTCAACAAAAAGATGCCCCTTTTCTTGTTAAGTGTTTGGTGCTGCGCATCAAGTTGCTCCAGTGCTTCAGTGGGTACATGTGCATCATCAACCTAAAATTTGACAAAAATAAACCCACGGAATTAGTGCAATATAGAAATATGGGATATATGACATAACTAGAAGATAATGAATTTTATATAAATACATGATATGTTTTTAGAACTTACATTGGTATCCTCGCCATGCTCGTCATAGACAGCATGCTCATCATGGACTTCATGCTCATCATGGACATCATGCTAATCATGGTCAGCCATCTGAAAATGTCATTAAAAAGGCAAACATTTAGCATTTGTATTAACTAGAAAAAGGCAAACATTTAGCATTTGTATTAACTAGAAAAAGGCAAAAAAAATTCTCGAAAACCCAATACACATTATACACTTACATCCTAAGTGAGATTAGGTGTTCAAGAACAGTCCCAAACCGGGGACTATCCAAGATTTACTCCTAATGAGTAAATCTTGGACGATTTTCTAGGCCAACAAATACATGTGATGTCATTCTTATATATAATAAATGTGTACTACCTATCCCATCCTTGAACACCTAATCTCACTAGTAAGTGTATAATGTGTATTGGGTTTTCAAGAAAATTTCGGTAGCATTTCCCCGATGTTCTCTAATTTACATATGTACTTAGAGAACAAACGGGGAAATGCTACCGAAATTTTCTCGAAAACCCAATACACATTATACACTTACATCCTAAGTGAGATTAGGTGTTCAAGAACAGTCCCAAACTGGGGACTATCTAAGATTTACTCCTAATGAGTAAATCTTGGATGGGTTTGTAGGCCAACAAACACAATAATAGATATGTACATGTTAGGGTTTCATCACAATTGATGTTAGGGTTTCATCAATGTTAGGTTTAATCAAATCAAATTAGGATGCTAGAATTGACAAGTTTAAATCTTATTTCAACATGCATCAAAATTTACTGAATTAAGTCAAACATTAGGATTAGAAGCACAAATATATGCAAGCAAAAAATTTGTTCATATCCTAGGATTTACATCAAGCATTACATAAAAATTTGTTCATATCCTTACCAACAGCAAGCACGACCGTGGCTGTGTTGGCCTACCACGGCCGTGGCTGTGTTGCCCTACCACGGCCGTGCTGTCCAGCACGGCCGTGGTAGGGCAACACAGCCACGGACGTGCTGTCCAGCACGATCGTGGTAGGCCAACACAGCCATGGCCGTGCTTGCTGTTGGTAAATAGCTAGGGAGAAGGAAGCAAAGAGGTAGGACTACCTGGAGCTAGCGTAGAAAGCGCGGCGGCGAGCGGCGGCAGCAGTGGCGGCGGAAGAAGAGAGAGCAGAGCGGCGTGCGGTGAACAAAAGTGGCATCGGGAATGAGCAGAGCAGCACACGACACACCAGCAGCAGCGGCAGCGGCGAGTAGAGGTGCACCAGCAGCAGCGGCGCACCAGCAACAGTGGCGGCGGTGAGCGGAGAAGCACCAGCACTAGCGGCGGCGAGCAGCAGCGGGGTCGTCGGGCGATTTCAGGAGAGCAGCGGTGAGCAGCAGCATAGCAATATCACGATGAAACAGGAAGAAAGGGGGAAGAGCCGGGTGATCAGGTTTATTAAGTTGGTCAACGACGTCGGTTATCTACAAAACCGACACCTATTATGATTTAGCATCGGTTGATAGTAAACCACCGACGCCCAACTAGATAACCTTTACCCTAAATTATTTGGCAGGAACCATTATCAACATCGGTTATCGAAGGATAACCAACACTGAAAGTGGGACTTTTCGCCCAAATTTTTATTTTAAATAGGTGTCGGTGAATAGTTACACAACCGACGCTGTAGGTGACCTAAAATGTTTTCACTCGAAAATTGGATTTTGCCGGCAATTTTAGGCATCGGTTTGTTATAACCAGCCGACACTGAATACAAAGAGGTACCAGTGTCTGGCTGGTCTTCGAATATAGACGTCGGTTTGCATAAATAACCGACGTCTAATATTATAGGCGTCAGTTTTCCTAAATAACCGACACCCAGAAAAGCAACACGGAATGTTGTTTCTGTAGTAGTGAGGGCTATCAATTTGAACTAAAATAGTGGGAGCTATAATTAATTAAAGGCCTAATTTTTATCGTCAACTTTTCAAATCAATCAAATAAGTCAAAAGAGTTTTGGACTAAAATTGCATATATTTCCTTTTGTTAAAATAAATGGTTAATCAACAATAATCACTTTATTTGCGAATGGGTATAATTCCACAACTGGTTAGGATGATGAGAAGTGTTCTCAATCAAAGAGCGAAAGCTCTAATTCCTAATTATACCAAGACCAGCTGAACTCAATCCCACCACATCAATGGCTAAAAGTATGTTTATGGAAGCATATCGAGGATGACATTGATGAGGAGTGCTTGATGTTGTGTTCTCTGAACTATGAGTTGCAAAGACAACATGAGACATATGATGTCTCAAGGACACTGTCCTAGTATGTCATGACAGAAGAAGATCCAGTAAGGTATTCACACACTCAATATGATTGGGTATATGGAAAAACCTGACTAAGATGGATTCCCTCTGAGCCAAGAGTTGGTTATTGGTATGATACTACAAATGTTGCGAGAATCATACAGTTCATGATGAAGTATGACATGGACAACTTTGACAAGCGTTGACAAAGTTGTTGGACATGTTGAGGACAGTGGAGGCAATTATGAAGAAAGACAAACCCTAATATTTGATGCGATCAATGAAGGGTAAGTCTTAAGGGTAAGGGTAAGGGCAAAGCTAAGAAGTGTTCTGATGCTAGCCAGCAATCCAAGCCGTCTTTAGCCTCAAGGCACATGAGGAAAGGGTGTATGAGGGATTTCCCTCTATATCTGGAAGAACAAAAGAAGATGCAGGAGGGGATGGAGATCTCCACCTAAGGTATCATGAAATGAACCGCTTCTTTATCTGAGGTATATGATACCAAGATATGGATATGTCATATATGATATGCAAGATCCACAAAGAAGTGATGGCCTTTGTGAAAGGACCGAGAAAGAAGTACTCATTATTGGGGCAAGTGTTGCTGCCATAGATAGGAGTATCTTTCAGTTTATTTCAGCCTAAATGGCACGAAATAGAGTTGAGAACTGCTATTTCATATTTTCCAATAAATATAAACACTTTATTTTTTGCATATTGTATGACAATGATGGCAATCAATAAAGAGATGTTTCAATTTCTAAAGATATGATCTTTGTGGAAATGCCTTGTTTATCTTGTGGTATTTGATATGCATAAGATAAAATGATACCTAAAAGTTATAGATAACTCAAACAATCAAATTAGCATCAATCATGAGAAATTCATTACTAGTTTCTATGTGATGGATAAATCTAGACTCTTTTGGTTAGAGAACTAGTAAGAGACATGAATCTCTTGTACATGATTAATCAATCTTCACTAATGGTTGTGGGAGAATGATTATCCAATTAGGTATAATACATGTTATGTATTTACATACCTATTGGAGTAAATGCTAATACTTCAAAAGGTGTTTATAGAAATACCAATATGAATTTCTTGAAGTGTTCAAGATTATCATAGATGAAGTACGAATTTGGTAAAGTGTTAATTCTTGATGAGATCAATGAATGAAAAACTTAGACCAAATGTTTGAGATCCTTATGAGTGATTATGATAGTGTATCATAGTGAACTCATGATTAAGGCATTGTGATGTCTAAATCAAGAAGGAATCATGCTCTAAGTAGATAGAGAATGATTATCAAATAACTGAATTCTTCTTAAATAAAGAATACCCCACACTAATAAAGGACATTAAGAATCACAAGGAGTTGTGAGTTCTTATATCCATGACAGATACACCTCAATTATCTATGTGATGAGTTGTTCATGTGATGAGTCAACCATCCAAATGAATATGAGGAACCAGACTTTGAGTTATGGTATGTAACCATTACATCCTAAATGACTTCCATGTGAACCATAAAGTATGACCTTGATGGTAGCACCCATTGGATCTAAATCCATAAGTGCAAATGAATCTTAAATTTTAAGACACATGGATAACATTTTGAGAAGGATGATGCTTGTTGATTGCAACTTAATGACTAAGACATTTGGCATATGGATACTAAAACCGCATTCCTATGAGGAATAAAATAAGGATGTGTACGTGACACAACCTATAAGGTTTATGAATCCACTAATGCAAATGAAGTCTATAAGTTACAATGGACTAATATATCAATGTGATTGATTGAGTACAAGCAACTCAGAATTGGATCTTTACTGTGATGATATAGTCAAAGGGTTTGACTGATATGTCAAAGATAAAGAAGGGATCTATGATTTAGTGGGAGTGTGTTCACATTCCACATGTTGATGTGAAATGGAAATGTTCTAAAATGGAAATCCAAAAGTGGAAATTATCTTTAAGGAAGATAGAGATGTTTCCTATGTGATAGGAATAGAGATCTATAGTGATAGTTCTCGAAAACCTCTTGACCTGAAAAGAGAAAGCATACATTGGCAATCTGTACTGAAGGGTTTAGTATGCACAGATTCAGTGGGAGAAAACTTGTCCATGTTACATGGAGTTAGTATCCCAAGGCCAAGTGTCCAATATTATGAAGAATGGGAACACTAAGAATAGACATGGATCTATCATGTATGTAATCATCCCATTATCTTGCATGTATCAACATGGCAAGAACAAAATGCATTCATCATCTTGTATGTAGGACATGGCAATATGATGTGCTCATCCTGATAACTCGTATGTGGGACATGATGAGTGGATGTCTGTCTACTTCTAGTAAGGGTTACTGGAATACCATGAGAACTTGATAAGTACTTGAGAAGTACTAGTTCTATGGAGATAAGGAAGAGTTCAATGTAAAGAGTTACATTGATGCAAACTTCCGAAAGGACATAAAATTAATCGCAAAATATATATAGGATATATAAAAGTGAAAGTTTGTTAATAATTGGAAGTGTTCCAATAAAACCATTTAAAAGGAAATGCCGAGTATCCGTGTGTTAGAGAGCAGCAGTGGATACTATATGGATCTGGAAGTTCATGAGATGAACTTATAGATATTCCGGTCATTGATGACAAGTATGGAATCCTTGATCATGCAATGTGGCTAAAGGTTAGCAAAGGAATACTGGATCCCATATTACAGCAACTCCATCTCATACGTGTGACGTACAACAAAGAGATGTGAGACATGCAATTTATACTGACTTTGGCAAGGTGTTGCCATAACTCACTATGTTAGCACTAGAGCATAATAACATGTGGGACATGTTTGAAGATAACTATGAATATGATTCAAGGGTGATTGGCTCGCAGTGCAAGTGGGAGTCTGTTGGTATGTATGCCCTGAGAGCCAATCATGGGATGATTGATGGGATACATTAAGATTGATTTGATAAACATCAAAGGCAAGCTTCCAATTCTTTCTGGTTCAGTCATATGAGATAGTGATAGAACATATTGATTGTCTAGAGAATGACAGTACTCAATGACATATGCTTTTAGGTTGAGGACCTGAACGATGAGATCATACAGATGCTAAGAGTTTGTACATTCTTGTTATGTCCCTAGTCGGATGTCATTGTGGAAGGTAGATAGACAACAATGACACACAAGACTAGATTGTGGTGTTGGTTGATGACAAAATCTCATTAGTCATTATATAGAGATATCAAACCAAACACATAGGTACTTGTTAGAGAACAAGTGTACCGGACAGACCCACTGTGAGTTTGACACATGGAACCATGACATGGTAGTCACAGTCAGTACTCATTGTGATGGTGGTGAATGTGATTCTTTGACCTGAAATCACTACACTCAACACATGTTGTTGGGTACACTTTGACATCATCAAAAGCAGTCCTGAAATATGGGTTGTTATAAGGGTGATGATTGGGTGGCTTTGACACATGGGGCTTTTGAGGGGTGAGTGATAGATATGGGATTTGTCCCTCCTGAGGGAGTTTGATATCCAAGGCCACTTCATGAGTAGGATTGAGATAGGCGTGCACACGCATGTGTGAATCAGTATGTGATATTGATGTCATAAATATCTCTTCCAATCTGCTCTGAGATCAAGAAAGTGAATGAATGTTGACAGGATGACTGTTCCATGCCTCGAGTTCATTCAGGATATCAGTGACAAAGGAATTATACATTCGTTGTAACACCATTCACGAAATGTAGGATTGAAAGTTGTTCTCCAACTTTCTATTTCACTTGGGTAGCACTGATGTGTGACTAGGCACCTCTCTTTGCTTGTGAAGTCATAAGTGTTATGGACTTTCACTGCCAACGTGAAAAGGACTTGCAGGGTCACACACATAGGATTTAACCTGGAAGACGAGTTTTGTCCACAAACAATGTTTAGATTGATTACTAAAGGAGTTTAGTAGTTCAATTAAACACTCAATCAATTGATAGCTCAGTATCATAGTGTTCAAGGTGTTGGACCGATTGATTAGAGTATCAGATTGATTGAAACTGCAATTGACTGTTTCTACACAATCTGCACTCCCAACCGATTGGCTCATGTGATGAACCGATCGGATGATCTTGGTGAACCGATCAGCTCAGGTTGTGAGTCGATCAGCTCATGGATAGGGTGAAATGATCAGTTCAAGTGTTGAAATGATCTATTCAACTGGTCCAACCGAGCAAGTTGGGAAAGTAAGATTGTGGAGAAATTTCTTTTCATTTCACTTGCCCAATTTGATTGGAACCAGGATTGGTATTTGGTACCAATTTGAAACAAAAGAGGAAAAGTCAATCGGGAATTGATCAGGACCACAAACCGACCGGTTCAGAAGTGAACCGACCGTTTCATGGGTCCCAACTGATCGGTTGAGGTGTCAATCGACTATCTCAGGTCCCCAACCGATCATTTCAGAAATGAAACGATCGGTTCAGGTCACGCAGTTGGTTGTTTTTGTGGAAAATCTCGAACCCTTCTACTCCTGCTTTAGTCCCGCATTGCCCGGGATAGAGAACCATGTCCCATGACCCTCATATATATATAGGGGTATTGGGGGCTTCTCAAAGAATAACTCAGTGCAACCAGTTGCTCTGTAAAGTTGCCATTCTCTCTAGTTTTGGTAAGCGAGAGAGCCCGAGAATGTGCTACCCGATAAGGGAGGCACAACAAGGGAAAGACAACTGCAGAAAGCGACTGGTGGCATGAGAGTGTGTTGGCGACTAGTATGCTTACAGGAGGGTGCGACTCCTTCCAATTCCTTGTGGGACAAGGAGATTGGAGTTCCAGGTGGTCCGTGTGGACTACTTCAGAGGAGGGAGATTTCTGTCGCTCAGAGGATAGCTTTCAATCCTGACAGTCCCGGTGAGACCAGGAGTCATCAGTCCCGGTGTGACCAGGAGCTGCACAGACACCGTCCAAGACCGGAGGTGAAGACTGCACAAGCTGCGAGGTATTGTCGCCGAGCAAGCCTCAGGACAAGGTATGATTCCACAAACCATCCTTTCCTACTGTATAGACGTTGATGCGTTTCCTTGTTCTGGGTTTGGGGAGGAGAAAATTTTTGTTTCTGCTGCCTTCTTTGCCTCCCCTAAAACCCAACACGAGATACTCCTTTAGATGAAATGTAACGCTCTCAACCTTCTTTAGATATTGTTTGAGTGCAATCTTATAAATATGATATCTTGCTCATACTTAGAACAAAGTATACAAAATTATATACCAAATCGATCCTCTAGAAAAGATCTATAACATGAGCATACTTCCAGACCTTAAAACTACTTTGATTCTCCATGTTTTACTTAAAATGTAATCTTGGACTGTGTTGAACACATTTAATGCAACTTTATGCTAAAACTTGAACCTTCGATGATCATTTACCCGCCTAATCAGGGAATGTGTATCTTTTGTGCATATTTGAGATATATGAGGGTCATATTGCTCATAAATTGCTATATTTCTCACATCTGACTAGTTTGTGACCTTAATGATGGAATCTGTCACATAATGCTAATGTTGGTTCTAAATGACACTTGACTCATCCTAATTTTGAAAATGGCAACTTTAAGTCTCCCCATGACTTGAATATTATCCCTTGAAGCCCCTAATTGCTATGTTTTCCCCTATGACCTTTATGCATGTAAGAGACACTTTATGATGAAGCATGATCTTACCTTTGAATCATATGATGTGCTTGACCCAAATTATGCATGCAATTACTCTAAATCCTTCAAATTAGTGATTATATGAAGTCTTGTGACTAATTGGATCACACCTACCTCCTTTGTGATATTTCAGTGTTTGAGATGCTAAATCCCCTGGTAATCACCTAATGTAATATACATGACTTGTTTGAATTCTTGTGCCTCAATCATGATGTGAAACTATTTATTATGTCCTTCAATCTCAAATTCGGGATTGATCTTATCCTTTTGATCCCATTTAATGTGGATGGCTCCTCTAAGTCACAATTGAACCCTAATGTATGAGTTTTATATGTTGGGATGTTGAATATAATGAGGAACCTTATGAGGCTAGACTTAGGTGACCATCCATCCATCTTGTCTATAACTTGTTATTCTAAATAGGCTCTTATGTTAGGACCTCCTTACTTGATGATATATTGACATTCTTTTTCTATTATGAGTCTTTTGACCCTAAAATGTACATAAGTGACGTGAACCTTGAAATGAACATATAAAATGAATGGAACCTCGAAATGACTTGAAACTTGAAGCCCACTTTCATGATGACCTCTAAATTTGTAAAAGATGATTTAATGCAATAATAAGCAACATGTAACCTGACTTGGCCAAAAGCCTAAAAATGGAGCTAATTAGGGATAATGATGAGAATCTAATGCATGCATGCAATCTTGTGCTTAATTAGGTTTGTCTTGTGGCTAGATGGTCAAGGATAAGTAAGTTAAGAATCTCTGAATTAGGTATAGGCTTAATAGCTATATGACTATGGCTTTCTTTCTTGAATTTGATACATATGTATTCTTGTTTACTTGCTCAAATATTGCCATGTAGTACTCTAGTATTGTACTTAATTTTTTTCTCATATGATTGTCTTATAACTTGCAAACACAATATAGAAACTCCATTATACAACTGTTGAAACAAGTTCAACTCTTAGTGATGGCCTTGAGGTCCCCCCATGTATAAAAGGGTTTAGCTTATCTTAGACACACTTATGGACTCTCCCGAAGGGAAGTAGTCAAAGGCCTTATGATATATGTTGTTGTTGGTATAATTAAAGTAAAATAATAGAAAATATAGGCTCTCATTTTTCTAAACACTAATTTGTTTATTCTTGCTCGTTACTCATGAATATGTAATTAAAGATTGTAATAAAAGGATGTTTCTTAATCATATTGTTGAATGCTGAGATGTTGTTGGTGCCTGTATCTTGTTATTTGTTCATGTATGCTAAGCTTTATGCTTCTACATTTGCACTTTGATAATACCATGCTAGGGATAGGTGCCTAGTTCCTATCACCATTGACTTTATAGTCATTTGGAGTTAGCATTTAGGTAAGAAACAGTTTCATGATAAAAGTAGTATCACTTTGAAAGTTGATAGGGTGGCTCTGATAGTTATTTATTTGAATTTATTTTTGTTATCTGTTGTGGGCAAGACAAGGATATGTTTCCAAGGTTTAGATGTAGAACCTGTTCAGACATGGAATCAGATGATGGACATATTTTTTTAGCGGTACGTCCTTTAACAAAAGACTACACACCTTGTAGGAAGATTCATAACTTCAAGAAACAATCTGATGAATGATATGTTGAGGAATGGGATTGTTACAAAGATATTCTCAAGGCGATCCCCCACCATGTTATAGTCTCTTTGACCAAGGTAAAATATTTTATTACAACCTATACAAAGGGGATAAGACCAGACTTAACAACATTGGGGTAAAAATCTTCTTGAACAATAGGGTTAAGAACTATTAGGAAATACTAAAGAATATGACCAAGAATCAATCTTCGAGTTAGGAGTGTGATACAGGAACCTAACCAAGATTGGTAAAGAGTGTCGTGAAGTCTTGCAAGGTAAAAGAGCGCAAGTAACATATAATCCAACTTAATCAAAGGTTGTGAGAAAGGAACCTATCCAATCTAAGGATGATGATTATTGGATGTATATGAAATAACCCAATAAGGAGGAATGATCAATATACATGGTCCATTTATCCAAAATTTTCTTGGAAACCTCCATCCCAAGTGAAACAAAAATGACAACATCACACTGCTCTTCAAAACCAACAAGAAGGAGGTTCCAATGTCTTGAGAGATTTAATGACATATTTGGGAAGTTCATGACTACAAAAAAAACATATTATGCTCAAACTAGAAGGCAACAACAATCCGGCCATAGTAGCCTGGGTGGTAAGAGTTCGGTAAGTCCCAATGAAGGACCCAAGTTATAACCTCACCAAAGGCACTTTGTGAATGACAACCCACACTGATTTGGTATGGGAGGGGGGTGACTGGATCACACCCTCTCATCCCTTGAGAGTTTACCATGTTGGGCTCACTCGGGGTGAGTTCTCTCAGTCATCAAAAAGAGAAGGTAGCAGCATAATCAAGGGTCTCAGAAAAGAAGCATGGAGACACAAATTTCTCAGGTAGTTATTGACACTATAGATATTAAAAAAGTTATACATTCAAGTATCTCAGGAAATACTAATGTCACACACA
Organism: Alisma plantago-aquatica; assembly: GCA_963693085.1. Taxonomy (NCBI): domain Eukaryota; kingdom Viridiplantae; phylum Streptophyta; class Magnoliopsida; order Alismatales; family Alismataceae; genus Alisma; species Alisma plantago-aquatica. The sequence continues at coordinate 1,458,557,953 of OY856411.1, read as the reverse complement.
ATCATTAGCAAGAAAAACAGCCATAAGATGGTCCAACCTCACCTCGACTACCAATTCAAGAGCACAATTCCATGCCTAATGCCATAGAAACCCCAGATTCCCTTACAAAAGGTGGATAGTTCAATTTGAACTTAGGGGAGTAGACCCCCTCAGAGTTGTATATATCTCTACATAGGAGAAACCCCAGAACCATTCCTACCTAAATAGTATGACATCATAAGAATAAATAGACAATTTCCTTCAAAAATTTCAAGAAGGAAAAGATCAAATATTTTGATATTATAGAAAATGAAAGTGATTAGTTGAATGACTAAAGGAATATTTCCACCAAAGAAAATACATCCAGGTTGTTTGAATATCACATTTTCCATTGGTAGTAGCATGTTCAACTAAACAATATGTGGATCTAAGGTGAGTATAAATATCATACACTCCCCACTTTTGTAAATCTAGGATCGAAGGATGCAACCTAGACATGCATATTAATACAAATGGCACGTTATTCCATAGTGAGGCATGTTGGGATATGTGAATATGTCATGGCTAAAATCGATAATTTTATCTATCTGGTCAACTTTCTGGTTATGGTCAGAAGAGAAATGTGTGGATCCAAAATACTACTAGAAAGGCCATTCAAGCTGCAGCTAATTAATGTAATAATTTCAATAGATAGAGGATACTTCACATTGGGTATTGATTATAAAAAAGTGGAATTCATATTTCCGACTCAACCACCCAAGATAATATAGGTTATAATAAGCACCTCATTGAGCCTAGGATGTAAAATAAGGAAACTTGGTGAGAGGAAACCCACTATTTAGGTACATTAAGTTATATTTGTTTAACTTTATTTTAGATATTGTTTTAGGTTTTATAAGTATTAATATAATTTTATCTAGTAGATGATTTATATTTGGTTTTGATGCAAGTAAAAAAGGTTTCGTGATCCATTTTTTCAATGCGCATGGAATTAATATGATAACTTGATGGCATCAACAACCCCTATAATTATCATAAAGGGGTTGAAAATTTGATTGAGAAATCACTATGATCTCATCAAAATTGAATTTCACTTGGTAAACCAAGAGAGACTATTCTCTAGTAATGAAGACGGTGCAAAAAGCTATAGGGAAATTTTTTTGGCACCAATTCACTGTCGGCACCCCAAAATCTTATGCAAGGAGGAATATGTGGGATAGAATCCAATGGAAATAAATGCATGCATCAAACAATGTGAAATGTTGACTTATGGTTTTCACATAATGCTGGTACCACCAACAAATGTTGGTACCATTTACTTCAATTATTCATGAGTTTGTTCCATCAATGATTGGGAACTCTTTGTACCAATAGTTGATATCGAGCGGACATGGATGGGTGCTTGTATCTGTACCACTAATTACCATGTCAGTAAGCACTGACTTTAGTTGATTCCCTTCTGTATAAAGAGTGGTGCTCCTTTGATCATCTCCACACTAAAGCAACCCCTTCTCTAGAACTACTCTACAAGAAACTCCGAGCCAGCATCCTCAATTACCATGTAGTGTAGCTACACCGAGATCCTTCTCTCTTTATCTCTTATAATGGAAAAAAATGCCTCTATGAAGATGGATCCTTCTCTATCATAACTCTTCATCAACTTGTCCCAAAGACGACTCACATCGTCCATGGTTGCAATGAAAAAACAAACAATATGTCAAGCTTTATGAAGCATGCATGAAAAGCCCCAAGTTATCATGATCGAGCGTTCATCAGGAGGATCAAATTCACTAGAAATATAAAGAAAGGCATGTCGGCCAAGAAATGACAATTGGCCACCCCTTAATTGGTGATTGGAACCTATGTGGAAATCACCTTTGAGGTGTTCTTACTTGATCACCACTACCAACACGTTCGAGAGGTAAGATATATGGGTCAAGTTTCTCTGCTACAAAACCTCTTGCCACCTTACACTAGCCGACTTTAACATCAACTATGATTGGGATGATCAAGGATATAGGTGTGACCCAGACAACTTCAACCACTCTTCTGCATGGCTCAAGGTGATGTCACACCCTTCCAATGTTGTGAACACAAAGTTTCAAGGGTCCTCAACTTTACATAAACGTTAAGACTAGAATCCATATTTCTCATTGATTTATTTAACTAATTTGATTGTAATGAAATTTTGATCCTAGATATTTGGAGTCATAAGAAGTAGACATATATATGAGGTATCATATGAAGTCATCAACAATCATAAATAATATTCAACAACATCAAGGTAAGTAGTGTCAAATACATGATATTTATATCTCCTATAATTACACCAATCTAGAAAACTTACATAAAAGAACACCTGACTACCTTGTCTAAGTCCCAAGCCAAAGAAGTGTGGGCTATAAGGTCTTCTATCTTCAAGTCTAAAAAACATATATATAGTATTGGAAATAATCTTGAAATAAGTATATGAATACACCAGAGATAAATAAGAAATAGCGAGACATAAGAAAACACTCATTTACATATGGAAATAGTATAATTTAATGGTAGTGGAAAGAACTCAAAAAGAAGTATAAATCAAGATACCAGTAAAATTTGTTTATGGTCCATTTTAAGTGATATCCAATTAGTCAATCATTTAACTTGCCATGAAAAATAGAGTAAAAAATGCAAAAACATAGAACAAGAAATAGGAATGTGAACAACTCAACTAGTAATGTCTAACAATATGGAAAGTGGTATATGAACCATCACATACAACCTATTTAGGGACTAAAACCCATAGAGCATGTACAACCATGTCCATGTACCCCCAATTTTATTATTATGCTCAAGGAGCATGTGCAACTAAGGCCATATACACCAGATTTAGGGACTAACCACCAAGGAGAGTGAGCATATAAAGTCGTACACCTCATATTTAGGGACTAAGCCCAAGGAGACTATGCAACTAAGGTCATACACTACACTCGTATGTTACACTATACTAGGTAAGCATTACAATGTCTTGTATAATAGAGGATGGTAAGTAGTAAATGAGTCATTGTCATCAAACTAATTCTAAGAGGATACCAGAAGGTACTTCAGTAAAAATATTATTATATATGATTAAAACATGAATGAGGGATTAACATCAAGAATGATTTCCATAATAACATGAACATGTAAGGGTATTTTCAAACTATTACTTCATTCAGAATAATAAAATTAGTATGCCTTATCTAATAAGAATGAAAAAGAAAAAGATGTGACAAGAAGGTGACTTCCCAAACATTTCAAGAGAGATGTAGACATACCTAATTTTGTGATTAAGTCTATTTATAGGGGTACACGTTTAGCGTTTGTCCTTCTCAACCAAAAATGTTTTACACAAACACTAGTCCAAAATCACACCGATATAATCAAAATTATACGACCTAGTATTGGTTACCTAATGTCAGATTAGGGTTTAGGAGTACTGATATATGTATGGAATTATTATGGAAGGATATAAATTAATAATATGAAGTTATTCCTAGTTAATAGCCATAGTTCATAATTGATGTTATTTCTCCCTTTACCATTTATTTCAAATTCATCTTTATCTAGATATGCAATTCTTTTCCTCATAACTAATTATATTCAAAATAGTTCAAAATGTACCGGCATACATTCTAGATCTATTTGGTATTACTAAATATTGTCATCTCTCTTATATATATATATATATATATATATATATATATATATATATATATATATATACATATACATATACATATACATATACATATACATATACATATACATATACATATACATATACATATACATATACATATATAGATATACATATACATATACATATACATATACATATATGTGTGTGTGAAAATCTCTAGGTTTACAATTTACATATGAGAGATATTAATATAGTATATCAACGAAGATATATGATCATAATTTAACTATCACATCTTTTGGTTAGATTATTGTTTACATGCACAAGTATATATCATATTGTCAAAAGGTTAAGGAATATGGCCAAGGGTTAGGTTTACCCATTGATCCTCATTTGTTTTACATCTAAATCATTTTTACACATAATTCCAATCTTGTGTTTTATTCATTCAATTAAATAAAGAATGAACTGTACTATAAGAAGTTAAATACTAACCTACCAAGATTGGGTTTCTATTGGTGTCCATGGATCTACAGTAGAGGTCTTTCAGGCATTGGATATTGGTTGATCATGAATCCAACCATTAGGGTTCTCGTTCTTATGTTTATTATTGAATCTATTGCTAGAGTATTAGTGCAACATAAAAAGGTTACAATAATCTATCTCACCATGTTGTTGATCAACTTGGTACTGGGTAACCAGTTCTATGTTTACAGGTCAGATCCTTGACCTTCATCCATCTATCCATCAATGAAGAAGATGGTGTGGAGAACGCAACGGTCGTTGGGTGAAACAGTGGATGATAATAATGTAAAGAATCGAAAGCAACAAGAAGGAAGGAATAGGAAGAGGTGATGGATTTGAGAATTGTGGCAGTTGGTCACCATAAAGGCATTGTCATCCACTGTATTTCTGGTGGTAGTGCTAGTCTCTTTCTTTTTTAGTTGTGTTGGCTCAATTTTGGGAGTGGATGATCTCTAGTTAGACCTTGATTCGTAGGTTATTTAGTAGTTGCAAGGAAGAAGGAGTTTGCAACCATCATAGGTCTAGTGTTGGCGGCGGTGGCCTAGTGATGAAGGTAGAAGTTGGTTTGGTGGTCACCACAATCCCTGGACACCATAAGTAGAAGACAATAGTTTGAACATGGACCTATAAGTAAGGAGAATGTGAGGCGCAGTGAGGTTTCTATCAAATGATAAGAAGTGTTAGGAAGAAAGATGTGTGGAAATTGGTGACACTCATTTTCTTCCTCTTGTAGTGGTGGTGGCATCTCTATCTAGTTTGGTGGGTGAGTGAAGAAAGCAAGAGAAGGTGGGTTGCCTAGGGTTACATCCAAACATAGGGAAAAGAAGTGGGGTGATGAGAACAAATAGTGGAAGGAGTAAGAGTAGATTAGGAGGAGGAGAAAAAGGAGTATGAGAGAAAACTAATACAGATAAGAGGGGTGACAGACACCACTCCGACTGGCAAGGTGTTTTCAATGGCAGATCAACATGAGATGCATTGTCAGGGAAGCAAATAGATGTTGCAATCGGTAAGAAGGTAACATATAGGTATGCCAAGTAAACAAGTGAGAGGAAAAGATGAGACAAAGAAGGGGGAGAAGAAGAGAACGTCCGACCTTCCTTACAGTGGGAGTAGTACCCATCTTTCTAAAGCATAAGGGATGAAGAATAGTGTAGAAGGGAGAGTTCCACAATGAATATGAATCAAATATTTCCATCATAATGTAATTAATGTGAATTACACCAAGAAATTTATATAATTAAATAAATTAATGAATGAAGATCGATTGATACTCAAATAAAACTTACATTTATTATTTCATATTAGTATACATTATTAATTTTTCTAGGGAATTAGCAGACACTTCATGGCTCTAAAAGAGTATAACGATCCAAACTCCCTAGTATAGTACCAAAAGTTACAATATGCATTATACTAATTATATTTTTATTTTTTAATAAATTTAAGGACTTCGTAAATTAAATTCATGATTTGTTCAAAAAGTATCATTATATTATTTTTTACTTTAAAAATTATCTATATATGTTTTGACTACCGATATTAAGGAGAGAACATATTATACACTATCTCACATAAAAATATTGGTACATTGGGTTTTTTTTTATAATTAAGATACTAAATTATGCTAGGGGTACCAATTTCATATTAGATGTAAATTAAAGATGTAAATGACTTCTAAATCTAAATATATGTTACATGTTAAATTTTATTCAAAATGAAGTAGGTCACTTTTTATTGATCATATTCGAACACACACACACACACACATATATATATATATATATGTGTGTGTGTGTGTATATATATATAAGAATATGTGTTATTAATTAGGACATAATAACAATAAATTATTACCTAGAGTTCAGTTTATCCCAAAATTTTTCCCATTGAATATGATTTTTTTGTCAAAATAAACTATCCTTAACCAATTCTCAAACTTTACTAGGTATTAGTCAAATATTCATTGTTTAGCTTCTAGTATCAATCTAGTAAATGTTTAGGTAAAGATGTTTTATGCTTATTCATATACTGTATTATTTCAATTTTAATCAGAATTAGATAACATTACCTACTACCTCAATATTATTCTATTGTTCCTGAAATATGAAATTTCACTATACTTTTTTATGTGTGAACTTTAGTATTTAAGTCAATTATAATGTACATGTAATTTTTTTGCAAGGTTTAATCCATTGGTCAAATATACTCTAGTATTTGAAAAGTAAATGTCTTTGTTGCATTATGTATATTCAATGGTTTTTTTACAACATGTAAGGCTGAGATAGGTACGTTGGTAAACTTGTTCTGGATCTCAAGAAATATTTCTTCATATAAAAAGTCTAGACAAACATGACATCATTCCAAGTTAGATTTTTGAGAGTTTTTTATAAATCTCTGACAAAATCCAGATTACCCCAAAAAATTATATATCTCAAACGTATCTTAGAGTTCCCTTCTAGTTATCTTTGTTAAGTCCGCCCAACATGACTTACTAATATTATCCAATTCAATGTGTGTAATACGTACACATTCTCATGGCTTCGTATCTAACCTCTCCATCATCAATGCCATACAATTCCAACCTAAAGTATGGATCTAGATCCCCAAAGTTTTGCAAAAGATTAAGGTGAGTTTAACATTAGGTATCATCTAGTTGTCACATCGAGAGACAAGAGTAACTTGCTCTCAATTTTCTCTATGTCCCAACCCACCCTAAATTTCTTTAATCTACTAGGAGATCGTCTTTCAAATATGAGTGTATCTCTAACATGTTTTACAAAAAGTCTCTAATTATTTTAAACCATCAACTAGTACAAAGAATAATGATGTGTTTCATGCACCTTATGTGTAGATATTTCCCATCACCAAATAAACCCTCCTCTTTGTGCCATTTTCTTCTTCACATACTTACATGCCACATAGTTTGAACTTGCACTATCAAATGTGATTGTGTGTAGCTTCCTATCCAAATTCCAATCAATCAAGCACTTGTTGTTTTTTCTATAATATCACCTTTGTGATCATAAGTTGGGCAATAATTTAGAATCTTCTTCCACAACTTCCCGTCATTATCAACAAAAAGAATTATCACATTCATGTAGTTAATTTCTTGGATAGAAGTCAATGTGTTAGTTGTTACACAGATTCTTTGAAATGATATTTTAAACATGTTTTCAACTTGGTTCTTTTGTTCAAATACAGTTGATGGAAATCACAAGCAAGTATCAAATGAAATGGCAAATTATAATACATGCCAACAGACGTCAAATGTTGAAATCTAGGACATCTGACAAACTTAAATGGCAACTCATCCAATATAATTATGTACCTTAAAGAATATCTAGCACCTCCCTAATTCAATATCCAACATTTTAGTTTTCATCGTCCTTCTTCATTGCTTCCCTCTTCTAAAAGTATCTTTGTTTGTTCCCCCTTAACTTGTTTTCAGGTTTGTTCTCAGACGTAGGAAAATGAGCCTTCAAATTTTTAGTTCCATAGCTTTGAAGAATGGGAAAAAAATGATTTACTACAATACTTGCATTTATCTCTAATTTTATTTTTAGAAGAAACACACTAAACAAAATGTATTCGTATAAGTGACATCTTACATGATCTTTTCTTCACTCTTGGCTTCCCCACCTCTTCTTGCTCGATTTTTTTTTCAGTTGAAGAACTTTGTGCTTCCTCAACATGTGGGTTTTCCATAGTCTTATAGAATTTTAGGTGAAGTCAATTGTATTTGTTGTGTTTCTTAACATGCCAATATTGATGCTTGTCCTTTTGGATTGGGAGCTCATATGTCTATATGAATGACACAACGTCAAGATATAGCTGTAGATGATGAGCACATGTACATCTAAACATGAAAATATATCTTGCATTACATGAAATCTCATAGACAAATCCGTATTAACAATCACTCACGAAAACTGGTAAAGAAAATAAGCTCTATTTCAGAAGGGAAAAAAAGTGTGAACAGTATAATTACAAATAAACCAATATAAAGTGTAAGAAATACACACATGAGTAACATCCAAAGAAGAAAAAAAGTCAAAAGCGTTGGACCTGGTTACAGATAAACTTAGCAATTTAATTAATAAGAAACCATCACATAGTACTTCGCTTTAAATATTACCAAACCAGAAACACACGAGCAACATCTTAAGAGTTGATGCGTACAACAAAGGCTATAGAAATACCATCCAGATCCTGAATGAATAGAACTTCTAATCAGCCCCATTAGCCCTTTTTAATCCGTATTGTATTTTTTATTTCAAAAGAGAGAGGGATTGCCAACGTAAAGGGATTGCCAACATCCGACAAAGATGATAAACAATATCAAAGAACTCACTAACAATGGCTTAACTTACCACTTCGTAGCATTATCTGGAATTAACTTGAACACACATGTCACTGGTCAGGGTCTTGATTTCAAAACGCACAACTCCACCATCCATAAATTCAAAGCTGATGTGTCTGATTTGTTTGGCAATCGCGGTCTACTGGAACGTTTCCTTCTTACTAGTCGGAATCACGTATGACAATGGGTTGGAACTCTGTGTATTCCTGCCCCAACTTATGCACTATACAAAATTGATGACCAGTAAAAAGAAAGTTTCAAGGTGATGAGTACAGGGAAGGGAATTGATCCCCAACTATTTGGACTGCAACTCGAACGCACAAGGAACGGCTCTACAATTGATCGCAGAGAGGTCGACCCTGAATTATCTGTTGAGTTTGACTCTTTCAGGAATGCCGACGCACTGCATTTAGTGGAGCTCGACAGACGGTTGAGTTGCGAACAGGCAAGCCGGTTGCGATGCACTTCTGTGGCTGTGGCTGTGTGAGTGTACTCTGTGTGCGTCGCGCACCGACGTGCTAGCTGTTGACTGGACTCTTGTGCATCACGCACACTACGGCTGGTGGCCGGTGGCTGATCACCAAGTCAACCTTCGATCCGAGCCCTAGTTCGCTGCTGTTCAGCGGTGGATGGAGGTGAAGGATGGACGGTTCACGCGAGACTGCTGGGCGCCAGTGTGTGAGGCTGCCCATTTTATTGGATGCTTCCTATAAAAACCTGTTGCCCATGTTTGGTTCGGGATGTGATCCGGATCTCGGTCTGTCTTTTAGAGACACATCAGCTTAACCCGGTCCGAATTGGGCAAGAATAGTGTTTGGTTCGTAATCGCAAACCACCTCCGTTTTGGGATAATGGAATCCCATAATCCAGACAAATCCGGTCCCGGTAGAGGCGGGATTTGGTTTCTCAGTCCGGGTTAGGGTACCCCGACCCCCCGACCGCCGACTCTCGACTCCCTCGCCCCCTCTCCTCTCCCTCACACTCCACTCTCATCCCTCTCGCCCCTCTTCTTTGACCCTCTCCCCTCTCCCTCTACTGCTACTGCCGTGTCATTGTGCGTCCGTGAAATAAAGCGAGGGCCGATTCCCATGTCTGCTACCTCAAGCAGTTCGCAGATGGAGTCCAGTAGGCGTCGGCGGGAATCAATGCGGTCTTCTGCGATCGCCGGGCTACAAGTTCTAGCCAGGGCAACGACTGTCCGGTAAGCCATGTCCTGTCCTACTGAGCATTGTCTATTGTCACCCTCCAATTGACACGCTTTTTGTTGTCTGAGAGCATCGTCTCATCTTGTCGAGGAACAGTTCAAACCCTAGCCATGGCAATGGCTGTCCATCTTGCTACATATTGCTTTGCATTGTGCATCAACGTCATTCTCATCTAGCTCCACATCCTCGACCAGGTGTTCTCCGAAGCTGCTGCTCATCTCAGCAGTTCCGAAGTGTGTTCGTTTGTGAAGAGGTGGGTGAGCTTGATTCATGTTTTCTTCATTTTAATTCTGATGCCCTACATATTTCTCATTTTTATACTGATGCTATATTTTTTCCCTGTGCTCATCCTTGTGCTACTTGATTCGTGATTCGGCTCGGTTTGATGTTGTCTCTTCTCCAAATCTTCCTTCCATCTCAGGTAATTTCCTTATTTGCAACGCCTGTTTGTATGGTTTTCATCTGCCAGATTTAATACTTTGAGCTTCCTATATGTAACCCTATATGCATTGTTTTGCATCGGTATTATGTCCTACTCAATTGATTTAGACTTAGTTTTGTGAAACATTGATGACAATGACTACTCTGTCGATAAAACGTATGTTCAATCAAATGCAAGGGTTGAAGTATCTTCCTAGGTTTCCTATTGTTATCTGGCTGCTTTCCTTATTCTAGGTTTCAAAATGCATGATTTCATTTCCGGATTCCATGTCTATTACCAACCATATGTATCCCCAACATACTTAATAATGTTTTCCTTATTCTGGATTAGTAATTAATTCTGGATGGATAGATTTGTAACTGATGCTACCATAGAAAATTTTGAATGTCTGCATTGAAGGAGCATAAAGAAGAAGGGAAATGGATGGTAAATCGATCTCAAAGTTTTGATTAATTGTGATATTTTTCTACCAACAATTGAGGGAATAATCAAGTAGAGAGCTTTACCTTGACTCAGGTTATAGTCATTTTTTCATAGAGGAAAGCGCGGACTTTCAGAGCAGCTACCCCGTCACAGTTCTCAATCATTTCGTGGCAAAGAAACTCAGCTATAGGCATAACAAATAATACTAAACAATTTCAACACTAATAAAGTCCCAAATATTTTTTGAGAAGGAACATGGAAAAAGAATATGATTTGTGTCTTCGTATGCATAGTGTCGTGGCATGGATAGTTACTCATGGTACTGGTGTTGCTCATGTTCATTTATTACTAATTTTTTTGGCATGGATCTTATGTCCTGGTCTGCTGTTTAAAATAATATCATTGATTTTTGTGGCATGGATCTTGTTTAAATTGGGAAATATCACTGCATAAATTTAGAAACTATTGGTAATAATGCTTACTGACCAGACAAATGTATGGTCAGTCAACTATAGAGATGCAAGTATGTTTCTAGGTTTCCTACAATTGTCTGGTCGAGTTTCTTTTTAAATGTGGGTCTATTTTTCAGAAGTGGGGGCTATCGACCCTTTTACAGAAATATGCAACCTTTTCATAAAGGACATCATCATGTATAAAGACTATATAGTGACCATTATAGTAGTTGGATGGTTGGTCTTATATAGAATATTTCTTTTTATCGACCATGCATATGACTTATGCAATATATATTTTCTGTGGTAGAACAACACCTCTTCTAATGTCATGACTTGCATAAGATGAGTCATAACATATTTTTCTATATACAGTACAAATCCATTCATTATCCTAAAATAAAAAATGTTTCTAAGGACATGAATAACACGTAACATAATTTCTGAAGTTTACTAAGAATTCTATGTACACACAAGCCATCAAAATGGAACCTCGATCAGTTTTCCTAAGAACCTAAATTTATTCATATGTACCCCCTTCCCATTCTTTATCTTCTTCTTCTTCTTCTATGTTGATGCTTTTAGACATCAAATAATTGGTATCTCTACTATTATTGCCACCAAAAGCAAACACAACAGTTACACTCTACATTAGCATCCTATGCCATGAAGATGCCCCTTCTTGGTAGTCATGTCAGGTGATGATATGGCATGACAAAGTAACCTTATGCACAAAATAGTGAAGAAATTATGGGAGCTCTTATGCTTGCAAAATACCCTAACATTGTAATTACCACATTTCTTGCTTAATTTATAGGGTGACATGATTTAGAAATAATTTGTAATTACCCTTCAGTTAGTCAATAAGATCTAGTAATATAAACCAAATTATTGTGATTTCCTAACATCTTAGGACAATGAACATAATCATGTCAACCAATGGTACGTAGTTATAGAAACAAATATCACCATGCCCTAAGTAAAAGTTTACTAATATATGAATTTTCATGTTCCTAGACTTTGGTCATATTTGTAGTTTTTCCTCCATGTACCAAAGGGCATCTTATATCCACCCATTTGATCCAACTAACTCATTAAGGGTGAACACTCTTGAAAATAGTTGGTGAATCCATAATGGCCTTTTTAAGCTCATGACCTGTAAAAGAGATAAACACTCAGTAGAAAACTACATTAAATTGTCATTTGAAACTTTTGTATTAATGCATTCTTCCCCTCACACGTGAGGCATTCTCTTTCTCCTGCTTACCTTTGTGAATGGTGGTTTAACTATAGAAAATCAAACTTTGATCCTATTAGAAGGCCCTAGTGAGGCACACAAATTATTATATGATATGAAATATTTATACAAATTTATCTTTCATGTACCCCTTACCTAGGGGGTTGGTATGGTAATAATGAACCTTTGATTCATGTAACTATTTTCATGTAAATGATACATGTATTTACATTATCTCTTCTTTGTCTCAAGTAGTGCCTAAGTGGCATCTATCATTGAATTCTTGATGATATAATATGTGTCTTTTATGCATTTGAACGTTTTCCATATCTTCTCATGATCTCATATCCTTTACCTTGAAGGTTGTCTTTAGTTATATGTCCCTCCTAAAAACGAATTAATATATACATTAAATGGTAATAAGGGTCTATTTCACTAAAGAATATAGCAAGGGTAATATCAATATGATTTAAATTTGGGAATATCATTATTATTTAAATTGGGTAATATCAATGTCATTTAAATTGGGGAATATCAGTGTCACTTAAATTGGGGAATATCACTGTGATTTAAATTGGGGAGTATCTATGTGATTTTAATTGGGAAATATCAGTGTCATTTAAATTGGGGAATATCAGTTTCATTTAAATTGGGGAATATCAGTGTCATTCAAATTGGGGAATATAACTGTGATTTATATTGGGGAATATCAATGTGATTTATATTGGGGAATATCAATGTGATTTAAATTGGGGAAATTCTTAACACTTACTATTGGTGCAAATAGTGTATACTATATGGAACTATCTGATATCGATTTAAATTGGGGAATACCAGTGTGAATAAATCACATAGTATAGCTACTAGTACATTTCAGAACATGGACAAACTAATTTCAATGAACATAACATGTTTGGTTCGACAAACTATAATTTCAGTACATGGACCAACTAATTTCAGTACATGGTCAAACTAATTTCAAAACATGGACAAACTAATTTCAGTACATGGACAAAATTAGATAGTATAGCTATTGGTTTGGTTGGACAATGTCAACTGCATTTACTTAATATGTAACAAGCAAGGAACATAACATGCTTGAATGACTTGTACAGAAAATGGTATTGTTTTATTTTTGAAACCTGATAATAAACTATGTACGATCAAAAGAAGTTGCTAAAACAAAAACAATTTTATTTTATGGTGAGGTTAATGATGTTCACAAAGTCTTTGGTTGTGCCATCCTACATTGCACTCAAGTCCATGAGTGGATACTGATTTCCCTATGAGAGAATACTGATTTCATTTGTAGGTTAAGAAATCAATGTTTGCTTCAAATGGGAAGGTTTCCCTATGAGAGGATACTAATTTCATTTGTAGGTTGTAGTCATTTTGATGCATGCACACATTGCATATATCTAGTACAATACAAGTAGTTGAATGTACAACTACAAGCAAGGGTCTAATATTATAAACCTTCACTTCAGTAAGATCTGAATGTACACCTACAGCCATAACCTTCGGTTCAAAGCGGCAAGTCATGATTTTTTTAATTTAGTGAGTCAGTAAGGCAATGCATTATTTTGTAATATTTGAATGTACAACTATAGTCATGTAATTTTCTAATTTTGACTAAATGGAATGCAGGTCAGATTTGACCCTGCAAGTTGTTTACCTGGGCTTAACAACCTACTTTCTATATTCCTAGAAATCATGTAAGTGACCACTTAAGTTATTCGGCTTAATAATTGGATTAATAATCTGATTATTGTATTTCTATGCGTATTAATAACCATCTAAGTCATTATATATTTAAAATTACTATAAACACCCCTCACTATCATTATATATTACAACACCTACGCGAGTATGTCTTCCGCAGACCTCGGGTTCCGTATTGTATAGTCGAGAGAGTCTGATGACGCTCTAGTTTCAGCATTGTGGAGGCAATATGACATAGGGAGGTGTATTGATGTCCAGTTTACTAGGGATGCTTAGAGGGAGACACTTTGTGATTTGAAAAATAGGATGGGGAGGTCGGGTTGTACGTTAGAGCACGTCAAAACTTGGGGGAAGAACCTGAGGAAGGACTAAAGCTTGTCACCAACAAGAGTGGCGTCGTATGGGATGAGACTAGGAACAAGCCCAAGCTGCCTGACACCCATGATTGGAGGGAGAGACTTGTGGTATGTACAATAATCATACACTGACCCCAAAACTAATGTCCTATATTTACATATAAATCTCCTAATAAAAACTTTTTTATAATTAGGCAAACAAGGAGCTTTCTAGGTTGATTAAGTGGCCCTTTCCCCACTATTACAACATCGAGTTGATGGTGGGGAGGAACATTACTAGAGGACACCATGCAATGTCTTCTATGGATAGACAAATACCGTCTGACATTGCCTCTGAGGATGAAGTTGTTGTTGACTTAGATGTGTCTAATACACCCATGAACATAGAAACCCCCACAGGGGAACCAGACATAGGCGCAACTGGGATGCAGAGTGAGGGTGACACCTGGGGAGGTGGAACAAATACCCAGGGTGTTGGGGGAATGACTCCTCCTATCCATAGGTGCAGGAAGTGACCATCAATGTCACAAGAGCAATGTGTGCTTTCTAATGAAGTGTTATCTAAATTCACATAGGTGTACGCAAAGGTACACGAGTTAGGCACATGTGTGGCCACTAGAGCCATTGAAAAATAAGAGTTTGCAATGATTTTGAAATATTTTAATGACACTTTCCCCAATGCCCCTAGCCATGCATTTACAACTCTTGTGAATGCCATAAAGGAGTCAAAAAACCGTACCATCTACCTCAGCCTTCCTTACTCATACCCCACACAAAATAACAATATGGTTGCAAGACCTTTGGGAAAGTTCCCAAGGTGGTAGTGCAACACCACTACCTTCAATGCCATCCTCTTTTGTTCCATCTCAGTAGGGATTTGCTTTACAGTCCCCATCATCAAACTTTAACAACACATCAAGTATGCCATCCATGTGGTACACTAGAACCAATGATGCTGGCAAAAGTAGGAGTAACAGAGGCCCTTCAGCATAATACGTTAGAGGATGGTGTTGGTTATGGTTCACTTTCCAATTTCATTTTGATTGAGAACTTTAGAAATTTCTTTTGCCATTATGTTTTCTGTGTTTGGGAATATCAACACCAATTTGCTTATTGTTGTAATAATTACTTCCCAGACAAACATTTGTTGCTCGTAGCATTTAATTCGTATCTAATGGTGAGAACATTAGAAATTTCTTTTTATTTTAGGCATCATGTCAAGGTTGTTATCCTTTTAATTGTAGGAATCATGTCTATTAGTGATCATACATAAACAAAAGACCTCACTACAAAGATTTTGGATATTGTATCTGGTCCAACAAATCACATTGTTGACGCTATAGCTAACTTAATAGCAAACTCCATCATGGATAACATTTCTGATGATGACGACATACCACCTACAATACCTAGGCCAGTTAGTATTAGGAGTGGCCACCAAAAGGTGCTAGAAATCATAACCGGACATGAACAGAGAGCTTATGACCTATACCGAATGAGACCACATACTATGGTAGGCCTCGTAGACAAACTTGAGAGTCATGTCTTGTTACAAAGTAGTAGAGGCGTCTAATCAGTTGAGGTTGTATGCTACATCCTACAGATGGTTGGCCATGGCCATACAAATCATGTTTTAGCCGAGGACTACATTCACTCTGATGAAACCATAAGTAGAAATTTCAACAAAGTATTGAATGGGGTGTGTGCGTTGTGTCATGACTATGTTGTCATGCAAACCACAACCGCAACAACACATCATTGTATATTGGAGAGCCCAATGTTCTACCCTTACTTCAAGGTAATAGTTATACCCTACAATTTTCAGTCATTTTCAATTATTTTGTATGTTGAAACCCGATTTTGGTGTTGTAGAATGCCATTGGGGCAATTGATAGGACACACATCCCAGTGCTGGTGAAATGTGACAAGCAAAATCGTTACCGAGACAGAACAGGAAATGTCTCTCTAAATGTCATGGGTGTACTAAACTTCTCAATGGAGTTTACATATGTTTTGACTGGGTGGGAGGGATCGATAGCTGACCAAAGGGTCCTACAAGCAACAACCACCACATGCAGTTTCAAAGTATCACCAGGAAAGTTTAACCTAGTTGATGTAGGGTACGTCAACACTCGTCAGTTTCTTACACCTTATCGCAACACAACTTACCATATATCTGAGTGCCGAGGAAATAGACATTCATACAACAACAAGAAGGAGATGTTCAACCACCACCACACTTAATTATGTAATATTGTAGAAAAAGCATTCAATGTGTTGAAGAGGAGGCTTGCCTACCTTATAAAAGGGGTGATGTATCCTATACATTCGTAGTGTTGCCTCGTAATGGCTTGTTGTATCCTCTACAATTTTATACGTCGCCAGAATGATGGTGACACTATGATGGAGGAAATCCCAGAACATAGTTCAACATCTTCCTTCCCAGCCAATGGGGTCGACCTGAGTTCTCTACAACAAGCAACTCCAGCCGATGCAAGGGAGGGTGATGTATTATGTGAAATAATTTCCAATTTCATTTGGGATACTCGTTGACCTTACTTTGTACTTATCATTTTTGTAGCGTATGAGAACTCATCTATCACTTGACTTAAAATTTTTGTTTTATAAAACATTTGTATGGCTCCTAATTAAAAATGTCAGATTATGTTTCATTAGGTTGTCTTAAAATGTAGAATGAAATGTTGTCATATCCATGTGGCCTCCAATGCAACGTACGAGTCCACACAGATTCCAAAGATGCGGAAAATGGATGGTTTGAAAACAACAACCCCCATAGGCCGTATTTTACATGTGGTAGGGGTCTTGTTCCAAACAAATATCGTATGATGTTTCTCGCGCAGCGAGTACAACCTACCGTGGCCACCCTTACTATAGTTAGGGATGCGCTGCTAACACAACTTACTTATGCACGTAAAAAATACAAGCACTGGTATGCACAATGCAACTTTGTCTATTCGACAAGGGTAGACATCGATAGGATAGTAGTGGAAATTTCAACTCTAAAGAAGAGGCACATATATCTTTGTGAGCTACTTAACCTACCGACCGATAGTGACTCTTCAACAGAGGAAGAGGGGTACAATATATCATAGTTGTAATACAATATGATCTATCCAAATAAACTTCACTTGTATGTTAGAACAGTCAACTTGTCCTATCAAAATACTCTTCAAATTAGATTTGGAATCTATGTTATGAACATTTCATTATGTTACTAATCAACAATCATGTTTTACATGTCGATGAATCCATCTTAAATTCTGAGATATCATTGTGGTCTAGTTGCAGCCTTGCAAATTAACACAGAGGATGCAGAGTTGTAGGACTTTGGTATCCTGAGTGAAAGGGCAAGTGAAATGTATTACATATCTCCTACTAGTTAGGTGTGATAGTAAATCCATAAACAATCGGTTGGCCTTGTGTAGGTTGCACATTCGTTGTCATTAACTTGTACTTAAGAATAAATTTTAGGGAAAAGACAGATGTAAATACTTCCATTGGGTAGTCGATCTTCCCCCAACAACTGATTCTTTGAATGCTGACATTATGTTACTAACTGGCAAGTGCAAGTTAGTATGGGGCCAGACGATGAACATGAAGAACTTTATTGAAATACATCACAATTCTGAAGATATATACATCTCCAACAAGTACGAGTATGAGGTAATACAAGCCTCTGTTGACAAGATGGGGGAAACTTGTAGTCTTCTTTTGGACATTTCTTCACCTACGATGATGCCATAACATTGAATGGCAGAGTTAGACATATATTTTTCTATCAATTTAGATTGTATATTTTTCTATCAATTTCGATTTTTTATCTTTGCATGTTATTAACATTACAAACTATCATAGTTCATCCTCTGATATAAATGTTGAATTACATTATAAGGTTGCTGATTTTTATCATAATGTTACGGAATGCTTTATGTCTAGACCATATAAGAGGGTGTATGTTATTTAAAAACAAATAATCATATTATATCTGCATAATTATGATATACAACCCTTACATATGAAATATATTACTTGCATAATCTGTAATATGGTTGGGCAACCAACGAGTGTGTTTGCTTTATGGCGTCCAAAGCAGGATCAGATCCTACTTGATACCTTGAGAAGTCAGTATGACATGGGGAGATGTGTCCGTGGATTTTATACTCGAGAGTCTTGGATGGAGACATGGCGTGACATTGGAAACGTAACGGGGATGCATTTAATAACTTTGAACCAATTGAAAACCATTTAGAAGAACCTAAAGAAAGACTTTATCAGACAAAATCGTTTCCTTTTGGCACATTTATTGCCTCCTCATCCCTTAGCACAATGTGATCCCCCCCAGGAGTTGTAGAACACTTAAACAATGTTGAAAACAACAACAATAGAGTTACAGGAGTAGGTCGTGAGGGCAATGAATGAAGTTGTAAGAATACCTCTTTTTGCTAATTTGTGTATGCTCTATTTTTATTTTCTAAAATTAGACCCCTAAGTTTCATTGTTGTTAAATATACATCATAAGCTTTCTAATTTATGTATGATCTTTTATATTATAATGATGGTTTTTTATTTCTTCATCAGATATATGCACATTAAATATTTATATTTGAATTATCATGTTATGTCTGCACCATTGTAAAATGAACCTTTACCATTGCAATATATTACATAAAAAATTTATAATTATGGTTGGGCAAGGTACGACGCCACATGTCATATGATGTACAGAGAATGATGTGGTCCTCAAAGGTTTGATGAGAAACCAATATGACCTTGAGAGATGTGTTAATGAAGTATATACTGCATAAGCTTGGAGGGAGGTGTGGCATGACTTTCAAAACATAACGGGGGTGCCTTACATATCTATCAGTGACGTGCAAATTCGATGGTAGTACCTCAGGAGAGAGTTCATTAGAGAAAATTGTTTCATTTTGGGACCTTTTGTACATCCTCAGACATTGGTCATGGAACACATCTTTCCACAAAATTTTGTGACAACTCAGCGCACTTACCCCCCAAGAGTTGTTGAATACCTAAATAATATTGAAAACAACAATGACACAACTATAGGATTAGGTGGTGAAGGAAACAGATGAAGTTGCAAGAAATTATTCACCATCTTAGGGACGTTCATTTTTTTATTTTGTATGCATTTAAAAATGTATCTGATCTGATGATTATGAACACTAATTGCAAATTATTGTGACTGTTAGTTTGTTACTATTAGTATTTGTTCAAATGAGTACTTATTTATATTTGTTCGCCAACTTTTATTTATAATGAACCATTACATGTTGAAGTTTATGTCAAATACACTAACTATTTATTTCAGTTTCTCTTAACTATTTTCTTAGTTTGAGGAACTTATTGTCATCCTTGCTTTGTTGTTATCATAGTTTTCTCAGACTTGTACTTATTTATTATGTTTAGATATCAAATTCATTTACAAAGTCGCATTTAAAGTTCAAAAAGATGATGATGTTGCATGCAAGGATAGAGAAATAGGTGAATGAAAAACTCGTGTACAAGCAGAAGTGTGGCGAGCCTTCCCAGTCTCATTCCCCAAATGTGAGTCCAAAACAAAGCAATACTAGTGTCATTCACCCAGTTTGTCATCTACTGTTGTTGTTTGATTGGACGAAAGACAACATCAAAGAATAGGATAAGGCAGCACTGCCGGAAGAGTGTCGTGTGTCATAGGATGAGTACGACGAGGCCCTAAGCTGGGGCAATTGGTACGGTCCCACCTAGGGTCAACAAAACCTACATCCACATTGAACAATGGGTAGCACAGTGGCTGGTCGCCATCTTAGACTACTTTTGGGTTTCTAAATCTAGGAAACTATAGGGAAGACTATTCCTTTTTTGTCTCCTCTCCGCTGAAACATGCCACATTTGCCCAATATTTAGACATGATTTTATCTTATTTTTTATATTTAAGTTGTGATGTTGGATATGTCATCTCATTTTTGTGGAACAATTACTTTTATATTTTTGTGGAACAATTACTTTTATACATATTTGATGCACTGTATATTTGTCATTTTCACAAGCTATTTTTTATATTGCTTTTTGTGCACTTACTATTCATTTTCATATTTATTTGTGTATGATTTATTAATATTAACATGTGTTATTCAATTAAATCAAATAAGCATAATGTTAATGTTTTTGAATGATCTATTATATTTCAAGTACTTATGTACATTTTTGTGTGATTTCAGGTACCACAAAAGTCTCACAGACTCGGTACTACCTACTTCAAAAGTCAGAACTGCCGACTTCAAAAGTCGGTACTACTGACTTCAAAAGTTGGTACTACCGAATTTGCATCAGAGACAGAGCAGATTCAACTTTCAGACTCGATACTACCGAGTCCCAAAGTTGGTACTATCGAGTCTGCCCGATCAGGCAGTCCGGAAAATCAAGTTTAATCTAACGGTTGATGATTTATTTCTCCCTAAGCCACTTCTATGATTTAAGGGGAGTTCGGCCAGACCTAGGTAATCATAGTCTATTCCATTGCAAGATAGCTATGACACTAGAGAGGATAACGAGGAGGAGAATCACACGTTCGAGAGGTTACAGGCACATTTGGTGGATAGAAATTTCACATTGCGGATCCGTTCATCAGCGTGGAGCGTCCTAATCACGTTTCTATAGGGGGTTCATCATTTTTCTATGTTGTTCATGGTTTTTCTTCTTCCTAGTATGTTTTTATTCATGAAAACCATGAGGGACTAATCCCCGTGTTCTTTAGGACCTAGGAGTAGCCCGGTTGTACACTGTATATGGAACCTTTGCATTATTATATTATTTTCTCCTTATTCTTGGAAATATTTCTATAAAATCATATTGAATTGTCTATATTGCACACCATAGGTGATTAATTAGATCCTTAATAACTTTGGGAGAAGGATAACTTTGGGAGGAGGATTAAGGATTGGAAATCCATAGTAACACATATTTTATATCACACTCTGGGAAAAGTGGCTTACGAACGTCAAGAGATTACCCAGAGATTATTCGTAAAGCACCTAACTAATCAACCAATTACTATGGAAATGGGATTGGCATTAGCATAGGTAGTGAACTACACTACGGGAGAGGGTAGTTCTTGCTACAAGATCTTTATCCAGGAGTGGTAGGAAAAGATATTAATCTTAGATTAAAATTGTAGTGTCAATCATGGTGAAATCATAGTCCTAGAGAATTTCTTCTCATTGTGATCACAACCCATTAAATTAGTTTTCTATCTTACAATTAGTTTAACAACTTCCAGATCAAAGTTTTCATTATCTTAGCTGATTGAAAGCAGTCAGTAGTAGTTTCTTGAATTATGTTTCCCTGAGTTCTATATTTGGGCCTCTTTGGCCTGTATTACTTTGACGTGTACGCTTGCATTTACACGTACAGTTTAGTCATGTCAAGTTTTTGGTACTCGGTAGTACTGACTCCTTATCAATTAAAAATCTGCACTCTCTGTTGAGATACTATCTACTTTCAAAGTTGATACTATCAAAAATTTTCCCAGAAAATCACCTGAACCCTGAACCAAAGTTGGTACTACCGAGCCAAACTCGGTACTACCGAAATGTTTAAGCAAAAAGGTGACAAAAGCTACAAGAAGAAGCTATCGGCACCACCGATACACATGCCGGTGGGTACCGATTTTCAAAGCTCAAAGAAGGAGAGGGAATGCCATATCTTGATGCCAAAAAGACACAAATTAGTGGCACCAATAAGAAGGATATATGCTTGCACAACTTAATCCAAAGAGCCACCAATCATCCACCTCCACCGCCCTTCAGAGCATCCGGTATACCCGTTCCACCTCTAGGTTTGGATTTTTTACTATGAGGACATGGTCAAGTTCAAGCTTAGGGGAGGTAGGTGTTGGAACGTCTTTGTCTTCCCTTTTTACTTGATTTTAGTTTTTATTTTTGAAATTTGTAGGATCCAAAATCTATCTAGCGTAAAGTGGAGCTTAAATTTTGTTTGTTCCTTGCAATTATCATGCGTGCTTTCAAGTTTGTAATGGAAATTGAAAATCTTTTTGTGGACTTAGTTGTGAGCATTGAGTAATCTTTCTTAGAGGAAGTGTATGGGTTAGTCATCTTAAGGACATTTTATACAAATTGACATCTTAATTATTCATGAAATGTGGATGGAGATGGGTTTTGAGCTTGAATTGATCAAACACTTAACATGACCTTAAATTGAAGTTTAAGAAAGAAACCCTAATGTTACCTTATACACAGGTCATTAGAGAGGGACATATCATAAATTCATGAAAGGCTTTGTCTCTTAGTTATGTGATTCCACCCATCGTCCACTCATTATTGACTCACTACCTTAAGATGAACACGTACTCTAAATTATTTCTTATTATTGCATTGCATGGCATAATAGGTGGCATGATAAGTTAGTTTGCTTTTATTGCATTCATTATAAAATGAAAAAAATACCAAGTTGTGTACTTCAACAATTTATGTACACATCATTCTAGCTGCATAAACAATTACATGTAGATTGTTTGTATTTTTCATCATTCATTGCTATATAATGTGGGTATCTTTTTCCTTCAAAATTTGAGTGTAGGGATACACATCCATACTCTTAGAGAAAAAAAGAAATAAATGAATGATATGTAGTAAAGCCCAAGAATAACGTTCCATCATGCTAAAATAATGGGCCAAAAAAAAGAGTTTGTTTATGTTTTAAGGTTAAGAGGGAGAAAGGATGCCCTCAACTCTTCACAAAAATGACGGTAACATACACATGATGCATTCTTTTCTTTGAATTTTTGTTCGTCAAATTAACAACATCTTTAGACTCATGCATCATTCCACCAAGAAAGTAGGCATTAAGACTCATGCATTTCTCTTTCTTTTTACCATACATGTTCACCATGCTTTATTTTGCATAAGTGATTTGGATGTACTTGTGATTCTTCAATTGCCACCCATTTCATACCATTCATTATTCTTATTGATAGGCCACTCAAATGATTTATTCTCCTCATTCATTTTTATATGGAGAACTGCTTCCAAGTAGATTGGTAGTTAGGAAAGAGAAATGTAGAATAGGAAATCACATAATGCACCAAATGAATGCATGATTGATTATGATGTTAACTACTCTCTTGATAGTATTCATTGATCTAAGTGGACAACTTTTACTGAAATTTTCAGTCGCTACAAAGCAGTTGATTGTTCAGTGATCAGTAAAGGCTAGTTTGGGACCGCCAAGTGGGACTAGTTGAGAAATGAAGTTCATATTCCTTGTCCTTTCTTTGACTAGTCTCAAACAGATCCGAGAGTGTGTTGCTCAAGGACGGGCAATATTTAAGTGTAGGGGAGTTTGATGTAGTGTATATTTTTCATTTTTACAGGCTATTTTTATATTGCTTTTTGTGCACTTACCATTCATTTTCTTATTAATTTGTGCATGATTTATTAATATTAGCTTATGTTACTCAATTAAATAAAATAAGCATGATTTTAATGTTTTTGAATGATTTATTATATTTCAAGTACTTATGTACATTTTTGTGCAATTTTAGGTACCATACGAGTCTCACAGACTCGGTACTATCGACTTTAAAAGTTGGTACTACCGACTTCAAAAATCGGTACTATCGACTTTGTATCAGAGACAGAGTAGATTCAACTTCTAGACTCGGTACTACCAAGTCCAAAAGTCGGTACTACTGAGTCTGCCCGATCAAGCAGTCTGGAAAATCAAGTTTAATCCAACGGTTGAGGATTTATTTCACCTTAAGTCACTTCTATGACTTATGGGGAGTTCGGCCAGACCTAGGTAATCGCGTTCTATTCCATTACACCAAATGTAACGACCCCGCCTCCCGATAACCCCACTTAAGGGAGACCAAGAGGTCAGAGCCGTTATCCCAATAAACTGGATCAAAGGTTCAACAAATAATCAGTAATAATTATGAAATTCTACCAAACTAAATTGAAATTTGGTATAAAATAAAACTTTGCATATCTTTTTCAAAAAGTTGGATATCTAACTTCTATCCACATCGGGACTCTATTCTAACTAATCCTCCTTGCACTTTATTTCTTAACAATATGCCACTTTACTATTTGTCCTTTTCAATTTGTACCTAAAATGCCGACAAATAAAACGTCGGTCAGCATATAGGAATATGTCGGTATGTTGGGACAACCAAAATTTCACAAATATGGCTAACAATCTAAATATCACAATGAAGTTAATTAACAAGCCAAACTACACTATCAGTGTGACATTCTCCACCACTTTTGCCCTAACCCTGGCATACCCACCTTAGGGTTTCTCTTATGCCAATGACTTAAGGCCACCTTCTCAATCCTGAGCATGGTGCCTGGGGTCACCTCTCATAGTTCCCATTAGTCATTCAATAAAGACCACCTTCTCAATCCCGAGCTTGGTGTCTGGGGTCACCACTCATGGTGCCCATGGGTCTTCCCTCCTAGGCTTAACCTTTTTGCATCACCCATCAGGGTGGCATGTATGTGCGAGAATACACACTTTTATTATTATTGTGATAATCATAGTGACTTTATGATTTGCAAGTATGAACATCCAAACTGATAGGATGCATTCAATGCGATGAATCATCTGGAAAACCTTCAGGAAACTAATGTGATTACCCATAATTAACCACATACCTGTCGGCCTGACTTGAGTGCAGAAGTAATCCAACTAAGCAAGAAATCCAGTAAACAAGCAAGCACACAAGATGATCCTAAAATAGGCATCCAAGTTTCCTATCATGGATCAGGCCATCAAGGTCTATTAAACCTAGCTCGCTTCCTAGGGTTTCTAGTCCACTTTTAGGGTTTCCATTGCAATTAGGGTTTCACTTCATTTTTACTATTTTAACCCTAATTTTATACAATTACTCACAAACCCTAGTTATCTCATCTACTTCTCAAGAAAGATATTAAGGTTACCTTTTAACAACATATAACCCTAATTTCATATTAAAGGCACAATTACATGTCCATTAAGTCTATTATGACTCTTTTACATTAAAACTACCATTTTTATCCTTTTGAGTCATGACACGATCATTAGGCCCAATTATCATCTTTGGTTCCTTCCAAATTAACAACTCATCTTTCATGAACTCTATTTATCACTACTTCCACCTTTATTCCTCAGAAAACCTAATTACCATATTAAGGGTATTTATCCATAATTAGGAACTTTTATACTCAAAATATCTTAGAACCATCATATCTCATCTTTATTCATGAATTTGAAGAATTAAAGCCATTAAGAGTCACAATTACTGACATTAGGGTTTCAAGGCCCATTAAATCTCATTTATGCACATGGAACCCTAAATTAATCTAATTATGTGTAAAGTTCATCCTTTTCGATCTTAATGTATATTTTTATAATTAACAGGTTAATATCAACTTTAATCATCCATAAAACCCCTCTTAATACATTAATCATCTCAAAATAGGGTTTCTTAATCATTAATACATTAAAGTTGATAACTTTCACTATTTTTTCGAATTGTAAGAGGAATTAGCTTCTAAATCTATTTTAATTGGATTCCTCGTATTTTTCTAAGCAAAATTCATATTTTATATGCATTCATCCGAGCTACCAATAAAAAGATATGAATTTTGTAATATTTACTTACTTGGGCCTATCATCGAGCGCCACATCATCTCTTTCCCATGCAACATAGCCGCTTAAGAACATAATACAATTATGAGTTTACCCTTGCATAAGTCATTGTTTCTTTGGCCCGTGGATGGGCAAAACGGTCTAAAGCCTCTCCGCTCTTCTTCTTCCTCGCGAAACCTAGTGATGTCGCCGGCTAGGTTTGTCCACGGGGGTTTGTCTCCCACCACAAGGTCGTGCGGTCACCAACAGAGGTCCCTCAACCTCCTCCGACCTCCGCCGCACTCAGAACGGCCTCCAGCCATGACCGAGTCAGTTGGGATCTGGAGCTTCGGGTCTGCTAATCTCAACCCCCTACAGACAAGTTGCAGGTGACCAGGGCGAGGATTCCCTCGAGCTAGCAACCTCACATCTACCTGGCCTTGAACGGGGGGTCAGGACTCCCCTCGAACTCCTCTTGTCTCTCTAGGGGTCGCTCTATTCCCTGTAGTTAGGGTTTGAATGAATAAGAATATGGGGAAGAGAGAGGGATGTGTGGGATCTCTCTTGAAATCGAACTCGAGGTTCTACC
This sequence comes from Alisma plantago-aquatica, assembly GCA_963693085.1. Classification (NCBI taxonomy): domain Eukaryota; kingdom Viridiplantae; phylum Streptophyta; class Magnoliopsida; order Alismatales; family Alismataceae; genus Alisma; species Alisma plantago-aquatica. The sequence continues at coordinate 1,458,531,344 of OY856411.1, read as the reverse complement.
ACTTATATAGGGGAGGGTATCCACGCCCTAAGATGACCATCAACAAGTTAATAAGTCCTTTTCCCAATAGGAACCCAAGTTCCTTCATTAGGAAGCAAACCTCTCTCTCCCAATTATCTTCTTAATAAACCATGTTCATTGGATATTTAGGAATTCGAAAATTCTCTTTCTTATTCTCTTTATGCTTGACTTTTAATCCATTGGCACGAATTTATATTTTCTTTTAGTAGAAAATACCTCCTTTTCAACAATGCCACAAAATTCATTAATTATGCATCACATTATCCTCTTATTTTGTATTATTTGTATTTTCTTTTTCTTTTTCTCCATTGGGGCTCCATGGACCTCAAGAAACTCTAATATTTCGAAATTCTTTTTAGTTGATACTCATTATCCTTCTAGATGCATCTATATCTATTACTTCTCATTATTTTACTTATTTCTTTATTAAAATATCTCTTTTCGAGGATTTCTCTTTATCTCTCTTTTTATTTTCCTTATTGGAATTCCTTTTAACATTAGAAACCTTATGGATACGAAAATCCACCAAAGATGACTCAATCATACCTCTTTCCACTTATTTCCCACATTTTATCATTGTTTCCAATTTCTCTCTTAATAAAGAAATATTTAATTGATCTTTTCTTTTCTTGTTTCATTATCTTTGCAACTTTGGACTCCTTGGAACTCATGGAACCCAAGAGGCATGAAATCCACCTTTGGATAATATTCCTTTGCCTTCTATAGGTTTCTACATCTTTCCATTTCTTTAATAATGAAGTTTCCTTTGTCTTTTCTGGTTATTCGGTCCAATAGCCAATAAAGCCCACAAAACAACCAACAAGGCTATTGTAAACGAAATCTTTTTATTCAAAAAAAATTATATCATGCTTTTTTCAAATATATTTAATAGGAGAAGTTATATTTCTCACCATAAGAACCAAACAATTGGGGTTGTAACATCCTTCCTCTCTTATAGGAATTTTGCCCCCAAAATTCCACCAGGCACACAAACAAACAAGATAAGCCTTTCTTATGTCCATCATGGCTCCCATATGGCCTCACCCTTTCCATGGTGCTTCCCAAGAACCTTCATCATCTAATATTCTTTCATCTGAGTTCTCTCTCACCTTGGTATATCATACCCTCATAGGTGACTCAGGACATTTCAGCCTCTCATAAAGCTGAATAGGTTCAGGGCTCAGCACATGGCTTGGGTACTTCACATAGTGCTCTAGATCAGACTCATGGAACACATTATACATCATGTTATCCTGAGGGGTAAGGCTAAACATAACCATCTCCACTAATCCATCTCAAATGGACCCATGCATCCGGGACTCGGCTCTCTTAGCTATAACATAGAGGGGTCGAATTTCACATCACATACTCTTCCATAGTGAACTGCATGCCAGTCTGCTTTGAATCAGCTCATGACTCATGTCACCCCTGGGCTCTCTTTCAGCCATTGCATGATCAAAGCGACTTCATCTGCACACACTGTGGTCCTTTTATGACCTTTGTGAGGTCCCTTCACCAACATCATCTTAATCAAGTGGTGACCGACACAACCTCCCTTACAGAGCTCCTTTACATCCCGATACTGGCTATGGTGGTTATCATCACATCTTGTAGAGGACAAGAACTGTCTCTATGTATCACCCTAAATAAGCACACATACTCTTATCAGACCCTCTAGTCTGGATTGTACTAACCATTAGTTAGGGGTGATAAACTCTACTAACATCGAGTTCTTCATGTACCTACTTCCACCGCATGGAAGTGAATCTTTAGGTTATACTCAAGAACTTTTGAACTCACATCATGGTGTAGTTGAACCATCTCTTTCCCATATGTAATTCAACCAGATCCGTCCTGTGATAGAATTCTTTCTTTCTCATGTCATCTTGGTAAGGCGATCTACCATAACCCATATTGCATCTTGACCTTCCTTGGTCTAGGGGAGACTTACCACAACAACCATTGTGAGGAACTTCCATTTCCTCTCGGGGACTCTTTATCCTCTATACCAACTCATTGGGTTACTGGTGTTCTTCCTTCACTTCCTGGCTTGCATGGTGAGAAGACACGCACAACTTCATCTTAATCATCCAAAGTACTACTGTCACATACTATCTTCATAGTACCCTGGTGTATGGTGATCTTAAATCATGATCTCATGTATGTCATGATTCCTCAAGGTTGATTCCTCGGAAACCCTAAACCACTCTAGTCGGGTTTCATCACCTTCTTTTCCAAAGAAGTGCATCTGAGGTTCTACAACCATCCTTTTATTGCATCAAGGCCTAGGCTGGCTAACCAAACAACTACTAACTTAATCAACAATCTCGTTACATCTGAGTGTTAGCCAAACATATCTCTTTTTTTCCAACTTAGGGTTAACCGAACAACCTCTTCTAGCCTCTAGCTAAACTAAGTAGCTGTATCTCAACCAGAGCATCCATTACTACCTCACATGTTAGGTAATGTTGAAGACACACCTCCATGTATTCCACTTATCATCTCATCTTGGACTCAATAAGAAAACTTAGAGCTCATCTTCTTGGTTATCAAACTCAACCTTGTATGACTCGCAAATTCCACATAGCTCATGATACAAGCATCCTCATAAGATGACTACCTTAGTTCTCTTGATGTTTGTAAACCATCCACATATCGTTTACTCCACAAGGGTATGTTATCATCTATGTCCTCATACCTCATAGCAACGTTCCAACTCCCATCATGTTTATCCTTGGTGTATGGCATGCGTATTGCCCTACCTCTCACACCCATAACAAGAGGAAATAAGCATTTGGCGGCCATCCAAATACAGAGTTCTTCCTATTCCAAGAGTAGAGATGGTGCATCCCACCTTGCCAGTACACCTTCAAATCTAATTTGAAACATGCAACATATGTCTCTACATCATGATCATTTTGATATCAAGGTTACTTCCATGGAAAACTGGTCTTGAACCTACTTGGGTCACCACACAATCCTTTGTCATCTCCTCTAGGTCTATAGGGTGTTGGCACTTTTGCGGTTATCCCTCTTCCCTTATGCATCCAGAGAGTGCCCTCCTCATCTGCCCTTTGGGTCCCATGAGTTCATGAAGGTGATCAATCTCCTAACCCATGGCCCTCAGACAATGATAGCTATTACCTCCCGACCCTATGGTCATGTGCAACTAGGGAATTAGGCAACTCCTACTTCCATCGGTCTTATCCCTACCTGACCCAAGGATAGACTTAGGATTCTAACATAGTACATGTCCAACTTAGAACCTTACCCAAGCCTTCATCATCTCTCTCTACATTCCTAGGATGACTTTCATCCTTTCATAGGGGTCATGGCGACCTGCCTACCTTGGTCAAGCCCCATATCGGTTACCTCCATGGTAACACATCCACATGCACTTAGATATGGTTATCTATGGGTCTACAGGTTCATTCTCATACTATGTACTTTTCACTTAACTTCTCAAGATCATATGAGACCTCTTTAGGTTACCTCAAAACCAACAAAACTGGTATACACCCTACAAAAGGGTCCCTCTCCTGGGATGAAAGGAAACTATCTCTTGATAGCAATAAAGGTCACAAACATCCTTATGTCTAGGGTTTACATACACATGAGCATGCTTAACCCTAGCATGCTACTAAGGCACAAGCAGACCACCTACTAAACCATTCTAGGTCATACTTGTTCTCATTCCTAAACATTGGATCAAGATCATACCTTCCCATGTCACCAACTTAGCTATGAGGGGTTCATCAAATATACCTTAGACTTAAGGGGTTTCCCTTTCCTCTTAACATGAGGAGTTCCATGCTCAAATCTATAGATATTGAAATCTCATCATGAGCATCAGGTACACCACTTCCCCTCTTAGGTCTAAGAACCCTAGGTTCACTTTTTGGATGTCCAATCGCATGGTCAACCTTTTTAACCACGAACCAAGCATGTACAAGGTATGTCATGCACTTCCCATGATCCTTCTACTTGAACAACACTTCAGAGTTGAGTCCTCCTCAAGGACAACCAACTAGGCAAAAGGCCTCAAAACTTGCTACTAAACCTCTCCATGGTCTAAGGAACTCTTTTTCCCATCTCAGAAGGTAAACACCTATACCATAGGCACATAGGTACCAGAAGCCTCATCCTCTCTCTAGGGTTTGGTTCCTCTAAAGGCAACCAAGATATCATCAACCTTCAGGGATCAAGCATGAGGCAACCACTATCATCCACTTAGGTCGCATCATCCTCAACTCCCCACTGTTCCTCATATCTCGGAGTCTAAGCTTCCAACCTTCTTGCTTGGGTCCTACTCTCTCTCTCTCTAGAGCTAACCCTACAAACAACCTTACAACTAGAGGTCCTCTCTCCATGAAGGATCAAGCTCACAAGCGTACCCCTACATGGGTGAAGCCTATGTTCAAACTTATGTTTGCTCAAGATTATCCATAGCCCTTTATGCTTATCTCATAAGCTATCCAACATACTCTCTTGGCTAGGGTTTCAACCTACTACTTGCACTACTAACGTACTCTGGGTGCATGTTATGCCCTACTCGCATTAGCCCATAGGGTTTCTATAGGTTCTTCACTAACCTCATCATTGAAGGAGCTATCCTTCACTCTAACATGCACAACCCTTTCCCAGGTTGGGTCGTCAAAGGTACTAGGTCATCCAACCTCACATGGCTCATATCGTCATGGGCATCTGAAAGCATTTCCACCCACACACGTGGTCTGTCATGACATCTAACTCATCGTGTCATCTCTCTCTCTAACCACCACTTAGGGTTAGGGTTAACATCATCCTCAGAGGATGTGCCAGGTCTCTACTTTCAAGACTGACTTCCTCTACTCATCCTCCTGACAAGAAGGTCTAGCCTCATGTCTCTCCTAAGGGCATGACAACATATGTCATACGACCTAAGCATGTATCTATTCTTTAGTTTGCGATTAAACTATTAAGCTTATGTCCATGACATCTTATTTACATACTTTTTATTAATTTTTGCGGAGGATTCATTAACCTTATCATGCATACCCTATCCTCAAGAGGGTGAGGAAGAGAGAGAGAAAACCCTATTCCTTAAAATCCTTAATAACATTTGAATTGAGAAGGGATGAACAAGATGAGAGAGTCCTAAAGGTATCTTATTTTGAGTCAGTTCCTAAGACATTGGACATGCAGTCACACTATTCCGAGAGTCCTCATATTCCAACTAGCAGTGCGGAGGAAAATATTGCCAGCCCCCACACGTGATTCTTTTCTAGACACCTCTGTCTTTCGGAAAATCCTCTAACAACTCCCTCGGTTCTATGGAATTTGTAAAATTTAATAATTATTAACGATTAAATGAGGAACATATGCTCTGATACCAAATGTAACGACCCCACCTCCTGGTAACCCCCACTTAAGGGAGACCAAGAGGTCAGAGCTGTTATCCCAATAAACCTGAAGAAAGGTTTGGCAAATAATCAGTAATAATTATGAAATTCTACCAAACTAAACTAAAATCTGGTATAAAATAAAACTTTACATACCTTTTTCAAAAACTTAGATATCTAACTTCTATCCACATCGGGACTCTATTCTAACTAATCTTCCTTGCACTTTATTTCTTAATTGCACAATATGCCACTTTACTATTTGTCCTTTTCAATTTGTACCTAAAACACCGACAAACAAAATGTCGATCAGCATATAAGAATATGCACGTATGTGGGGACAACCAAAATTTCACAAATATGGCTAAAAACCTAAATATCACAATCAAGTTAATTAACAAGCCAAATTATGCTTTCAGTGTGACATTCTCCACCACTTTTGCCATAACCCTGGCATACCCACCTTAGGGTTTCTCTTGTGCCAATGACTTAAGGCCACCTTCTCAATCCCGAGCTTGGTGCCTGGGGTCACCTCTCATAGTGCCCATTAGTCATTCAATAAAGACCACTGTCTCAATCCCGAGCTTGGTGTCTCGGGTCACCACTCATGGTGCCCATGGGTCTTCCCTCCTGGGCTTAACCTTTTTGCATCATCCATCAGGGTGGCATGTAGGTGCGAGAATACACACTTTTATTATTATTATGATAATCATAGTGACTTTATGATTTGCAAGTATGCACATCCCAACTGATAGGTTGCATTCAATGCGATGAATCATCCGAAAAACCTTCGAGAAACTGATGCAATTAACCATAATTAACCACATACCTGTCAGGCTGACTTGAGTGTAGAAGTAATCCAACTAAGCAAGAAATCCTATAAACAAGCAAGGACACAAGATGATCCTGAAACATGCATCCAATTTTCCTATCATTGATCAGGCCATCAAGGTCTATTAAACCTAGCTTACTTCCTAGGGTTTCTAGTCCACTTTTAGGGTTTCCATTGCAATTAGGGTTTCACTTCATTTTTACTATTTTAATCCTAATTTTATACAATTACTCACAAACCCTAATTATCTCATCTACTTCTCAAGAAAGATATTAAGGTTACCTTTTAACAACATATAACCCTAATTTTGGATTAAAGACACAATTACATATCCATTAAGTCTATTATGCCTCTTTTACGTTAAAACTACCATTTTTATCCTTTTGAGTCATGACACAATCATTAGGCCCAATTATCATCTTTGGTTCCTTCCGGATTAACAACTCATCTTTCATGAACTCTATTTATCACTACTTCCACCTTTATTCCTCAAAAAACATAATTACCATATTAAGGGTATATATCAATAATTAGGAACTTTTCTACTCAAAATAGCTTAGAACCATCATATCTCATCTTTATTTATGAATTTGAACAATTAAAGCCATTAAGAGTCACATATACTAACATTAGGGTTTCAAGGCCCATTAAAGCCCATTTATGCACATGGAACCCTAAATTAATCCAATTACGTGTAAAGTTTATCATTTTCAATCTTAATGTATCTTTTTATAATTAACAGGTTAATATCAACTTTAATCATCCATAAAACCCCTCTTAATACATTAATCATCTCAAAATTGGATTTCTTAATCAATAATACATTAAAGTTGATAACTTTCACAATTTTTTCAAATTTCAAGAGGAATTGGCTTTTTAATGGATTCCTCACATTTTTTGGAGCAAAATTCATATTTTATATGCATTCATCCGAGCTACCAATAAAAAGATATGAATTTTTCAATATTTACTTACTTGGGCCAATCATCGAGCGCCACGTCATCTCTTTCCCATGCAACGTAGCCGCTTAAGAACATAACACAATTATGAGTTTACCCTTACGTAAGTCATTGTTTCTCCAGCCCGCAGAGGGGCAAAACATTCCAAAGCCTCTCTGGTCTTCTTCTTCCTCGCAAAACCTAGCGATGTCGTCGGCTAGGTCCGTCCGCGGGGGTTTGTCTCCCACCCCATGGTCGTGCGGTCACCCACAGAGGTCCCTCGACCTTCGCCGCCCTCCGCCGCACTCAGAACGGCCTCCAGGCATGACCAAGTCGGCTGGGATTTGGAGCTTTGGGTCTGCTAACCTCAGCCCCCTACAGACGAGTTGCAGGTGACCAGGGCAAGGATTCCCTCGAGCTAGCAACTTCCAGCTACCTGGCCTTGAAGGGGGGGGGTCAGGACTCCCCTTGAACTCCTCTTATTGCTCTAGGGGACTCTCTATTCCCTGTAGGTAGGGTTTGAACGAAGAAGAAGAGAGAGAGGGATGCGTGGGATCTCTCTTGAACTCGAACCCGAGGTTCTACCCCTTATATAAGGGAGGGTATCCACACCCTAAGATGACCATCTACGAGTTAATAAGTCCTTTTTCCAATAGCAACCCAAGTTCCTTCATTAGGAAGCAAACTTCTCTCTCCTAATTATCTTCTTAATAATCCATGTTCATTGGATATTTAGAAATTCCAAAATTCTCTTTCTTACTCTCTTTATGCTTGACTTTTAATCCATTGGCATGAATTTATATTTTCATTTAGTAGAAAATACCTCCTTTTCAACAATGCCACAAAATTCATTAATTATGCATCACATTATCCTCTTATTTTGTATTATTTGTATTTTCTCTTTCTTTTTCTCCATTGGGGCTCCTTGGACCCCAAGAAACTCTAATATTTCAAAATCCTTTTTAGTGGATACTCATTATCCTTCTAGATGCATCTATATCTATTATTTCTCATTATTTTACTTATTTCTTTATTAAAATATCTCTTTTCGAGGATTTCTCTTTATATCTCTTTTTATTTTCCTTATTGGAATTCCTTCTAACATTAGAAACATTATGGATATGAAAATCCACCAAATATGACTCAATCATACCTCTTTCCACTTATTTCCCACATTTTATCATTGTTTCCAATTTCTTTCTTAATAAAGAAATATTTAATTGATCTTTTCTTTTCTTGTTGCATTATCTTTACGACTTTGGACTCCTTGGAACCCAAATAACCCAAGAGGCACGAAATCCACCTTTGGATAATATTCCTTTTCCTTTTAGAGGTTTCTACATCTTTCTTTTCTCCATTTTTTAATAATGGAGTTTCCTTTGTCTTTTCCCTGTTATTGGGCCAAATAGCCAATAAATCCCACAAAACAACCAACAAGGTTATTGTAAATGATATCCTTTTATTCAAAATAAATTATATCATTATTTTTTCAAATATCTTTAATAGGAGAAATTACATTTCTCACCAAAAGAACCCAAAAATAAGTGTTGTAACAATATGGGTATGGGTATGGCCAGACCTGCACCGTACTCGCACCATTTATACCCCTAACTACGTTATCAAACAAAATTAGATTGGAACCTGACTGGTAGACAAATACAATCAGACTGAATCCTAGTTGAAACCTAACCAATTGACCAAAATCAGACTGGATTGCCAAGCAGAATCAGACTGGATCCAGACTACCCCAATCTAGATCTACTAACTAACCCCAACTAACCCAATCCAGACTATAGAATCTCAGTCCCGGACCAAACAGGGGCATTAGGATCAAATAGGATTCCGTTATAGTGTGTACATTTGACATTTTTCTCTCCTTAATTTTTTTAGGGGATTGGATTTTATAGAGGGGTGAGAGGAGATATCATATTTTGATTGGTTGTCCTATATAATATGTATAATACACGTCTTATACTTCCAGCTATTTTCAGTGTATCTAGATTAATATAGGTTAGACTTTTACTCAACGAAGCCGTTTCACAGCCTAGACTATGGTTTTGTTAGTTTTACATCAGACCAGACCTGACTGAAAATCTATATTTTTCAGACAGCTGATTAGATCGACTTTATATTTAGTCAAGGACACGACCAGACCAAAGTTCGATCCGATTTACGCTTTAGAACAGATTTGCTCACTCCTATACGAAAACAAATATATTTTGAAGATATGTATATGAATGCAATAGGAAAATTGAAGTACTTGAAGTACATTTTCTTGATATATATATATATATATATATATATATATATATATATATATATTTGTTATAGCAGATTTTCCTAAGAGGCTTGATGTTTATTAGAACTAGGCATCCTCTTGAATATCCAGACATTAAGTATGTAATCTGTCATTTAGAAAAATACAAATTTCAACATTAGGAAGTCCGACGCTGATATATGGCAAGTCGATATTAGAATAAAATAATGATGTTACTAAACGATCTAGTTATTGAACGTTTTAGCTAATATGCTATCCTACTACATCGTATTTGTGGACAAAAACTGACGTCAAAGAGATGTAATGTTGGTCCCAAATAAAAACAGAGGATACTGATCAACTTCAAGAATCTAAAGTTCAACTTTCTACTATATTCGTTTTCTCACAAAATCGATGTTATAACATTTTTACTGCATTGGTTTTACAACAAAAACAGACATGACAAACCTCCTATTCAGAAAAGATTTATTTATAAGTAAGTTTTTCGCATTATTTACTACCCAAGACATCAACTTTGGGGACCTCCATTGTGGTAGTATGTCTGTTTCGGCGTAGCCATCGATCAGTAGTGTTTTCCACTTAAGCTCGTCTCAAAACTTGCGATTAAAGCATTATTAACCAACGTTAAAGGACTCATATATACTAATTTGTAAAACCACGATTTATTAGGTCCCCAACTCTAATTTTATATGATCAAGACTAAAATCCCACTTATTCTTTTTCATTACTTTAGTTAATTCATATAATTATACTAACAAATTGATCCTAAGGAATTGAGAGTGATATACAACGAAAGGATTAATGATGCATCATATAAAGTCATCAACAATGGTAATAAATATGTTGCAACGTCAAGGTAAGATGTATCAATTATATGATTTATATTTCATAAGATTATTATTTCGTTTGGCAAAGCGGTGACGATTGCTCGGACAACAATAGACAACCACGGGCAGCGGGTCAATCACTGAAAATCGCTTTGTCAAACGTAAGGTTGCCCACTATTTTAATTTTACATTGTGTTTTCTATCTAGAGCGTTCGGCAAACTCTATCGGCCGCTCAATTCTCATCATGAGAAATTATTGCAATGAGTCATCTATGATGGACCATCGGCGATGAACTCAATCGCATTGCCAAACGTTGCATATATCAATCTAGAAAATATGCATAGGACACCACTTGAGTGCTTCTTCTAACCTACAAGTCAAAAAGTTTGGGGTATTCTATCTTCCATTCTAACAAGCATATAGATAGTCTTTGAAAGAATTCTAAAATGTGTATAAGAATATACCTGAGATAAATAAAAAATAGTGAGACATCATTAAACAATGATATGTACTATAATGGTTATTTGGACATAATAGAATAAAATTGAGGAGGATGCAAGATGCAAAAGGTATAGTTTAATGAGGTCAAATAGAATGCAATAAGAATTATAAATCAAGACTTATGAAAATACTAGATTATATATGAGGTGTTTCAAAAGAATTTAAATTAATCAACGATTTTAACTTGTCATTAAATAATGCAGTAATGCATAAATATAGAATAAGAAATATCAATGTGAACAACTCAACTAGTAGTATCTAACAATATGTAAAGCGGTAGCTTCATCACCACAAACTACCTATTTAGGGACTAAAATCCAAAGAGTATGTGCAACCATGACCAAATACACCTGATGTAGAGACTATGCTCAAGGAGCATGTACAATTAAGGCCATACAACTCCACTTTGAGGGGCTAAGCCCAAGAAGTATGTGCTACTAAGGCCCAATACCCCACTCATAAGTTAAACTATACTAGACAAACATTACTATTGCTTGTATAATGGAGCTTGGCAAGTAGTAAATAAGTCATAATGTGAATAAGCATTCAATAACATCAAGAATGATTATTGTGAACATGAAAATATATTTTCAAAAGATTACTCGATTTAGAACAACTTAAACATTATGCCTCAATACGAATTCAAAAGAAAATGGGTAACCAAAAAATATGAATGTCCAAACATCTTAAGTGAGAAGCACACACCTGATATTTATCATTAACTCTATTTCTAGTGGTGAAAAATTGACATTCTTCCCTCTCAACCTAAAAACTCAATCAAATGTATATCCAAACCTAATGTTTGTTACCTAATGTGGATTTAGGGTTTTTAAATCATAAAATTACCCATATATAGGGTGAGAAATGGGACTGGACATTATATACCAAATTAACCTTCCTAGGAATATCTAGGGTCCATGTGACATACTTCTATATATATTGGTAATTTGTTGTATTTAGATATTGAAATGTATATGAGTTACAGAACTATACCATATGGTTAGGTGAAACTAAAGAAAATTGATATATAATCCAAACTAATATGCATCTCATTTCAATTTTTTATAATACAAAGACATCTACATATGTGTTTATAAAGCATATTTCTATATATGTAGTTTCTCTCCTTTTGCATGAACATATGACTAATATATTTATATATTTCCTGGATTGATTTGTATAGTTCAACATACTCAAGTATATATATGCATATCTAGGGTTTATTTTATAACAAAAATACTATTATTATGCAAAAGTCTCTTACAAACAATTATTGGATTTAAGAAATCATTAATTACACACTTTTTCACACAAAAATATTAAATTATCTAATTTGGGTTGTCGTTAACATGATATTTTATGTGAACTCACATACTCAATTTATCATTTTGTAGATTGTTAATATATTACAGTTTGTAGTGTAGATCTACATAACTACATATATTCTGACTTTGTGGTCTACATGCATTTAAATATATATATATATATATATATATATATATATATATATATATATATGTATATGCATTTATATCATGAGTTAGGTGATCATCCACCTAGCTAGACGCCAACATTAGTGCATATTACACACACACACCCACACACAGATATATATATATATATATATTTATTTATGGGCGGGGATGTAGGTATGTATATCAACATGATACCACATATAACTCATAAAGTCTTTTTGTATAGTTACATGTCCAAATTCAGATTATCATCTAATGTAATGTATAATACATCATTTTCTTCTTCAGATTTAGAATATATAGGAAGTAAGGCTCACTTATGGTTCATCATTTTTTAGATTATATTCAAAGAACAAGAACATTTCTTGAGGTTTTGTAGCAGACTCATCAAGTTCTCTACCTCCTAGACATACCCTAAGTGGTATCATATTTGAGGAGATTACTATGAACCCAACCGATCATCACACATGCAATCAAGTTTTATAGAGTTTGACCTTTAGTCTGTAGGTTCTTTTGATGTGGGGACACTGGATGTAGCTCTCTAATAAAAGTAATTTTCTGATTGTAGGAGATCCAAGTGTTGATAGGTTCAAAGAATATACATCATGGTTAGATTGTTTGTGATCTTAAGGACTATACAAGTTTGCAAACTTAGTATATCATCATCATAGGTGTTGTAGATCATATTTAACACATGTAACTAAAGCTACACCATCATCTTTAGATGCTAGTAGTGAGAGAGATTGTCTAGATTAGCTTCATGGAACATCAGATATCATGTTAGCCGCAGGCATATGGGTCCAACTCAATAGAATGATGGAGTCATGACTAGCAAGGGGAGGAAGAAGATGAATCATGGTGGAGGAAGAGGACAGACATAGGAGATTTTGATGATAATCCCTAAATTTAAGGTGAATAAGTAGAGTGGATTTGTCACACCCAATTGTCAGTATGTTGTTATCAGCTATATAGTTGTAGGAGGTGTTCTTTCTCACTGTTAGGTTGTTGGGTGCATGACAGATGATGGACAAAGAGAATACAAGAGATAAAAAGTCACAAATCTGGACATGGTAGATCCTCTGCCCACAAATTGTCGATGGTAGTAGGATTTTTATTGTTAACATGGCTTTTGACACAAGGAGAGGGTAGCATGGGTAGTTAGGGTTATTATAGGTGTTGAAAGAAGACATGAGAAGACGAAGAATAAGAACAAGAAGAAAAACAACAAGAAGAAGAGGGAGAAGGAGAAGGAGGGGTATGAGGAAGAAGAAGAAGAAGAAGAAGGGAAGCTAAGGCACTACGGGACGTTAAGAGGATAAGGAAGAGGGAGAAATAAGAAAGGGAAGAGGAAGAAGAGAATGAAAGAAGAGGAATACAGAGGGGAAGGAAACAATGTCGTTCGGTAGTTCTTGTAGCTAAGGTTTCATAATAAGGATGCGGTTGGGGAATAGGGGAGAGTAACACTCATGTTGCTTACTGGGGAGTAAAACATGTAACAACAATTTAATGTAAATACCTTGAACTTTAGCAATAACAAATAAATAATTAAATAAATAGGTAAACAAAGTTTGTTTGGGATCAAAATATAGGGAATAACAGATTAGCACTGAAAGTACTCAATCAGTTACTAACTTATTAGTTTGGGTTATCTTAGACCACCAATTAGTCTAGGGCTGTGATATATAATTTACAACTAAAAAGGTAAAATGGCCCAAATACTCTAAAATATAACACTAATGGTTTGAATATATGATGCACGAATTATGTTTATTTTTATCAATATAGTGTCATGACTTAGTAAACAATAACTATAAAGGTATAAATGTGTTATTACTTACATTAATAATTATTTATAAATGTCTTGACTACTAAAATTGAGCAGAGAGCGTATGATACATTATATCACATAAATAAATTGGTAAGTTGGAGTTTTTGGATAATTAAGATAATTTAATACACTAGGGTACATAAGTCACTCTAAATGTCACTTAAAGATGTAAACAAGTTATATCTTAAAATATATATTAAATACTAAGTCTAAAATTAAGATGGTCATTTTTATCATAATTTAATCATTATTTTTTATGCAAAAGAATATGTTTTATTAGTTGGAACAAAATATGTCTAAAATTTGTGTATGTTACAACACTTCCTCACTTAAAAGATTTCACCCACAAAATCACACATCAATGTATTAAGTACTCAGATTTATTAAATTTTTCTCAAGTCAACTTTTTTTAGCTTTTAGTGTCAATCTTGTGAATGTTTAGATCTACCTAGGATTTTAATCACAATTACGCTAGATTCCCTACTAACTCATTATTAATTTAGTATTCCGCAAATATGAATCCGACTAGAATTGTTTAGCATTTCAATATTAGTATGTCATTGTAGCATACTAGTATTTTTTACAAGGGTTATGCATTGGACATATATATTTTGTCTCATTTTTATCAATATCTACCATTGATGTTATATAAGAAATGAAAATGGTAATTAATCTTATCATGATTCATTATTGATGGTATTTAGGTTTTAATGTCGATGAAATTGGTTCTTAATTTCTCTATGCCATTCTATTTATTCCATTTAGTTGGAACCATAAAATATTATATATTACTCAAAGTTATCAATGATATTAAGTTTCATATCTAGTGATGAGGTTGATTTAATTATTCTATCTTGACCACTGAATATAATCCTAACAAATTCAGACGTTGACCAAAATTTATATTATTACAAATCTATCAGTCATGATTATTTATATGCTTTTGTTACCTTATGCCATCCTAAAAGAATCAGTCATGCTTAAAATCATATGGAGTTAGAAGTATAGGGGTAGAGGGATAGCCATTCCTGATATCAATAACCATATGTTCTTTTTTTCAACTTGATAGATAGTTACTATGCTACTTATTCATAGGGTTTGTGATTGAAATTAGTCAAAAACCTAGAGTCCACATCATTTAGGTTTACTACTCCAACTTGTGTGAAAAGTCACAGCTTGGTTCAAAAATCTTTGATAAGAACCAAGAAATATATGTTATTCATATAATTATTCAAGAAAATAAGTTTTTATAAGGTAACATTGTAAGGTAAAACAAAAAGTGGATCCAAAATAAAAGAATAGAGTGAATGAACTTTTCAGAGGATGATACTTTAATGACTCAAACCACTTTCGTCCCATCCAATCTTTGTGTCAACACCTTGGATGCGTATCAGGGCTCAATTTGCCTCAAGAATAGAGGAATTATTATATGAAGCAATAATTGTAATACATGGGGGATTCTATTGTCTACGTACTATCTACTAGGTAATTCAGTTAATTCCTAAGAGGTTTAGCAACTCATATGATCACTTCTTACATCCAACAGTCAAATCTTAACAATAAATAAGGTCTTTGTTTGTACTTAATATGGAACTGCAAAATTATCCTTCAGTGGTGGTGTATCCTTGTATATTTTATAGTTTTTTATAGCATAGAAGGATAAGATAGGTTTATATCTAATCTTGATCTCAATCTCATAAAATCATTAATTACAAGAAAATGATTAGGATAAACTTTATATCATTTCAAATTAGCTTTGTGATAAGAAGAGAAATATCTTAAAGTCTTACATAAATTTTCTCAAATGCCAAAATAAACCCTAAAACTCCATATCTCAATTGGATTGAAAGGTCCTCTCTAGTTAATAACCATGTTTACCTTCATTGGAATCACACTCATACGGCCCACAAATATCACTTAGTTTAATGTTTAATAATGTGTGCACATCCTTATGTTTATTTTTTATATTGCTAAGTTTCCTTAATGTGAGTTGTTAGGTTGTGAGAAACCCAATTATTAAAGATGCCTACCCATTCCATGTGGAATATAATATGAAATTCTATCATCTCTATGGTCATAACCACATAAGAGTTCTTCCAAGACAAAGAGGTAGGTGTTAGAGATGTGCAAAAAACTAAAGAAGACTATTCAACTACAGCAAACAAAACTAAAAGGATCAGTTTGGTTTGGTTTGGTTTTAAGAGGGTGGATGGTGCAATATGGTTCCAAAAAGTTTTAAAACATCAAGAAACATTTCAGTACAGTTTGAGGGAATAGTTTCACCAAACCAAAATGAACCAATACATATAATTAAATATTATTATAATAGTATATACTTATTGTGAATAGGAATTAAAAGAGTTATTCCATTAATTTAATAATTACATCATTCTACTTTATACAGTACATAAGTTAAGTGTATACACTTAAAAGGGTATATCAGTCACTCATTTAAGTGGACCAGGAAAATAATAGAAAGATATGGCGGTGGTGTTTCTATGCCCAACAACCACTATACTAACACTTACAATATGAATGCTTATCAAAAGTAAATTTTGCAATACTGTATAAGTTTGTGTAGTTTAATGTGTAAAACTGATACTAAATAAATGAAATCAATACTTACAAAATTTTGTACTATGTGGTATAGACATACTTATTTGAAGTTAGTTGGAAATGTCGAATCAATTTTTATAAGTGTTCATATACTACCAATTTCTAAAAAAATTATTTGAAGTTCTTTATGATGCTAGATTGATTGATAAAGATGATGACAAATGGTTCAATTTTCAAACTTAGTCTAAAATTCAATGGTGAAAGTTGGAGACAAATTAACTACCCCAAACCAAGCTAAAATACATAATATCAGTTCAATTTGGTTTGATCTTGGACTAGTTAATGGTTTGTTTTGGTTTGAAATTTTAACAAATCGATATGTGTAGTTTGGTGTATTTTTAATAGCAAACGGAACCAAACTGAACTATTCCGACCCCTAGCATACATCAAGAGTAGACATAGATATTTTGTTTACAACTTACCATTGGTTTTATGTACATCCAAAAAGAGGTCATCTATAGTGTGAGGTAGCAAATTATAATACAAATAACACTCTAAAATGGAAGGGGTCTTGGAATAGAACTATTAATATATAAACCACAAGAGGAGAGATGTAAATAGGTAGACACAAGACAACCTAAAATTCTCTCACCAAATCTTTAGTTAAGAATCAATGTTCAAACAATGTCTTAGACCCTAGGTACAAAACCTAAGTTATAAGGTTGTAATTCTAGTAGAGATGGTCACAAATGATTCATGGTCAAAAGACAATCCTAGTGGAAATAAAAAAAGGAAATTTGTATAAGGGGACTGATAGGGTTTATGTATTGAGGCACTTTGATTTTCTGACTGTGATGCCATTAATACCAACCTGTAAAAATGGGGTTTTTAGGGTCCGCGTTTTTTGTTATATGCGATAAGGTACTAGAATCCCACTTTATTTTTCATTGATTTATATAAATAATTTAATCATATTAATAATTTGACTGATAAGGAAATAGAACGTCAATTTCCTTACATTGACTGATGATGCAGACAACTCTTCATCATCGGCTTTCCTTGGTAAATTGACGACAAAGACATCCTTATCAAGTTTTTTAATGGACATTATATTATAACGTCAGTTTGTGTCCGCCGTCACTGACGTCGCAGATCTATGTCGTCAGTTATGCTAAGAAAAATTGATGAGTATTACCCATCAACTATCTTATATTTATTAGTAATAGTAGATTACATCGTTAGTTTCTTTATGTTAAACTAATAAATAATAGTTATTTTTACATTGGTTTAGCCTTCCATAAAAATGACATAGGGTTTGTCTCATTGTGTTCCTCTTACCCTAGAAATTGAGAAGAATGGCTTCAATTATGGTTTGTCCACTTAGGTTTTAGTAGGTAAAAGATGACTTCGGCCTAAAATAATGGGCGTTATAGAGTGTATTTGTAATACTAAATTCAACTAGTAACATCTATGATTATGGAAAGTGGTAGGCGCTCCACCACAAAATATATATTTAGAGACTAAAACTAAAGGAGTATGTGAAACCATGACCAAATACCCATGATTTAGATACTATGCTCAAGAAGCATGTAAAATTAAGGCCGGACACCCCTATTCAGGGATTAGGCCCAAGGAGTATGTGCAACTGAGGCCTAATAACCCACTAATAAGTAAAACTATACCAAGAAAGTGTCACTATTTCCTTTATAATGGATCTTGGCAGTAGTACATAAGTCAAAACATGAACAAGAGTTCAACAACATCAAGAATGATTCATGTGAACATGAAAGGATATTCCCAAAAGGATACTTGATTTAGGAAAATTAAGAAATAATGCCTAATTTGACAAAAATGCAAAAGAAAAAGGTGTCAAAAGGAGATAAGTTCCCAAACATCTCAAGTGAGAGGCACATGCCTAGTATTCATGTCTAACTCCATTTATAGGAGTAAACATTTGCCATTCATCCTTCTCAACCTAAAAGTGAGTTTTACACTCGTTAGTACACTATTATAAACTCATAATTTAATGTAAATCCAAACCTAACATTTATCACATGATGTGGAGTCAAGGTTTTCAAATCATGCAATTGCCCATATATAGGGTGAAAGATGTGACTGGCCATTATTTACTAAAATACTCTTACAAGGAATATCTAGAGTCAACTCAATATACTTGTATATATATATTGGTCATATAATGTACTTAGATCTTCATATGTGTTTGAATTGGAATTATATACCCTTTTCTTTGCTAGAATTAAAGTAAAATCATATATAACAAACACAAACATGTATCTCATTGAAATTTGTTAGAATATAGTGTCATCGACATATATGTTTATTAAAGTATATTTCTATATATGTTCTTTCTCTCATATAACATTCAGTTCATATCATGGCTAGTTACATGCTTCCTTGATCCATTTGTATAGTTCAACATTGTCAAGTATATATATATATACATATCAAGGGCTTTACTATATTATAAGAATACTATCATTTTGCAAAAGTTTCATACAAACAGTTAAGCATTTATGAAATCATTAATCACCTAATTGTTAACACACAAATATATAGATATAAACACAAATACTAACCATCTAATTTTGATAGTTGTAAGAACCACATTTTATCCTTACAAACATACTTTGATGATTATTTCGTGATTGTTGATATATTGGAATTTCTAGTGTAGGCATACATAACTCCATTTCTTCTAACTTAGTGGTGCACATGCATATATATATATATATATATATATATATATATAATATAATATATATATATAAACAATGAGTTAGGTGATCATACTCCTATATAGTCGCTAATATTAGTACATTGATATATATATGTGGGATTGAGGTATATATATCAACACGATACCACTAACATTGTACAATAACTTATAAGATGCATTCTAAATAGTCTTATGTCCAAATTTATATTATCATTTGATTTAATATATAACACATCACTTTCTTATTTATGTCCAAAATATGTAGCAAGTACATATCATTATTGAGATGGTCTTCAAAAAACTTGAGCTTCACTTGTTGTTTAGTAGAAGATTCATTAGGTTCTCTCTCTCTTTTTGACATACCCTAGGTGGTAGTCAGGTTCAATGAGATGGCTAGGAACCCAACAAATCATCATGTTTTTGTGTTCAAGCTTTACAAAGTTTGATCTTTAATCTACATGTTCTTCTGATGGAGAAACAATGGTTATACCTCTCTAATGCTAGTATTTGTGTTGATCATTGGTGATATAAGCGTTGATAGAATAAAAGCACATGGATTCACAACATGGTCAGATTGTTTGTGGTGCCCAGGTCTAGACTTGTCTGCAAACTGGCATGTCATCAACGGAGGTGTTGAGAGTCACATATAACACATGGATCTGAATCTACACCTTCATCTATAAATGTCAATATTGGGGGAGATTTTCTAGACTAGCTTGATGAAACATAAGAGATCGTGTTGGATGCAACCATTTGGCTCCAACTCAATAGAATTATGGGTTTATGTCCAGGAAGGGAGGAAGAAGATGAATCATGGTGGAGTAAAAGGATGGGTATAAGAGATTTTAATGATATTCACTACAGTTGAGATGAAGAAGTAGAGTGAATCTGTAGCACATAGTGGTAATTGTGTATTTAGGGATCTATTGTTTCAAGAGACATTCTTTCTCTCTATCATGATATTGGGAACAAGCCACAAGTAGGATAGAGAGAAGAAGGGAGGTAAGCAGTCTCAAATTTGGGTACCACTAGATCCTCCACTCACAATTGTAGACGGTGGTAGGGGTTTTCTTGCTTCCATGGCCACTGGTGCAAGGATAGGGTAGCTCCAGTAGTCAAGGTTATTCTAGGTGTGGAATGAAGAGCGAAGAGGAAGAAGTAGAAGAAGGAGATTAAGAAGAAGAAGCAGGATGGAGGTGTCTAGGGCATTGTAGGACATGGAGATGAAAAGGAGGATGAGTAAATAAGAAAGGGATGAGGAAGAACATAAACAAAGAAGAGGCTGGTGGAGAGGAAAGTAAACAACGCCATTCTACAGTCCCTTTGGTTGTGGTTTCATCACAAGGTTGTGATTGGAGAAGATGGAGAGTATCACCCACTTTACTTACTGGAAACTAAAACATTCAATGGTAATTAAATTTAAATACCATGAACTTTAGCAATAAATTTAAACTATTAAATAAATAGGTAAAATGAAGTCCATTTGGAATCATGATTTAGATGATGATAGATTAGACATAGCATTACTCAAATAAATTACTAACTTCTTATTTTTGGTTATCTTAGATGAACAATTATTTTAGGGGTTTAATAGGCTATTTATGACTCAAAAGAGTATAATTGTCCAAACACTCTCTAATATAACACAATTACTTAGAATATAATATGTACTAAATGTTTATTACTTTTCTTTTAGATTGGGTAAAATATTACTATCGATGAAACCAAAAGTATTAGGGAACAACAAAACCCCAAATATTATACACTGGGGAACTAACTACAAAAACCCGGATCCCTAAGGACCAACCTATCTAGCCCCTTGAGGAACTGAGGCATGGACTTACAGATGGCAATTAAACTATTTACAATCTCATCAAAGATGATGAGGCCATCCTTGTCCGGGCTACCATGTAGCCTAGACTTCCTCTCCCTCCGTACATGATACATAATGGACACCATACGAAGGCCCTCAAAATACCTCATAGGATGGTTCCACATGGTCTTATCCACCATCCGACACACAATGGCATCCAACTCAGATGGGAGCGGGAACCACCTCATCCACATTTCAGCATAGCACATGCCCATAACTATCTACTGAAGAAGCACTCCCACCAAAGGTGCTTGTAGGTCTCCTCTTCATTTTTACATAGGAGGAACTTTGGATTAGTGCCCGAACCCCATTTGATCATCCTATCATAGGTGGGGAGATTTCTCAAAATACCCTTGTTGAAGCAGCAACACCACTTGGGGAGGCATTTTCAGTTCCAGATATGGTGTGCCCATGACACCTGCAGACCCTCCATCCTCATCTCCTAAGGGTTGCTGACAACCCTAGACCAGACTCCATTACATTTTTGGTAATTATGATTGATCTGACCCCACACATGGGTCATCCTCCTCCATTACCTGGAGGTCTTGTTCATGATATCTTGGTTGAAAGACGTGTTGTACCTACACTTCATCCATCACACCCAAGGGGAAGTACCATGTCAGAGGTAAGCATCAATTCTCTTATCAATAGCATGATGTTCCAGGAAATAGAATTTAGGTATGCCTAACCCTCTGAACTCCAATGGCATTGCCATGGTGCTCCAGGACACTACGTGGCCTTTGCTATTGCATAGGAAGGAGCTCATGGCCGCTCTGGCCTTATCCAGGATGTAGCATGGAATCTCTGCTTGTCGACACAAAAATGAAACCTTGCTCACCATAACCACTTTGGTAAGGATGATCCTCCCCGCCATGGATAGGTTAAGCCCCATCCACTTGTCCACCATCGCCTGGAGATTATTGATAACGTCCATGAATCCTTTCCATCTCCCTTTCCGCCCATGATAGGAATGCCCAGGTACTTGGTTGGGAACAGGCCTTCATCTACCCCCATTGATATTTTGAGTTTGACCCTCCTCTAATCGCAGGATCTGAGCAAATAGATCATTGAATTAATTTGGCTGATGTAAAGACTAGTGAGTCTCCCAAAAACCCTCAAGGTGATTCTCATCACCTTGATGTATTTATCATGTGCTGCCAAGAACAAAAGGATGTTGTTTGCAAAAATCATATGAGAGAGGACCGGGACCCCTCTGACTTTGAAAGCTTTGAGAGTGCCCTCACCTTCAGCCTTCTGAATGAGGAAGGGCAAGGCTTCCATCACTAGGGTGAAGAGCAAAGGAGATAGTGGGTCTCCTTGCCTCAAGCCATAAGAAGCTTTGAAAAGGTCTTGTGTAACCCCATTCACCAGAATAGAGAAGGACGTTGTCTCCATGCATTGGTTCATCATCTCAATCCACATAGAGGAAAAACTGAAGGAGGAGAAAATGGCCCGCAAGGAAGACTAGTTGACATGGTCATACACTTTCAACATGTCCACCTTGACACGGGCCTCCCTAGTGTTGTTCTAAAAATTGAAATTGAAGAAGAACATGCTTGCAAGTAAAGCACTATCTGAGAGTAATCGACCTTTAACAAAGGCCGACTAGTACGTGGACACTATCTCTGGGAGGATCCTGCAGAGCCTCATAGCAAGGAGTTTGGCAATAATGTTATACAAGACCGAACAACAAGCGATGCACCAAAAATCCTCCAAAGAGACAGCACGAGGTTTCTTTGGGAACAAGTGGATAAAAGCATCGTTAACCTTCCTCACCATGGTACCTCCCACCAGGAACCATCTTACAGCCTGACCAATATGGTCCTTGACAACATCCCAAAAAGTTGGGAAA
This sequence comes from Alisma plantago-aquatica, assembly GCA_963693085.1. Lineage (NCBI taxonomy): Eukaryota > Viridiplantae > Streptophyta > Magnoliopsida > Alismatales > Alismataceae > Alisma > Alisma plantago-aquatica. Next base: position 1,458,508,244 of record OY856411.1, on the reverse strand, counting down.
AACTTCCCATTAAAGCCATCCGACCCAGGGACTGGGATGCTCCAATGGAGAAAATAGCCCGCTTGATCTCATCATCTGAGTTAGGGCAACAGAGCTTCCTATTCCTCTCATCGGTGACTCTCTGGATGGGTAGGTCACAAGGCCTAGAATAGTTGCCCTGGTTGTACAGCTTGGTGAAGAACTCAATATCCTCCTTCATGACCTCCTCAGCCCCCCGATGGAGGAGCCATCATCTTTCAGCAGGGAATGTATACAGTCCCTCATATGATTCTTCCTAGTAGCCGAATGGTAAACCTTAGTTTCACTGTCTCCATCTTTGATCCATCGGAGCCTACTTCTTTGCCAAAGCAACAATTCCTTGACTTTTTCTAGTTGCTTAAGTCTAGTAGCAACCCCTTCCTCTCTAGCCATGAGGTTTAGGTAGACAGGGTTGCCCCTCAACTCGGTAGAAACTATAGAATAGGTTGTCGTGGCTTTCTTAACTAAAGTGGGAATGTCAGACAGATCCTTGGCCCACAACTTGACCAACTCCTTTAGTCTTTTTAATTTCTTTGCCACCACAAAAATAGGATTGTTGATGACCTGAGTGTTCCAAGAATGTATCACCTGGTTGTCAAAGATCGTCCACTCCAACCAGAGTTTGAGGAACTCAAAAGGTCTATTCAAAGGTCTTGCATCAGTGAGATTTAGCAGGATCCAAGCATGGTCGTTGTTAGGATGCCCGCCCAAGCACACCGAGGGTTCAGGGAAAATTTCAAGCTAGGTAGAATTCATTAGAGCTCTATCAAGGTTGCTCTCAATCATGTGCTCAGGCCTTCTTTTATTATGCCAAGTAGTGATCCCACCCAACATGTTCACCTCCACCAGGTTAGCAGCATCAACTGTTGCATTAAACCTATAAAGAATAGAGTCTGGGACTAGTTTGCCACCATGTTTCTTGACACTCTTCTTAGGTGGGTGAAATCACCAGTGACCAAATGTGGGAGTGCCTGCTGGGTTGAACAATTGATTTGCTCCCACACCCTGTGTCACACATCTCATTGTTAGGACCGTAAAAAACATTGATGACACAATGGAAGCCATCGACGTTGATGCAGATAGCCACCACTAGTTGACCTGTGGCATGGATGACATGTACATCCCACACTCTGGTGTCCCAAATAATCACAATTCTACCTCCCTCGATATTTGGTAGAACAAAATCGCACCTCCATCCAGCAAGAAATAAGTTACCAGTTGTATTTGCAAACACATGCTTGATCTTCATCTCCAGGGAGATTGCTAGATTGGCTTTCTCCTTGATGATCACCTCATTAACTCTCATTTTCCTCTCAGGTATCAAGGCACCCTTCACATTTCACATGATGATGGTGATCGAGTATGTGATAATCCATCCCTTTCGGCGGTGGAGATCCTAGATGAGGAATGCCTCCGCTTGGTAGCATGGGCATCTCTTGTACCCTCCCCACCTCTGAGGCTGTATGTGTTGACCATCTCATCTAGGCTCAATTTAGAGTCTAAGTTATGAAGAACTGAGAATTTATTGGCTCTAGGGGACGAATCCCCCCTAGTGGATTTGGAGGCCTGCCAGCAGACTCCATCAGTACTCGGTCTTCCATGCAAGCATTAGTGGCCAAGGGCACAACAATGGTTTGCTTGATCACCTTCGTGGTGGCTTTTCCAGGACCAGTCAAAGGTTTCGTTGCCACAACCCTTTGGTTCTTTGGTGCCATTGAGTAAGATGGATCACCCCTCTTCCTACTTCTCCTCCTAGGACACCTACTGTTAGACCACTCACGGGCCTCCGATACGATCTGTGATACCGTTCTAGACCTCGTGCATCTACCAAACAAGTGATTGGACACCTTGCAGGTGTCACACCTCTCTGGAAGTGCATCATACAGAAGCTTGATTTCCAATTCCCTCTGACATGACATCTCCACCATGACCACAGGAGGTGTTGGCTTCTCTTCCGCAATCTCCACACTTAGGTATGCAGTGCCAACAAACGTACCTGTGGCGTGAAAATACACCATTTTAGGCATCCCAATACCATACCCGATGATGGTGATTGTCCTGTGAGTCCAATGGAGGCCCAAGTTAGGGATAGTCACCCACACCAGCACAGAGGTGAGGGCATCCCTCCTCGTGTCAACTTCCAGTGACGACCTCCGTGTGATGACCAACTAGTTATCAAAAAATCAGGATCCCTCATTGAGTGTTTCTTTAGGTCTTCATTTGAGGCAAACCGAGCTAGAAAGAGCCCTTCCTTGAGGGGGTGAAAGTTGGAACTCCCCCTTGGTTCTCCATGATCTCATAATCCACCTATAAAACTAGACTACATGGTTGGTCTTACCCATTACCTGAATGATAATGGTGAAATAGTGGAAATCATCCATAGTCGCAACTACTGGCTGAGAGAAATGCATCCAGGGCCTAACATATCCTTCCTAGAAAGTTGGGCCTTTAGGGTCTTCTGAGTGGTCCACCATACGACAACATTTCCTGACCTCTAAGGGTCGGCGCGTTGTCTCCACCCACGACCTACCCATTATGACATCCACACGGGGGTTAGTCTAGAGGGTTGACCTAGCCACTGACAGTGGCACATCGCCGCCAGGAGCTGAAGTGGGGGGGGAGGTGGAAGCATACAGGAGGCGGATGAGGGTTGAGGGTGGGTGGAGGCAGAGTTTGATGAGGGGTTAGAGGTGGAGGTCACCGGGGGGACCTGGCGTCACTCCAGAATCACCAGAGGCCATGCACACGCATTATTTTCTTCTTGATCATAAATATTTATTACTTTCGATAGAGTGTAATGAATTGGCTAAATGAAATGTCAATTCAAATTAAAAACATACATATGTGCCATTTATTATGGTATTAATTATTTATAAATGTTTGCTACTGAAATTGAGGAGAGAGAGCATATTTTTATACATAATATCACCCAAATAAATTGGTGCATCGAAGATTTAAGATAATTAAGATAGTTTACTTGACTGGGATATAAACATCACTCTAAAGTTCAATTAACGATAGTAAATGAATTATACCTCCAAATACATGTTAAAGGTTGAGTTTAAAATTAAATTAGTCATATTTTTTCATATTTATGTAAAAAAATATTTGTATCTAAAAGAATTTTCTTTATGATTTGAGCATAATATGTGAACCGTTACTTAAATTTTAGTCTATTACATAGCATGCACTTGGTATCTTATCTTTAATATCATTTGAATGATACAAAAACTATCCACAAAAGTGCTCAAAACATATGCATTGTTAGATTTTACAGCAGTACTAGTTTCTACAACATTCTAGCTACTTTTTATAACTAGAACTCTACACATTTTACTATTTTGATCATAAATGACAAATCATCATTAACATTTTTAGGTCTTTATTTTCTTATTTTAGGTTTAATTAATAAGGCGTCAACTAAAACTTCCCGACACTTTATATATTTCAAAATAGAATTGTATCCTTTCCATAATTCATACCTTATTTATTTTCCTATTAGGAAGGACATTTTGAATAAAATGATATAAAAAAGTACTTTCCCCAAAAAAGTTATATACTTCTAGTTTATTTTCCCATGAGTATATAGAATAGCATGATTTGGATTTTAAAACAGACCAAAGGTGATCCCCATATGAGGAGATTCACTAGTCTCCTCTGGACGGGCCTTGTATACCACATATGGCATAAGAGAAATAACAGAACTCATCGGAAGAAGGAGAGGGACAGGTTTAAACTTTTTGATGTTTTTGTAAAGCGAACTCAGGTACCCTAAAAGGGGTCAAACCCGAGATCAATTTGATGTGGGGTCTTAAGTGACCATGTACAGTATACGGGGTTCTTTATACTCCTGTATGACTTTTTTGGTGCTCTAGTAATATTTTACCTTATATATATATATATATATATATATATATATATATATATATATATATATATACAGTTCATCATCTCTTTTAGATTTATACTTTACATTCAACAACTACATTTGTTTGAGATGAATATAGACAGAAATATCTATATACAATACCATAGTTTTAAAAAAATAACTTAATGGAGAACAATCATATTCGTCATCCCTATTTGAGAAAAGACATTTTGTTCTCTAAAAAAGTTGATTTGTTATTTATTTTTTATATTTTAAAAACATATCAAAGATCCATCTTTTTAATTCAGTAAGCATAATTTTGTGTAGTGAGAGAAATCACCTACAAATAAGATGAAAAATATTGTCTCACCTTTGGAAAGATTTCCATTAAAATCTTTAAGAATAATGTGATACAATTCTAGAAATTCGGAATCATGATGTAATATTTAAGGACACAATTTCTTTGTTTATATAGTTTTCACACTTACTTTACAATGATTACTTGAATCCTCAACACCATGTAAATCCTTTAGAAAATTGAGATTATTTATTTGTTGTATATATTTAAAATTATTACAACCAATTTGATTATGCCACATAGCAAAGTAATCAATTATATAAGTAGAATAAAAAGTAAAACTAACAAGAATATTTGCTACACTCAAAACAAACATAGTATCTGAACTATTTCTCATGCCAAATTACTCCCCAGACTTATAAGTAATGGCCTTGCCAAATTCCAAAGACACTTTGTTTCCAAACATAACAGGTTGGGACACATAGATTAAACTGAAACTAAACATTTTCGACTACATCACAACCTTGATCAACAAGAATATTCCAGATGTCATCTTGATGATGATATTTCCATTGTTGTGCATGGAGGATATACTATTTTTCCCATGAAAATCCAATACTCAACCCCTTCACCATCTAAGTATGTTACAAAGTCACGGATAGGTTAAGCCCAACATTGTTGTGCAGACTATATCCTCCATCACAACAATTGTATTTGGTGCCTTATAATCCTAAGCCTCTTTCTTTTTCCTGTGTTATCATATAGGAGAAGTCTGAGGGATTTTTTCACATACAAAACAAAAGACATTTATGTTCAAAGTGTTCGTTGTACCCTTATTTTTATTATTATTTCTATTTTAAATTATTCTTCTTCCAATTATTTTATATTTAACATAAGTATTATCATTTTTCTCATTTATATCAACAAATTCAATAATAGGTGAGAATTCTTTGTTCAAATTAGACCTTTCTCTACTACTATTTTAATCTTCAACCCAAATGTACATTACTACATCATATAATGATATTGTTTTTATTTTTTGTTTTAATTATCATTGTAATGATTCAAAAAACTACAAAAAAAATCTATTCAAGAACCCATAATGAATTACCCGAAAAGATTTATTCTTTCATTTATCAAATCATCAAGCAAGATCTAAAGATCACAAATTTCAGTTGTTATTTATTTATATTTGATCATAAAAAATTCAAAAAAAATCACAATAACAAAGTCTAGGGTAGAAGCCTCTATAAGAATGTACCTTTTAAGGATTACTAAAATTCTAGATGCAATTATAATTGGAAAGTATGTGTCAAAATTTTGGTTTATAGTGCTTAGACTAACATGAAAGAAAATCCTATTTGATTTTTCCCTATTAAAAGAGCTATTTTCAAGGTTTATTTTGGACAAAAAGCGAATGCTATGTTTAGAGCTTTCAAAATAGAGAAAACTTTTTCTTGTTAGTGTTTTCAATGTAATCTTTTAAACGACTTGATATTGAGTTTGTGACATAGATGAGACATTAACAATTTGGTTATTTGAATTTGATATCTTGACATGCATTGATGGTGTTTTAAAAGCATTCATGTTATTACCCATACAAAAATGCTCTAAAGTTTGTTAATCGAAATGGGTATGAAACGTGAGAAAGCAGGGATAGAAAATGTTACCAACTAATTGAAGTGGGCATTAAGCATATTAACAATATTCTTACCTTACTCGACAATTATAGTATGTGCAGTAGCATAGATTGCATAGTATGTGCAGTAGCATAGATTGCCTATCCTTCCATTATACAACAAAATTAGATCGGTGAAGCATGCACATGAAAAGTATTGTGTCTGGATAAATGGAGTTTGAACATTCTTCTAGAAATTGGTGATGATGAACACAAAAGCTAACCATGGCATCAATTGAATAAAAAATAGAAGGTAAAAATGTTGCCTTCTTGGAATAGAGAAAGAGTCAATATAAATTTAATTTATAGAAGCCTTTTTGCATTTGGTTCATCAAAAAAATGAAATGAGTATCATGAGAATTTAGAATCTCCAACTGTTGAGATAGTTGAAACTATAGATTCATAAAGATGTGTTGGTAAAGTGAAAAAACCAAAAACACACACCCCTTCTGCGTAGATGCAACATGTGCCAATATGTAAACTTAAAGGTTTTCAAACCAGAGTGGTCCAAACCCTATTGATCTACCTAATTATGTACATGCATAATCTAGATTTCCTTTAACTCCTCAGATATCCAATGATATGAATCAATATATAAGGAGGAGGGAGGTTTCAGAGCTCACCTGTGTGGGGATAAAACTCTACCTTTGAGTTTGAAAATCAATTCATATACTACACTTCACTCCACTCTTACTATTATTTTTACCTTTATCTTTGTCCTACTACTACCCTTATCCCTCACTCATATTTGTCTTTTTATCTCTCTTACGACTACTTCCCTCCTTCCATCCTCATATGTTTCTCTTTCTCTTTCTTCCCTCCACTTCCCTCCTTCCTCCCTCTTGTTTTTTCTCTTGCTCTGTATTCTCTCTCTCTTCCCAAATCTTATTTCTAGTTGATATGTTCCATTACCACCCTCTTCCTACCAAAAACTATATCTCTCCTAGTATTGACATCAACCCATTATAAAGCCAAGTCACACCTAATAGGTGTTTTAGTATCCTCATCTTCTTGTAAAGAGTCAAACTAACTCAAAGTTGTATACATAAACTAACTCCTAGCATCATTCTCCTTTTACCAAGGGAATATGTGGCTATCAAAAGAGACGTCATGAAAGGATGACACAACATTGACTACTCGTCTTTTCAGATTGCATTCTACTTCTCATAAATATAAATTAGATCACATTGTGATGTTTTCTTCTATTACAGAACCTCCTATGCATGGATACCTATTGTAGTTTCTAGTACCAAGAAACTTACAACATCTCGATTAGGGGGCAAACATACACAACAAGAATGTGAGAAAATATTTCACTAGTTCAATTCAAGCAAAGCACCACTGGATGCAGGAAGGTGCTCTATAGGTTGTGCATTGCATGCTCATTTTTTTCCTTTAGGACTATTAACTAAACAAATGACCGACAATCACCACATGCTTACCAGACTGCAAGCAATACATACACACTTAAGTCAAGTTTGGATGATGTAATTTTTCACTTGACAAACACTATCCAAACTCACACCTACTTGCTTGGTTAGTTGGTCCTACGAATGACGCTCAGGCACCCATAGGTTGTCCATGTAACTAAAATTAATATAATATTCAATTTATGATAGACATATGCTTATTAAGTAATGCACTAGGTTTATCAAGCATTTGAATTAGTGATATAGGTAAATTATAACAATAATTTGTTTGTGTTAACAACGGGAATAGTTGGTATTTCATGTTGCTTACATTAATAGAAACAAGATAGTAATGTTATTAATTGTTATATATATATTAACAAGTAGGTAGCATGGTGTTTGAACATTTTTTAAACTCAATTGTAATAATTATATTCTTTTTATTATATTTTCTTCATCTCACAATCAGAACTGTCGGTCATATTTAAAAGGTGTAATGTAATATAACAAAATACAATATTATACCTTCACATCTCTTTTCTATTTTACATCAAATAAAAAAATCTTATATATATATATATATATATATATATATATATGTGTGTGTGTGTGTGTGTGTGTGTGTGTGTGTGTGTGCGCGCGCGCACGCGCTCGCTAATATCAACTTATGTATTATTTTCTATTATTCTCAAAGGCAGCAGATTTACAAACTGTTATTCTAACACGTTCATTTTCCACTCAACATGGCATAGATGGATCTCATTGGGGTACAAATGGTCCTCCCTTACATCTCATCAACAAATATCTTCTAACACTTATTATATATCATGTAATTCTCGTTTAAGCTAAATTTTTTAAAGAAACCCCAAGGCTTCAGCTGCATTTGGATCCCACACGTAGTTCAGTCATACATGATTGTCTAGCTTTTCATTGACAATCACATATTTCCTTTCTATGAATTCATGTTTCTCAAATTAAAAATAGAAATGCATTTTTCCTTTTTTGGGGTTATTTTGACGCAAATGCAGGATTTTTAGTGTTCCTTAATAGAAGGTGAACGGTAGATTATTACTTACGAACATGGTATCATTGTAAAAATGGTCGTGTATCCAAGTCTTCATAGTAAGAAAGAACTAAAATTGAAGAAAGGACAACCACCACCATTTCCATTCACATTACCAAGATGATAAGAAACCATCATGTCTGTTTCCACGAAAGTCAAGGCCATCACCAATAATAAAGCAATATTTTTATAGGATGGATCGCCATTTTATTCACTATTGACACTGTGGACGCTTTATGGGCAAAAAGATATGTCCTCCAATATATAATTTACTTTGATTCGGTAATAAACATAATATTTATAAGATATTATAATGACTATATTTTAGTTTTTTTTTAATATGATACTTGTAAGGGTGGTAACTTTACACTTATATAAAGATATTTTTAAGATTTAAACTATTACTAATATGTTTGTGAGGGCTACTAGACTTTCAAAATTACATTATTTAAGATGTATGTTAAAAAATATACATTAATTAAGGTAAACAAGGCCTTCATAAATATGTTTTTGGGAACCAATTCTAAGGTCTAATATGTTATTTAGAGAGTTTTCTTAGGAATCAATCATACATTTCACAATTACAACAAATCCTTATAATATGACTAAAATGTATATATTTGTGAACATTTTCTTTCTGAATAGTGACTCATTTTTTTTCTTATTAATATTTCCAACTTTTCATTAATATTTTCTATGACAAAATTAATAATATCTATTTTTGATAGTGACTCATTTTTTCTTATTAATATTTCTAACTTTTAACTATTTTAACTAACACTATCTCCAAACTTTAGAACTATAACTATTGAAAATTAATAAGGAAAAAAAGAAAAACCTTCATAAATCTCACCACCATCTCTTTTTTGTCATAGAAAATCTTATAAGATTTTTAGTTTCTTTTATTAGGAAGTGGATATTTGGACTATTATTTGTGGCAGCTTGTGGAAAAACTAATAGAAGTCAGCAATCCCATGGACATTTTCACTACCCTGATGCATTGTGTTGTTGATAACTTACTACTAAAATAACATCATCTAGGTTCACTGTGTTCTTGCCAAAAAGGTTAAATAATATTATTTTCGTACTAAACATATTTCACGAGGGAGTAACTCTCGTTAGCCAATCGAATGTTAAAATAATATTATTTTGATACCGTGTGAAGAAATAAAAAGAAATTGTGGAACTCCAATTCTGTGACGAATTAATATAATTGTAAAACAATATTTGGAATAGCCTTAGAGGGACCAAATGTGGTGACCTAAAAATAATAAATTAATATTAAATTATGTGAATGAGTTTGGTTTTGCTTTTGAAATGCCCCCCAACGAATTGCATTTTTGGCGTGTGGCCATATTATGTTTTCATGAGTTTGGTACATTTGGGATGATAAATACAAAGTTAATAATGGAATGAAATTGCTTTAGCATAGAAGATGTGAAACATAGTATGTCAAGTTTGACTACAATCATAATTGCTTAAGAAAACTAAATAATGCATAAAATAAACGCTTTCACAGAGGCCCGAGTTACGAATTGGGCTGTCAATCCTTTTTGTACGACAAACTCCAGTGATCTAAAGACATAATCTGAAGAAGTAGAAGATGGAATCATTACATTCTTGTTTATGAAATGGTGTATGTGTTATAAGAGGAAAATCGAGTCATCAATAAACACACCAAAGACATTAAAGGCAAATGGGAAAAAATGATGATGGTTAGCTTCACAAGCAGCCCCATGCTTACAAACTTTTTATTAAAAAAATTATAAAACTATGGTTTTATGACGAATTAATATAATTATAAAATAATATTAGGAATAGCCTACGAGGGACCAAATGTGGTGAGCTAAAAATAATAAATTAATATTAAATTATGTGAATGAGCTTGGTTTTCTTGTTGAATTGCCCCCAATGAATTGCATATTTGGCAAGTGGCCATATTATATTTTCATGAGTTCAGTACATTTGAGATGATAAAGACAAAGTTAATAATGGAATTAAATTGATTTAACATAGAAGATGTGAAAGACAGTATGTCTGCAGTCATAATCACTCAAGAAAAACTAATTTATGTGCAAAATTTATTTAATGACTTTTCATGTTTACTTGATTTAATTTTCTCCTGGATATTTTCATATAACTTTAGGAAGGATCCAATTTTGTCATAGAATATGCTCTATTAATCATGATGCTCCCACATCCATTCGCTTGAAATCTGAGTGGAAATCAGGCATGATCTAGGAGAAGATTTTAATGTTGTTTGGATTGAAGTTTGAGGGCACGAAGGAAAGATTATGACTATTTTAATAGTAAAATCTTGTCATATTGGTGATAACAAAACTGAGATGCCAACAAGTACTGTTCACAACTAGTGCAGGTAATATTCCCTCAATAACGGCCGTTAACGATTAACATACATATAGTATTGAATGTTACGTTTCTGACGCATACCAATAACATGTTATAATGCGTTGCTTTAAATATGTAAGTATGGCTGTCTAGACAATGTAATGTGAGTAGCACTACTCGCACATAAGAAGAGCCTTCACACACAAACCTTTGGGTGTAGAATCAAATTCTGACGGTATACGTTTGCATAAGAGCGTATTCTGTACAAACAAAAATTACTTATATACAGGGGTGGCGTCCGTAGCGAATTGCCCTACCGCCCCTCACCCACATGGGTCACCGCACGTTCCGGAAGAGCAACCTGTTGTGTGGCCGGCAAAGTTGTGAGGCACCCAAATGATCACCACCACAGGCAGCAAGTGTTTGCCGATGACACCCTACCAAACTCCATACTCTTGGCTGCTTCTGTCGAGTTGCAGAACAATCAACATTAACTGCTATATGCACCCCACGCCACCCTTTCCCTTGTGCAAGGACCGCTAGCAAAGCGTGTACGAGTTTCAACCGTCTTATTGTTGCAGGATGGCGTTGGTTGCAAGTTTCTTGTTCCTAGGTGAAGCTAGCGTTGAGGTTCCTGTCAGTCACCGAGTCAAAAACTATTTTGTATTAGTTTCTTGTTCCTAGATGAAGCTAGCGTTGATGTTGTATCCTCCTCTCCTATCAGCGTTTCACGTCTGCCTCTGTAAGTGTCACAAAAAAATGGCTAGCTCGCGACCTGTTGCTGATAGGCACAGCTTTACTCGACATTTCACTACACAACGTACTAACCACCGTGCATATTACTTTGTCCACTCCACTCAGCCACCACCGATCAACCTACTATCCGTGGTCGAGACTCGAGAGGGTATGTCATGCACGTTTGAGATGACCGATGGATGCCTATTCTATAGGACAAGTCCTATAGAAACTCCGTAAGATCTAGTAAGATTGCATTATAGTGGGCAATTTACGTTCTCTCTCCTTATTTTTTCTAGAGGGTTGGGTTTTAAAGATGAGTGAGAAGGAGATAATGCATTCTGATTGGCTGTCCTATAGAAAAAGTATACGACCTGTCCTATACTACTGCGTCGTATGATGGATGAAAATAAAAAGGTACGTACACTGAATTTAATGTGGTCCAGAGGGTACATACTCTAAATTTAATGTGAGTTATTGTCTTCTAGACCCTACTTGGGACACAAACCATCTCCTGTCCATCGCAACCGAAATTCATCCTTGCCATGGGTCCACGGATGCATTTGGTTTGGAATCGTGTTTGCACACCAAATAACCTAGGGAAAGCAAAATCCAAATAACACACTTGTAAAGAAGGTAATCACCCAAAAAAAAAAAAACGGTTGAAAACACTAAAATGGCTAACACTTTACAGAAAACACTACAATGGCTGGAATATACTACTAATTCGACATGTAAAACGCAAAATAAACTAGTATTATTAACAAGACGTTGCTACAAAAAATTAGATGAATTGGTGAGGTGTCCAAAATCTGAGATCAAATGAATAAGATGGCCAAATAAAGTGTTGTGTTTTGTGCTTATAATTTATATTTTAGACTATTCATGTACAAATTAAGTAATTTGGGTCTGACTATTATAAATGTAGAGCACGCCCAAGTTTTAAAAATGTGGTATACAAAGAACAACAATGACCATCACAAATGAATTATTAACTAAGTAATAAAATCACAAATTAAAGGAAGTTGAATTAATATTGGCACCTTCACAAATGAATCTACCTAAACTAATGTAGGGCAAGAACATGTTCTGTAAAATTGGCAGCTATTTGGGAATACCTATTGATATAGATAGTTCTATCTAGAGCTATTCCGTCATTAAGTTTGCCAAAACTAATGTCCTCATGTCATCTTCAACTAAATATCTCGATTCTTTCCTGATGATGAATAGTTTTGGATTTGAACATGAAAATAAGGTATGTTATGAATGGATGACTAAGAATTATTCTAGATGTTGTGCAAGGATGATGCATGGGCTTCTAATAATTTCCATCCTAAGGTAGCAGAAGGGTTGGAATAGCACAATGGGTTCTCTCAACTGGGGCTCCTCGTTTATCAATCTCGATAGACAATGATCGACATGGTCGGTAGTACCGATGGAAATCGGTAGTACTGACTTGTGCCACAGATCAGTGGTATCGACATTAGATGCAATGAATCTTGATCGTTGATGGCACTCCCGCAAATTCTCTGTCTTTAGATGTCGGTAGTACCGACGTTTTGTCAGTAGGATCGAGTCTTTCAAAATTCTCAGTGCTTCTGAGCATGATCTCAATGTTTTGAAACTGGATCTTGCATTTCCATCGGTACTACAGAATTGATGTCGGTAATAGAGAGTCCTTATCAGTGACCTAGGCCCCTTTTTCTACAAAAAGTCGATGCTACCGAACCTGAGGTCGGTAGTACCAAGTTTCCTTGAAGTTTTATTCGTCCAAACTGTGATGTCGTGGGTACCACCGAATTTGTGGTCGGTCGTACTGAGTTTTTGTGTGAAATTTGATCATTTTCCATGTGACCTCATCAGTACTACGGCTCTAGTGTCAGTACTACCAACTACTACTCAGTCTGCACACCACACAAAATTGATCAAGGTACCTTTATTACATAAAAAACAAATAAAATGCAAGCTAAAGTACTGAAAATTACAAACTAGAATGTAAGGAACAAAAATAATGGTTGGGTTGACTCACAACAAGTGCCCTTGTTTTATGTCATAGGCTCGACTCACAACAAAAATAATGGATGAGTTGAAGCTCGTTTTTTGGTTCTCTCATTGTAGATCCTAGAACTTTTATAGGCGTCAAACCAAAGCTCGTCTAGCTCATTCAATTCTAGCAACCTTTTCTCCCTACATCATCCAAATTGTAATTTAATTTCCTTAGTGCCCATTTAGCTTTGTGCTCTTACTCTATGGGTAAGTGAAAAGCTCGCCCATAAACCAACCTAAAAGTAGTGGCTCATATAAGTGTCTTATAGGCTATCCTATATGTCCACATAGCATCATTAAGAAACATGCTCCAATTAGTCATGTTAGTTGAGACGGTCTTCTCTAAGATTTCCTAAATCTCCCTATTAGACACCTCAACCTGTCCATGGGTTTGGGGATGATATGGAGTACCTTCCTTGTGTTTCACTCCATATTTTCTCAAAAGTGCCTCAAATTTCCTATTGGTGAAGTGATATCCACCATCACTATTTATCAACTAAGGCACCCAAAACCTGCAGAAGATGTGATGTTTCATAAACCTGCATACAACTTGAGCATCATTGGTGCAGGTTGGAATTGCTTCCACCCACTTAGACACATAGTCAATAATAAGTAATATGTATAAATTAGAATTCAAAGACACAAAAGGGCCCATAAAATTAATTCCCCATTAATCCAACATTTCAACCTCTTAAAAAATATTTAAGGGCATTTCATGTCTTTTCAAAATATTATCTGCGAGTTGACATGAATCACAATGAAGCACAAATTTATATGTGTCTTTAAAAATTGTAGGCCAATAGAAACCACATTTTAAAACCTTAGCTACGATCCTACAACTAGCATGATGACCCCCAGTAGGTAAGGAATGACAATGTGCCAAAATAATCTCAAACCCACAATCTGACACACATTTTCTCATAATACCATCCCTATACTACTTGAGAAAAATGGGATCATCCCAAATGTAATACCTCAAAGAATGGAAGAATTTCTTCTTCTCCTAATATCCCCAATCCTCTAGAAGCTCTCCCCATGCCAAGTAGTTCACAATATTTGGGAATCATGGATCTTTTTTTCATGGCAAAGAGTTGGTCATATGGAAATTCTTCCACAATCGGTATATCTATATCCTTTTCATCAACCCTTTTAAACCTAGATAGGTGATCAACCATTAAATTCTCAGTGTCTGTTTTATCTTTGATTTTAATATCAAATTCCTACAGTAACATGATCCATCTAATCAACCTAGGCTTTGCATCCTTTTTCTGTAACAAATATTTAATGATTGCATGATCTGTCCAAACAATGACGCTAGCCCCTATCAAATATTGATGAAGTTTCTCAAAAGTGAAAACAACCACCAATAGCTCTTTTTATTTGGTTGTGTAGTTTAATTGGGCATCATTTAAGGTCTTATATGCATAATTAGATGACATCGTGAACCTTATCTTTGTGTTGCCCTAGAACAACCCCCACTACGTAGTCTGAAGCATCACACATCAAGTCAAAGGGTTGGCTCCAATCTAGAGCCTAGACAACAAGTACAAAGACCAACTTCTCCTTCAACACCTCAAAAGCCTTCAAACACCGCTCGTCAAAATTAAAATTAGCATCCTTTTACAATAACTCAGAGAGCGGTTTTGTGATATTTGAAAAATCTTTTATAAAAATCTGTAAAATTTGGCATGTCCTAGAAAGCTCCTCACTCCCTTCACCAATGATCGTGGAGGTAGCTTGGAGATGACGTCTATTTTTACCAAATATACCTCCATTCCTTTACCGGACACCTTGTGTCCCAAAACAATCCTCTCATTCACCATCATGTGACATTTTTTCCAATTCAAAACTAGGTGAGTGTCTTCACATCTTTGCAAAACCTTATCGAGATTGTCAAGGCAATCATCAAACAATTCCCCATACACCAAAAAAACATGCATAAATATCTCCAGACATGGCTAAACCGTATTGGAAAAAATAGTGAGCAATGCATCTCTAAAAAGTAGCCGGTGTGTTGCAAAGATTGAACGACATCTGGCGATACGCTAAAATTCCATAAGAGCAAGTGAAGGTTGACTTCTCTTGATCTTGTCTCTCAACAGAAATCTAGTTGTATCCGAAATAACTATCTAGAAAACAAAAGTGAGAGCGGTCTACGAGCCACTCAAGAATCTGATCGATAAAGGAGAGCGGGAAATGATCCTTCAAAGTGGAGGTGTTTAAACGTCGGTAACCAATACATAATAGCAACCCAGTCACCAACCTAGTAGAAATCAATTCATCATTTGAATTAGTTGGCAACGTTATCCCTACTTTATTAGGAACCACCTTGATTAGACAAACCCAGTTAGAGTTAGACATAGCATATATTATACCTGCAGATAACAATTTTATTACCTCCTTCTTTACTATCTCAGTCATGATGGGGTTGAGTTAATGCTGAGGTTGCACGATTGGCTTGGCTCCTTCTTCCAGTCTGATCTTGTGCTGGCAGAAACTAGGAGAGATCATATTTATGTCTGCAACAGACCATCCAAATGTTGCATGGTGGTTTTTCAAAATCACAAGAAGTTGCTCCTCTTCCTGAATGCTCAATGAAGCTGAGATAATGACTAGAAGCTTCTTTTCTACCATTAAGAAAATGTACTTCAAGTGCGACGACAATGGCATTAGGTCTAAAGCCTGAGGGCTCAGTAAAAATGGGATCAAAGGTGGAGGAGGTGGTCCTAGATCCTCAAAGTGTTTGTTGTAGTAACACAGTAGTGCCTTGAGAAACAATACACACTCCTCCAAAGAACAACATCGAGTATAGTCATCCACCAAGTTTGGGAGACATGCCTCTAAAGACAAATGTGGATATACTTGCACAAGTGCAGAAGAAGATGCCTCTTCAATTTTTGTTGGGCAATGTTCCTCCTCTTCATCATCTGGATATTGAACTACCTTTATCAATGAAACTTCCTTTGTGTTCTCTAAGATATCCAATGCAAGTGTACCTTTGTGAACCTATGTCATTACATGAGCCATATCTAGGAATGGCTTCCCAAGAAATAAAGACATCTTTCCTTGGACCTACTGTAGCATATGACATTGTGCCTTGTCTTCAGCCGTCTTTGTGGACTTGGGCTTCTTGATTTCAAAATGGTCATCTTTAATCCCCATTGTCAATCTTCCTTTTCCCATCACTAAGATCATATCAGTAGTGGCTTGAAATGGTCTCCCAAGTAGTATCTCATTGCCATGATCATCTTGCATTTCTATGACTCCAAAGTCTACCGCAAATACATATTTTCCCACCTTGACAAGAACATCCTCGTAGATACCATACGACCTAACCACTGAGTTGTCTATCAGCTGTATCATCATATTTCTTTTTTTGGACTCCTTAAGACACAACTTCTTGAAGGTAGTCAAGGGCATAAGATTAATGCTTCCCCCTAAATCACACAAAGACTCTCTAAATTTGGTCTTCCCAAAGTAGCATGATATGTTGAAGCAACCTAGATCTTTCCTTTTTGGTAGCAATGTTCCCAGAATGAAATCACTAACCTGCTCCTTCAGCACCACTACATTCGAGTCAGCTATCCTCCTCTTTTTATTGATTATATCCTTCAAAATTTTTCCATATGAAGGAATCCACTCAATTTCATCTATGAGAGGAATGTTGACATGTAATTTTCTGAAACTATCCATGAACTTATAAAATTATTGCTCAGCCTTGGTTGCCTTCATGTTGTTCGGAAAAGCACTGGTTTCACTACTTTCCTTTGATAAGGTGGGATGTATGTCATCTTTCGTGTCTCCTCTAGTTCATGAGTTTCTTCCTCAGTCATTTTGTCCTCTGCTACATTATTTGTCTCAGTTGTATTAGCAGTCATTGCCAACCTTATTTCACTTGTAGCGTCCTTTGCTTCTGGGACACTCTATCTGTCATTCAACACATTCTTACTGCTATGAAGTAACACTACCTTGACTTATTGATTTGCAGAGGGTATGTAAGTATTTCCTGGAAACCCCTACTGGCTAGGTTTCTTCAAAGAAGCCACTTCTGGTGCTATCTGAAAAATCCGAGTCATTATACTGTGAATTTGCTCCATGATTTTGTCTTTCCCTTTGAGTATGGCCAATGATAGCTTCATTCTACCTATTAACTTTTACATAGAATGTCCTCTATATGATTTATCTTGCTAGGAGCTCTCTCAAGCTATTGTGGATTTGCTTGATGTCGTGCTTGTTATGGATCTTGTTGAAAATTATTGGGGTCCTTCCAAGAGAAGTTGGGGTCTTCCCTCCAGGAATAGTCATTGTCCTATAATTTTGCTGATGTGTAAACATGCACTCTTCCTCCTCACCTTCAGAAGAGATTCCATCAGTGGCACATAATTTCTTAGCAACCAAGTCCAACTTCTCATTCAATGCAGAAATCACCTTGAACTCTCCAACGGTTTTAATGGATGATGGACATTCTCTTTCTTCTCCCCAAGAATGGTTCTTAGCCATATTCTTCAGGATCTTATGACACCTATATGGCTTGTTGTTGAGGAAGAATCTTGTTCCTTCATTGTCCAATGTGGTGCTTTTCCCTTGATGCAACCCATAATAAAATATCTTTGCCTAGCCATACATATCGATTCCATGATGAGGGACCTTCCTTAGTATGTTCTGGTATCTTTCCCATGCTTTAGAGTAAGATTCTTCTACCTACCACTTGAAGTTGTATATTTTTTTGGCTAGCTCGTTCATCTTCTAAGGTGGGTGTAATACTCAAAGAAAGTGTCTATCATCTGGTCCCATGTTTCAATCGAATCAGGTAGAAGGTTGTAGAACCAAGACTTGGTGTTGTCTGCCAATGATGATGGGAAAAGTTTCAAGTAGATCAAAGTAGTCGATACTCTCTCTATCTTTACCATATCACAAATTTCCATAAAATTTCTTATGTGCGTCATTGGATCTTCAGTGATGTGACCATTAAAAGCTTGTGACTTGACAAATGCCACTAGCCCTGGATTAATCTTGTAGTTGCCCTCATTTATTGCTTGTCTTTTTATTGGACCTAGATGAGTTATTGAGGAAGACGTCTTGATCTTCTCCCAAATTGTCTGCTCTTCTTCTGCTTGAGCCATCTCAGCTAGTTCTTCCAGTTCCTCTAGTGGAGGTGTTGATATATTCAGTGATGGAGTTAGAATCAGCCTTCCCACTGAGTTAGCGTACTCTCTTCCTTGGCGTAAGAGCTCTTCCTGACTAAATACTTGTGGATACGACTCTCCGTAGTCGTGAGCTCTAGTGTGCACCATGAAACTAGTACTTGAAATTGTAGAAGACAATGTAAGAATGAATACTAATGATTGACTAAATGATACTTGAAATTCATCTTTAAATGAATAAAAGACAATAAAGGTCGTGGCCTAGAGTGATGGATCACAACACTCATATGCACCAAAAACTTAATATGAGTAAATTGCATGTCAAACACAAGTGTATGTATCAATGTAATATAGGCTATAAGAGCCCGGATGTCAAAATCAGATAAATGTTAATCCAAAAACTACTACTAACTGTAATGTGGTCAGCTAGGCCGATGAAAACTTCGATTGAAGGTTTAATTATCTAAGCAAAAAATAAATCTAAAATTATTGGTCGTTGATCTCAATTGGGGTGAATTTCTTAGGATTATAGTTTCACCTCGATTAACTTTGCAATTAGCATCATCACATCAATAAACATCTCTCCTAACCCTGGACTAAGAGACTTGTAGTAAGAATTACCCGCTCTCACGGTGTAATTCACTACTGATCTAATTCCAATCCCACTATCGTAACGATTGTGTTATTAGTTAGGTGCTTTACTAAATACTTTGGGTAATCTTTTCACATTCGTAAACGACCTTTCTCAAAGGGCGATATAAAACATGTATTTTTATAAATTTGCCAACCATTAATTCCCCTTTCCATAGCAATTAAAGGTCTAATAACCACCTATGGTGATCAAATATGGATAGTTTGTTATATTTTCAAAGAAAAAAGTTCACAATTAAGAAAATTGATATATTAATGCACAAAAGTTAATTACAATGCATAACCAGACTACTCCCTAGTACTAAGGAATAAGGAATTTATCCCTCATGATTTCTATTGTCAAATACATGAAAGAGAAGAAGAAAAACGTGAGAAACATTAGTAAAACTAAAGAATCCCTAAAGAAGATGGTATGAATGATCCCCTTTGACAAATGTGATGATTTGCTACCTTCTGGCTACAAATCCATCCACTAGAGGTTCTCGAATCTCCCAGAACATGAGTTTCTTCTCCTCTTTCTCCTCTCCTTGCTCTCGACTATCGTCCAACAGAATAGAATGAGATTCTTAGGTCTAGTCAAAATTTTCCTATGTCATAGAAGTGACTTAAGGCATCATTAATTACCAGTCATCATATTAGACTTAATTTTCATATATGCCTAATCCTTCTGTGTCAGTACTACCGACTGGGTGTAAATTGTCGGTACTACCGAGTTGATGGTCGGTAGTACTGATATTTCTTTGAGAAATTCTGAGTTTTTATTGTGATGTTGTCAGTAGTTTTTAATTCATGGTCGGTAATACCGAGTCTTCTCAGTTTCAACATGTTCCATATTGATCATGTGTCATACCACTGATAATAAATTCGGTAGTACCTAGCTATGTAGATTCTTATAAATTTACCTAGAAATTAAAAAAATGAACATAAGCTCTCAGATAATATTAAATCATTCAGGAACATTAAATTACATCTATTTTATGTAATTAAGTATAATAGGCTAATGATAGTAAATGATGCACAAATTAATATGAAAATGAATAACAAATGCACATAAATCTACTATTACCATACTAAACATGAGATTCATTTACATCCTCCATTTGACAGAGTCCTATGCATTATGAGACTTCTCGCCAATGATAGAAGAGACATATCACACAGAAACACTTGATACCAACAAGATTTTTTGGGACCTAAATCTGAAATTTGATACCATCTCATCAAAAATTTGGATATTGATTCTCAGACACTCACGTCCATCGTATAGCAGTCCAAGACTCAAGAAACAAAACTGATGATCGACAGGGACTCCTGTTGAATATGCAAAGAGGTCGTGCCTAAGTTCTAATTTTAAGATGTCACTCAGTAACAAGAGGTTGCAGACAGGAGATGCCCAGGGCAAGGATAGGAACTGGGCGTCGGGCTTCTTATTTGACCCAGGGTCTTCACAATCGATTGTTTGCTCAAATGATTATTGGAGGCCTCGAATGGTTGGGTGCCTGGGCTCTTCCAGGTTGAATTATTTGTTGTTCCTGTCATTTATCATGGTGTCCTTAACTATTTCATCTTTGGCATATGAGACACAACAACGATAGTGTAGTTCAGGATGTTGCTACACCATGATCCTGTCAGGAAGGGCAGCATGAGACATGACCATGATGCTTCATTACATAGACATTTTGTTCTACAGAAGGGTACATAACAGATGGAAACTTTCTATCGCCAAGCCTTCACAGAATATCAGCAATCACATCTGCCATGGGCCAAGATCCCCAGTGTGTTTGTCGTTGGACTATGTTGATTCTTTGTCAAGTTCTCACATTATGAATGCCTTGCATTGTCCATAGTCCAAAGCTTCATCTCCATGGCAGTTTACCACCTGACGTAATTTTCTATTGATGGCATCATATTGACAATCAATGGCATGATTTGAACGAACCATGTGGCGGCATGCCTCCTTGCCCACAGAAGCCAATAACTATGGTGCCCATGAAGATCTTTCTTTCATGGCCCAGAAGCAAGGTTCCTCCATAGTCATGGAGTGATCAGCCCTTGTGCGTTGATCCTTGTAACTGTACTTGTTTCCTAACGATGACTTTTTAATGTTATTTTTACGATTTTCGCACATACCGTTATATTCTTATTTAAATTCAAGTTGTTTCTACGACATTTAGGAATACGGTGGATGTTTTCTACATCACTATTATGACCTGACGGCAAAAGCAAAAAAAGCCATTCTTCATTATTACCAATTCACGTATTGGAACTCTACACTTTTCCTTGTCATTGCTAACTAACCAGTTGATCGTTCACTTGTTGCTGAATTTGGAAACATGCCCTCTAATGCATTGCTCATCCAAGTAGGTCAATGACTTCTAAATACTTCAAAAACTCATAGTTGCTTCTTTTTCTCCTAACAAGTCTTGTCAACAACTTCCACAACAACCATACAACAGTAGGTATCTGTAGTTATTTTATCAACTTCTATTTTATGTTGAACGAGTAGCAACCAATATAATGGTTAACATGTTTCCTATTACCAAATTCATACAAGCGGGTGTTGTTTTTTTTTACTTTATGAAACAAAAAAAAGAGAATTAAAATTTTCAACTTGTACCATTTTTGATACACATTCTAATGCATAATGTGCGATTACTTGACTCATTCAGACCTAAGGGTCCATTTGGATTTTTTCCTCACAATTTTAGTATCCATGTATAAAAAGGTAAGTCAGTGGTATTTACAACAACCCAAGCTGATCGGGAGGGCAAACTACACAGTTGTATGATGGTAGTAACGAACATAAAAAAGGGGGATATGGCTCACAGGTGGATGTTTTAAAAGTCAAAACCAGCGATGATTCATGTAGCTTGCAAGTGGCATATTTGTATGTATAAATTACAGTTGGGTATAGGTGACCACAAATCTAATGTATGTTGTTTCATATCAAATATCAGGAGTTTAAATGGTAGAACCCAAATTATGTATAAATATCGTGACAATCAAACTGTAGTACTAACACATGATCCCCAACCTTCCAATTAGATCAAACGAGCCCATTAACTTAAACATGGAAGCAAGTGGCACCCAATATGTTTTTATTAGTATCTACTGATCATGATGATAAATGAAATATTATACATGACATAAGGAACGTCTTAAATTTATGAAGGTAAAGTTGTCACTAATTTGATCTTGTGTTGCATCAAAATGTAGGATGGGATCATCCAACCTCCCATCCTCCATTTAAATCTAACGCACCCCATACTAATCCATTGTGAGCCAAACATGTCGTTAGGAGACACTAAAAGTTGTTCTTGGGTTCATGAATCTTACCACGTAATGTTCATCATAAGAGAGGAAGACGGTTTGACTTTGGATCTCTACTCATCATTCCTTCCAGCCAACTAGAGGGCATAATGTAAGCGTAGAGTTGATCTACAATACTATATGATAGCTTCCTCATTTGATTGAGTGACTACAAGGTCAAGGTCATTTGTAGGATTCAATACTATATGATAGTTTCCACTGCATATGGATCCTATAGTTGCAAAACTAAAGTTTTCATCCACTCATGGGAGATCTCAGCACACACAACAATAGTCATCGATTGTAGCATATTCCATCCGCTCCTCCTTTGTCGATTTGTCTATTCTACCCATAACCTAAGATAGAAAGTGCAAAGTTCAAACAATTATTTTTGTCCACACTCTCTATGTAGAATTTCTTTCATCTATGAATTTGAAGCTCATCACAAATATTTCCATGGTCCATCATTTGGATAAGTGTGTTACTTTAAAGGCACTCCTCCATAAAATTACATCTAACTCTATATAGTTTTGGCATCATATGACTATTTATTATGATTGTATTTCTCTTCGTTTGTCATTGATTGGTTAGTTCTACACATTTTTGAATCATCTTTAGTTCATTAATTTGTCACGTTTCATGTGTAACTCACCTACATATACTCGCTAGACTCTCTTTTTTGCTTTTATAATGTTTCTTCGTATAGAAATCAGATATGTAGTTGATTTTTTTTATGAGTGTATGCACTGGTGCTTATCACTAAAAGATTAACTTTATCATTATCTATATCAAATTATTTCATTATTCCAAGATCCATGAAATTTTTTTAAGTGCATTTGTAAAAATCCACAAGTAATCATGTCTCGAGAAAGTTACTTTTATGGCCAACAACCTTATCACGATAGGCTTGTTTTGGACATCTAAAATTTTCAACTCTTTCTTTGTAATAATCATGGCTCCATGTATGGTTATGAAACTATGGCGTATGGTCAAACTGGTCCCCTCAATCCAGAACCATGATCCAATACTTGACAACCTTATACATACATATTTTAGGAAATGTTTATTTGAGTTCTCAATTTTTTTTGTAAAAGTACCTTAGTGGCTTACTTAATAGAACCACCTCTAACTAGCATCAATATCATCATAGGACTTGACATGTACAATTGCAACTATCCTTTGACTACATATGAATTAAGAAGAAACAATTTAATGTGAAACTATACACAACTACATAACATTATCTTTGAAAGTATTTTGTAGTAGCATTCGTTGGGATAAAATCACCGCTTTTGATTTTTTTTCCTTTTATAGAAAAGACCACTGTGTTGGCAATTTCAAAAAAGAATATACAAAAACTTAGAATGTTAGGGAAAGGTAAAAAAACCATATATCATTGAGAGATTATGGCGATAGAATTGTGAATCCTAACCATGTGTCGGGAGAGAAATTTAGATTTGAGTGAAGGGGGAATGTGTCTGTTGGAGTGAACAATAACATTAGTGAAAGACCAGTGGTACATTTTCTAGATAGTGTCGTGAGGGTTTATACATTCTCAACTTTGAGGGGAGGTCAAATGGGTAGTCCTTTGCCTCTTATGTACTTAGTGCATGTGCGATATTCTCTATGTTATTTACATCAATTGAGGAGTGGTGGACACATTCTAATAACTAATTGTATGTGTGTCTATATGGTTGAGAACAAACATAGAACACATTCTTTTTACTCTTTGGAATACCACATAAGAATTTATTGTCTTTCATTTCAACATCCATATGGAGAGACAAAACATGATAATACATAGGTTATTTTGAATGAAGAAATATGGGGTCTGTCAATGTCGTTTATTTTGAACGGCAAAATATGGGGTTAGTTAATACAATGTACACTAGTACAGAAATGGTCTGTAGCGTCGGTTTTTTAAAGCCTGCAGCGTCACTTTTTAACCGACGCCTAGGTGGGCGTCGCTACAGAATTTGGTCTATAGCGTCGGATTATTTAACCAAATAAAACCGACCTTACAGAGTAAACACCGACGCAAGAGGTTGTAAAAATTCTGACCTAGGTGAAAAAAAAGGAGCCTGTAAGGTCGGTTATTTCATAAAAACCGACCCTAAAGATTGAATACCATTTCAGTGGTAACTCTCGATCGAGAAAATTATCGATCAAAAATATTTCGATCTCGACCGAAAACTCTCTATAAGGTCGGTTTTATGAGAAAACCGACCCTAAAAATTGAATAAAACATTTTAGTGTAAGACTCGGTCGACAAACTTCTCGACCGATAGTATTTCGGTTGAGACGTTTGTCGACCGAGTCTTACACTGAAATATTTTATTCAATCTTTAGGGTCGGTTTTTTTTTAAATCGACCTTATAGAGGACATGTAGACTCAGTTTTTTTACAAAAACCGACGTTAGAAGTTCTATTTCGGTCAAAAAAATTTCGACCGAAGAGTGTACAATAAATTCAATCTATAGGGTCGGTTATTTAAAAAACCGACGCTAGAAGTTACGATTTTTTAAAAAAAAAATTCTGCAGAAATTGATATAGAACAGAAGAACAAGAAGATTCATATATTCTGGGAGAGGGGAGCATTGATGCTCAACCGTCACCATTCAAAACCACACATTCATAACAAAAATGATAATAAATATCATAATTTACAAAATGATAGAGTGCAAGTCTGAGATGACATATTACAAAAGTAAAAATATGAAAGAGTACGTACTCAAACCACATACATAAATGGAGCCGACATATTTAAACCAATGCTATTTCGACTTCACTTATAAAACACTCTGACCACTCTTCTCGGAATTCATTCAAGTCCACATGTGTGTAAGGCTGAGTTGTAAAGATCTGTAACAGAAAATGCACATGCTAATATTTTATAAAAATGACTACAATCACTTATAAATTTATGATGTTATTCTTTATTACCTGACTTATAGTCTGAATGTCATGTGATGCTTGTTTGACAATAGCTTGCATGTATTTCATTACATAGTAGCCACAAGACCAGTCATTATTTTGCATAGGACACTACAAATAACGAATTATACTTAATGTTAGTAAACTACTATAAACAGCAGTTGAGATAAGACTATAAGAGTTGACATATTAGAATTGAAAAATTAATACATATAAGACTAAGCCGTTGTCAAAGTAGCTACCTTGACATTTTTCAAAGTCAATGTCTTTAATTTTGTGGGTATTTGTCCTCCAGCTTCATGAAAAGCCTTTATACCCCTATCAATTAAACGATAGTTGGTAAAATAGAAATTCTAAATAAAATATCATGTTGAAGCAATTGATTAAATTTATGCTTACTCCATAGCTGACAATTTCAGTTTGTGACTCCTTGTTGTTTTACCCATTGGGTCAAGATAATAAAGAGTCATCAATTTTGGGACAATCACCAGTAATTCCCAATGTCTAGCTCTGAGTAAGAATAAAACAAACATTAAAATAAATAGTTTTATTCATTATTAAAATTATATTGAATAATAATACTTACTGGACGTTAAAAGGAATTAGGATAATTTCCTTCCCCTCACTAGCAAAATATTTGAATGCATCAGAGAAGTACTCATTCACTTCCTCAATATTATTTGTCTCCACCTGACTAGTGACCGAAGGAACTAAGAATGCAATATTCTTTATATCAAAGTTGGTGACCTCGGTATATAAATGGCTGTTAAACATTTGTAATTATTTTCATATGTAGAAATAAGCTAAAAAATTGTATTGGAATTTTCTATATATATTGATAGATCCTTATCTTATCCATACTTCTATTATCGAAGTATTCAGCCAATCATACCGGAACAACTCTATAATATCATCAAGAAAAATAAAATTCTCAAAGTCCCTCCCAACTGCATCTTCTGTTAACTTGACCATCATATTTGATCTCGATCTTTGGTTAGCTAAGTATCGAAACAAACATTTAGATATGCTTCCCAATTCATCGAATGTAGTTTCGGGAATGAAAGATGGCTTGGGCATAGGAGGACGACTAGCAGAAGTTTTACTTTTTGGTTTACAAATATGTTAATTGAATTACATACTTATATTATATGAGTTCATATATGCAGTCAAATATGAAAAATATGGTAGAAATAAGGTATACCTTGTCATTGATAACCAAGTGTCTAGGCCAACCCACCATAGCACCCTCAGCTTCTTCAACTGTACTATATTCAGGATTAGGTATGGGTAGTGGTTTGTCCCCCATTCCGTCATACACAAGATGGATGGACACACGACAGATGTCATCAGTAATTTGTTGGCAATGCAATGTACCACCAAGGTTGTACACTTTGCCCGCTGCCACAACATTATATTCTGGAACCTCCACTGCAAGTTTACAGTTCATACCAACCTAGATTGAAATAATATAAGTTATATAAGAAATAGTAGAACAGATACATGTTACAACTATATATTATCATATATTTATCATACTAATAACACAACATATAGAACAAAAACTTACTGCAGATTGTTGTGGTGGTTCATCGGGAGTGCTCCCATGACCTTCTACAACTGTAGCATGGGCTTGTACCTCATCACTTGAGAGACGTGCAGTATGAATAGGTTGAGAAGGTTGAGTAGGCTGATATGAAGACATTATTTCTTTTACTTTCTGCGCTACTAATGCTTCAACATCCTCTTGTATAAGACCTCCTGTACGACCTCTTTTTGATTGCGAAGGGCCAAAATAAGACTTGAATCCTATGTCAGCTCCTAATCCCCTAACACGGCCAGGATGCTCCTTTGTACCAAGAGCAACTGCTAGTTCATCCATGTAGCCAGTTGGGATGAACTTTCCTTCCTTCCTTTGCTCATGGAGATCAATCTATTCATAGTTAATAAAAATATTAAATCACAATATCCATTAGATATAAATAAATCTAAGTTTGTGGAAGTTACTCTTTACTTAGTTGGGATAAACCTACCATCTTTTGTGCCACCTCCTTAGTTGCAGGGTTGACAATTTCACCGGCTCGATTCTTTCTAGCATCAATCCATGTCATGTGTCGGGGTGGTCACTCAACTTGAGTTGTACTAGATTCTTCTCCAGAAGATGATTGATTCTCTTGTAGTTGGCGGCGGAAGGCATAACCACTGGGCCCCAAGCGATGGTCACATTTTTAGCCCGTCTTTCCTTTTGAGCCTGGTGAATAGCCTGATCATTTAAAATGAGGTATTGCAATTTAGACTTGGCAAACATGTATAAAAAGATTCACCTTCTTAATTGTATAAAATTAAATATTCATACAATACATCACAATCTTTATTACCTGAAACTCTTCCGATCTCCTAGCTGCAACAAATCTTTCCCACACCTCAGGATCAATAAAAATATATGCATCTGTAGCTTTCTTCTTTTGTTTAGGATTATTTATAAATTCCCTTACAAGATATGTCTTAAAACCCCTCCATCGTACACCACAACGTTGTAGCACTCTTTTCTTGTGATCTTTTTCATTTAGATGAAAAACACCCTATACATACAAAAGAAGCAATTAATAATGTTGTTTTGAAAAGGAATTAATTCCAAGAAAACTAAATTAGAATCAATAGATAAAAAACATATCACTTCCACTCACAGATATATCTTTCCATATGAGGTCTTTTTTGGCATTAGTAACATCATGCCAATTTTTTATATCTATTGACACCTTTGTGCGCGCGGTCGCCCCTACGTAATGCTTGAAAGCACTAACATGTTCCCCAACAGGTGCTCCTGTCATATCAAACTGGACTGGAAATTTATCCCCTTTAGCCCTGAGCTCCTGCAGCCTACACATCAATGTAGGACCTCTACAGTTCTTAGCATCACCACTACCATCCTCATGGTTCTCATGGTCAGAATGTTCATCTTCATGGTGCTCATGCTCAAAATGTTCATCTTCACTCGCCATTTTAGAACCAGCAAGTATACATGATAAAAAAAAAGTGATAATAAAAGCACAAGTGATAAGGTATACATGATAATAAAATAAATAATTCAAAGAATACATGCCTTTAGTATTGGTTGAGTTGTTAGTCAAGGAAAATTTCTTCAGCATGGTCTTGACGTTTATAATATTCATCGATGTTATCTTCAACATTTACACTTGGAAAACCAACTGAGAATGGACTGGAATCATCATACTTTTCGTAGTATTCTTCTTCATGGACAATATAGCCTATCTGTAGGTAGTTTCCTATGTTCCTCAGCAAATCTGATAAATTCATCAAGACCTTTGGCAAACTCTGGACTGCAACGGTTCTTGATAGACATCCAACTTCAATCTATTTTCTATATCACATTAAAATTAATTATAAAACTAATAGTTTAATATTGATACTATAATAATCTGTAAGTTTTTATTGATAGAAAGTGTACCACCTATCCCATTTTTGAATATTTAATCTCACTAGTAACTGTATAATGTATGTTTAGTTTTGAAAAAAATTTCAGCAGCATTTCCCCTAAGTTCTCCAAGTACACCGATGTAAATGGCAAATAACCACTCACATATGTACCCAGAGAACAAATGGAGAAATCCTACTGAAATAATCTACAAAACTAAACATACATTATACAGGTACATCCTAAGTGAGATTAAAATATCCAAAAACAGTCCCAAACCGGGGACTATCCAAAGTTTACTCGTAATGAGTAAATTTTGAACGAGTTTCTAAGTTAATATATAAATGCATTATTTTCATATTTATATATTAAGTTAAACATCATGCATCAACCCTAAAGTGTCAATGTAGGAGTACAGATGTCTAATCTAGTATTAATTTCTAAAATTTATATAATGATTACATATGAAAAAAGACATGCATGTTTTTATTATTGGGTTATCAAATCATATAAAATGGAAAATACTTGTACAAATTAGCAAAGTAAGGCCGTTTCCAACAGTCCAAAGATTGAAATCATTATAATATTCAGAACTATTTGTGAACATTACAGCAAATATGATTAAAACATTTATAGCTCCAACATAAATAAGTTCCAGGTCCATCTCGGTCGACAATTAGTCGACCGAGAGACCACCTGCGCGCAGCGTCCAAGTCCACTCTCGGTCGACAATTTGTCGACCGAGAGTGGACCTGGACGCTGCGCGCAGGTGGTCTCTCGGTCGACTAATTGTCGACCGAGATGGACCTGGAAGCAGCAATGGTGGCGGGCGGGAATGAAGGGGAACAAGGAACGGAGGAAGCTCGAACTTACTTGGAAATGGCAGCAAGCTTCGTGGAGGAAGAGACGAACTTCACGGAGAGGCGGCGACCTTCGTAGAAGAGTGGAAGGCGGAGACGACGAGCTTCACGGCAACGAAAAGTTTCACGGCAACGAAGAGAGCTTCACAGCAACGACGGGCTTCATGGAGGAAGAGTGGAAGGCGGCGATGACGAGCTTCACGATCCTCTTCGCGGTGACGACGAGCTTCACGATCCTTTTGGCGGCGTGGAGAGGCGGCAACGGCTTCACGGAGAAGCGTTCGCGGCAACGGCGTTAGAAAAGAGAAAAGGGTTTTGCGGGGGAAAGAAAGACTAAAATTTCGGCTTTTTGCACGGAATGAAAAACTGTAGCGTCGGTTAACAACCAAAAATGACTCTACAGATAAACGATGCCTGTGTCGGGTTGTTTAATATAAATCAAATGCAAACTCGGTCGACGAATTTGTCGACCGAAAAGACCTATAGGGTCGGTTATTTGATAAAACCGACGCTACAAGTGCTAATACGAAGAAATCTGGCTCGTTTCGGTCGACGATTTGTCGACCAAACATGAGCAAAATTTCCTTCGTACAAGCACCTCTAGGGTCGGTTTTTTCGTATAACCGATCCTAAAGGTGCTTATACATGTTTAATATAAATCAAACGCAAACTCGGTCGACGAATTTGTTGACCGAAAAGACCTATAGGGGGTTATTTGATAAAACCGACGCTACAAGTGCTAATACGAAGAAATCTGGCTCGTTTCGGTCAACGATTTGTCGACCGAACAGGAGCAAAATTTCCTTCGTACAAGCACCTATAGGGTCGGTTTTTTCATATAACCGACCCTAAAGGTGCTTATACATGTGTGAAAAACTAAAATGGATATTGTTGGTCGACAATATTGTCGATCGAGACAACCTATAGGGTCGGTTATTAGAAAAACGACCCTAGAGGTACTTCTAAGAAAGAAATTTGGCTTCATTCGGTCGACAAATTCGTCGACCGAATGTGTGTCGGTCGACAAATTTGTCGACCGAATGAAACCAGATTTCTTTCTTAGAAGCACCTCTAGGGTCGGTTTTTCTAATAACCGACCCTATAAGGGGTCTCGGTCGACAAATTTGTCGACCAAGGAGCTCTAAAGTGCTTCCACAACCTTAATAATTATGTTATGTGAAACTTTAATATATGGTGATGTCGTATGAAACCCTAATATGGGATAATGTTATGTGAAACCCTTATATGGAATGATGTTTTGTGAAACCCTAATATGGAAATGTTATGTGAAACCTTAATATAGGGTGGTGTTGTGTAAAACCCTAATATGGGATAATGTTATGTGAAATTTCAATATGGGATGATGATATGTGAACCCTAATTGATAAAGATGGGAAACTCTAACCCTAATGAGGGAATAGAGATGTTATTTTTGTATTGCATGATGTTGATACGAAATTGATATGGTTGGTATGAAATTGAGATGATTGTGTAACAAATATCCTGAATACCTTGGTCAGATGACCTGAAGGTAATAGTTACCTGATAAGTGATAACCATGTTTAGTGATGAACTAAGGGTTTGAATACCCAGAATCAGCAAATGTGATGATGGTGGTATTGAGGGATGGGAATTCCCAACAATGACACAAAAGATTGAGATCCCAATGCTTTATAACGTTTTGAAAATTACTAAACTCTATTCAAAAATTCAGTCGGTCTGACATCTCTCTAGTTTTCTCCCCAGCGGCCGCCACTGGGGGGAGGGGGCGTCACCCTTGACGCTTTCCTCCCCCTGGCCCTAACTGGTCTCGGGGCATTTTCGATTAGGAAGAGCAAGGGCTGCGAGTCGATGGAGCAAAAGTGCTGCGAGTCGGTGGGCGAAGCTTGGGTGTGCCGGTTGGAGAGGACTTGTGAAGTGACGCGAGGAGCAGCTCTGGTCCAGCGGATTGGCAGTTCGACTTGGTCGATTCCACTCCGTTCAAGTGCGACGGATGGAAAGGGCCTTTCCCAACTAGATCTGGCATCTTCGTCGTTGCTTTACCCAGCAGGTGATGGGAGGTCTCTCTTCGACGCTTCTCTCACTTGCATCCCCCCTTCCTTCCCCGAGCGACGCCTGGGCTTCGTGGGTGGTAATAGGTTCTCGACCCCACCCTGGCTCAGGTTGGTAAGCTTCGTCGGCGGTGGGACTTGTCGCTGGGCTGATTGTTCCTCAGCTTGGCGGCGCGCCCTTTCCACAACGACAGCGAGGATGGGCGTCTCCATCAGGCTACCTTCTGTGTCTCCTGACGGTGATGCTCCCTCCTCAACCGATGTCAGGCTGGCCTCCCAGGGTTTGCGACCGCGCCCTGTTTATCTGCCTGGTGACTTCGGCGTTGTTGGCTAGATCTGCGGCAGAAGGTCGAGCTTCCTTTGTGTGCTTTCTTCTACAGGCGATCGGTTGGGTCTCTTGGCTTCCTATGCTGGTTGGTCCAGTGTGGTTCCTTAGTTGCTGTGAGCTCGAACGCCCTCTAGGTGTTTGATGTGGAGCCTCCGTGGTTCATTGGTGTCTCAGTTGGGGTTGGACTCAAGGGGGAGGGGCTTCTTCTTCTTCTCCTTGTGCCCTTCTGTAGCTGCGGGTAGTTACACCTTCAAGGTGATCGATGCTTTGCTGCAGTATTTTCTAGCTCCTTCTTGGACACCCGAATCATGAGCAAGTTGTCCTGTGCTATCTGCAACCTCTAGTGGGGTTGGGATGGGGGGGCTTCCTTCTTCCTCTCTTCTTAGTCCTCTTTGATGCTGCGAGCACCATGTATTCGGTTGAATGCTTCTGTTTTATCAGAAGAGTTCGTAGCCTATTTTTTTCTGTGGTTGTTGCTATGTAAACAACTACCACTGTTTGTTCTTGAACCTTGCGGGTGAGAAACTAGGTGGTGGGCGCGGGATATTTTCTCGATGGTTCTCCCTAATCTTGGCTTAGTACCACAATTTGTGGGTGCTCTCTTTGTGCTGATCTTTCTTTCCCAATCTTAGTTGTTAAAACGCGGTAGTTCTTGCTTAGAGTTGGATTGCTGAGAAGACCAGAAACGTCTTGTCTAGGTACAGGCTGGTTTGCTAGTTTTTGTTCGATGTCAAGCTGCTATTACTAATTATGGGTACGCTGAATGCATGTAATAGTGGTTTGTTGTTGTCTTTTTCTAGTTGGTCCGTCTGGACCTAGCTTGTATAGTTTGTCTGGTGTCCTTAGTTCTGTTTTCATCTAGTTTTCTTGTGTGTCCCCCTGCGTGGGGCGTTTATTCCTTTGGTTGAGCTTTTTAGCTCCTTGTGATGTAATGGGGTACTTTGTGCGCAAAGTTTTTGGTTTTATAATAACACGTTTTTTTGACCGACCAAAAAAAAAATTTAGTCGGTCGACTATTTTTCGAACGAAAGAGCTCTAGGGTTGGTTATAAGGAAAAAATCGACCCTAAAGTCATCCTCGGTCGACAATATTGTCGACCGAATTTGTCTCGGTCGATAATATTTTCAACTGAGATTAACCCTGTTTCAATGTTTTAAATTAAGTACCAAGTGTGTGTGTATGAGATTAACCAAGTGATGCTTTGTCAAATTTAGCCATAATTTATTTTTCAATCATTTGAAATAAGAATATTTTTATATAACATGTATATGTCCAAATGAAGCCATGGAAAACACTTTTATTCATAACAATTTAATGCCCATACACTTTATAAGATGAAGCATGACATACTTGCTTTTTAAAAAGATATCCATTACAATCATTACAAACATATCTCATAATCTCACTAAAAAGACCGAAGGATTACATCAATGTCTGGATCTTTTCCAAGAAAGGGCTCAGCTCCATAATATTTGACCAGTGTCTGCCACTCCAAGGCACCTGTCTTGGTTAAGGCATAAGCCTCCAAGAAGGTGGGAACACGATCAAAGCAAAAGTTGGCAGCAATGTCTTGAAGTTGAATTGGGGAAAACTGAGTATGTGTGAGATCAGGAGATGGTGGAGGTGGAATTTGATAGTAGTTGTAGGAAGGATTGTATGGATTTATCATGCCAGGATTAAGGGAATAGGGATATTCATCAGGTTGGTTAGGAGAGAGAGCTTGCATCCTTTGGTTTAAATAAGTCATGCCCTGGTGATTATAATCCAATTGCCTACTTAGGTGATATTGGGATCCAACAATGTATGTCAAAGTGTTTGTAATAGGATCATGGGGTAGGTTGGTAGGAGGAGGTGGTGGAGGTATGTCTTGGGTGGATGTCTCCCCTTCAGTCCTAGCCCTTTTGTGGCCAAAGTCGATTCCCATCTTTTCCACCGTATTTTTACTTATCTTTTGGGGTTTTCTATCCCATGTGTAACCTAAGTCGTCCTCAATATTCTTCTTAAGAAAATGTTGAGTGATTTGGCATACAAAGTTAGCATAAGGTGGATTGCCAAAAAACTCAAACATATTCTTAAGGATGATACGAATAAAGTTTATGGGAATACCTTTGAGAATGGCATAGATAAGGCACATACGAAAGGTGGGTACTTCAGATTTATTTTCTCTAGGATGGATATTGGTGGCAACAATGAGATTTATGATCCTAGCATCAGGTTTTAAATTTATGGCATAATAGGTACCCCTATCTTCATGGCAAGTCGTATTTGATTGAAAGATGGCTTTTTTGACATCACTAAGGCTAGTTGTAGTGTCATCTTGGGAGAGTTTGTTGAGTGGATTTCCTCTGGTGAGATCAACAAAATCTTTATATTCTTATATGTTTATGTCAAGCATATCAAGAATACCCTCCTCAGTAAAATGGAATCCATACCCACCAACCATAGAGGAGAAGGAATCATGGTCAGGATGTGGGGTTAAATTGGCATAGAATTCATTAACTGCTTTGGAGGAGTAGGAATGGAAGGAGGGGATCAGAAAATCAGTCAAATGTTGCACCTTAAAGAGTTCCTCCAAATCGACAATGTTCTAGAAGTCCATGACGTCGACTGGCCGTCGTGGAAGAGGAGGCTTTGAGGAGAGCCTGAGGTAGCGGTCGCCTGCAGCTGCGTCTTTGAAGGGGACGTCGTTGATGAACGGAAGCAGATCAACCATCCTTCCTTTCCTTCCTGCAACTTGCTTCTTTCCACACGTTGATGAGGAAGCCATTTCGTTGCTTTGAAATGGAGAAATAGAAAGCAAGAATTGGATGTAGAGAAGCTGAAGATTTTCACAAGAATACACTAGAGAGGAGCTAGAGAAGTGAGAATGTGAAGGTGTGAAGAAATGGATCGTTTTGGGTGCTATTTATAGCAAAACAGAGCCAATTTCGGTCGACAATTTGTCGACCGACGGCCGCAACGGTCGTCTATCGGTCGGCCAACGGTCGATCGAAAAAATAGCCATTACGACGGTCAACGGTCGTAATTATAGCCGTTAACGGTTGAAATTCTAGCTGTTACGACGGTTGATTTTTTTAGCCGTTACGACGGTTGATTTTTTTAGCCGTTACGACGGTTGGTTTTTCTAGTCGTTCCTCAGTCGACAATATTGTCGACGGAATGGACTTCTAAGGTCGGTTATTAAGAAAATACCGACCCTAAAAGCTACTTATACACATGAAAACTGACTCCTTATCGGTCGACAAATTTGTCGTCCGAAAATGCTATAAGGTCGGTTATAAGTCCAAATATGACGCTAGATGTGCTTATACATGCGTGAACTATCTGGATCCAGAATAGATATCAGTCGATGAATTCGTCGACCGATATGTTTTGGTCGACAATATTGTCGACCGAATGGACTTCTAAGGTCGGTTATTAAGAAAATATCGACCCTAAAAGTTACTTATACACATGAAAACTGACTCCGTATCGGTCGACAAATTTGTCGACCGGAAATGCTATAAGGTCGGTTATAAGTGCAAATCCGACGCTAGATGTGCTTATACATGCGTGAACTATCTGGATCCAGAATAGATATCGTTCGACGAATTCTTCGACCGATATGTTTCGGTCGACAATATTGTCGACCGAATGGACTTCTAAGGTCGGTTATTAAGAAAATACCGACCCTAAAAGTTACTTATACACATGAAAACTGACTCCTTATCGGTCGACAAATTTGTCGACCGAAAATGCTATAAGGTCGGTTATAAGTGTAAATCTGACACTAAAGGTGCTTATACATGCGTGAACTATCTGGATCCAGAATAGATATCGATCGACGAATTTATCGATCGAGAAAGAGCCAGATTTCCTTCGCATAAGTACCTCTAGGGTCGGTTTTAAGGAAAAAACCGACCTTAGAGGTACTTATCGGTCGACGAATTTGTCGACCAAGTGAATCGGTCGAAATATTGGTCGACCGAGGAAGGCTCTAAGGTCGGTTAGAAGTGCAAATCCGACGCTAGATGTGCTTATACATGCGTGAACTATCTGGATCCAGAATAGATATCGGTCGACGAATTTGTCGACCGAGGAGGCCTTTAAGGTCAGTTTTGTAGGAATAATTGACCTTAAAGGTGCTGATCCGAGGAGGACTGTAAGGTCAGTTATAAAGAAAAAACCGACCCTATAGGTGCTT
This sequence comes from Alisma plantago-aquatica, assembly GCA_963693085.1. Taxonomy (NCBI): domain Eukaryota; kingdom Viridiplantae; phylum Streptophyta; class Magnoliopsida; order Alismatales; family Alismataceae; genus Alisma; species Alisma plantago-aquatica. The sequence goes on along the minus strand of OY856411.1, from coordinate 1,458,471,887 downwards.
GTATACGTGAAATTCAGCTCTTATTCGGTCGACGAATTTGTCGACCGAGGATCCCTGTAGGGTCGGTTATAATGTAGAACTGACCCTATAGTTCGAGGCGGGAAGCCAAATCCAAGCAAATTTTTTCCGCCGGAAAAATTGTCTATAAGGTCGCTTATTTTAGAAAAACCGACCCTATAGAGATGTACTACAAGGTCAGTTATTTTAAAAACATCGACTCAAAAGGTCTTAAGTGGTGCCCGCGTTTTTTATAGACATATAAGGTCAATTATTTGGAAAACCGACCCTATAGAGATACACTACAAGGTCGGTTATTTTAAGAAAATCGACCCAAGAGGTCTTAAGTGGTGCCCGCGTTTTTTATATACATATAAGGTCAGTTATTTGGAAAACCGACCCTATAGAGTTACATTACAAGGTCGGTTTATTTAAAAAAAACCGACCTAAGAGGTCTTAAGTGATGCCTGCATTTTTTTTAGACATATAAAGTCGGTTATTTGGTAAAACCGACCCTACATGTAGTGACGTTATAACCCATTTCTGTACTAGTGGTATTTCCACATAAGAAAAAAATGTGTTCCCCTATACAACATAACATTCATTCTCTACCACAAATGCTACCTAGAACATTTCTTTATCAATTCATGTCTACAACATGTAAATATTGTGTTTTGTTATGTACATAGGAAACATTTCATTAGTAGTGACATGACTAAAAGAAAATATATCGACAAATGATCATATTTTTGCAGATCCATGTTGTAGCTAGGAAGGAAAGATTGTGATAAGTTGACTCCAAACCATTACCATTTTAGATAATCACCCAATTTCATAGGAAAGAATACAAGGATATAATTTGTATTGTTTAAATCAGAAAGTATACATTGATGCGTGGATTCACATATGATAAGGTCATGTTTAATATTAAATTGCAACGACATATATTGTATTATTATTTCCAATGAGATTAGGAGTGGGAGAATTTATATTTTCCATGTTGGTGATTTGGGAACTCAATTTGGTTCCAATGTAAATTCATTTTGATGGGAAGTTGTAAGTTGTATTATAAATTGGAATGGCTAGAAAAAAATAGACCATGTGAGTGAGAAAAACATCATTACTGCGATCACGCATAACATTAGAACATACCTAGAGGGTTATGTCCATCCCTTTTAAAGAAGGACTGAGTTGGTTCAAACAAGGATTTTCCTTTAGCAGTAATGAATCCCAAAATTGCATTTATTACTATGTTCAATATAACATTGAATGGTCCTAATTCAGTTCAAATATGTCGATGTGGCACAAAAGGAAATCACATAGAGTTTAGTTGTAAATTGAATAGGGGCTCATAAATGGAACGAGATGTATACCAAGAAGATATCAATTTCACCGTATATGGCCATATATAGTGTAGTAGAAGATGAATATACACAATTAGTAATAAAGTACTAGATACAAGTATCTTTTTAGGATTTTATTAAGCTACTTAAACGATGGACCATGATTGTCTTGGCCTTCAACACAATACTTAAAATGATACTTGATAAAATTTATTGCCAACATGTTGAAACTAGATATTTTAACATGTGATGTGCCTAGAATCCCTTATCACAAATATTTATCACATAAAAATGGGTTCATTAATATCTTATTAAACAATTGATCCTTCCATTAGTTTATTTTTGGGGAATGGAGTCTTTCATATTTTATTGTTAACATTTATATGATATTTTGGTCTCAAAAAGATAGTTTCAAAATATTACTATGAGTGATAAAAAAGATAGTACCACAAAATGTTGGTCTTAATAAATAGAGGCACATGTATGATATCAAAAAAGTAGTAACACAAAATGAGTACCACATAACTTTATTGACATTTGAAAACATTTCATCCATAAGAATAATTGATAACCCCTACCAAATCACAAATACATATAAGTCAAAATAGTATTTTAAGAATCTAAATATACTTAAACATTTATATAAGTTAGTTGTTAACTATGAGAGATATACACAAATGATGTAATTTCATATACATTTTGAGTTTCAATAAGTGCATTAACAATATAAATATATAGATCTAACTTTTCAATCCATTTGAACAACTTAAGTATTTGCACTACATATTAATATTATGTGATATCTCGATCTTCTTACCATGTATAAGTTATTTCATACATTTAATATGATTATGAAATGACTATATCAATGGTAATAATGTCATGATATTAAATCAAATTGATTAGTTAATATATTAGTATACAATCATGGTAGACATGTAAGATTAATTATGAGATTCTCATGTACGTAAAAATTGTTTTTCACAAAATCCGAAATCTAATCAACAATACACATGAAACATTTATGATATCATAACCCACATCTCTTTTATAGTTGACAAAGTTGTGGTGTTAATGTGGGCTACAAAGTGACAATATACATAGGAACAAGACGATATGACAATATATGATGTCGTTGTAGATGTGAGAAATTATAGTAGATAGGATGAAATTGATGATCACATGGAACAGAGTAAAACATCATATGAAACCCAGTTGTGGAAGATAAATGCAAATATAATACTAAACCACACCTCGAATAACTTAATATATGAATTTACAATGAAGAATAAAAGTTATCATTTTCTCATGACTTTAATAAGTATCATTTTGTTTAAGAATATCAGTCACCATAAATCACACCTCAAATATATCATGTGCAAAGCACATACATTTCCTAGTCAACAATAAATTACCAGTGAAAATGAAATTATGTAGTGTATCAAAGGGGTAGTAGGATAATGAAAAGTTGTAGGGCTTGTGAAAGGAATGACTAATGTACTCACCTCATTTCCCCTTATCAAAATAGAAATAGAAGATGAGGGAAGAAGTGGAAGAAAAGAAATGGGTGAAGATCGGAGCAAAGGCGGATGGGAGCAATAAAAACAAAATTATTTTTAGAAACAACCCAAACAAATTGACCATTAAGGCTGAGAATTGGAGAGTACCATGAAGAATCAGGGTAGAAAAAGTGGGGAGAAAAATCAATGACATTGGATGCAACTTCAATGTCCGCATAGATGAAAGATATGAAGGTAGAGGTAGAAGAGACAATGCCATCATGATGAAGAATAAGGAGGCTCTACAATCATAATTGGGGCGTAAGAGGAAGCCATAAGCCTTGAATTTCCATCTTACTACCTCCAACGACTGTCTGGACACCCTGAGAAAGTAAAAGGGTTTTCTCTCTCATTAAAAAGAGTAGAGCCAAACGAACAAAAAATTAAAACCCCAAGAGAAAAGAACCTTCCACAAAAACAACCAGATTATTCACATATGTGGGATGTGATGAAAATAAAAAGAAAAAAATCGTAGTATACACCTATATAACAAATGTAGATCCAACATCTACAAAAAAATCTTTTGACCACTTTATAATTATCTAGATGACATGTTATGTGATCCTACAATAAATTATGTATAAATATAATATGTATGTATATTGATACATCTTAGGTTTGAGTTAGCAAAAAGGAGACGCAAATTTTAATGGGCGGAAGTTTCATCTGATTTATGTTAGAAAAATAAATTTTACGTGAATAACTATATTAATAGTGGCTAAAGAATTTTTTTTCTTTTTCGTATAGCAATTACGACTAGATAATAAAATGATCATAAATTTTTACGTTGACACACCAATTTTTTGTAGTTTCATGGCAAACCTGAGATAATTATGATGATTTTCGACTGATAGGCCCCTACTTATATATTAACATCAACTGAGGTGTGTTGGAATCTTATGGAGACTAGTAATACTATGGTCATATATGGTGAGGTTTGGGACTTCCGAATCTGTAACTAGTAGTTTTAGTGGTACACCTCAAATTATTTATGAATTTAATGATAAAATATGTCATCAATTAGTATATTCTTAAATCATTGAGTGATTTACATTGTATTGAATTTATTGCTTTACATGCCTTAACACTCTTATATGACTTATTCTTATGATGCGTCTTCTACCGGTTATATTTTTGTAGAAGTTACCACTTAATAGTAAATCTTTCTAGTGACTTTAATTGTATACTTCTATGATTTAGAAAGCTTGACTGTTAATATATCTATCACTAGGTCGTGGTGTTGGGTTCTCAAGAGCAGAAATGTAGCATAGAAAAATTATTTTTCTAAGAACCTCTTGGGCAAGATCAGTCTAGTGCAACAATATCGAATCGGAGTTACAAGTGTGGAAGATGGAGTAAGAGCCGATCTTAACAGTTGTAGGCTTGATGAGGCCACATTGTCAAGAAAATTAGGAGTAAGCCCGCATGACATCTGAATGTCACGGACCCGGTACTGAAATTTTAACTTAGGCCTAAAATCAATTGAAACGTATTTGTTTAAATGAATAATTCAAACCTGAGTGTGTATCTCACACTCTGATCATCCAAATTCAATGAAACTTTAATCATGCCTTCATAGTAAGTTTCTCTTGTTCTCCACCAAGTTTGAGCGAAAGATATCTGATCACTTAAATGAATACCTGAAAAAAAAAGTCATTCTCATGAATATAAATCAATCTTGGATGTCATCTGGCCTCCAACAAAACTCAATTAGGTACTAGAATTTCAGGTGCCTCTCTATCCACAATTACTAGGTTAAAAAAATCCATGATTGAATAATTGGTAGATTAATCTGGGATCGACCATCTCATGGCTCTCGGCAGTGAGTGTAGTGAGATTTCTTCAGCTGTAGCGCGGAGCACAGAACATCCTTCCCTTCCTCTTCCAACAAACAAAAGATCGACTACTCCGTTTCATGCATGGGAAACAAACAAAAAACCGGAACGTTTTTCTCAGACTGGCTAACTGCATGCTGCACTGCCAAAAATTGGACTGTAGCAGACAGCGAAACCATACATGCCCCAACAACCGCAGTATCTAAGTGTGCAATGCCAAACAGAGATACTTGCTCCTAGCAATTCTTCCTCGACGGTTATTCTCTGTCGTGGTGGATACGCATGCATGAGTCCGTACTCCACATGCACCACAAACGGTCGTGGTGGGTCTCTCTATATGAGCAGGCTGCTGTCTGGCCATTTGCAAGGCATGCACCCTGAGCAATTGTGTTTGTCGGTGACACCCCAACAACTCCATACTCTCGTCTGCTTCTGTCCGAGTTGCAGAACAATCAGCATTAACTGTTGAATTCGGCAAACGCCAGGAATTCCAGGAGCTGGAATTGTGCTAATGGATGGGGATGGCGTGGGTAACACCTTCTTCCTTAGCACACGGGTTTCACCATTTCAGGAGCTGGGATTGTGCTAATGGATGGGGGATGGTTGCAAGCTTCTCAATCCGCCAGGAAAAGCTGCGTACTTGTCAGTTCACTACAGTTCTGTATACTGTTGGTTGCTTGCTTCGCGATATGCAGCTATCGCTGTATCCACACCCCCTTCTCCTCGCGTTTCACGTTTGCTTCACGTATGTGTCACACAGAAACGACTAGCTTACAATCTCTTGCAGATAGGCGCATGCTCACTCAATACCTCACTAGACGTTACCTGCTTGCCCTCTGTTGCCGCAACGGTATAGCAACCACCGTGCCTACCGCTTTGCCCACTCCACACTGCCACCGACTTCCCGCCGTGGCCCAGAGGGTATGGCGTACACGTCGGAGACGGTCGCACGAGATGAAAACGAAGGGTTTAACCATCAAATAGTCTTTGTAGCCGATGTGAAGTTGAGGTCTTCTAGAACCTAGTCGGGCCACACAGTAACCACCTTGGTGGTCCAGTGTAACCCATATTCTTCCTTGCCATCGCCACAACCCCCCCCCCCCCCCCCCCCCAAAAGATGCCTTGAGTCATGTATCTGTATCTGGATCGAATTCATGAGGGAGGTGAACCACGTTCAAGAGAGAGGGAGATGTTGTTTGGGCCCGCCAATTCGGGTTGGGCTCCTTAAATCCATCCAAATTGATTGACCCCTTCGGGTTTGATTGATGCATGGGTTGTTGGACTCCATTTGTAGATTGTTTTGAACCTCGACATATAAATAGAAGGGTAAAAAACCAATATAGCACAGTTTTGTAAAAATATTTACCAATGTAGCACTGTTTCTAAAATATTTCCTAAAATAGCACATTTTGGTTTAAAAATGTCACTTTGCGTGGCGCTTTTTGTATCCAGAATTGAAAAACGCCACAACTATTGGCGTGTTTCTTTTAAAAATAAAAAAAATTGAAAAAAAAAATGCAAAAAAAACAAAAGCGCCACCTAAGGTGCCGTTTACATCTTTATATTCTATTGTGTATCAGGTTAAAAGCTCCACTTAAAGTGGTGCTTTTGACTTTTTTTTTCAAAAATTTTTATTTAAAAATAAACATGCCAATATTTTTGGCGTTTTTCAATTTTGATACAAAAAAACACCACTTTAAATGACGGGTTCCACACAAAGTGTATTATTTTGGAAAATATTTCACAAAGTGTGCTATATTGGTAAATATTTTTGTAAAAGTGTGTTAAATTGGTTTTTTTCCTAAATAGAATGACGCTAATGTAGTTGGAGTCCATTTATACTTGTGAGTTGTTGTGGTGTTGATGGAATGACGGGAGGGCCTCCCTAAGGGTAGACACCCACGCTTGGAGCTTCCTAGTGGGCGCTTGACATTGTCCATCTATATCTAAGATCTCCTTAGTATCTCATATTTTCCTTGATGTTGCTACACTCACGGTTGGTGAGCCACTTCTAGACTATTATGAGATGTTTCTAAAGTGTTTGATGCTTGATTCATGCGTTTCTTCTAAGGAGATCATGATCTTCATGAAATGTGAGTAATATGGCACGTGTTTTGCCTTATTTACTTGCAAATCTTACATGCAACCCAAAATAATGCAACATACTTATGGAACATATGTTTTATATTACATCTTTGATGAGTTATTGGGGTATACAATGGACAAATTTAGGATTTCTTTATCTTCCTTTTTCTTATATGGTGATCTGAAGTGGAAAATGTTCATTTATCTTTCTTGTAAAATTGAAACTTTTGTAATACACATGTTCTTGCCTGCAAAACACATCCTTTATGGGTTTATTTGTTCTGTAAGTTTGGAAAATCCAAGCTTTCAACCTTCTTTTCTAATTCATTTGATCTAGAAACAAAATTTTAAGATTACTTCTCGCTATAATGCTGGATTTCTTGCAATATAAGTAGTTTCTGATCCAAAATGGCATTCTTCTACATTATTATACTTCGTTGTATCTCCCATCATGCTAAGAAAAATTATGGACAAAATATTATACGACGGTTAGTTGCTGAAATATTGAGAAATATACATTATTTCATTTTAGTGTAGAACCTTTTAAGTATTTGGTGTTGGTAAGGTATGCCCTTAGAGCGAATCATATGATGATTGACACGACATAAATTACCTAAAAGGATTTTATTAATAATAACAACATATATAAGGAAAAGCTTCCAATTCATTTGTTTTACTCAATGACATTTGTTGTCAAGTTCCTAACCTTGTGATGAGATCATATGAATGTTAAGAGTACATATATGTATTCTCATTATGACCGTGATTGGTTGTTATTGTGGAAGGTTGATGGACAATAATAACACATAATATCAGAGTGTGAGTTGATTGATGACTAAATCTCATTAGTCATTATATGGAAATATCAAACCAAGCACGCATATACATGTTAGGGAATAGTGTATCAGACAGACCCACCTTGAGAGTGACACATGGTTTTGCGGTCACATTCATGTCTCATAGTGAAGGTGGTGATCGTGATTCTTAGACCTGAAATCACTGCACTCGTCACATGTCATTGGGTACACTTTGACATCATCAAACACATTCCTAAAACATGGATTGTTATAACGGTGATGATTGGGTGATTTTGACACATGGAGATAGACTGTGAGTGATAGATATAGGATTTGTCCATCCTGCTGGAGTATGATATCATGGACACTTAGTTAGCGAGACTGAGAAACGCATGCGCATGCACATGTGAATCAATATATGATATTGATGTCACATTATCTCATACAGTCTTCTCTTGGTTCAAGAAACATGGATTGAATGTTGAAAGGATGACCTTTCATGCCTCGTGTTCATTCTGGATATTAGAGACGGAGAAATTATACAATCACTGCAACACCTTACACATATTGTAGGTTGAAGTTATTCTCCAACTTTCCATTTCACTTGGGTAGCACTGGTATGCGACTAGGCACCACTCTTTACTTGTGATGTCATAAGCTAGTTATAGACATTCACTTCTATTGTGATATGGGACCTATAGGGTCACATACATAGGAACTCATCTAGAAAAGGAGCTTGATCTTGGACGACAATTGGATTGATTACTAAAGTGTTTAGGTATTCAATTCATGGAATTGATCGCTTGATTGGCTGACTAGGTCTGCCAGACGACCATCTCACTGAGTGAGATGGCCGTTTGGGCAGCCAGACGACCGTCTCAAGAAGTTGAGACGACCGTTTTGAGGTCAGGTTGATTAGAAATCGATTTGGCTTAGTTCTTCTCTTGAACTGACCGGTTCAATGTGATTGAACCGACCAGCTCGACTCAACTCACTAGACGGCCGTCTAGGTGAGTGATACAAGCATATCACTTGGGTGAGACAACCTGGTTGGGTCGAACGAAGGTTCAAGATGGTTCCTGAATATTTTGATTGTTCTTTACTTGGGGAACAAGGATATTAATATGAGATATTAATTGCATTTGAAATAGCCAAATTCGTTTTAGATCGGAAATTGCCAAACGACTATTTGACAATGTGTGACGATCGCCTCTCACACCAGACGAGCGTTCGGGTGTGCGAAATGACAGTTTCGGCTGTTGTAGGTTGCAAAAATTCAAGATCTTCTAGTTCATTCCATTCCTGCACATTAATCCCGTATCAGATAGAAATTGGGAACCTTGACCCCGGCCTATACTACAAATAGACGGGTACTGGAGGATTCCCACAGTACACCACAACCCAAACAAATGAGAATCAGTTTCTCTGACAACTGTTGTCCTCTCTGGTTATGGTAACTAAGAGAGTCAGGGTAAGTCCTACCCGAAAAGGAGGGATAGCCAAGGGAAGAGAAAAATTGAGAAGTTGTCATTGTGGGAGAGCAGGTTGGATATCAAGAATGAACATGAGAAATTTCTAGTCATCGCCGATTGTGGTGATTTCACCTTATACACACCGCCTGTCACACTATGGGAATTTGTTATCTTAACCAGGAGGAGTGAAGTCGTAACAAGCAAAAGGCTCAACAAGCCTGTCTGTGTTGTTGTCCAGGTGGGGAATGAAAAAATCGTATCCCTAGATCTAACTGCACACAAAATAACCAAAGGGTCCCATTGTCCCAAGTGGATAACCACACAAGAAATAACCAAACTACTACTAACTGTGATTCTCGCCTAGGCAGTGAGTGGGGTAGGCGAAATGTGGTACCCTCCTGCTTGGCATTCAATACAGAATTCGTCGCTCACTTTGCAGTTGAGCACGACTTGCTATTTGTGGCAGAGGTACATAGTGACTCGACCTTTAGGGAGAGTTGTTAAAGCTTCCCGAGCTATAGCAAGAGGAACAAAGTAGCTTGACCAAATGGGAGAGAAGACTTATTCAATCCCTCGACTGTTCAAGATTATTTGAAAGTGTTTTGTATAAAGAAATTGATATTTTTTTCAAAAAAAAATCATACAAACAGTATGAGAAATATATGTTTATATCATCTCTCGTACAGTATGAATGGTTTTTAGTATACATTCCTATAGTATAAGAGAGGATAGAAGTATATATCTCTCATATTATTTTATTTTCAAAATACATTTTTATTAGTCTTGTTGAAATGTATTTTTAATAGAAATCCAATGATTTTTATTTCAATAAACAATTCTTAAAAAAAGCAACAGAATTTGTATAGCAGTACTTTTTAACAAGACTAATCTTGGCATACTTCAGAAGAAAAAAATAATATGAGAGATATATACTTCTTTCTTTTATCATACTGTATGAATGTCAATTTTGTACAGTCTTAATACTTACATCTCTTGTACAGTACTAAAAAGCATTATATGAATGTCAAATTTTCTCATAACTCTCAATAGTATTGTACTAAAATTACAGTACGAGAGATGATGAAAACATACATACAGAAGGTGAGAGAAGAGAAGTATATATGTATCTTTTGTATTATTCTTTCTCAAAATTATGTCAATATTAATCTTATTTAAAAGTGTTTTGTATAAGGAAACTAATTTTTTTGTTCGAAAAAAAATTCAGACGAATAATGTGAGAAATATATGTTTCCATCCTCTCTCATACCGTACAAATATTTTTAGTACACATTTTACAGTACAAGAGAGGAAAGAAGTATGCATTTCTCATATTTTTTCTTCAACATAAATCAATATTAGTCTTGTTGAAAATAATTTTTATTTGAAATATAATACTTTTAATTTCAATAAAAAAATTCATTAGGGTGTGAAAGTTATGAACAAAGTAATTTTCCCTTTTTTTTAATTTAATAAAATGTATTCTCTTTCCTATAAAAAATATAATAGAGATAATGGGAGGGACTCCTCTAAGTTTTCCATCATAACAGTACATTCTTTTTTTAATTCATTTTTCTCTCTCCTATTAACCACTCCCATTAATCTTGGAGATAATGACTGCTTTACATAAAGAAAACAAATCTCAATAAATCAGGTGGTTCTTTGAGGATGGGAGGGGGTATGTGCAGCGTGACTCTTGTTAAATGGTAGCAGATGTGCTACCCACAAACACATAGTTGTGCTTCCCTCATGTGTTTGTTCACATGTTAGGTTCCTAGGATTGTATCCAAAAAAAATCCTAGACATACATTCTACCATGGGTCCCACAAACCAACATAATAAAATATATTGAGCATAAGGTAGGCACAGAGGATGGGCACAAAAATATTTGATCTGACCTCAATCTATCTATATCCATTAAGAGTTCAAATCTATCTCGCCTCCATACCCGCAACATCTTATTCATTAGCTTGTGGAGCCATGGCAGAATGTACGGTGGTAAATTTACAGAGCGCTTGTTTATACCCGGTGGAACTAAATTGGAGAAACGACCCCACAAAATACAATAAATCCACCAACAACCGCATCTAAGTATCACATACGAGACACATGCGTATACAAATAAAAGGTAGTTCCTCCAGTTTCTCTCTCAACACACGTATATACCCGAACAATAGGTAGCTCCTCCATATTTTCCTCTAGTGTCAAGTGGCAACACAATCCGTTTCATTTGCATTAACTGTCCCATGCTTCCCCGCATGTCTTCTTCCTTGAGCAATGACCGTCAGGTGTGTGCATGGTTTCTGACAGTGATAGTTGCAAGATTTGTGAGTAAAAAAAACATTCTGAGCAACTTGCTTGCTTGCTTCTCGGTGTTGTTTGCATTTTTCCTCTCCTGCTTCACATTTACACTCTCAAAGATGACTCTTGCGATGTTGCCAGTAGGTTCTCACTACAATGTCTCTTTTCCTTAGCAAAATGTGCAGGCGACAAGCTAGCGGTACTTTGGTGCTCAATTCTACTGTGGTTTCACACACATATAGGCCACCTGAATCATATTCCGTTATCGTCGTGCCTACTCTGCCACCGATCTACAACACACTCCACTCTGCCATCAACCTACCACTGTGGTTAGGAGGGAATGTATGGCATGCACATTGGCATAGACGTGACGGGATGAAAATAAGGGAGTACACCTATCATTGGTTAATCCATATCTGACATCCTTTGTTTCTTCTGAACCTAAGTTGGGCCAAAAGTTTTCGGGCACATTGTTCTAATATAATTTGGCATATTGCTCCACACATAGGCTCTTGGCCTGGCCATGGGATTTGTTGGTCCAAATCTTTTACAAGGAGCAGGCTGCTTTCTACATGACAATACTTTTTCCGCATGTCTATTTGATTTGACCTTGGTCTGGGGTTAATGTTTGGAAAAAGAATACTGACAACCTAATTTATTCAAAGTCCATGGTTATATCTAGTTGCCTTGTACTCATAGTTTTGTTTTCTACACTGTGAATGATTGGGAGAAGATTAATAAGAATAACAATAATACAAATAATAGTAACATCAAGGATAATAATATAAAATAATAATAATAACAATAAAAAGAGTACCAAAAAATGGCATGAGTAAATAGAAAAATGAGGTAGCATAAACACCTAAGTAGATAAAACTAATGTACCAAAAATTAAAAAGAGGAGGAAAGTATTTTTTAGTATTGTTGTGTAACAATATCAAATATTGACTTCTAACAAAACTAATATATAATCGATGATATCCATTTTTATACTTGAAAAAATACCAATACTTATACTTGATAGTAGCAAAATATACAGGAGAGAATTATAAAAAAGAGGAGGGAAGTATAAAAATTGAGAAAGTGATAGAACAAAGAAAGGAAGAAAGTAGATTTATGAGTAGCACTATGCCAAAAAAATACAAATTGTTGCGGTAAATGTAATATTAGCACTATGATAAAAAGATCAACTTGATACGTCTATTACTCTAAAAAATAGGGAGTATATGCCATAAATAAATAGAAGTGAATTGGTATCATCATTGGCAGTGATGGAGAAGGAAAATGGTGGATAGAACTCTAAAGGTATTTCAATATCAAAATTGTATTTCATAAAAAAACTAATGTGTAAATTTTTTCTACTTGTCAATACCAATTTTTATACTTGATAGTACAAAATATATAGGAGGGAAGAAAGAAAAAGAAGACTAAAGTAGAAAAATGGAAAAAGAGATAGAAAAGAGAGAGGAGTAAATTAGATGATAAGTAGCATTGTACATAAAATACACAAATCAATGTGATACATGTTATATTAACACTATGCCAAAAAGATCAACTTGGTACATGAAAAATACACAAATTAGTGTGATACATGTAATATTAACACTATGCCAAAAAGATCAACTTGGTACATGTAATATTAACACTATGCCAAAAAGATTGACTTGGTACATGTATTACTCTTAAAAATAGGGATTGGCATCGTGCCCAAAAAAGAACAGTTATTGCACATATACAGGTATTGTTTGTCTTAAAATGAAGATTGTTGCCATAAATCTTAGATCATTATGTGAGACCATGTGGAATGGTATAGGATTCCAGGTAAGTGCACTTCTTTGAGAAGACATTTATAAACAATATAGACATGTTTAAAAACCATATAAACTTAATGCTTCAATAGGCAAATGAAATCATATGAAGGCACAATATTCACTAGTACAGAAACAACGTTCAACGTCGCTTTTAGAGGCGTCGGTTTTTTTAGTAAAACCGACACTACTCACATTAAACGTCGGTTACTAAGGACATCCGACGTCTATATTTGAAGACCAGCCAGACACGGGTATCACTTTTCATTCAGTGTCGGTTGAAGAAAAAACCGACGCCTAAAGTAGCCCGCGAAATCCAATTTTTTCGAGCAAAAAAAAACTGTGCCAAAGTATCAGATACAACGTCGGTGTTTTAGCTAATAACCGACGCTGAATGAAGATAAAATTTGTGCCAAAAGTTCTAATATGGGCGTCAGTTGTCTTATAATAACCAACATTATAAGTGTGCGTGCGCCGTCCCTACCAAAATTTTGTACACCCCTATTGTGTCGGTTTTTTATGGAAACCGACGCTGTTAGGCTGTAGCATCGGTGATTTATACAACAGATGCTTATGTTTAACTTAACAGCACCAACGTGAGTGACTCTTCCCCTTTCTCTGTTTCATTCCCGATTCTTCAGTTAGGTCCGGCGATTTCTTGCTCGTCGCCGCTCGTTGCTTCTCTTCTCACTGTCGCTCGGTGCTGCCGCCAGTCGTTGCTCCTCTCCTCTCATCACCGCCGCCCCCTCCGGTAGCTGCTTCGGTGCTCTCCTCACCGCCTCCAGCTTCCTGTTAGGTCTCTGCTCCGCCAGCTTCCTGCAAGGTAACCCTTCGATCGTCCGCCTTTTCTCCTCCGCCGCTTGCTTTCTCTGCCGCCGCCAACCTGGACCTCACCCAGGTGGCGCCTAAGCAGGTGCCAGGGCACGCCTAGGGTCCCAAGCCCAGGTGCCCTACCTAGATAGGCCTCTCGGCGGATGCTTGGGCGGCGCTAGGGCACGCCTAGGCTGCTTCTGGGGTTTGGATTCATCTACTGGATTGAACCCTAGATCAACCTATACAAAGGATGCCCAAAACATGCACTGATTTCACCAAGTCACCCCAAAAGCCATTGAAAAATATTCTGATTGTGTTTATTTATGTACTGATTTCACCAAGCTAGTGAAAATTTTTTTTAAGTTATTTACTGATTGTGTTTATTTAATTATGTACTGATTTTTTTATGATTTATTCATCTACTTATTTGTATTTTTCATCTACTTATTTGTATTTTTTTGTCTACTGTTTTTTATTTAGTTATCTACTCATTTGAATTTATTTGTGTACTGCTTTTGAAATTATATAATCATCTAGTGATGTAACTTTATCACAGGCTCATTATGAACCATTAGATCTAGATCTTAGGGTATCTCTACTGTCCTAACTATGAAATTGGTAACTTGTTTCCTTTTTGAGTATATTGACAATGTTAATCACCTAACTTGAAGAACTAGGATATGAATGATGAAACTAGGATTGTAGGTATAAGAATGACAACACATGTATTTGTTGGCCTAGAAACTCGTCCAAGATTTACTCATTAGGAGTAAATCTTAGATAGTCCCCGGTTTGGGACTGTTCTTGAACACCTAATCTCACTTAGGATGTAAGTGCATAATGTGTATTGGGTTTTTGAGAAAATTTTGGTAGCATTTCCCCGTTTGTTCTCTAAGTACATATGTACTTAGAGAACAGCAGGGAAATGCTGCCGAAATTTTCTCGAAAACCCAATACACATTATACACTTACTAGTGAGATTAGGTGTTCAAGAATGGGATAGGTGGTACACATTTATTATATATAAGAATGACATCACATGTATTTGTTGGCCTAGAAACCCATCCAAGATTTACTCATTAGGAGTAAATCTTAGATAGCCCCCGGTTTGGGACTGTTCTTGAACACCTAATCTCACTTAGGATGTAAGTGTATAATGTGTATTGGGTTTTCGAGAAAATTTTGGTAGCATTTCCCCGTTTGTTCTCTAAGTACATATGTACTTAGAAAATAGCAGGGAAATGCTGCCGAAATTTTCTCGAAAACCCAATACACATTATGCACTTACTAGTGAGATTAGGTGTTCAAGAATGGGATAGGTGGTACACATTTATTATATATAAGAATGACAACACATGTATTTGTTGGCCTAAAGTTTTAACCATGCAAAAACTCTAATCTGTTAACCCTAGACCCTAATCTTGTTGTAATATATACTTGTTTTCTCTTTGATCATAGAATGGATAGATCATGGATGTCCATTCGCAATCGCTACACCCCAGAGTTTATTTATGGTCTTGACCAGTTTATTAGATTTGTCGAGGAACATAGGAAACAACCTGGAGATAGGTTCTACTGTCCATGTAGGCATTGCGGTAACAACTTGAAAGTCAGCACTGATGACGAAATCAAAAGTCATGTCATGTGCAATGAGATTGTACAAGGCTATACAGAATGGCACTGGAATGGAGAGATTTCAAACCCGAAACCAGTGGATGTCGATAGTAGTGCTTGTGTGGAAGAAGATATTGCCTACGATGACGTAGATGTGAATGAACCCGTTCCAGTAGACATCGTTGATGCGATGCTGGATAGTTGTGGGGTAGAGCACACTGATCCACCTCCCATTTTTAGAAACATTGTGCATGATGCTGAGATATCGTTATACACAGGTTGTACTAAGTTTACGAAGCTTAGCGCTGTGTTGAGATTGTATAAGATGAAAGCTAACAATAGATGGAGCGACAAAAGCTTCACGTCATTGTTGTCTTTGTTGAAAGAAATGCTTCCTGAAGAAAATGAGCTACCAATCTCAACATACCAGGTAAAGAAATTGTTGTGCCCAATGGGAATGGATGCCAAGAAGATACACGCATGCCCAAATGATTGTGTATTATTTCAAAAGGACTATGTGGATTTGAAAGATTGTCCAAAATGTGGTGTGTCACGGTATAAATTGACGACTTCAGGGGAGTCCAAAACTGGTTCTCCTGCCAAGGTGATGTGGTATCTACCTATAATATCACGGTTTCAATGCTTGTTTGTCAATCCGATAGATGCGAAGAATTTGAGGTGGCATGCAGATGTTAAGAAAAATAATGATGGGATCCTACGACATGCGTCTGATTCCCCACAGTGGAAGAAGATTGATCTATTGTACCCTGAATTTGGTGAAGAAGTCAGGAATCTAAGACTTGGGCTTTGTACAGATGGGATGAATCCGTACGGGATATTGAGCAGCCAACATAGCACTTGGTCAATCATGCTTGTTATATACAATCTTCCTCCCTGACTGTGTATGAAAAATAAGTACGTAATGTTGTCGTTGTTGATATCGGGCCCTAAACAACCTCGAAATGACATCGATGTTTATCTTGAACCTCTGATTGATAATTTAAAGAAACTCTAGGGTGAAGGTGTGATGACCTATGATGCTTCACGAAGAGAGACATTTCGTTTGCATGCTATGTTGTTTTGCACTATTAATGACTTTCCAGCATATGGGAATTTGTCTAGATATAGTGTCAAAGAAGATAAAGTGTGTCCTATATGTGAAGAGAACACTGATTCAACAAGACTAAAATATGGCGGTAAGACTGTATATCTCGGTCATCGAAGGTTTCTTACAAAATTTCATCCGTATCGTAGGAATCGCAAAGCATTCAATGGATTGAATGAGGAACAAAGTGCACCTAAACCTATACCAAGGGAGGTTGTTTATGAAAGAGTAAAAGACTTTGTCAATGAATTTGGTAAGAGATCACAATGTACTATGGCCACACGGAGTGACAAATCTTTATTCAAGAAGAAGTCAATATTTTGGGAGCTTCCTTATTGGAGTTCTTTGACAGTCAGACATTGTATCGATGTCATGCACGTTGAGAAAAATGTCTGTGATAGTGTCATTGGTACTTTGTTGAATATACCAGGTAAGACTAAAGATGGGATAAAATCCAGACTGGACC
Source organism: Alisma plantago-aquatica (assembly GCA_963693085.1). NCBI lineage: Eukaryota > Viridiplantae > Streptophyta > Magnoliopsida > Alismatales > Alismataceae > Alisma > Alisma plantago-aquatica. Next base: position 1,458,454,695 of record OY856411.1, on the reverse strand, counting down.
TACGTGAAATGGGAATAAGGTCAGAATTAATAGAATTTCGTGAAATGGGAAATCGGAGAACATACTTACCTTCCGCTTGTTACACATTGTCTAGAAAGGAGAAGAAAGCTTTTTGTGAATGTTTGGTAAATGTTAAGGTGCCATAGGGTTACTCGTCCAACATCCGTAGATTGGTATCAATGAAAGATCTAAAGTTTATAGGTCTTAAATCTCATGATTGTCACACTCTAATGCAACAAATATTGCCTGTGGCAATTAGATCTATATTGCCGAAGCATGTAAGGTTTGCAATCACCAGACTTTGTTTCTTTTTTAACAGTCTGTGCAGCAAAGTTATTGACCCTAATACTCTCAATAAATTGTAAAGAGAAGTGGTTGTTACCCTATGTCAGCTTGAGATATATTTTCCTCCGTCGTTCTTTGATATCATGGTACATCTTGTTGTGCAATTGACTAGGGAAGTGAAAATGTTGGGACCAGTTTTCTTGCATTAGATGTATCCCTTTGAACGATACATGAGCGTTTTTAAAAGTGATGTTCGAAACCGTTATCGGCCTGAAGGGAGTATTATCGAGGGTTATGTGGCGAGAGAGGTTATGGATTTTCGCAATGACTTTCTCAGTGGTAATGACACTCCTGATAATGACAAGAATATTGATGAGAAATTTGGCAAAGGAATTTTGGGATCACGTGTAAAAGTAATCAGCCGTGAGCAGTTTGAACAAGGTCACTTGTATATTTTACACAACATGGACGAAGTGAACGTTTATATCGAGGAACATACCAATTTCATCAAGAGACAATATTCTCTAGCCAATACAATGTGGCTTGCTAGAGAGCATAACAAGACATTTATTAAGTGGTTTGAAAATAAAGTCTTACATCAACTATCTCAAACACCAGATGATATTACTGAAACTATCAAATGCCTCGTCTTTAAACCAAAATTGACTGTTATGTCTTATGAAGGGTATGACATTAATGGATTCACATATTACACAAAGCGCCAAGATGATAAGAGTGTTGTCCAAAATAGTGGGGTCACCCTTCAAGCATCGACTATGTTTTTTGCAAGTGCAAAGGATAAGAGTCCACGTGAAGCTAAAATTTCATATTACGGTGTCATTGAAGACATATGGGAGTTTGACTACATAGATTTCAGAATTTCGCTCTTCAAATGTAATTGGGTTGATAACACCAAAGGAGTTATAGTGGATGAATTGGGTTTCACTTTAGTGAACTTTGAAAAGATTGGCGAGAAGGGTGAACCATTCACATTGGCATCACATGCAAAACAAGTATTTTATATCGATGATCTTGTAAATGATAAATGGTCGGTTGTTCTTCATGGTAAAAGACAGTTGATTGAAGATCCTATAGATGAAGAACAATACTATGATAAGTATGATGACTCCAGTCCATTCTCAGTTGGGTTGCCAACACCAGCAAATATTGAAGCTAATGATGACTTGTATGTGCGCGAAGATCACAATGAAGGATTGTTAATTGATAAAAAATCACAATATTAGAGGCATGTTTATATTTTTTTATATGTTTTATTTTTCTGAATGTGAACTTTACAATGTGAATGTGAACTTTACAATGTGAATTTTACAATGTGAATTACTTTATAATGTGAACTTTACAATGTGAATTACTTTACAATGTGAATGTGAACTTTACAATGTGAGCTTTACAATGTGAACTTTACAATGTGAATGTGAACTTTACAATGTGAATTACTTTATAATGTGAACTTTACAATGTGAATTACTTTACAATGTGAATGTGAACTTTACAATGTGAGCTTTACAATTTGAATTACTTTACAATGTGAACTTTACAATGTGAATGTGAATTTTCAGATGGCTGAGCATTCTCCTGATGACCGTGCTGATGATTACTGTGAGGGTGAGGACATCAATGCGCCGCCTCACAATGTAAGTTTTAAAAATATATCATATATTTATATCTATATGTCCATTTATAGTTATATCTTATAAATGTGTTTATTTTGTCAAATTTTAGGTTGATGATGCACATGTACCATCTGAAGCACTTGAGGCACTTGATCAGCAACACCAAAAAGTTGACAAGAGAAGGGGCATCACTATGATGAAGAAGTTAATAGCGCAAAAGGGCAATGGACCCAAACTTGTTGTGGATTTTGATAATGCAGGAAATGCATCTGGTGTGAATCGCAATTCATTTGTTTCATATCTTGGGTATGTTACTCGTAGCCATTGTGGTTGTAAGATAGATTCTTGGTATAAAGTTTCTAACGAGAAGAAAGACGTAATATGGAAGGATTTATGCGTGAGTTATTATTAATTTGCAATTCTATTTTGTAGATTACTAATTTTTTGGATACTAGTTAATAGCAATTCTATTATGCAGAGTATATTTGAATTGGATGAAAAGTTTCATCGTAAATGCGTGATGTAACGCTGTGGGAGAGTCCTAAGGAACTATATGACAAATCTCACCCAAGAATACATAAAAGAAGCTGATAAGAGGAAGATGACAGCCACTAAACAGTGGAACTTCCTGGACAAAGAAGAATGGGACGCGTTTGTTGCTTCAAGACAAACTGATGAATTCAAGGTATTAGGCGTCACTCCCAATCTCATTAATATATGTTGTATTCACCTATTCAAGATTAACATTTACTGTTACTTACCAAATCATTAATGTGCATACTAACTAGGCCCTTAGTGAGGCACAAAGATCAAGGCGTGCACTGAATGTGCATGACCACACAATGGGTCCAAAGGGGTATGCAGGCATTCGCCAAAGACTACAGTATGAGGCTACTTCTCAGTCTACTGCTACTCACGAGTCCTCCACTATAGGTAGCACACATCTACCTTGCCATGATGTCTGGATAGCTGGGAGGTAAAATAAGAAGGGAGAAATAAGGAAGCCCGCAACTGCTGAGGCGGCTGCAAAAATGGTGAAATACAACTCTTACAGCAATCGTTCGAATATTGATTATTTGTGGTGTTTACTTAATTACAAATTTTTATTTTGGCGATTAGCGGGAGCTGCACGAGCTGAGGAAACAAGGCAAGTTCATCCCTGAGGGCACAAGGGATGAATTGACAGTTGCTCTGGGTAACCCAGAGCATCCTAGAGGTGTTAGGGCTGCAGGCGCTGGTGTGGGTATCAAAGATTTTTTTGGGCCATCCCAACGCAAACATGTCCCAAAAGTGGGACTTTCACAAGAAGAGGTAACATATTTTTTCCTTGTAGATGTTACTGTAAAAGAGAATTCAATAATTAGAATTTGACGTTTCTTTTATCCATGTATAGGTAGATAAGCTATTTGATAGGAAACTCGAAGAAGCAATGAAAAAGTGGCAGGCATCTCAGACTGCCACTTACCAGACAATACCTATGGTATCTCCTACTGCAGGCTCTACTCCTACTGCAGAGGTTGGGAGTAATCCTATAGACCCACCACCTAGCAAATCCGCTGTAAGTATTTTTATGACATAGTAACTAGTTTTTTAATTCAAGATATGTTTTCAAGATGATATGTATATATGAAATTGTAGTCGTTTCAAAAAAAGATGATATGTATATATGTATATAACATTCTTTACACAAAAATTTGTAGGGGTTGAAGCCATGCCGTCTAAAAGTTAATGAATATGTCGTTGCATAGGCGTCGGCTTACCCATCCCTACCAGGGGAAATGTTTTACGGGTCTCCATTACCAGCTGGTTGGATTCATGTGAGCCCGGTACATATATTCCCCAAGTGGATGGATCTTCCATTGCCATATGCCCACCCAGATTGTGAAACGCTTGGTGAGGCAGAAGGCGGAGTGATATTGTGGCTAAAAGCGGATGTCATCTTTACTGAAACTGTATGGTAAATTTACATTACATTAAATTGTTAGTGTGTGTATATGATGTCAGTTGATCTGAAATTATTATTATATATATACATGTTAAAAAGAAGACACCCACAACATCTAGGCCTCCACTTCCACCTCCTACATTACCCAGTTGGGTTCCACAGGACCTACCTGTCCCGTTAGGTCCTAACTGTAGGGGTATGACAATATGGTTAGGTGAACATGATATAAATTGCCCTATAACTGTTTCTATAGATTCAGATGTTGCAAGTCAATCATACGAAATCAAACTATTTATACAAGATATTTTGGAGTTGTTTCGATATGATTGGCTAAATACATATGTGATAGAGCTATGGATAAGGTGAGATCTTCTTTATATATCCATATACCTTGTGTAGGATCTGATGATCTGGTTTCTTATTTATTAATGCATGCGTAATTAATACATATTTTGCAACTACTTAGACAAGATATGTGCAGATTTTGCATTCGAACATGTAGGATTTTTGATTCCATCTTTGATTAGTCTAGTAGCTAAAGACCCTCCGTCAGTTCAACAATACTGCTGTGAGGTTTTTACAATTTTTGCTCAAAATAAGAAGACGGTGATAATGGCTCCATTCAATGTAGAGTAAGTTTACTTTGCTTATTATAATTTGGACTTAAGAAAATTACATTTTTATTATGGATTTTGAGTTATTAATTTTTAACTTTTTTACCTCTAGTGGTATGCATTGGGAGTTACTGGTTATTGTCCTCGAGACGTTCACTGTCTATTATCTAGATCCTAAGGGGAGTAAATTGAATACAAAATATGGACACATAATGAAAATGGCATTATTCCGGTGAGAAATATTTCATTTTAATATCCGTTAACATATGTTATTACATTACTATTTAATTATGCAATGTACTGTGTTACATTAACATGTAGGGGTTTTGATGAGTTTAAAAAGGCTGGAGGAAAGGTCCCCACGAAAAAGAACCAGCCAATAATTTGGAAGAACGTGAAAGTAAGTTCCCGACTGCAATATATGTATATATTATTTATGTGAACAGTGCTTAATTAGTTGTATTTTTTAATATTTTGTATGTTTGAATTTATAGTGTGCTACACAAGACAATGGATGGGCATGTGGATACTATGTGATGCAATTTATGCACATGATTATCAAATATGCCGCAATGGACATCGATTGTATTGCTGAGGTATTATATAGTCTCATTAGATAATATGAAATATATCAATCTTATTTATAGCTCATTAATTATATATATACATCATTCTCTTTACAGGTGTTTAAAACTGACCACACTATAGGAACGACCTTACCAGATGTACATGCTTCCTATACGACGGGAGAATTAAATGAAGTAAGAGAAGAATGGGCAACAACCATACAAGTAGTGGGGGTTTTAAGATATAATTGGGATGTTGATAGTGAATAATGACTAAAGAATGATATTTTGTAAACGAATTTATGAATTATAATATATGTGTGAATGTTTCTACATGTCTGGATGTTTCCACATATGTCTGAGTGAAAATGAATGAAACTGTTGGTTGCTATATGAATGTTTCTACATGTGTGAATGTGAAAATGAATGGAACTACAGATTGCTAGCTACATGAATGTTTCTAAATGTGTGAAAATCAAATGGAACTGCAGGTTGCATTGCTAAATGTGTGAATATTTTTGTTGTTAATTTTGCAGGTTTGTTTCCTGTTGTTGGCTGATATCAATGGATGTCGTAAAACCTGCAGTTCATAACTGAACTACAGGTTTCTCATCCTGCGACCAGCCATACAGCAGGTCTGCAGACTGACAGAAAAAAAAATAAAAAATAGGCGTCGGTTATTTGTATAAAACTGACGCCACATCGTTACAGTGTTAGTTTCTAATAGTAACTGACGTCTATTTCCTTAACACCACAGCCATGCTGGCTAGCACGGCCGTGGCAGCGGATCAAAAATAGGCGTCGGTTATTTGTATAAAACCGACGTCACATCGTTACAGTGTCGGTTTCTAATGGTAACTGACGTCTATTTCCTTAACACCACGGCCGTGCTGGCCAGCACGGCCGTGGCAGCGGACCAGACACCACGACCGTGCTGGCCAACACGGCCGTGTTGGGAGTTATATGACGTCGGTTTCTTATCTAATAACCGACACTGATAGTGCCCAAGATGGAGTCCTTCTGTGGTGCGAAGGTATATGACGTCGGTTTCTTATCTAATAACCGACGCCTATAGTGCCCTACTGGCGCGTTTTCAGTGGCGAGCGAAGGGTTTTGGCGTCAGTTTTTGAACCGATGCGTAACGGCTGGGCTTTTAGCGTCGCCCACATAGGTGTCGCTTAGAAACCGACACTAAAGGCCTTAAATAACCGACACTAAAGGTTGGTTATGTACTAGTGATTACAAATGAAGCATATAACACCAAATCATTATTTTAGTGATTTTGAGGTCAACAAAAATGAGAAAAATACAAAGATATTTTGGTCATATAACAAAAATGAAGCTTGATAATCTCTTATTTAGCGATCCCAACACATTTAATAAAAATTATTGAACAGATAAGGACTACCATCCATTATATTGTAAAACTTTTATTTGATACAGTGTTAAGAATAACATGGAAGTGAATAAGGATTATTATGTGATGCACATCATTTAGCACACCAATCACTAGGAAAATTATCCTAGAGTTTATCCTTTTCTACTTTCTAATAAAGGCTAGTATAGAAGGTTCGATCCATTGAGACGGTGATTAAGATGGTTGAGTTTCAAATCTAATTGCGAGAACAAGAATGTAAAATCCATTTTTAAGAGTTTGTTAAAACTAAAACAAAATAAAGTAAAAATGTTGAATTAAAGGTCAACTAATCAAAAGAAAGAAATACCAAAGCTAAGAGATTTCACCACCCTAGTCAATATGAAACGAGACCGAAGAAATTACACCATAAGAAAGATAAAGGAAGGTATGTGAAACATTCATAAATGATTCACAAAAGATGAACTCCCCGTGAATCCATTGGTCCTGGTGTTTATAGATCGTAGTTCAATCATCCTAATGGGGCCTTTTCTAAGGTCTCATCTAAATTCCCATGAAATCAATTTGGTTATTCTAAATCTTGGGTTCTACAGTCACATCCGCCAAGATGAACAATCGATGAAAATGAGAGAGCACTTCGTTAAAATTGTCAATATCTAAATCAAAAACTCTATCTAAAAAATCATTTAAAACTTTGATCTAATCATCACATGACTAAGGGGATACTTCCCTCACCTCGGTAAGAAAACTACTCGCTAGTCATACTAAGGGATGGAGAAAACAAGGAAGGTAGAAAGCCATAGACCAGAAGTGATAGAATCTCCAAGGAGATCTTAGCTGGTGACAATGAATGATTTGCTCTCTTAGTTCCCCACTCTAAAGAAAAGAACTAGAAGAAGAAATGACCAGAGATAAAAGAACAAACTTTTATTGTAGGAATGAAAGTATGGAATGTTTTTCTTAGTGGAGTCTCCCTCCATTTACAGGATGGATAGAAACTCTACATTCAAGACTCTCTAGAATACTCTTGTTCGGTGGCTGAAAACTTTTTGGATCTGATCAATAGAAGAAATGGTTGATTACTTTTAATTATGTTGACCGTTCACATTCTTTTTGTGGCAGATTTCCGTAATAGTGATTTCGAGCGGATTACTCTCCCATTTAAAGCTCTAAGTAGATCGAAATAATTTTATTTTCTTTTAGAAAATTAAATTTTCTTTCCAACGAATACTTGTACATCTAATTTGGAGTTGGTATGAAGAAGTTATGATACTTTTGGTGTTGGGTATACATTAATTTCAGGCATTGCGGGAATTGTGCAAATTATCTTCTAAGGGAAGTTGATCATTGAAGTAGTTAGACTATTTTCCTACAAAAAAAAGCCAAATATAATTATTAAAACTCTAAATAAAGAAAAAAATCTAAATTAATACAATTAATTACAAAACTAAGAAAATAAATAACAAAATAATCCTAAAAAGATATCTAAAAGATTAAATTAAAAAGGATAAATAAACATTTATCAAAATATCCCAGAGTTGAATCTTTGTTTGTCCTCAAACAAATAAAATCACAAATTATTCCAATTTATACTAACAATGTGTCTATCCTCACCCTAGTACCATCACTTTGTTCTTTACCTCTAAATTTGGCCAAACAACCCAATCTCCTGAAACTACAAAACACAAAATTATATATTTCCTATCAAAAATAAATATCATATCTTGTTTCTAAATCAAGACTTTGTAGAAAAACATGCATCATCTTACTTTTTCTTTGACACTCTCATTTTTATTATTGTATTTATTTTATGTGAGTTGTTGCACAAGAACATGATGAAATTGGGGGGGTGTAAAACCAAAGAAGTGTTGAATTTTTTTTTATCCCTCCTCTATTCGACTCAAGATTTAAATTTGCGGAGTTGTGGCTACATTGGTCACAATTTTTTCATGTGCACTTTTGGCATCTTTTGATGCTACACCCCTTTGTGGGGTATGGAATTTTTTATATGAGAAGCATGCCACCCTAAACTTGAATTTTTCCCGGTGGTGACTCTTTGCTTCTCTTTTTTTGGAAATAAAATAGGGGGAAAACAAAATTGTCCTTGTGCTTATAACTTCACACAGTTTTTTTTTCAAAAGTGTCATTACATCAAAGAGAATATTCATGTCAATCAAATTATATAAGATTTATATCAAGTTAATCCACAATTTAAAAATAGAGAAAAATTGTGTTTGGTTTTGATTGATTCCATACGACTCACCAACTTTTCCAAGGAGGGATGCTATTTTAGGATGTTAGGTGACATGATGGTTCAGACATGGCAATTTGTGAAATTTTTTGCAAATGATTTACTAAATTTAAGGGGTACAATGATAAATATCTATTTATATTGGTCGACTAGATAAAGGCCATTTTACAACAAAAGAAATAAAAACATAGCCAACTAGATAATGGCCATGAATAAATCAACTATATGAAAAACAAATAAAAAGGCAGAAATAATGCTAGAATAAAAAAGATAAGTGGGTGGAATAGAAACATACCACCCACCTCCACCCCATACTTAGATTTTTACTTGTCCCGAGCAAAACCGAAACTCGAGATGGAGGGAAGAGAAGAGTGAGGATTTCCAGGTGGCCCTCGTAGCTCAAAGAATGTCCAGCTAAAGGGGATGTGTACAAGGGCTGGGACCTTCATTAGAGGAGTTTTATAGTGTACCCTATGATAGGATAATCTTGGAAGCTTAGTGGGGTTCTCATATTTTCTTTCACTTGGCATTCCCTCTGATAAGATCCACAGATCTTCCTTCGATAGTAAGGGAATTGTTGAAGGTAGATGTGGATTGGGGAGGTTGGCAGGTACCCGACCAGTAATGCCGATAGAGAAAGATGTATAGAGTCGGGTGGAGGATTTGGCTCGGGTTTTCCACCATCATAATGACCTGCATATGGGAGAATTGATGATGATAAAAAAGATTTCAAATTATTTACAAATGTGTTTTTCTTCTCCTCAAAAATAATGTCATCAACATTGGGTTTGGTAAGTTTCATTGTTGATACAACATATGGCTCTAATTCTTTTGTACAAGGGGTTCCCAAGGATTTAGGAGGTATGAAGACATCTTCCTTGAGAATAATAGAAGGGAATGCATGGGCTTCTTCCAAGGGTGTCTCCCCTTCTAAGTCAACCTTATGTGGAATGAGAACTGGTTGTGTCAAAGTCAGAGGAATTTTTTTGTCAAAGGGGGTTGCATGCTCATTATCTAAAATAAACTCAAAAAAAGGGATTTGGTCTCTAATATCAATTGGGTTTATGTTAAGGATGGGAGGAGTTTTTGGATCTTCAAAATGAATCTCCTTCTTTGACTTTTCATATTCAAGTAATAGAGTCTCTACAGGAAAGGTAGGGATACCAATGTCCTCATCACACACAAAATATGGCTCCGTGGTTTGTGTTATTTCTTCAGGATCTAACATATATGACAAAAATAGGATCATCATCGAGAAGAACTATCTTGGGTTGCTCAAGCTCTGCATGGGGAGTTTGTGATTGAGCGTCTAGTAAGGTAGCTAATAGGGTTTGACTGGTTTCAAGTTTTGCTTGTCCTTCTGCTGCCATCTTCTCTACGGCCTTAAGTCTCTCTTCCAGTTGGGGAGTAAACTGGGTTTCATAATTTGGTATATACCCCCCGCCCAAATTTGATCATCCTCACCATAACCCCCATAATGATCTTGGGCCTGATGCTCAGCATGTTGCTTGTGGTATTGCTCCTCATAATAATCTTTAGATTATGGTGGATTGTAATTTCCATTACATCCATCATAGTGGTAAGATTCAATATTACAAGGTGTCACCAAATCATGGGGGAACATATTTGGAACATCTGGGATTTTGATTGGGCTTTCAACAAAGTGTCTAACAAGGTTTGGCTAGTTATCAGTTTTGCTTCCATCTTCTTTAGGGACCTAAGTTTCTCTTTTTGTTGAGGATTATATTGGGTATCATAAATAGGTCTATTTCCCCCAATGTTTTGTTGGTCATACCCTCCAAAATTATGTTGATCATACCCCCTCAGAATATAGATAGCAAGGTTCCCCATAATGGTTCTCATAAAAATATGAATTCGCATTGTACCCACCAGGATGAAAGGGCTCGTAAAGAGGGGTGCTATGGGATAAAATCGGATAGGCAAGAGATGCATGGTGGTAAAGACCACAATAATAACATTGTGGGGGATATTGGGATGTCAACTCCATTAGAAAAGTTCCTTAAAGATATGTCAATCAACTTACGAGAGAAGAGAGATTACAAGATAATGGTTTTGTCAAAATCACAAAGAGAACTAAAAATTATAAAGCTAAAAAAATTATAGAATAAACTAAAATTACAAAAAAAAATAGAAAGCGGTACTGCTGGAATAAAAACTCAGCAAAAAGAGGAGATACACTTCCAGAATTGTGCTCGAAAGGCAAAAAGAAATTACAAAAATTTAAGAAGGAAATTACAGAACAAGGCTAAAATTATTGAACATGCTAAAAAAATTATTGAACAAAAATAAATTATGGAACGAGATTAAAAATTATAAAAATAATAAACTAGAAAGCAGTACTACCATAATGAAAACTGAAAAGAAGGTGGAGATATGCTACCAGAATGTTACATAGTAGGCAAAAAAATTACAAAAATGTACAAAAGGAAATTATGAAACAGAAGATACAGAACAAGAATAATGTTATATAAGTTAGAGAAATATGAACAAATTTATGCAAGATATACAAGCAACAAGATTTGAGAAACAACATTTTCGTTCCCGCCAATAGTGCCAAATTGATGCACGTCGTATAGCACACCAATCACTAGGAAATTTATCCTAGAGTTTATCCTTTTCTACTTTATGATAAAGGCTAGTATAGAAGGGTCAATCCACTGAGACGACAATTAAGATGGTTGAGTTTCAAATCTGATTGCAAGAACAAGAATGTAAAATCCATTTTTAAGCGTTTGTTAAAACTAAAATAAAATAAAGTAAAGATGTTGAATTAAAGATCAACTAATCAAAAGAAAGAAATAATAAATCTAAGAGATTTCACCACCCTAGCTGATGTAAAATGAGACCGAAGAAATTCCACAATAAGAAAGATAAAGGAAGGTATGTAAAACATTCATACACGATTCACAAAAGATGAATTCCCTATGAACTCATTGGTCCTGGCGTTCACGGATCCTAGTTCAATCATCCTAATGGATACTTTTCCGAAGTCTCATCTAGATTCCCATAAAATCAATTTGGTTGTTCTAAATCTTAGGTTCCATGATCGTATCTGCCAAGATTAACAAGTGATCAAAATAAGAGATCACTTTGTTAAAATCATCGATAACCAAATCAAAAATCCTTTGTCTAAAAAGTCATATAAAACTTCAGTCTAATCATCTTATGACTAAGGGGGCACTCCCCTCTCCTCGGTATGAAAACTACTCGCTAGTCATACTAAGGGATGGAGAAAACAAGGAAGGAAGGTAGAAAGCCATAGACCAGAAGTGACAGAATCTCTAAGGAGATCTTAGCTAGTGACAATGAAATAGTTTGCTCTCTTTGTTCCCCGCTCCAAAGAAAAGAACAAGAACAAGAAACAAGATCTAGAAATCAGAGATTAAAGAATAAACTTTTATTATAGGAATGAAAGATTACACTTATGAACGGAAATGACAAAGTTTAACTACAAGATACAACTATAAAATCTGGTATGCTTTTCTTAGTGGAGTCCCCCCTCCTTTTATAGGGGAAGGAGGGGTGGAAACCCTACATACAAGACTCTCTAGAATACTCTTGGTCGGAGGCTAAAAACTTTCTGGATCTGGTCAATAGAAGAAATAGTTGATTGCTTTTATTTATGTTGACCGTTCACATTCTTTTAGTTGTAGATTCCCATAACAATAATTTCGAGCACATTTCTCTCCTGACAAAGACTCTAAATCGATCCAAATAATATGATTTTAGTTTAGGAAATTAAATTTCCTTTCTAACAAATATGTGTACATATAATTTGGAGTTCGTATGCATAAGCTATGATACTTTTGGTGTTGGATATACATTAATTTCAGGCACTGCGGGAATTGTGTAAAACATCTTTCAAGGGAAGTTTATCATTGGAGTGGTTAGACCATTTTCCTATAAAAAACCAACCAAATATAATTAAAACTCTAAATAAAGAGAAAAATCTAAAATAACAATTAATTTCAAAACTATGAAAATAAATAACAAAACAAATCTAAAAAGATATCTAAAAGATTAAATTAAAAAGGATAAATACACATTTATCATTATATCAGCTTTACGAAACCTTTATTGGTGCACATTTAAAAATTCAACAACAATTAACAGAAACCCTTCTCTTATCAGAGTTTGTAACTGATATTAATAAACTATGTTATACATCATTACATACTGTGATCAATTTTCAAAAATGCCAATAGAGTGATTAAACATTCAAATTAAGCACTCCTAATTTTTTTTCATCTTAGTTACAAGTCATAGCATCAATACAAATGATTATAAAAAATTTCCTAAGTGATTTAGGACATTTTCCCAGAAAGGGCATTTGCATAGTTTTTGACTTGAACTAGATCAAGCTAGGTCTTGACAGAATTGATCCTTTTTATGTACCTAATACCTAAAATTAATCTCAACTACACGTATTAGTTACATATGAATGAAATGGTTAAGTAATCATCAAAATATGAACAATGTAAATAGCACTTAGGTCAACATTCTCCCCCTTTATAAAGATGAAAAACCATTCCTCAACATATTGAAAAGGTGTATAATTTAAAACTTTTACCTTGTGAATTGTAAGGGGATACATGATTGAATAATAGGATTTGCTCCCCCTCAATTCATGATTACCTTAATTTCTCTTTTCTTTCACATGTATGGTTATTTTCCCAAAATGCATAACCATAACGCGTGTGCATGCACACACACACACACACACACACACACACACACATATATATATATATATATATATATATATATATATATATACATATATATATATATATATATATATATATATATAGTCCTCTTACATAGTCACGTGATATATCAGGTAATCAACTAGACAAGGATCACAATTCAATATGTACTTGAGCTCTAATCTCCCATATAGCACATGTAGTATACAAACTCTCGTTTTCTCTCCCCCTTTGTCATTTCAAAAAGGTAGTGGGTAGAAGAGCTATAAATCCAGGTCTTATCCATAGGAACAAACTACAGAGGCAACCACTAAGGAAGCACCAAACGACAGACTAGAGAGAACAAATATACTAGAGTCATAATCAAAATATGATAATACATACCAAGAACTCATAGCCGAACACAGAGTCAAGGTACATATGATGAGATTACAAAAAAAGTTATGTCCCTCAAGATGAAAACTTCAAAGAAGCAAAGAAAACAACAATATATAATAAAGAGTAATCCTCAAATATAGGCCATATGTTCAATACATAAAAAGTCTATAGAAATAGATCTAGATAAGCACTCTATAGACTAAGAACTAAACATCCAGGGAATCTAGCTCAAGAGGGTCATCTTCTTCTTTTTCTGGCTGGTAGTCCTCATCTTCATCTGAAGGTGCATCCATGGAAGTAGATGTAGCCTCAGCACCATCACCTCCATCATCAGAGCCACCATCATCCTCATCATCATCATCCTCACCATCACCAATATTGGCATCATCAGCCATCTCCTCGTCATCAAAAAGAACAAAAGTGTGAGGACTAGGCCAATGACAGTTTTTCTCTACCCAGGAGATGCCACACTCTTTCAGAGCCTTAGCTTGCTCACAGTTGGGATTAGAGGTCCCATCAAAACTAGCAAGCAGAATGGAAGCAAGTATAGGAGGCAAAACAATAAGTGGAAGGAAAACAGACTGAGAGGAAATGGGGGCAAGTTCCCCATCAGAATCAGGAGGTGCAGCGGAAGAAGCAAGAGGAGGGGTCAGCTGGAACTAACTATATGCATAAGAAGCATAGTCAGTGCATATGGGTAGAGCTAGTAGGTGGGGTAGGGATGGTTGTAAGATAAGTTCATGTGTGACATGATCTGAACTAAGTCCTAGTGGATGTGGTCCTAAACATAGAGGTTCAACGCATGTTGGTGTATCATATATCCCATGAGTGCTTCGTTTGACACCAAAAATAAGGTGTGGCTAGTTTTAGGAGGAGATGGAGGGGTCTGGGTGGATGTGGAAGCACCTAGTGTGGTAGACGAGGTAGGGTGAAAAATACTTCTTGATAGTGGTCTCAATTATAGAAACACCTTTGGTTTGTATGCAAGGTCATGGAAAAGAGATGTTTTAGCATGGTAAGAAAAGAAACCAAAGATCAAGTTAGCATTGAGGGGATGGGTACCGGTGATGTTCTTCCTTGAGTCAAAATAGGTCATATGGTGAAGAATATAACGAGACCATTGGACTCTGACTCCACTCAAGAGACAGTACATTATCATAGAAGTGTTCTCTGCAATATCCATTTGATTTTTCTTGGGATGAATATTACAGTTCACTACTAAGGGAATGAGCTGATTCTTGATGTGGAGGGAAGAAGAACGAAGGATGAATTTATTCCTATAGGTTACATTGGGCTTCTTTAGAATCTTGTTAATATTAGGAAGGGTGAGCTCACTTTCAAAACTTTTTTAGAAAGTCTTGGGGTCAAGCAGGTCAAGGTACTTGGGTTAGGTAGCCTTCCATGTATCAAAAAAGTCAGTACCATTGAAGTATGTATTCAAAGAATCCTCTAAGATTGTAATCTTGGTATAGGCTATCACAGACTTTAAGATGACTTTTGTGTTAGGTGGTTGACGCAATTTTACCGTGCATATAAATGCAAGTGAATACTTCAAGTAGTACAGGCCTTTGTGAGGCCCGAGTCGAACTCAGGGATACGTGCAATCATCGGGGACTCCTACTAACTACTCACGATTAGCTAAGCCGATTAACAAGTTGAGAGTTCTTGTTAAAAATAAAAGAAAAATAAAAACAAAACAAAAGAAGCAATCGATTAAATGTTGGTTTAATCAATTCAAAAGGGTATCTTTAGGATTGCGGTTTCACCGCGAGTTTTCATTGTATTAGATTTTATATAATGCCTCAATTTTATCTTTCTATCCAGGTAGTGGCCTGAAAACATAATTGCCCACTGTCGTGGTGCAATTCACTACCTAAGTCTAGGTCGGTTCCACCGTCGTAGTAACCGATACCCTAAACTAGGTGCATTATGAACAATCTCTCGATATCCACCATTAATTTTACACCACCTTGTTCAAGGGATTTGTCGATTAATGTAAATTCTGTCTCTTTTCAGCCGTTAATCCTTCTTTCAAAGTGATTAAGGGCATTAGGTTATTATTATGGTGATCAAGCATAACAATATATTGAGAAAACGAAATTATACCATGGATTTAAGAGATAAGATATGAATTACTATTATAAAATTGTCATACAATGAATCCTCGAGCTACTCCCGGTCCTAAAGATAAAGGGGATTAGCCCCGCATGCTCATCTCAAGACAAAGCATGGTAGAGAAAAGGGGAAACATGAGAAAAATGAAATTGAGTGGTGAAACCCCTGAATGGAGAAGGTCCAATCGATCCTTGGCGTGGAATTTGTGTTCTTCCGCCTCTCGGTGGTGGAATTCCTCTTCTTCAGCGTCCGGATCGGCTGGGGTGTGCTCTCATGCTCCGTTCTTCTCTCCTTGCTCTCCGGGATGTGTGCAGCAACTAATGACGTCCTCCCCTGGCTGGGGGCACCGTCATTAGGTATATCTCCCAAATTAGGTCGCTAATTAACCACGGTCGTCCGATTAAGATCATTCCAAAGAAAACACATATCTTACGGTGTCGATACCATCGACGCGAGTCGATGGTATCGACTCAGTATGGTAGCGGCAACCCTTCTTTCCTTTCGTCTGAGCGCCTGATGCAATCTCGATACCATCGACGTGGGTCGATGGTATCGACGACCTGTAGCGACGGTTTTGTCGTTTTGCGTCGTTGTAGCCTCTGTGCGTCGATGGTATCGACTTGGTGTCGATACTATCGACTGCTTCCTCGCCAGCAACCTGATGGTAGCTTGATACCATCGACATCACTGTCGATAGTATCGACTTTTTGTTGATACTCGCGGCTGGCAACCTGTGGTCCGGTCGATGGTATCGACTTCCGTCGATGGTATCGACGGAAGCAGATACTTGTTTTCTCTGAAATTCAAACACAAAACCACATAAATTCACACAAATAATAATATTTTGACAATTAATGCTCAAAACGATGAAATAAAGGGGGTTTGATATAAAATAGTAGCAGAGACCAAAGTGTATGAATTATGCAACATTAACCATAAAAAATGACTAATAAAAGCATAAAACACATATCAAACAAGTCTATAAATGCGACTCAAAATCATAGCATCAAACTCCCCTAAGCTTGAACGTTGCTCGCCCTCGAGCAACTAAACCTTAGAATAGAATTGCCAGAGTCAACTAAAGAACAAAATATCACAACAAACATCTCATATGACTCCTAACGGACATTCACATACCGGCCCTCGCTAACCACAGAATGATAATTACCCTGAAGGCGACAGTGATCATCCATAAAAGATATTGACCTCAAAACTGATGAACACCATCACATAAGGCATTTAACATAATAAAATTCACCGGTCCAGAATTAGTGCATCTTGTGATCTTCTAAACTACGTTGCTCGCCCTAACTACCATCTACATGGAAGCAGTTCTCCTGATATTCATTAGTGAGGAGAAATTCACGGTGGCCTACCAATCCGAGCAACGGGTGGATGAAATGGGTGGCTCATGGAAGAAGTGGAAGTATCATACGATTGCAACATGCATAAAACAAAAATGCCCTTAATGATGCAAATGCACATGAGAAATGCCCTAATGCTTAAGATTAGGTGGAATGATGCATGCACTAACCATCCGTCTCAAAATGAGATGGATATCTAATTAAGTTACATCATGTACTCACTTATCTTGCAATACATGTGAGATTATGTTCCTTTCTCCTTCTAATTCTTGTTGCTTCTGAAAAACCCCTTTTTTTCAATTTCAGATTTTTTTTCTTTTTTTTCTTCATTACACCCCTTATATCCATGATTGACAATGAGTACTTATTGGGCTTATATTTTCTGCATAGCTCAAATATTTGCACTATTTGGAAGGTATGGAACAAGTTAATTCACCAGTAAAGAATAAATGAGGTACATGACATACTTTATGCATAAAAGTTATGAATGCAACTACATGACATGCACCTAAGGGTAATGTGCATGTATAATTGTTCTAATATTTCTCATTTTTTTATATATGCAAACATGTGAAGGTGGCTGCAATGCAAGTCCTATCTACATGCCATGCAATCAAAAGAATTAAAACCGTACTTTACTTCCAAATCTTGGTGGACTGTAAAAAGCAATGGGGGTGGAAAGATCACAAGACTAGTTGACTGAACCTTTGAAAAATATTATATGTCCCTCCTTACTGACCTGTGTAGTAGTTAAAAGATCTTTTCTCTCTTACTTCCAACTAAAGTCTCATTATCACTTGGTCAGTTTAGGCTCAAAAAACCATTTCCGTCCACTTTCATGAATCATTAGGAATGTACAATTGTGATTTTCAGTTTTATAGTTGACAAAACCAATCATTTTCTAAGTTAGGCGATCAGGGTTGAACAACACTTGAGCTTGCGAAACACTCAAAAAAAATTTTGGTTTCCCTTAATTTCCCATGCACATGCAACTGAGATGACTCAACTTAAAGACATCCATGATTACACTAGATAGATTGTGGATCCTACAACAAACTAAGATTGCAGAAAACAAATGATAGGAAACAAAAGCAATAAAACTAAAAACAGAGAAAATAAAAGATAGAACTATTCCAACTACCCCCCCCTAAGCTTGAATTCAACTATGGCCTCATAGTCAAAAACAAACTCGAAGGTTGGAACAGTGGTACCGGTTTACTCTTGTGGTGGAGGCGGGTACTGTGGAGCCGTAGGGTCCCAAGAAGGATACTCCCCCTGGAAGCTTGGATCAAACTGGGCCCTGGGTGGAGGTTGTGGATAGCCTCCAAAGTAATTTTGGCTCCAATAGTGGTCGTAGAAGGGCTCCTGTTGCGTCTCCATCCGATACAACCGATCATGTATCTGTTGTTGGTTGTCAAGGAGGAGACGCTCATTCTCGAACATCGCCCTTTGGTTGTCCAGAATCCGATTCGTAGTGTCTTGAATACCGGTATACATCCCCATTTGCTGCTGCTGCGACTGCTGTATATCATGCAACATAGTGTACATGCCCTACATGGAATAGACATCCTCGCTTGGCTGCAAGATCCGGATGAAAGGGTGCTCGAAATCGGCTACCGCGGCATTGTGGTAGCTCACTGACTTTCCTTGCGGCACTGTCACCAGCTCAGAAAAGATGGCGTCGATCGGTGCGGCTGTCCGGCAGCCGGTGGTCATACTGTGAATGGTTCTAGTTGAAAATCATGTTGAATTGCTTCAGTGTGAGGGTGTAGTCGTGGTTGTACAGCCGGAAAGACACCCAACCCTTGATCCACTCACGATCGGTGGCAATAACGTCGTTGGGCACGACGCATACGTCCAACGATGCCATGAACTCTGCCACTAACTCCTTGTACGTGGGCCAGTCACCGAAGAACGGCTGGCCATCTTGGACGTCTTATGGGTGCGTGGTGGGCCTGTCCATGCAGAACGTAGGCCAAGTTGGCCTCGAACCCGAGATCTCGGATCATCTCCCGGTCCACATACCGGGTGGGCTCTATCTTCCTCCGCATGATCTACTTGTAGATCTTCCAGACCTCCGAGGAAGGATGGACAAGTCAGGGACGTGCGATCGACGATGGCGGTGGTGGCACGAATTCTGGGATGTCCATCGGAGTCGCGCACGAGGAGGAAGCTCCAGCCACATGCACCATGTTTGTGACGAGAAACGGGGATCAGAAAGAGAGCTCGGTGAAGATTGGAGAGGTGAGTCTCCACTCGATGAAGACCTTCGCTCGGTGCTGCTCGTCGTCAGGCTTGGATGGCTCGGGGATCGCTCGGCACAAGAGAAGGAGATTGCTCTGAAAGCATGACGTCAACTGACGCAATCACTCCCCTTAAATAGATGTGGCCGGCACCACTGTTGACCCGTCGATACCATCGACGCGAGTTGATGGTATCGACAGTTATCGATGCTATCTTCCCCATCGCTGGTATCGACATTCGTCGATGGTTGGATCTTGAAACCCAGATCGCTGACGTGTTGATACCATCAACATGGGTCGATGGTATCGACGCTGCACCCGGATCGACCGTCTTGATGCCACGATCGCCGTTGATTTGTTCGCGCGGATCGGTGACGTGGATGGTCGATACCATCGACGCGAGTCGATAGTATCGACTATCTGATTAGGGCAAATCCTCACGAGACCCGGCCGCCGCCTTTTTCACTTGAATGTGTCGATACCATCGACACGCCCGTCGATGGTATCGACTTTCCTGAGTCGAATTCTTTTGTAAATCTTCAGAGATCTCGATGGTATCGATAGGCATCTCAATACCATCGACCTTAATTTTGCGATCTGCCTATAGGTATGTCGATAGTATCGACACAGTGCAAAATCTGTAGTCGTCAACCTGTTCCATGGTCGATACCATCGACCAGTGTGTCGATGGTATCGACTCTGCCTCAGCCTGCACAATGAACAAACCGATCACGGTATCTTTTTTACACTAAAAATTAAACCAAAACAAATCAACCTACGAATACACATGAACTAAACTAAGGTACCGATGGTTGGGTTGCCTCCCAACAAGCGCCCTTATTTAACGTCTTAGGCTAGATGACTTTTGGGCAACTCATGCATCTGACAGTGAAATGAGTTTTACCTCATTCACCTTATTCTTGTAATTTTCACCAAAGTAGAGCTTCAATCTTTGTCCATTCACCAAAAATGTGGTCTCACCATCCCACACCAAAATTGCACCGTGTGGTTTGACCTCTTCTACCACGAATGACCCACTCCACTGGGATTTGAGCTTCCCGGTATGCAACTTCAGTCGTGAATTGAACAGCAATACACTATCTCATTTCTTGAACGTGTGCAACTGGATGTGGCGATCGTGGATTAACTTGGTACGCTCCTTATATATCCGCGAGTTCTCGTATGCCGTCATCCGCAGCTCATCCAACTCATTCAATTCAAGCAATCTCTTCCTCCCCGCTCCATCGTAACTCAAGTTGAGCCTTCTAAGCACCCAATGTGCTTTGTGCTCTAACTCTACCGGTAAGTGACAAGCCCGACCATATGCTAACCTAAAAGGCGTGGTGCCTATAGGTGTTTTGTAAGCTGTCATGTACGCCCATAATGCATCCGGTAGTAGGGCACTCCAATTCTTCCTCGTGGACGCCATCGTACGCTCCAAAATCCATTTAATTTCGCGATTGGAGACCTCCACCTGTCCTTGAGTCTGCGGGTGATATGGGGTACCTATGTTGTGTCTGACCCCATATTTCTTCAACAATGCCGAGAACTTCTGATTCCTAAAATGCGTCCCCCCATCACTGATGATCATTCGGGGCACTCCAAACCTACAGAAAATATTTTCTTTCACAAACCTGCACACTACAGTGGAATCGTTAGTCCTTGTGGGTATTGCTTCTACTCACTTCGACACGTAATCAACTGCTAAAAGAATATATAAATTTGAATTTGAGGACACAAAGGGTCCCATGAAATCTATACCCCACAGATCAAATACCTCCACTTCCTGGAACACATTTAGGGGCATCTCCTGTCTCTTTGAAAGATTACCTACTCGTTGGCAGGAGTCACATTTCCTTACATACTCGTAGGCATCTCGGAACAAGGTTGGCCAATAAAGGCCACTCTCCAGAACTTTAGCTGTCGTACGAGAGCTCGCATGGTGTCCTCCCGTAGGTAATGCGTGGCAATGATGGAGAACGCTCTCGTACTCCACCTCAGGCACACACCTGGGTAGGATGTCATCCCTGCATTTCTTAAGAAGAATCGGGTCATCCCAAAAATAATATCGTAAAGAATGGAAAAATATTTTCTTCTCTTGATATGACCAATCTTTCGAGATGATCCCACAAGCTAAATAATTCACAATCTCAGCGAACCAAGGGTCTTTAGAATTAACTTTCAAAATCTGTTCATCCGGAAATGTCTCGGTTATGGGTATATGTAAATCTTTTTCATCCACCCTCTCTAACCTAGACAGATGATCCGCCACAACATTTTCAATCCCAGCTTTATCCTTGATTTCGATGTCAAATTCTTGTAAGAGCAAAATACACCTAATTAATCTAGGCTTTGCGTCTTTTTTCTCCATTAAATATTTAATTGCGGCATGGTCCGTCCATACGACTACTTTAGATCCAACTAAATATTGCCAAAAATTTTCAAAAGCAAAAACAACGGCGAGTAATTCTTTTTCAGTGGTTGTATAGTTCAATTGTGCGTCATTCAAAGTCTTTGAAGCGTAGAAAATCACGGTGGGTTTATTGTCCACCCGCTGCCCCAACACGGCTCCTACCGCAAAATCAAAAGCGTCACACATGAGTTCGAACGGTTTAGTCCAATCCGGCGTTTGAACAACCGGCGCAGAAATCAGTTTCTCCTTCAACACGTCGAACGCATGTAGATATTTGTCATTGAAATCAAATACAGCGTCTTTCTCAAGCAGTTCAGATAGAGGTTTCGCAATTTTTGAAAAGTCTTTTATAAACCTACGATAAAATCCGGCATGTCCCAAGAAACTCCTTACCCCTTTAATAGAATTTGGTGGGGGTAACTTGGAAATAACCTCAATTTTTACCGGATCCACCTCTAAACCTTTGCTAGACACCTTGTATCCTAGCACTATCCCCTCAGTCACCATCATGTGACATTTTTCCCAGTTGAGGACCAAATGTGTGTCCTCGCAGTGCTGTAAAACCTTGTCTAGATTATAGATACATTCTTCAAACGATGCACCATACACTGAAAAGTCGTCCATAAATACCTCAAGACAGCGTTCTACCATGTCAGAAAAGATAGCGAGCATACAACGCTGAAAAGTCATAGGTGCATTGCATAAACCAAAAGGCATTCGGCGATATGTGAAAGTCCCATAGGGACAAGTGAAAGTAGATTTCTCTTGGTCCAAAGGATCAATTGAAATCTGGTTGTACCCCGAGTACCCATCAAGAAAATAGAAGTGCGATCGGCCGGAAAGACGCTCTAGAATTTGATCGATAAAAGGTAAAGGAAAGTGATCCTTTAGTGTAGTGGCATTCAGACGGTGGTAATCAATACATACTCGCCACCCGGTTACCAATTGAGTGGTGACAGGTTCATTTAAAATATTTCGGGTGACAGTAATTCCCCCCTTTTTAGGGACTACCTGTGTGGGACTCACCCATGTCGAGTCTGATATGGCGTAAATGATACCTGCAGCAAGAAGTTTAATAACCTCCTTCTTCACAACCTCCATCATGCTTGGATTGAGACGTCGTTGAGGTTGGATCACGGGCTTGGCTCCCTCCTCGAGCCGAATCTTATGCTGACACAATATAGGGGAAATCCCCTTGATATCTGCAACAGACCACCCAAAAGCTCCCCGGTGGTTCTTCAGCACTATCAACAATTGTTCCTCCTCTTCCGCACTCAAATAAGCAGAAATGATCACAGGTAACTTGTCTTCCTCAGCTAGAAAGACATATTTGAGATGCGGTGGCAGCGGCTTTAATTCTAACTCTGGCGGGCTGATCAGATATGATTGAAGCGGCGGGGGAAGTTCACCTAAATCTTCATAATGCCTCGCATAGAAGCATGGAAGCATCTGAAGCATTTTGGCGCACTCCTTGAGTGATTTGCTCCGCATCCAATCATGTGTAATATTTACCAAGAAAGCCTCCAATGGTAATTCAGGATATGCATCAAAAACAGAAATTGCAATAACATCATCTTCCATAGAAGGCGGAATGTCCTCATCCTCATCATTAGGGAACCCTACCGCTTTACACAGAGATACTACCTTGGTCTTTTCCATGATGCCCACAACCAAGGTTCCATTGTCCACTTTGCTCATCACATGAGCCATGTCCATAAATGGCTTCCCAAGATAGAGTGAAATATTATTATCCAGATGTTTTACCACACGGCATTGTTCCTTTGCTTTAGACGACACAGTACTAGAGGGCATGACCATCTCAAATCAGTCATCGGCTATACCCAAGGTCAAACGACCTCTCCCCATCTCTAAAATCATGTCGGCTGTAGCTTGGAAAGGACGTCCAAGTAATAGCTCATTGCCATGTTCATCCTGCATCTCCATGACTACAAAATCTGCTGGAAAAACAAATGTGTCCACTTTCACTAACACATCTTCACAGATTCCATATGGCTTTACCACCGAATTGTCTGTCAATTGAATAGTCATGTTGCTTGGCCGTGACTCCTTCAATCCCAGCTTTTTGAATGTAGATAGGGGCATCAAGTTGATGCTTGCCCCTGAGTCACATAATGCTTCACCAAATTTGACTTTTCCAATATAACAAGAAATGTTAAAACAGCCTGGATCTTGCCTCTTTGGCGGCAAAGTGCCCATGATGAAGGCACTCACTTGCTCTTTGAGCACTACAACCTCTGTATCCGGAATTTTCCTCTTTTTAGTAATGATGTCCTTTAGAAATTTCCTGTAAGACGGGATTTGCTCAATGGCTTCCAGTAGAGGGATATTGACTGAAAGCTTCCTAAAACTGTCTAAGAACTTCTTAAATTGCGCATCTACCTTCCTTGCCTTAGCACTGTTTGGATACGGGATCGGGACTGCTTGTGCCCTTTGATGTGGTGGCACATAGGGTGTCCTTTTCTGAGGTCCTTCCTCCTCTGCAATTGGGTCTTCAGTAGAATCCACAACTGTGTCATTGACTGATTCTATGACCGGTGTGGGCTGCTCCTCATTGGCTTCACCTTCTACTTCAGCTTTTGGTGTGCTTGTCTCCTCGGCCCTTGGATTTAACAATTTCTTGCCGCTTCTGAGCAAGATGGCTTTTGCCTGTTGGTTTCCCCCTGGAACATTGGTATTTCCCGGAAAACCTTGATGTGCCAGTTTCTTCAAACTGGCTATCTCTGCTGCCATCTGTGCCATAGATGTCTCAATGGTCCTCATTTGCGCCCCATGGCTCTGCAGTGTTTGCCCAAACTGATTCATGAACTCTCCTTGTTGCTTTATTTGCTGGCCAAAAGTAGCCATGAGTTCTTGGTTTTGCTTTATAACTTGATTGAGCAGCTCTGTGCTCTTATCCTCCACAGCTGGCTGGGGTTTAGCATCCAGATCATGCAAGAAATTATTAGGATCCTTCCAGGAAAACTACTTGTCTTTTCTCCATGAATAGTCATTGTTCCTGTAACCTGGCTGCTGCCTCATAAATTTCACTTGAGCCTCGTCCTCAAACTCATTATCCTCCTTTGCAAGCAATTTCTTTGCGAGAAGATCCATCTTCTCATTCAATTCTTTTATTGCCTTAGATTCTCCTACTACTCAGACCTGCTCCATGGCGCCTCTTTCGCCCCATGATTGTTTCCTAGCCATGTTCTTTAATATCTCCCAACACCTGGTTTCCGTGTTGTTCAAAAAGAATCCTGACCCAGCTGAATCAAGGTTGCTCCTATCGTGCTCGGAAAGAGAAAAATAGAAGATCTTTACCTGTGTTTCTTTATCCAGCCCGTGATGCGGGCACCGTCTCAGCATGACCTGAAACCTCTCCCAGGTCTCAGAATATGTCTCACCTGCCTGTTGGGTAAAGTTATGGATCTTCCTGATCATGTCGTTGGTCTTCTCAGGAGGAAAGAACCTCTCAAAGAAAACCTCCACCATATGGTCCCAGGACTCCACAAACTCATCATCTAAATTGTGTATCCATTCTCGCGCGGCTACTGCCAATGAACTCAGGAAAAGCTTAAGATAAAGTGCATCCTGTGGAAACCTGTCGATTTTAACCATATCACAGTTCTCAACAAACTGACTTATGTGCGCGACGGGGTCCTCATTCTTGAGCCCATGAAAAGCATTGGACTTCACCAGATTTATCAAAGCTGGATCAATCTTATAGGTAGGTATGTTGAGTGCTTGCTTCTTTATCGGCCCTTTTGACGCAGATGCGGAAGAAGCCTTGATCTTCTCCCATTATGTCTGTGGCTCGTCCTCCATCTCTTCTTGTTCCTCAGGTTCAGAATTTGTATCCTCTAGATGATCTTGATTGTACACGTCCTCATCTTCAGGTCCCGTCAGTAGCGGAACTTCTGGTGCGTGACCTGCGTAGTCAGTACTACGCGTCTGCACCATGCACAGTACCTGAAAATAGAAAGATTAAATTTAGTACGGTGCTTGACGATTGAAAATATTTAGAAAATAGACTATGAATTTTTGGAATGATAAAAAAAATAAAAAAGTTGCCTAGAGTGGCCGCTCACAGCACTCGAAGTGCCAACAAATTGTCGTATCCCCGGCAACAGTGCCAAAAACTTGACGCAATTTTACCGTGCGTATAAACGCAAGTGAACGCGTCGAGTAGTACAGGCCTTTGTGAGGCCCGAGTCGAACTCAGGGATACATGAAATCGTCGGGGACTCCTACTAACTACTCACGATCAGCTAAGCTGATTAACAAGTTGAGAGTTGTTGTTAAAAATAAAAGAAAAATAAAAACAAAACAAAAGAAGCAATCAATTAAATGTTGGTTTAATCAATTCAAAAGGGTATCTTTAGGATTGCGTTTTCACCGCGAGTTTTCATTGTATTAGATTTTATATAATGCCTCAATTTTATCTCTCTATCCGGGTAGTGGCCTGAAAACAGAATTGCCCACTTTCGTGGTGCAATTCACTACCTAAGTCTAGGTCGGTTCCACCGTCGTAGTAACCTATACCCTAAACTAGGTGCATTATGAACGATCTCTCAGTATCCACCATTAATTTTACACCACCTTGTTTAAGGGATTTGTCGATTAATGTGAATTCTGTCTCTTTTCAGCCGTTAATCCTTCTTTCAAAGTGATTAAGGGCATTAGGTTATTATTATGGTGATCAAGCATAACAATATATTGAGAAAACGAAATTATAACACGGATTTAAGAGATAAGATATGAATTACTATTATAAAATTGTCATACAATGAATCCCCGGGCTACTCCCGGTCCTAAAGATAAAGGGGATTAGCCCTGCATGTTCATCTCAAGACAAAGCATGGTAGAGAAAAGGGGAAACATGAGAAAAATGAAATTGAGTGGTGAAACCCCTGAATGGAGAAGGTCCAATCGATCCTTGGCATGGAATCCATGTTTTGCCACCTCTCGGTGGAGGAATTCGTCTTCTTCAGCATCCGGATCGGCTGGGGTGTGCTCTCGTGCTCCGTTCTTCTCTCCTTGCTCTCCGGGATGTGTGAAGCAACTAATGACGTCCTCCCCTGGCTGGGGCGCCGTCATTAGGTATATCTCCCAAATTAGGTTGCTAATTAACCACGGTCGTCTGATTAAGATCATTCCAAAGCAAACACATATCTTACGGTGTCGATACCATCGACGCAAGTTGATGGTATCGAATCAGTATGGTAGCGGCAACCCTTCTTTCCTTTCGTCTGAGCGCCTGATGCAATCTCGATACCATCGACGCGGGTTGATGGTATCGACGACCTATAGCGACGGTTTTGTCATTTTGCGTCGCTGTAGCCTCCTTGCGTCGATGGTATTGACTTGGTGTCGATACTATCGACTGCTTCCTCGCCAGCAACCTGATGGTAGCTCGATACCATCGACATCACTGTCGATAGTATCGACTTTTTGCTGATACTCACGGCTGGCAACCTATGGTCCGGTCAATGGTATCGACTTCCGTCGATGGTATCGACGGAAGCAGATACTTGTTTTCTCTGAAATTCAAACACGAAACCACATAAATTCACACAAATAATAATATTTCGACAATTAATGCTCAAAACGATGAAATAAAGGGGGTTTGACATAAAATAGTAGCAGAGACCAAAGTGTATGAATTTTGCAACATTAACCATAAAAAATGACTAATAAAAGCATAAAACACATATCAAACAGGTCTATAAATGCGACTCAAAATCATCACATCAGTGGTGACATGATGGTAGTGCAGTTCCAAGTGAGATTGGCATAAAATTTGTAGACAACTTTTGTGTAGACATGGAATTTGTGTAGCACAATCACTCTGCACACAACACATTGATGGTGAGATTTAAAAACATCAGCAATCTCTTTGATCAACTCACTAGTTGAAAAATGTGATTCAAACAAGGCATGGAATGGAAAGGGATTCATACAAAGGAGTTCCTTATACCTATTCACAACTATATGGAGATGAAAGATTTACCATCAAAGGATGCATGCTTAGGATCTGTAGAGGAGGATGGAACTCCAACTGGTCCGGTGTGTTTTCCTCGATTGGAATCCATGGAGGTCGGATTGAGAGGAGAAGACCACCAACCAAGGAAGAATCGTAAGCAGCAGATCACCTAACCACCTAGGTCGAGGTTGGCAGAGACAAGGAGGGCTGGTTTGGGGCTAAAGAGGGTGTGGGATAGGTTGCGTTAGCCCTAGGGTTAGAGGAAGAATGTTGGAGAGTGCCTATCAATCAACTTTCTCTAGTTGAGAGGGAGAAAAGTCAATCGACACCATTTACAAAATCTGTCCAGCAGTGTTATCGAATGATTTTTGAGATTTGAAAACTTGACCAACACTGCAGATTAGTTCAATCCTCAGCCAGGGGTTGATCGAGTTTCTTATAGGCCAAACTCGACCAATTGGTCAATCTATCCAAAAGATAAGAAATTTAATTTTAAGCTACTAGAGTACTATATAAATTTATTTTTCTAGTTTTTCATGCATTTTTAATATATTTAGGCACATTTCACTCATCAATGGCTACTACTTTGCGGTAAAACATGCATTTGTGAAAAAATGCCAAAATAAGCAAAAAAGGCATTAAAACTAGGAAAAGTTAGCACTTAGCAAGCATAAGGTGAGAAAGAACTGAGCAAGAACATATTGGTATGGGAATAACTAGCTAGAAGGAATATCAATATAATCAAGAGTAGTAATAAGAAATTTTGATCTAATAAAGGTAGATTTCTCTCTAGATAGAAGTTTTGTGAAAATGTGCACATGTTGATTCTTTATTTCCACATCTGTGATATAAATATCCTTTTTGGAAACGTGGTTATGAGTGAGTGATGGCATACCTCTATATATTTTGATCTACTATGCCATATAGGCTTATAAGAAATATTAATTGCACTAGTATTGCCACAATAGATAAGAGAAGCATCATAATGAATGCTAAAATCTTGGCGTATTTGCTTTTGTTGACCTGAGAGTTATAAATTTCCCACATTTTGATAATGACGTAACCATTCCATTTCTATGTATCTAATATGGTTGTTCAATATTGATTTTAGGCTTTAGGTACATGAAAAGGATCAAATTACACAAGCCCTAGCTTGTTCAAGTCAAGTCAAATGCAATGCAAGTGTGTAATTTGGGAAATCACCCCAAATGAACTTAGATGTTTTTTGTAATCACTTTTATTGATGATATAACTTGTAACTAAGATGAGAAAAAATTAGGGACACTTAATTCCATGGTTTAATCAATCAAATGTCAATTTAGAAAACTTTTCATAGGCTGTTCATCGGTCGAGTTGGAAACTCGATCGATCCTATGATGTATTTTCTGAAGATGACTCATCAACCAAGTTGCACACTCACAGAACTCGACCGACTGACTCACTGAGAAATCTAGTTTTAGCTCAGTGGTCAAGTTCCCTAGAACAAACTCAATCGATAGTTTGAAAATTGACTTTGTCTTTTAGTTGATCGGTCGAGTTTCCTTTATTGAAACTCAACTGAATGTACTATACAGAAAATACAAAAAAAGTGATTATAACTATTGGTGAGTTGTTTTGGAATAAAATAGACATGTTGCATCTTGAAAATGGCTATATTTCTACCCTAAGTGGTCCCAAACTCAAGGGAACACCTCCCAGCTATAAATAGGACCCCTTGGAGTTCATTCCAAGTTTGCTCATTCATGCTATTCTAAGTCCTTGCTATAATTGACTGTGTTGCAACTCCTTGAACACCTTTATCTCTCTAGTTTACACTTCATTTTGTGATTATGAGTGAGATAGACCTATTTTAAGAAACCTACTTCCTTGTGCTTGTAAATCTCTCATCTACTCCATCTTCCCTACCCCTTTCCTCAATGAAGCAAAGGTGAAGCAAGCTACTCTGAGTGAAGGTGGATTTGTTGATGTTCTTCTTCAAGTTTGAAGAAGAGATGATGATCTTCTTCAGGTGAAGGAGAAGGCAAAGTCTAAAGATCCAAGAAGATTGGAAAAGTCCTTGAAGGCATAAGACTTGTACTAGAGTGAGTAAAACCTTGGAAGAAGGTTGAAGACTCTTACAAAGTGGGTAAGTCCTTGGTAAGGTGGAATACTCTTTGTGCGTGATGGATAAGTCTTTTGGTGGTTTTGTGTTGTAACTCTAATGTGTGAATATATAGAGAAAAGCACTTGCAAAGTCCGAGAGGATGACCTCTCTAGGTAGTGTACTGACTCTCTCCTAGTTTGGAGAGTGGAACCACTCTACATGACCTTGTCAAGTGCTTGCTATCAGTTCCTCGCATCCTTTCTATGCTTGTTAGTTAGGACTTCAAATTGCACTTAAGCTATTGGTTTTAATTTGATATAATTGCAAGGTATAATCTATCTTGTGAGAATTTTTGAAGCTCTATTCACCCCCCCTCTAGAGCCCTAGATCCAACAGCTTTGTCCATAAGAATTGGAGACAACAACTCCCAGCTACAATCTATTTAGACTTAGTAGATAAAAGATCCATTGTACCTTGTTTATTAGAAAATCAAGAAACTAAGCATGGTCCTAGGAGGAAGAAAGTGCCACTTGTGCACTTTCTATCAATCAAGCACCCTTCACAATCGACATCACTATAAGTAGTAACAGTAAAGTCCCTTGACTTGGGATACAATAGTCCAAAATTTTGAGTTTTGGCTACATACCTAAAATCCTCTTAATGGCTTTAAGATGAGATTTCCTAGGGCTTGATTGAAATCTAGCATACAAGCTAACACTAAACATTATATCAGGTCTAGAGGAAGTTAAGTATAATAAACTTCCAATCATACCTCTATAGAGCTTCTCATCTACCTTCTTCATTTTTGTGAATCTTGGCAGTGTTTGACATGGGATGTCTGTCGGTTTGGTGTTCTCCATCCCAAAGCACTTAAGAGGTTCACTTGTGTACTTGTCTTGGTTGATGGATTTACCTTGCTTGGTTTGCTTGATTTGGAAGTTGACGAAGAAAGTAAGCTCCCCCATCATGTCATCTCAAACTCACTCTTCATAAGAGAACTAATTCCTCGCAAAGATCAAGATCAGTTATGCCAAAAATAGTATCATCAACATGAATTTGAATGATCAAAAAGTTGCTAGAAGTGTGATTTAAAAATAGAGTAGAATTGAATTTCCCCATGATATAACCATTATCTAACAAAAAGTTCTTTAGTTTCTCATACCAAGCTATAGGGGCTTATTTTAGTCCATAGAGATCTGTTTGTAATAAGTAAACATGATTTGGCAATTTATCATGTTGAAAGCTAGGAGGTTGAGCCACATAGACTTCCTCCTCAATTGTACGAATCAAAAATGCACTTTTAACATACATTTGATAAATTAGTAAATTATTATAACTAGCAAAAGCAAGTAGCATTCTAATAGATTCAAGTCTAGCCATAGGTGCATATGTTTCATCTAAATCAATACCTTTCTATTTAGCCTTGACCTACTAACATTGCTTTATTCCTTACCACTTTCTCACTTTCATCGAGATTTTGCGGTAGACCCACTTGGTGCCAATGATCTTTCAATCATTTGGTCTTGGCACTAAGGTCCACACTTTGTTCTTGTCTAACTGCTCTAACTCTTCTTGCATAGGTATGATCTGTTCATTGTCTTTAAGATCTTATTTGACGTTCTTTGGCTCAAGTTGTGATATGAAAGCATTATCGGATTGTTCTTTGTTCATTGTAGCCCACGTCTTCACCCTTAAAAAAGGATTACAATGATGATCTCTTTAGGATAATGTTTTGCAGAGTGGGGATTTGGATCCTTCTTTACTTCTTCTTTCTCTTCATCGTCAACTGCCACCTCTTTTCCTTTATCAACAATGTTGAGATCTTTCATGTGAGGATCAACCTTATGTACAACATCATAATTCACAATATTCTTGGAAATAAAAGGATTAGTTTCAACAAACTTAACATTAATAGATTCTTCTACTCTAGACAATTCAATGTTAAATACTCTATAAGCTCTACTTATAGTGCTATAGCCAAGAAAGAAAACCTTATAAGATTTCACATAAAAAATTCAAGGGAATCCTTGGTGTTCAAAACAAAACAAGGACAACCAAAAACATAAAAATAATCGATGGAAGGCTTTCTACCATGCCATAACTCATAGGGGGTTTTCTTTTGTATATGGATGAGTGAAAACCCAATTTTGTACAAAACATGAAGTTCTAATGGCTTCAGTCCAAAACTTCTTTGGAGTATTATATTCTAGAATCATAGTCCTAGTCATTACCTATAGTGACCTATTGTTTCTCTCTACAACCCCATTTTGTAGAGGTGTTAGAGGTGAAGAAAATTTATATGCATACCCAGATTCCTCACAAAACCATTCAAACAAATCATTTTCAAACTCTCCCTCATGGTCACTATAGATAGAGATGATCCAGCAAAAAGTTTCATTTTCAACTCATTTACAGAAAGTCAAGAAAACATCAAGAGTATCACTTTTTAAAACAACAAAGAAGGTCCAAGTATGGTGAGAAAAGTCATCAACAACCATGAGTCCATACTTGCTATGATGAAGCGATTTGAGTTCCGGTCCAAATAGATTAATATGAAGAAGTTCAAG
The DNA here is from genome assembly GCA_963693085.1 of Alisma plantago-aquatica. Classification (NCBI taxonomy): domain Eukaryota; kingdom Viridiplantae; phylum Streptophyta; class Magnoliopsida; order Alismatales; family Alismataceae; genus Alisma; species Alisma plantago-aquatica. The sequence continues at coordinate 1,458,422,155 of OY856411.1, read as the reverse complement.
AACTCTTTTGTTGTTAAGGACTCCTTTGGATTTAAAGGAGAATTTGGTTTGCTTTCCTCAGCTACAAGGTTGGAATTCCTCATCCTTCTCAAAATCCAATTTAGTAAGTCCCTTGACCAATTCCTTTTTTCTCAACTTCTTCAATTGATGCATATTTATATGAGCAAGTCTATGGTGCCACAAAGATATATCATTTGGATTAACAACAAGGCATCTATCAACAATAGGCTCATATAGTCAAGAACAATAACATAAAAATTACCATTTATAGTTCCCTTATGTATACCATTATAGAAAGGGAATCTAGAAGCAAACATGCTAGTGAGGTAAAATGGATAAGATATTGTCACATAATGGCTAACACTAATTATATTGTGATGTAGGCCATCCACAAGAAGAACATTCTTGATGCATAGTGAATCACCTACATCACCATTACCTATCACTTTACCTTTTTTGTTGTCAACATAGGTCACTGATCCTCCTTTCTTTTTAGGGAGCTTGTTGAAGTGGCTCATTTCACCTGTCATATGTTTTTTGCAACCACTATCAACTATCCATTTTCCTTTTACCTACAAGAAAGAAGATTTTGATGCCCAATTTGAACCTTGGGATATGGAGTTAGTTTGGGGATCCATTTCTTCTTTGGGTTGGTCCCCTTCTCTCCATTAGGACAATAAGAAGAGTAATGGTCATCACTCTTGCATTGCACGCAAACCATAGGGTTCTTAGAGTTGGATGACTCTCCATCGAAGAAAGGAGGTTCCTTGCTCTTTTTATTACCCTTTTGCTTGCTCATGCTCTTTGGAGCTCCTCCTACATATTCCAAACCACTAGTACCAACTTTTTTGGTAGAGTGATCTAAAACTTCATTGAGGGACTCTTTCCCTTTCAGGAATTTCTACAAGGAAGCTCTAAGTTTGTAATTATCATCACTAAGAGTAATAACAATAGAATATAAGATATCAAGATCATCTTGATCATGAAGTAAGTAGGCCTCCAAACAGAGGGCTTTAGTAAGATAAGAATCTTTTTCTAAAGAAAGACTATCTACTTTATTACTTGGAAATAAAGTTCTATAAGAAAGATCATTGATTTGAGCAAGCAATCTAAAATTTTTAGTTCTAAGCATGTTAAGCTCATCAATATTAGGCCTATTTTCATATTTAATAGCATCACCAATATGTCTAAGATGATTATTTCTAAAAATCAAAGTGCTTTCATAGGAGGAAGGATGATTACAGACAATGATTTGGTTGCTTATGAAATGTTCAACACTATGAAACACCCGAAGAAGGGGAAAGAATATTTGATGGCTCTCAAGTTGGATATGAGCAAGGCTTATGACATGGTGGAATGGCCGTTCTTGGAGAAGGTCATGAGAAGGATGGGCTTACTGGACACTTGGAGGAACAAGGTTATGGAGTGTGTGGCTAGCGTTTCCCACAAGTTCATCGTCAATGGCAACTGGAGGGGATCTTCAAATCCATCTAGTGGGTTTTGCCAAGGTGATCCTATCTCTCCCTATCTCTTTCTTTTTTACGCTGAAGCACTCTCCTTTTCTCTGTCTAAAGCTACACAGGATAACAGAATCCATGGGACAAGGATTTGTAGATGGGGGCCACGTGTTACTCACCTCTTTTTCGCAGATGATAGCATTGTGTTCACAAGGGCTACCTCAGAAGAATGCTCCGCTTTAGCTGATATTTTCAGCCAATACGAGAGGGCATCCGGGCAGAAAATTAATTATGAGAAGATGGAGGTTTCCTTTAGTGTGAACGTCACAAGCTAAAGGTGTGAGTTGATCAAGAACCGGTTGCAAGTTAGGGAGGAGGATAGGCATGAGAAGTATCTTGGACTCCCTATGGTGGTTGGGAGGTCTAAGAAACTAGTGTTTGCTGCAATAAAGATAGAGTGTGGAAAAAACTGCAGGGTGGAAAGAGAAGTTCCTCTCTAGGCCAGGAAATGAGGTATTGATTAAGGCAGTTATCCAAGTTATCCCTACATATCTCATGAGCATCTTCAAGCTTCTGGAAGGTCTTATTGATGAGATCCATGCAATGATGGCTCAGTTTTGGTGGGGTTCCAAGGAAGGGGAGAGGAAGATTCATTGGATGAGTTGGGAGAGGTTATGCAGTCCCAAGGACTGTGGAGGAATGGGGTTCTGGGACTTAAAAGCTTTCAACCAAGCACTTCTAGCTAAACAAGGATGGAAGTTGGCTATACACGGTGAGACCCTTGCTGCCCGGATCTTAAAGGAGAAATATTATAGGTCCTCGTCCATCTTACATGTGGATTTGGGGGGAAATCCCAACTATACTTGGAGGAGCATATGGGGAGCAATGTGGTTGGTGAAGAACAACTTTCTTTGGAGGGTGGGTGATGGGGAAGGAATACATATCTACAAGGACAGGTGGACACCACATCTTGGTGGCACAGTGCACCGGTATTTGATACATGGTCCAATGGAGTACATAAGGCCAAAGAGGTGGAATGGGGAAGCAGTGGAGTCTTGTTTTCCCACACATATTGCCAGGAGAGTTCTCAACATTCTACTATCCCAACGGAATGAAGAGGACAACCTTTTTTGGGAGAAGGAGAGTAATGGTATGCTCTGTGTCCGGAGTGCTTATTTCCTTATTCGAGCAGGAGCGGACTTGGTAGACGACGTGGATATGGAGATATGGAAAAGATTATGGAAACAGGGATGGCCACCAAAATTGAAACACTTTGTCTGGAGAGCACTTAGGAACATCCTCCCCACCAAGGCAGGGTTACTGAGGAAGTAGGTGATGCAGGATGATGGTTGCCACCACTGTGGACAGTGAGAGGATATTTCTCATGCATTGCTACACTATGATCTAGCAAGGTAGATATGGGCGACATGTGATTTTGATTGGGCGGGACATCTAGGAGTACATGATGTGGGGAGCTTTGTGAGGAGCCTACTTGACGAGGGGGATAGCCGGTGCAAGGATGAGGGAGCTACTCTTCTGTGGGTGGCATGGACAGCATGGAATAAAGCTCTTTTTGATGCACATACACCTTATCTTCATGGTCTTACGGCTAGCTTCATCAACCTTGTAACGGACCATGTATGGTACCACACGGTCGTGGGTCATTCAGCCTTGCATCCTACGACGCCCGCCATGTTACATGGCGCCGCCCACCACCGGACAGTGTGAAGATCAACACGGACACGCCTCTCATCACTATAGAGGAGAATGGCTGTGTTGTAGCCATTCGGGATGAGTACAGACAGCTATTGTGGACCTTCCAATGTTGGCTAGAACAGCCGAACTCAGTGCTTAGTGCGGAGGGTACGGATGCTCTACAAGGCATGCGGCTCACTCTTAGGGAAGGCTACATGGACATAGTGGTGGAGACGAATTGTTTTCTCTTGGTGGAGGTGGTGAAGAAGGGATATGGCAGAAGAGGCTATGAAGATATCATCATCCGTGACATTGTCGATCTTTCTCATAGTTTCCTTTCTTTCAATTTCTGTTATATTAGAAGGCAAGGAAATAGAGTAGCACATGCCTTAGCCTCTTCAACCTGTCATTTTGTTAACCCTCATTTTGTTGGGGAGGCTTTTGAGGATCGGATCCTTGTACTTGCTACAAATGATTTGATTACTTAATAAAATGGTGGGCGCCCTTTATAAAAAAAAAGTATGTCTAAGATCATAATTTTTAGTTCTAAGTAAGACAAGCTCATCAAAGTAGGTTTGATTTTCCTCCTTAAGACTATTGATGTTTGTAAGGTAGATACCATTATCTACTTAACTCCATTATATTGGAGCTCGAGATCAAGAAATTAACCTTGCAAAGAATCAATATTGTCAAGATGCAATTTCTCATTTGCTCATGCAAATCAATGTTAGCATACAAATCATCCATGATCTTCCCTAAACTCTTCTTTTTAGACTTGCATTGAGAATAAGAAGAATAGGAAGAAATAAGCATATCAATGGGAGCTTCTTTGGATAACTTAGTTAAGCTTACCTCACTTATCTCACTTACCTCACCAATGTCTTCACTTGTAGAGGCCATGAGAGAGATATGGCATTCTCCCTCATTAGAGTCGCAATCACTAGAAGAGGACTCTTCCCATGTGGCATGGGCTTCATCTTTGCCTCTTATTTCCTTCTTGTCCTTCTCCCTTGTCCTTCTCCCTTGTCCTTTCCATCCTTCTTATAGGGTCCTCCCTTTTCTTAGAGATGTTTTTTGGTAGGAATTCTTTGCCTTGGAGCAATCATTATTGTAGTGTCCCTTTTGGCTACATTCATATCACCTTGGAGTAGAGGGGGAGGATGGCTTTCTGTTAAAGTGCTTCCCCTTAGAGTAGTTGGCTTCATGATCACTACGGGCTTCATCTCCACTTGAAGGAGGACGAGAAGACTGGAAAACAAGTTGTTGTTGAAGAACAAGTGCCTCTACTTGAGCTTTGAATGCACTATCTTTGATCTTCTTTGATTCCTTTTCTTCTTCTTCTCATTTTCCTCTTGCTTGTCAATCCTTGGCTCATTAGCTTGAAGATTATCAATGACCTCTTCAATGATGATGTCACTAAGATTTTTAACTTCTTCAATGGAAGTCATTTTGGATTTAGATCTCTTGGGGAGAGACCTTAGGATCTTAGAGTTGATGGTCCCTCTATCCATGGGATGGCCCAAGAAAGTAAGTCCATTTATGATGGTGTTGAGCCTTGGGTACATCTCGACGACCCTCTCCTTTTTCCCCATCTTAAAGTTTTCAAGGAGACCCTTGAGCATGTAGATCTTGGAATCCTTAACTTGCTTGGTCCCTTAACAGGTCATGCAAAGCTTGTTCCATATCTCATGGGTTGTATCCCAAGAAAAATCTTAGTTGAACTTGGTGGGGGTGAGGGCTACGTAAATGATGCTTATGGGCTTTGCATTCATTTGTGCCTTATTTAGAGTAGCTTCCTCCCAAATGGTAATATCTCCATCCAGCTCTGTGTAGGGAAGGATGACTACTTTTCACATGTCGTATCTCATCCCTTGCAAGTGGAACTGCATCTGTTGCTTCTAGTAAAGGAAGTTTGTGTCGTCAAAAATTGAATGCATCATTGAAAATCCACCCTCCAAGTTTAGAGAACCTAGAGGTTATCGCCCATCTTCTAGTCTTGTGGGAGATCTTGTTGAATAATAATGTGGTTGTGATACCACTTGTTGGATCAAAGGGCTCTAGAGGCGATGAATAGAGCTCAAAAATACTTGCATAAGATGTGTTAGACCTTCAAGTTACTTCAAGATATGGGATTGCAAATATATAATTTGTAGTACAACTAAGCATATATAGCAAGGATGAGAGAGATTGAACAAACACAAGAACACATTATGTAGATTGGTTCCAATCTCCAAACTAGAAGAAAGTCAGTCGACTACCTAGAGAGGTCAATACTAGGCTTGGCAACCATTGAATACTTATATTCCATTATATATAAGACATACAATTAGACCTTCCTTTTTTGGGTCAAGGATACCAAACCTCCTTTTTAATGACCAAAAGGAGAAAATAAACCAACCAGTGAATTACCTATCCTTCGAGCTAGAGTATTCTACCTTTACAAGGTCTTACCCACTCTTGTAAGTAGTTGCACACATTCTCCAAGGAGATCCCTTTCTTGCATCGAGTATTTTGCCTTGAAGGATTTACCCAATATACTCCTACATCTTCAGCCTTGACCTTCTCCTTCACCTTGGAGAAGCTTTTACACCTTCACCTTTCACTTGAAGAAGCTTCGCACCTTATCCTTCACGTGGAGAAGCTTTCACAAACTTGATCTTGAAGAAAGGGGTTGGGGAAAGGGAATCTTTGAGAGCTTTACAAGACTACAATGGAGTAGCTCTCTCACACATATCCTATCTTACTCATATGGATTTTTGATTTGCAAATAAGAGAGAGAAATGGACTCTAGTGAATTGAATGCACTTAGCTATAGGTAGGAGCTTGAATGGCATGAAGGAGAAACCTTGGGATGAAGCCCAAGGGGTTCTATTTATAGTTGGGAATGTCCACCAGAGTTTAGGAGCACTAAGGAATGTTTTCTAACCGTTTGAGGTGTTGCAACAGATATAATTTTGAGTTCTACAACACTCCAATAGTTAGAATCACATTTTTTGCACACCATACAGTGCATTTGCTTGAGTTTTAGCAAATGTAACTCGACTGGTTGCACTATATGACAAAGAAAATTTAAAACTCAGTCGAGTTTACCCTGGATAAAACTCAGTCAATCACTTAAATATGATTTTATAGTGCAGGGATGCAGTCAAGTTTGACCTAGCATAAACTTGTCCGATCCTGGACATTTTCCAAGATTAATCATAGGCATCGGTCAAGTTTCTAGGAAGGAAACTCGGCCGATCATACATCCTACGATCAATTTTAGGAAATTGCAATAGAGTGATTAAATGTTTGAATTAAGAAATCTTGATTTTCTCTTATCTTAGTTTCAAGTCATAGCATCAATACAAATAGTTACAAAAATGGTTCTAAATGATTTAGGGCTTTTTCCAAGAAAGTGCATTTGCATAGCATTTGACTTGAACTAAATCAAGCTAGGACTTATTAGAATTGATCTTTTTCATGTACCTAATAACTAAAATTAATCTCAAATACACATATTAGATACATATGAATGGAATGGTGAAGTCATCATCAAAATATGGACAATGTGTAACACTTAGGTCAAAACGATCATGATTAATAACCTTTTCTTGTGTGTGACTAGCGACACTCTGACCCTTATATTTTTTGTTGTTTCTATCAATGGAAAAGCAATTTGTCTCGTTTTCATTCATTTATTTTTTACGCTGATTATTTTTTTAAAAAAATCAATAAAAGATTTATACCAAAGTAGTAAACAAGCACACAACAAGTTGTGCCACTAGTATTTATTGAATTATAAAACCACCACATGCCTTCTTCCTTGAGAAAAGATTGTCAGTTGTGTGAATAGGCATCATGTGTTCAGATGGAGCTAGTTGCAAGCTTTTTGATAGAAAAAGAAAAAAATCAATTTCGAACAACTTACTTGAGTGCTCTAGGTGTTTCTTGTGTTCTTCCTCCCCTGCTTCATGATTCCACTCTAAACAACACTCGTGTTGATATCAATAGGTGCTTACTTCATATACCTTTATAATATTTCTTTTCCTTGGCAAAATGTGCAACAACAAGCTAGAAATACTAGTCTTCTCAGTTCTATTATTTCTTCACACACACACACAGATGCAACATTAACTATACCATGTTACCTCGTACCTACTCTACCACCGACCTATCGCACAATCCACTCTGCCACTAACCTACCGCCATGTCTAGGAGAGGGTGTGTGGCATGCACATTGTAGATGTAGAGGGATGAAAACAAGGGAGTCCAACCATCATCAGTTAGCTAAATTTAAAATCCTTTGTTTCTTCTAGACACATGTTGGGACACAATTCATTGAACAAGTCATTCTAATGTAACTTGACTACTATTCCACACCTACACCCTTGGTATGGCCATGGAAGTTGTTGGTCTTAATTTTTTACAAGGAGCAGGCTTCTTCCTATTGGAAATATTGTTGCCCCATGTATCTTGGATTTGAGCTTGGTCTGGTATTTAAAAAAAAAAAAGAATGTTGACAACCCGATTCACGTAATGCTCATGACTCTCTCTAGTTGCCTTTTCCAACCCTCACCTTTACAAGCATGCGACCACTGCTACGATTTCTAAATTTTCAATATTGTGAATGATTGAAAAAGGATAAAAGAATAGAAATAACAAAATACTAGTAACAACAATACTAATAACAATAATATAATAATAATAAAAGAGTACCAAGAAATGTGGGTAAAAATAGATCAACTGAGAGGATGGAATTCCTAAAGAGTCTGTAAGAGAATGCTTCACGTTGAGTTGGTTAGGGTCTTTGTCGAGTTTTTGGGGTGAACCATGGAAGGGGGATAGAGGTTGGATCGGGTATGCTCATGATTATATGCAAGATGACTCTGGATACTTAGAAACTTCTACCAAGGTAGATATATCCTCTTCTCTATGTTTGATAAGAATGGGATCAAAAACTAAAACAACCATGGATCAAACTATTTCCACTACAACAAAAAGAAGACAACTTCTACCAGATACTAACACGGATATAAACCATTTGTTGATGAAAGAGATAAGGATTAAATTGAATTATAAAGGTTTGCAGCATATGATGTCAAACTTATAAATTCTTTGGAGAATGTTGAAAATCAGTCACAACTTTACATATTCACAGTATCATCACATTTAATCATCAATTTCATACTTTTAATAAAATGACGCATGTGATTATCAGACCATGGTGTCATTTTGGGATGTAATTGTCATCACAAGGCAAAACCCTACTTTTATATGAGATGATATTCTTGAGGATGTAAACCCTAAAGATATCTCGATATTGACAGTTGATGTGGTTTTCCTAAAGTTTATATTAAACAGGAGGCATATACCCATCTTGCACAAACCCTTCCATTTTGTAGTCATTGTAAAATGAATTGGCAAATCAATTATCTACTTAACTTTGCGGGATAGAATCTATATCCTATGGAAACCTATCGCCAAATGGAAAATGTATGAACATATCCTGGATCACTATGCCATATAGCTTACTTTTTAGAAGGATTATTTTCATTCATTAATGGTAGGCCCTTGTTATCTATTTTGTTGTTGCCTTGTGGTCAAATGGTGGTCCAACAAATTTACTCCTTAAAATGGCCTTATGCTCACATTTTATATTAGGCAAGGATTATTGATCTTCCAATTCATTTTTACAATTATTTTACCTTTGAGAGAATACAGAGGTCTTTGGTAGACTGCTTAAAGTGGATGAACACACTATCAATTATACATGGAACCACTTTGCCAAATTGGAAATTAAAATGGACTCCAACCTTCCTATTAAACCTAAAGTTATAATTAATGGTTAATGGTACTATCTACAAAGTGGAATATGAATAAATACCACCCATATGTTCTACTTGTGAAGTAATGGAACCCACAAGTTTGGCTTGCACAATTCAATAAAAAACTGATGAATATTTATAGAATCCAAAATCATTACAAACTATTGGAGTACTTTGGTCTATAGAATATGACAAATGGAATGTTTCCTACGGTAAAAACATGTATACATCTCTAAACACCTCTAGACGCTCTATCCCACAACTGGAAGTTAATTGAGTAAACCCAAGAAGGTAACAAGTTTGCTGCACTAAGAACCATGGAGAATCCTAATACACATTTTATATAATTTACTAAAAGGGAACTACATGTAATAAATAGGGAACAGGTTCACTCTACACCCAAGGTTTGGATGAAAAATTTTAAATAATTCCATCCACAATCACTATGGATATTGAGGTTATGTTGAGGAGAATATTGTAGAGGAAATTTTAGTAAACAAAAATGCATGATTGATAGTGTTGATGTTGTCGTGGAAAATACCAAGAAGATCCAACTAGCATCATGAATGATAACAATACTACCCACACTGTTGTTAACATTGAAGCTGATGAAGTTATTGTTCATTCTACATCTACACCTACTATATATTCCCATATTAATGTATTTGATCCTACAAATGATCCCCGTCCCACTAAAACCCTGATATTTTCTGGGAAAATGGGATGAGAAATAGGGAGTTCTAATGGAGAGATGAAGTGACCACCTTACATAACACAAAGTCAAACTAAGAAAGTTGTAGATATTCTTATTGTGGAGGTGGACGAGTCTACAAGAACATATTAATTGTATTTTTTAGCACAATCTATAGGAATATCTGAGGAATTGGACATAATTATACTATCAATTATGTTAAACATTTTATCTCTACATTTCATCCTTCAATTCTTGCAATGGAATCGTGGTATTATAGAAATTGACTATGTTTTTGTAGTGCATGTCATTCATAATCCCTTAGTATCTTACCCAGTTCTTGCTACATGTAGTGGCGTAGCCACATTTAGGCCAGTGAATAATGTACATTTCCTCCCACTTCATGTAGGTTTTCCAAGTATTATCCTAAATGTTCATTTCTCACACTACCATACTTTAGAGCCATGTAATAATTATGATACAACGTTCTGTACATGCATACGTAATGTAGGTAAAAGAAATGAACTTCATTTCAGAAGAAATGTCCTGAGTAAAAAAAGAGAAAAATGAGGTAGCAAATGTACCAAAGTAGACAAAACCCAATAATTAAAAGAAAAAGAGAGTACTTTTTTGGTGTTTTTATGTAACAATACCAAAAATGTATTTATAACAAAAATAATATCTAATTGATGATATCAATTTTTATACTTGACAATACTAATTATTATACTTGACGATACCGATTTTTATACTTTATAGTACCAAAACATATAGGAAAAAAGTAGAAAAAAAGGAGGTAAGTATAAAAAATGGAAAAAGTGATAGAAGAAAGAGAAGAACAATTTAGATGCTTTATTAGCACTGTGCCAATCGTTGTGGTAAATGTAGTATTACCACCGTGCAAAAGAAGATCGACTTTGTACATCTATTACTCTAAAAAATAGTGATTATATGAAAAAAATAAAAGAGAAGTGAGTTGTTATTGTCATTCGTGATGATGGTCAATGCAATTGGTTAGGTGATCTCTGTAATTTAGATTTGGCATGTAGAAAAAATGTGACTTAACTGAGGACTATGGTTCACATGGGAGCCATGGAATTAGCCACAACTACTTGTTGGAAGACGTGAATTTTGTAGGTGAATGGCCAATTTTTAGATTATGAGAGGTGATTTTTACAAGGAAGAAACATAAGGAAGTGATAGAGAACGGATGGTTGTAGCGGGGAGGGTCAAAGAATGAGGGTTGTAGAAGGGATGGCCAAAGCATTAAAGGTTGAAGCAATAGTACAAATTAATATACCAAAATATAAAGAGAGGAGGGGATGCTAACAATGTCAAAGTTCTATATTATAACCAAACTAGTGGATAATTGATGATATTAATTTTTTCTGCGTGACAATACCAGTTGTTACACTTGACAATATTAAAAATATACTAGGGAAGTAGAAATGAGTGAAGTAGAAAAAGGGAAAACAAATTGAAAAAAGAAATGAGGGAATTATATGTACTAGTAGCATTGTGCCAAAAACACACAAGCCATTGTGGTACATGGGATGTTAACGCTATGCCAGAAAGATTGAATTGGTACATGTAATATTAACACTATGCCAGAAAGTTTTGATTTTATATAGTGCTAAGAATGACATGACCGTGTATAAGGTTCGCTACATCAATTTTATGAAGCCTTTATAAGTGCACATTTGAAAATTTGGCAATGGTAAAAAGAAATTGTTCTCTTATCACAGCATGTAACGAGTACTATTAAACTTGTGTCATACACCAACATGCCTGACTAATTGGTATTGTTAATTGGAGGTATGAATATGGAATTATTATGTGCCCTTGACTAAAAAGTTTTCGAAGTCTAACTTATTAATTTGGAATGCCCCAGCATGTAAATGCGGCCACACATATTTGATTGCTCATCTATTAAAGCATAGACAAAGATCCATACAAAAAGTAAAAGAAGTATAATATTTAGCAATGTGGGACAAAAATATCCTTTCTATTTTGAGAGCTGGTTTATAACACAAGATAGATAGCTCCATCAAACCAAAATTTCTAAACTCCCGTCTCTATACCAGGAAACGGACAAACTACAAAGTGGGCTTTATCATAGAAGGTAAACACTCAATTTAGTTCAAACAATCATAGAACCAGATGTGGCACCTACACATGCATAGTGGTGCTTTATGCCTGTACCTCAGACCACCTTTGTCTGTGTTATACCTGAATAGTGGTGGTGGTGTTTGTCGCAGGGGGGCTATTGTGACATATACATATTTACTTTGCAACCACCTAGTATATATGGATTACTTATCTCCTCTTTGAGATGTGGGTGGTTGATGTGGCGTTTGAACACTTAATTTTTTCCTGTGAAACTAAACCAGAGAAATGACAAAAGAAACACCATACATGCAATTTCAAACAGACATTCATATGACACACGTGCATACACTAAGAAAGGGTAGCTCCTTCTAATGTTCCCTCGACATTTACTCTTTATGGTGATGGTGGAGTATGAAGAGAAGGAGTCCACCACCAACATGGTGCACATCTCGCTCGATACACACATGTATGTGAACACATAGCATGATCGATATCCTTTTCTTGCAAGTGACTAGAGATGCTCCAACCCTTATTATTCCCTACTGATTCTATCCAGTGGCAAAACATTTCAGCCCATTTTTTTAGATAAATGGTAATCACTAATTAGAATCTCGCCTTGGGCTAGCAAAGGAGTTCATACAAATGTTTACCTCATGTGTGAGATTGAGGATTAGAAATGAAGTATACTGAGCTATTTGTTCTAAGAGAGAACTTAGGCAATGGCATCAGAAATAGAACTAAAAGAATGAGGTATGAAAGAGAGATAAGATGTGGTGATATTGTGCATTGTGGAATTCAGCAGGTGTCTGTATGATATGTACTTTGAAGGGGTGTTAGTTTTTATGGTGCTCATGGAGACTGCTTGCATGGAATCAGACAAGAAAATGAAGTCAATGAGGTTCATCTTTAGGAACATTTGGGTGGATTGGGTAATGTCTTGAAGTTCAACTTAAAGGGAGTTATAGGCTTGTCCCCGATATCCCTTACCTCATAAGAATTTGCCATCTTTGTTCACAATGTGGATGCCACATGAACTACTTCTAGTGGAGGGGTTGAAAGACACATCTGAGAAGACAATTAATTTCTTTTGTTGTAGCTTAGGGATTCCATGGGGCCAGCTACCTTGGTAGCCACTTGTATTTTGACGTTCGTTTTGGATCCTGGTGATGGTGGAAAGCATTCAGAAACAAAATGTGCAATCAAAGAAGAAGGTTGTCTTTTCCCAGCATGAACCACTTCATTATGACTTGTCCAAAAATGCCAGAGGAGATAGTTGGTTGAGGGTCAGCATTAGTAAGTTTGAATATTGAGTGAATCCATCTCTTTTCATCAAGGTGTAATAATTGAGGCGGGCACTTGAGTTTGCACAGGACCTCCTTGCTCCTCGGGCAATCTCTCAAGCAGTGTAGTAGGGTTTCTTACTATTGTTACAGTGTGGGCAGATGCTATCTACATCCATGTATCTTTGCTTCTTTTCCATATTAGTGAGCAGGGCTTTGTGGGACATGAAACACAAGAAGTTTTTCATCCAATTGTTGATGATTTTACCAGAAAGCCATGCGCTTCCACGCATTGGAGATACATCCATCATTGATTATTCTTGTATTGTTGGCTTCAATCACATGGGTGTTATTCTTCATAAATGACCAAGACAAAGAGCAAGGTGTGGTCTTGAAACGCCTGTTAGTAAAATATTTCATGTGCATGCCTCTAACCCATAGTTTGTCTAGGTTGTTAACAAATTCTCAGACATTGTTCAGCATTAATGCCCCCCCACTTATAATTCCCAGCATTCATGATGCCTAGGCCATTGATATCTTTGTTAAAGGAGACTTTTTTCTAGGAAATAAGTGAGGGTTTCTTATTGTCCCTGGATCCAAACTAGATGAAGTTGTGTACATGTCTATTGATATCATCGCGTAGAGACGGAGAGAGTGAAATGGACTTTAGAGTGTAGGAAGGAACAACCTGCAACATTGATTTGGCCAACGTGATTCTTTTTGCAAGGTAGAAATATTTGATTACCCAAATATTCATCATGGATTTTAGAGTTTCAAGGATGGCAGCATGGGTGCTTTTGTTGATGTTGTGGTGAACTATTGGTACCCCAAGATATCTTTTGAGGTCTTTGGTGGCAAGGATGCCAAGAGTTTAGTTGATTTCTATCTTTGAAGGATTGCTAGTATTTGTTGAGAAGAAGCATCATTACTTGTTGGCTGAGATTCTTTGTCCTAAGACAGTATAGAACTCCTTCAATATGTCTTTGATCTTGGTAGCCTAAGACACTAGGGCTTCAACTAGGAGTAGGAAGTCATCTGCAAAGCATACATGGGACAATTGGGGTCCATGTTTAGACAAGGTGATATGTTTACATCTGTTCTCAAAAATAGAAGTGTTGATGGTTTGGCTGAGCCTTTCGATACACATAATGAATATGTAGGGGCTAAGGGGGTCACTCTGGCTCATAGTTTGGCATGCTTTATGGGGAGGCAGAGGGAATCCTTCCCAGAGGATAGACAGGGGTCTGGAGGTGATGATTTCCACGGTCAGGTTTATTGATTTCCTTGGTAGACCCACTTTTTGGAGGGTATCTCATAAAGTTCCATTTCATTCTGTCAAATGCTTTCGATAAATCTATGTTAACTACCATCAGTGTCTTCTTTCCTTTTTTTAATCGCATGGAGTGCACTGCATCTTGGACGATAAGTATGTTGTCAGTGATGTGACAATTGGGTATAAAGCTAGATTGCATAGGATCAATCCAGTCATTCAAGAATGGTTTGATCCAATCAACAAGGATCTTTGAGATAATCTTTAGACAATTGTTTTTCAGGGATATTGGTCTCAAGTTGTTGAAAGATTCAGTGTTGTGTGACTTGGGAATTAGGACAATGTGTGATGGAGCTACCTCCTCACTGATGGTTTTGGTGTTTAAGGCCAAGGTTACAGCTTGCATCACCAAATGATGGACATGTTCCCATCTTTTATGAAAAAATTCATTGTGTACTCCATCGGGTCTAGGTGCCTTTGATGGGTCCATTTGGAAGAGTGCATGGTTGACTTCATCTATTTTGGGGGTTCTACTCAGGGAAACATGTTGCATTGGATCAAGACCAGGGAAGATTCCAAGGTAGTGGAGCATGGCTTCTTGGTTATGTGGTTTGTATGTTGTCATTAGGTTGTTGAAGAAACTCTATAAATGTTGCTTCAATAGGTTAGGATCAATGATCAAGTCATCGTTATGATCCTTCAAGATTTAGATTTTGTTCATGAACTTCGTGGCCTTGACATAAGAATGGAAAAATAATGATGTTGCTATCACTAAGATGGATCCAATTAAGGTGGGCCTTTTGTCTCCAATCAATCTCTTCCCCATGAAAAATGCATTGGAGTTTTTCCTGAATCTCAATACATTTGAGTTTGTTAGAATGATGTGGGTTAGAGTGTAGAGATGCCTCTAGATGATTGAGCTCTTTGGTGATAGCATTCCTTTCTTGATGGTGGGATTTGGACATCAAGGCACTCCGTTTCATGGTTTTAGGTTTGAAGACGTGTAGGGATTTTGTGAAGGGGTGGTGTTGTCCCAATGGGTAGCTAGTTTTTGATGGAAATCTTGTTGTAGCAACTATCTAGAGAGAGTTTTAAAGGAGGAGTTCCTCATATTAGGAGGTCATGCACTAGTAACCAGTAAAGGGTACTAGTCAGAATAGATGTAAGAGAGGACAACGATCTTGGTGTGGGCATTATATTCCATCAAGGATTCATTAGTGATTAGGCAATCCAGTCGCTTAAAGAGGCCACCTCTCTTGAAGTTGTACCATTGTCTACTTGGGATAATGTTGTACAAGCCAGTACTGAGAAGCATGTCATTAAACACAGCACTATAGATATGGTTGAATAAAGTACCACCTTCTTTCTCTGCATGGGACAACATGGGGTTGAAGTCGTCGAGGACTACCCAAATCCCATTAATTGATAGGGGATATCCAATAATCTATTCCACCGGAAGTTTCATTGGTTAGGGCTTGGGCTTCCATAGACAAAGGTTATGAAGGAACGATTTATTTGAAATGAATTCATTGCATGTAGTTTAGGATAATGTTCACAAAGCAGTGATGTTGGTCCCATAGTATCTAGATACAACCTAAGAATCTGGAAGCTTCAACCTGATGAGAGGAGGTGAATCCCATGAGTTGGGTATGTAATGAGTCCTTCTATCACTGCATCTAGGTTCTAGGATAGCGAATAGGGAAAGGTTATGTATTCTCTTCAAGTGGTGAACAAAATTTATCTTGTTATAAAGGGATGATCCATGGATTTTCCCACTGTTGTAGTTTATTGGGAAATTAAGGGGGAAGTGTATAAGGTGATGATAGATTATAACCCTATATCAGGTTCAGATTCCTATACCTCCATTTTGGCTATAGATGTGCTTGAGTTGAACAATCTATGATCTTCTCCAACTTTATGGTTGTCTGGTGGTTCAAACACCTTTTCTTTTCTCACGGTTCTATCAAGGATGTTTGGAATGGTAATGTGTTGGAAGATGACCTTTATGTTCCTGAGTATGAAAACTCCTTTTCTGGTGCAAAAGGCCCATGAAGTTCTTGAGCACCAAAATCATATGTGAATTTGAATGCTATGTTGGGACCAAGTGCACCCTGAACCCTTCTATGGTTTCATCACCCTCAAGGGTGATGAAAGTGTTATCATCAGCGGATGCTCCTCCCTGATTGTTGGGTGGCTGACTCGTGGGAATGTTCTTAAATGTATTGGGTTTTTTTTGTGATTCCTCTTGTTCTTCCCTGTCTACCACTTATCCATATTAACATCATTATCCATGGAGTTTTCCTCAGATGTGAGAACTAATTTCTCCTCATCACCATAATGGCTACTCCTTGCTTTTACTAGCTCTCAAACCTTTCTTGGTTGTCTGCATTTCTTCCATCCTTCTTTGGTATTGGTTGTCTTCTCTCAGGCTTCTTGGGGTGCATGGTCATGGAGAAAGGTATGACTGATTGAGGATTTTCGTTCGGGATGTCTATAGCCTTGCTCAATTTTTTGTCAAGTATGTGAGTACAATTTTTATCTTCTTGTTCAACCCTTCAACATTTCATGCATATGCAAGGAAGACTTTCATACTAAATGTTGAACATTTTATCATTGATGAAAACTAATGGCAGTATAGGTTTCATACTCGATGTGGATTTTTCTAACCACTACATTGGTTTTCTGGGGTGGAAAGTATCGCTAAAAAAAGACATCAATCATTTCATCTCAGGTCTTTATTGAATTTGGTGGAAGGCTAAGAAATAATGCATTTTTCATGTCTGATAGTGAGTAAGAGAATAGCTTCAAATTGATCATTGTAATTGGGACCCTATCAAGCTTCAACATATCACCTCTTTCTAAAAATTTGTTGATGTGAGCCATCGGGTCCTCCATACTGTGGTTGTGGGATGATCGTGATTTGATTAACGCCACAAGACCAAAATCTATCTTGTAACTACCAACATTAATTGCATGCCTTTTGATTGGATCTAGTTGATTTGTGGATGAGGATGCATTCATCTTCTCCCAGACAGTCTGTTCTTTAGGCCCTTCTTCAACATATTTTTTAGCATTTACGTCCATGTAAACTGTCTGTGCCTGCTCTACCTGGGGTGGTGGGGTTAGATGAGCTTCTCAGATGAATTCCCAAACTCTAGATCCTTGTGAAAAATATCCTCCTGATCTATAATGGATGGAGTAGACTCTTCGTAATCTATGGTTCGAGTGTGAATCATGCACTAGTACCTGAAAATTAATGGAAATGTGAGAACAGAGAATGCTAGTGGATTGATAAATGAAAATATTTCAATTATTCTCAATTTCAAAGAAAAAATAAAATGTAAATAAAAGAAAAGAAGTTTCCTAGAGTGGCCAGTCACAACACTCATAATGTTGGAGTTGTCATTCCCCACTAACAGCACCAAAAACATGACACACCTACATTATGCATGTAAAACACAAGTGTATGCGTCCAATAGTATAAGCCTATGAGGCCCGAATGTTGAACTCAAGGAAATGTAACTCAAAAACTACTAGTAACTGTAAACTAATCAGCTAGGCCTCAAGAAAATGGCATTGGTTGTTTTACTAAAACTAATTGCAAACATAAAACTCAGTTGAGTGGATTGTGATCACGGATTGGATGGATTCCTTAGGATTACAGTTTCACCATGGTGTGCATTGTAATTAACTCCACTTCATTTACAATTATATACCCTTAACTCTAGAATAAGAGACATGTAGCAAGTATTACCCACTTCCATAGTGTAATACACTACCGATACTAACAAATCCCACTCCCTAGTGATTTAGGAATTAGCTAGGGGATTTAGAAAATTATTGGTTATTCTCTTCACATCCATAATCCCTCACCCAAGGCATGATATATGATATGCAAATCTACAACTTGTCCAAACCTTAATCCCTCTCTCGAAACAATTAATGGTATGAGTCATTAACTATTATGATTATGCATAGGTACTTCATTAAGCAATCAAATACTTAAGTCCATAATTAAAAAATTAACTATATTATATCATGGAACTCAAAAACATTTTTATAATTGGGATACTCTTGGGTCCTAAGCGACGACGATATTATCCCTTCTTGATTTCTACCAATAAAGACATATTATCCCATCTAGAGAATGTCTTGGTATGCAGTGTTTCAGTTGCAAATCTGCTCTCAAGAGGTGCCCAAATCATTTGAGACATGGTTTTCTCCTTTGTCTCCTCCTCTCTCAGCTCTGTGCTCTGTTGTAATAGAATTGAATGTGATCCTTAGGTCTGGTCGAACCCCCCTTAGGTCATAAGTGGGACTTGGGCATCATTAAGTCTCAACCATCAAATCTGTCGTGGTCTGAAATATGTACTAATCGTGTCGAGACAGTGGCATCGATTCTTTGGCTAACTCAAAACTCTCATTGAGTATAGGTATTACACATGTGGGTCGGTAGCTCCAAGTTGCTATTTTGCGAGTTCTAAATTCTGCTGTTGTTGAATATCAGTATTATAACCTTGTGGGTCAGTGGCACCAAGTTGATAAACTTAGTTCATGTTTCTCTCTAAACCATAAGTCAGTGGCATTGAATTTCGATGGTCTTGAACACTGACTTGGTAGCACCAAGTTGCATCTTGATAGCATTGAGATATATTTAGGCTCCCTGTTGGATTGTTGCAGTAAGTTGGTACCACTGACTATGAGGTTAGTAGCACCGAGCTACCTTATAAGTGCTTAAATTACCTAATTTATGAAAAATTCAACATAAACCTTAATAAAATGTGATAAATTGGCATAAGTCGATAAAAATACATATTATTTGATGCAATTGTGTTTCGCATGATACTAACAATAAACAATGCATAAATAATGTCAAAATGGATAATAATACATGAAATACATAGCAAAAATAGCATGTAAAAAGTGAATAAAACTTAGTGCATCAAAATCCTTTAATCTTAAATGTTGCTCACCCTCGAAAAACACTACCTTTAGATATGTTTGAGATACTTTTTCTTATATCTTTTCCTACTACCTTCATCATTGCTATTATTTATTCATTATTCTTTGCATTCTTTGTGCATATTAGTTTTCTAACTTGTTTTATTTTGTTTGGTTGTGCCTTGTGCATGTGACAAGCCACGCGGGGAAGACAATATGGAAGGCCAAAATGCACCTCACAAGCCACTTCAAGATTACTTCATGCCTAGAAACTAAAAATCACCAATTGCTAGCAGAGTTTATCAAATGCTAGGGGATAAATTCTCCATCCCTTTGTGTCTTCTTGGGATCCATACCATATTCTATGGCTTAGAGATTGAGAACCCCTACAAGCACTTAAACTCATTTCTTGAAGTGTGCTCCACCTTTAGGACGTCGACAGCCAGTGATGACACAATCTAGTTAACCTTATTCTCATTCTCCCTTAAAGATAAAGCCAAAGATTGATATGATTCAAGGTGGGACATCATAAGTTGGGAAGATATGAAGAATTCCTTCTTGAAGAAATTCTACACCATTGTAAGGTTAACACAAATGCGGCGTGCTATAGTAATTTTTAGTCAAATGAGCAATGAGTAATTTCATGATGCTTGGGAGAGATTCCAAAAGATGTTGAGAGAGTTCCCACACCATGAGATCCCTTTGTAGTAGCTATTTCAGTCATTTTACTTTGTTCTATCTCCAAAGGGTCAAGCTAGAGTAGATTCTTCATGTTGAGGAGTTTTTATGGCTAGACCACCTAAGGAGACATGGCCCTTGTATGAGTAGCTGGAAGAAAGTTAAACAATCAGAGCTTCTAGCATGATTATTGACGGTGATTGCCCCTTTGGTGTGACATCTCCAGCTCATAGTGATTCAAGACCGCATGTGATGAAGATTCTTGGTGACAGGGTGAACTTCATGGAGAACCAAGTGAGAAGTGTTCCTTATCACTCGTTCAATTATATTGAGTTCCATGGTTAAGAAATGAAGACACCTCACTCCAGTAGCTACCATGAACCACAAAGTCTAAGATATAGCTCAAGGTTTGAGGAAGAAGTTATCAACAGGTTGAAAAGTTTTTATGATGTCTAGTAGAATGCTACAAGGCTTGAGGAGAGGATAGAGCAGCTATCTTCCATACTTGATCTCTAAGAAGAGAATTTGTCTTCAAAGCCCATAATTAGTTTCAATGAAGCAAGTGGACCTATGCATTCCACTCAAGTTCTCTATAGTCCACCTCCCATGCAAGTGAAACCCATATGCCACTTCCAAGGCCATCCAAAGCCTTACACTCCTCCTCCCCGTCCATCTCCACAACTTTCTCAACAATTCACCTTCCAACCTCAATTCTCCCCTCCACATCAATTTCAATACCAAGTACCACCTCCACCTCCTCCACAATCCCAACAAGCTCCCCCTCTCAACCATAAGCAAAGAAGTGTTGTGACAGTTCTAAGGAGTGGGAAATCTCTTGAGCGTCCTGCAAGTAAAAAAATGTGGATAGAGAAAATGAAAGGAAGCCAAGTGGTGATACTATGATTGAGATTTTTGAAGATGATATTGTGATATCTCATGTTGATTCTGTGATACCGTCTGTTGCACCTCATACTCCGTTTGCAGGTTCCACCATCCCTAGTGTTCCACTTCATGGCATGCCCCAACAGAATCATGTTGATGCAAGTAGGGAAAAGTCTAGTGAGCAACCATTCATTGAGGCCTTACATGAGCCATCAGAAGTAAGGAGGAGACAAAAGCATAATGTTGTCATTCCTGAGGCATTTCTCCAAGTGACGGTCAACAATCCATTGTTGTATGCTATGAAGCAGATCCCATAATTTGCTAAGTTCCTCAAGAACATATACACTGTGAAGAGAAGGTCAATGGGGACAATATCAAAGAAAGTCAAGTTGAGTGAACAAGTGAGATCTATCCTCCAACACTCACTCCTCGTTAAGAGGAAAGACCCAAGAGCCCAACTCATACCTAACTACATTGGGGGGACATCACATAGAAAAATCCTTACTTTATTTGGGATCTAGTGTGAATTTTAAGCCATATAGTGTCTATGTTGAGCTGGGAATAGGCAAGTTGAAATCAGCATATTGCACTCTCCAGTTGGCAGACCGTTCCATCAAAGTGCCAAGAGGAAACGTGGATGATGTTTTGGTAATGATAGACAAGGAAAGAGGCATAGTGTTCATGATGGATTTTATTGTTCTTGACACAGATCTGAATGATAGGAAAAATTACATCATCTTGAGAAGACCATTTTTATCTACAATTTATGTCATGATACACATTAGCATTGGCATAATGACAATCTCTTTCATCGACATGAAGATAAAGATCAAAATCTACAAGACCTCAACCCGGCGAGTTGGAGATGAGGATATTGGACATGGTCTCTTCAAGAGTTTGACTGGTCATTTCAGAGAAGGAGATCTAGATGAAAGACTTAATGATAGCTTTGGTGATCAAAAGGATGAGGAGCATAGGTTCAATGCAAATGAGTGATGCATTTATTGCAAGAATGGACACATGAGAATTCTAAATGGATGGATGATTGAAGAATCTCCAAGAATCCCAACTGAAGGCATGAAACTCAACACTTATGGGAGCCAACCCACCTAGGTTTGGGGAATTTTTCACACAACCTTTCATTTTTTATACTTTTAAGATATTTTTACACTTCTCCAAGAAAACGCACACACACAACATACTTGTCGGTTTTTGTTGTTTGTGAATCATCTTAGGGCAGGTACATTGGAAGGAGGATGTTGCATGGATGATATTTCCAAGTAAAAGATCAAAATTGAAGAGAAAATTGCCAATCAGTAGAACAGATATAGGAAGGAGATCGGCATGGTCGTGCCACATAGCACGACCATGGTGGAGGAAATACAAAATGGTCGTGGTGGGCACCATGACCATGATCAATATCCCCTACTTACTGGATAGCTTGAGATCTCTCTCCCCTATTGGTGTTTGTATATCACAACCCCATGCCCTCTACCCTATCATCCTACACTTCTATTTCATGTTGAGGACAACATGGTTTAAAAGTTTGAGGTTGTAGGGTGGTAAGCCCTTTCTCTACCCCACATTTCTCTATGTTCCTTATTCTACATTTTTTCTCAAGATGATCAAATAGTATAACCATCTCTCATACTTGTGTATCCATAGTTTGTGTGCTTGCTTTGCATACTTTCATGTCATGTAGTTTACTTTCTTGTAATTTTTTGCATAATTTAAAAAAAATCACTTTTTGTCATGCATTGGATATCATGTAGATTTTTATAATTCTTGCATGTTTATCTAGGATTTTCTTGTTTGTTTCTTTATGTTCCATAATGTAGGTGTATATGTGACTGAAGGTGATTTGGCACCATTTTAGCCAATTTTTCCCAAGTTTAGAACTTCTTGCCTAAAAAGTGTGTTTTGACCGAATCTCTACCCTTTGGATTGAAAGTGATGACCTTTGACAAATGCAAGTGAATTATCAGGGTTTATTGCTCAATGGCCTCAATCTTGACTTTATTACATGTGAAGCACCTCTCTCATTCTTGTGAACTATTTGGTTGAATTTTTATTGAAGCAAGCCACAAAGCTTAGGTTTTGTAGGATCTCATGATAGAAATGTAGTTTTAGTATAACTCATTCATGTGGTGTGTCATTGCTCGATGAAATTGTTGGAGTAACCTTTATGCAGGAGATCTCATGTTGATGTCCACACTAGTAACCCCTCTTTGACTCACTTTTCTTCTACCATCTTATTACCTCTCTGCCTCATGAAAGGATTCCAAACTGCACACATTCAGCCATGGCCACATCTAAAAGTTTGGGGTGGCCATATCCACATCCCCCCACTTCACTCTCATCATCTTGTGCCCTTCCACATCAAGGGAAAAGAAGAAAAAAAAAGAAAAAGAGGAAAACCAAAATGCAAAAAGAAAATAAAATATGATCTTTCTAATAGCATTTAAATAAGTAAAAGATGAGTGTTCAAAAGCACTCCAAACTCTTATCACAGCCCTTTCTTCCTTTGCATGCCCATGGAGCAAGGAAATATCAAAGCTAGCTCATTTTTTCCTTTTTGACATCCACATGGTTTACTTTTGTGGATGGACATATGAGATTCAATGCATGAATGTAAAACAAAAAATAGTCATTTTTGAACTTTGCTACCATGAAATGATTTACCGGGAGAAATATGCAGCCATATGGATTGTTTATGATTTCTACGCTCTATATTTGAAGTTTGCATGATCAATTCTTTAATCATGATTGGTTTGTGTAAGAGGAGAGGAGAGAGGTGGAATGCATGTACCTAGTCATGTTTGTCCACATCCAGTCAATATTCATCTTTTGCATTAAATTTGTCATTTCTTGACTGTGGAAAAAATTGCACAGAATTGAGTTGGAGCATAATTGAGGACAAGTATGTTTTATGTTTGGGGTGGTGATGCAGCCCTATTTTAGGGATCCATCTTGTGTCATATTGCATTGCAATCACATCTATACCTTCTAGATTACATGGTATTTCCCGTAATATGCATATTTGTGTAAAATGCACTTATGGACATTATTCGCATGTTTTAGGTATTTGGACCATGCTTGGATGGAAGAGAGAGAAAAAGAGTGATCATAGGGTTTCTCTACCCTTAGAGAGGCCCAAAGTGTTACATCCTTGAAATTCATATATTTCAAGCCTAAATGAATTAGGGAACATATAACAATGAAGTGATTTTAGGGATCTTGGTTGATGATTCCAAACCCTAGACTCATAATAAATGTTCAATTTAAGGAAATAATCTACTTTTGAACATATGTGTTCAAATGAGGCTAATATAATATGCAATGGTTACCAAAGCCTCATGTTTGGTAATTAAGAATGTAATTAAGCTCATGGAACCTTTGGAGGGCCCAATAGATGGTTCATGGGCCTTAGGGATACTTTTCAGTCCAATTGGTTAATTACGATTTACAAATGAGTCCCTGGGATATAAAATTGGGAAATGAATATTTTATACTCATGATATATGCTAAAGATAATTGAATTTGATAGATAATCATAATATCAAATGATGGGAGAAATTTTAGAATGTTCTAATATTCTTTGTGACCTAGGTAATTAATTATATAATTAGCTAGTGTTTTCTTGCAGGGAAAGCTTGATATAACCAAAAGATTAGTTTTGACCTAATATTTGTCTTGGAGACGGATAATAACAATATGCCAGAGTTTGGGAATTATTGGAGCTACGACGTGATATAGAGAATTAATATGAGATGATGGGTTTTTTCCTAAAAGAAGTATAAAAAGAAAGAAAAGATATGTAAGGGGTGGGGATCCACTCGGATCCGGACTCTAGATCCAGTCGAGACCGTGAGTGTGAGCTTGTCTCCTTTGCCCAGTCTCTGGACCATGCCCCGCAGGAAGAAACAGGATACTCAGGAACACCTCTTCCCCTCCCAGTTGATAACTTTAGCATTTATCCACTCCCTTCTCATCAGGAGGTCAAATCGGATCCTACGAGTCCTGAATTTAACGGTGTTTCCTCGTGACACAATGATCCCCAATTCCTTGGACTCCTGAACTCTAATGCGGGAGGTAGGTCATTACATGGATCATACTAGTTCCTATAAGAGGGCTTAGGATGACTC
This sequence comes from Alisma plantago-aquatica, assembly GCA_963693085.1. Lineage (NCBI taxonomy): Eukaryota > Viridiplantae > Streptophyta > Magnoliopsida > Alismatales > Alismataceae > Alisma > Alisma plantago-aquatica. The sequence goes on along the minus strand of OY856411.1, from coordinate 1,458,397,200 downwards.
CCGTGAGGGGAGCAAAACTCCCTCAAAATCTCTGAGCCCGAACAACCATTCTGCAATCCACGTCTCCCTGGTCATGGTTCCTTGTATCTACCATCAAGCTTGACTCATTCTCCCCTGGCCCTAGCCTCTCTGGTGGTGCTGAGATGGTCAATGAATCTAGCATAACTCATTGGGCAACCCCATACCTTCGCCCGAGTCTTTGGGGACCAGAATCATGAAGCCAACACCCGATCAACTTGTCCCGGCATGACTGGTCAGGTTCGAGGAAGATGGTGAATTGAGCAAACTTGACCATCGATAGCTATAGCGAAGGACTGGCTGAATTCACCCAGGTCGAGCGGAGCCCAGGGATCCATCTCCTAGATGGTCAGAGCATTGGAGGTGGGAGTCAACCCTTTGGTTGACTTGTCTGTCGCGCGGCCTGGTCCTACACGAGGTAGAAGAAGGAAAGATGGTGATTGATGAGTTTACCACGAGGTTAAACACTGTGAGGAGAGAGATAATGTGACATTTTCCCCTAATCTACTCATGGCCACACTGGAGCAGAAGGATGAGGTGGACAACATCCATTGGAAGGACCTGGGCTGCATGGCTTTTGCTTATAAGGTAATTTTGCTTATGTGGCCACATGCCATTGGTCAGTTTATACTTATCTTGCAATTAATCAAGTTCATTAATGACAACTTGGAATATAGCAAAACTATATATCAAATTGCTCAAAAAGATGTGAGGAATCCATTGAAAATATAATCAATTCCCAATTAAGCTTCCTGTTCCAAAAGTATATGCAATACCTATGTTGAAGTGATTAGTATAAAGGAAAACCTAGATTTTGGTTAATATGATGCTTAATTGAGTAGACTCATTTATGTTGTGATCATACCTATTCTAGACATGTATAATGAAGGAATCATTGATAATGATGAATAATTGATGTTTCTATATTAATAATCATGTACATGCTAATTTAGGGTTTTGAAACTAATGTGAATACTTTGCTATGATCTTAATACTAGTAATATGATCTAGGTATCATGGATAATCTAATATGCTTAGTTTGATTATTAGGGTTTCACCTAATATGCATAACTAAAGATTGTAATCTTAGAACTTTGATATGATGAAATTAGGGTTTGTAACCCTAATCCCTAGTTTAAGAGTGAATCTATATCTGATTAATGTAATGTTGAATACATGGTGACACCTATGTAGTATGCGTGTTTCGGATTATGTTGATTGCATGCTTTGTTGCTTGTATGTTTGGATGCACTCTTAAAGTACATGAGTTATTCTTCATGGTTTCTACAATTGCATAAGGTATGTGGTTACACTTGTGAATACATGTATCAAATTTTGAATTTGCCGAGATTTCTTGATGAGATTAAATGAATGATGAACTACTTGCTTGTTTATTTACTTTTTGCAAATTATAAAGTTCCTATGATTATCATGTAAAGTAAATAATAATATTATGAACCCTGGGTCAAACTGATCTTAAGGGTAATGCACATGAGCCTAGGAGGGACAGTGATTACACATGAGGTAGTAGACCAGATTTGGGTTAGAATATGAAAACAAGTTTATGTTCTTATGTGCAAATAATAGATGTTAGTTATATGCTTACTTGTGATTATTAGATGAACTCACATACCAATATAGAAACATACTGACTGTGTATTTTGTTTGTCACCGTTTTAGGTATCATGTATACCTGATTCATGGACATGAGGTTACAAAATAAAGATGTTGAAGATACTAGAGTTATTCATGAAGGTTTAGTCATAGTGGTATATCTTCACACATGTACATGTTAACTCTTTCAAAAATTTATGTAACTCCTTAGAGGAGCTCTTTATGCAAACATGTAATTATTTGCTTATTAATGGAAATTGTTTACTATTTTGTATTATTTCTTGAATCTGATCCTGGAATTTATGAGTAATGATCTGCGACTTTAAGGTCTTTTGGACACTCAAAAGTGTGGGTCATTACATAATGTGAAGTCCAAGACTCCATCAACCTTCCCCTAGTGGTCAAAGATAAATTGAAGCAAAGGTGGCCAGGAATGAACCAAGTATAATCTCAAAGTGTTGATGTAAAGAGCAGCATGGTTGTGCAGCGCAACATGGCCATGATACCATGACCCAACATGATCGTGTTGCACGGTAAGGCCATGGTACCATGACATAACATGGTCATGCTGAATAGAATGGCCATGCTACCATGACCCACCATGTCTGTGTTGAGTTGCATGTACGTGTGGCATACAGACCAACATGGACATTCCACTCGGAATGGGCAGCAACTCCAAGACACCATGGTCGTGCCACCCTTTCCTAACCTCGACCGTGGTGACCATCATGGTTGTGCCACTTCATGCACAAAACTCCAACTGTTACTATGATTTTCCCCCATTTTTTACCTCGGTCATTTCCACACACCACAACCATGTTACCCTACACCCACAACGGTCGTGCTACATACAAAATCCTAGCTACCTTTCCAATGTATATATAGGTTGTGGATGGGGGGGGGGTAAAATGTAGAATGGGGCATGAGGTTAGCTACCTTCTACCTCCTCTTAGCTCCTCATTTTTGCATTCTACTCATTCCACTTCATTTCCATCTCCATTCCTCTTCATTTCACCATTTCCACCACTAAAACCCAAGTTTGCTAATGTATTAAGCCTATTCCACCATCATTCCATGCCCTTACACCTTCAAAGATGGAGGAGGGTGACCTTGCAGCTGCTGGATAGGAAGAGTCTTCCATCTACACCGAGCTCCATGGATTTTTCTACCTCTTTCTCCTTTCTTTTTGTATTTTGCATTTCCATGAGTAGCTAGGCCCCTTGGGTGGGCTATTTAGGGATCAAAATGTTACTTTGATACCATGTTGGGGGGAAATGATAATGATTATGTTCTATTTCTATCTCACTCTCCATGAATTTCTTATTGGTATGTGCTTGAAATCACCTAGGAACTTAGGGAAATTGCTTATATGTGTGAATTATGGGATTTTCTCTTAGGTCAAATTCATGGATCCCTAGCTAGCGACCCATCTTCCTACATGCTAATCAATTCCCCTAAGCCTACTTGAGATATCTAACTAGCTAGTTTAGATGAATTTAGTGTGCTTAGCATGGACCTTTTTTAAGGCTACAATGTGGGTGATGTGTGGCCTAAAACCTCACTTCCACTCCCATTACTACCCTCAGCCCCTAATAACCCTAAGATCCTCTAATCTAGAAACATAGGTTTGTTTAGACTCTAATTGAATTGCACCTAGATCCTCACCCAATTGATCCTCAAAAGGGTAGTAGGAGGTGTTAGGGACTAGCTCCCCTATAGACAACCTATCCTATCCATGGACAATTAGTAGTCTATGGCAATTCATTAGACTCTAGCTTGTTGTTTGGTATGGTAATCCAAATGAAAGTATAATGTTCACATGTCTTCCCCAACCTAATTGATAAGTGCATGCCCCAAACAACCCACACATCCCTTTATTGCTTAAAACCCTAATTACATTCTTGCTTAGCTAGTGTTAGCTTAGTTAGTTCTTCACTTGATTAGTTAGATTATTGCTTAGCTCTTGATAGTTTAGGTGTTGAATTTATCTTTTACCTTGTTTGCTAGATTAGTGTAGTGTATACCTCTTCTTGCTTGCCTTGTCATAGCTTTCTCTTCTTCCTACTTGCCTTGACTTTTCTTGTTCATTATAATTAACTGTCTAGGGTTAACTTAGGTTTTGATTCTTGCTTATCTTCTTTTAATTGCTTTCTTGTTCAACCCTTAGTGTAATCAACAAAATCAACTTCAAACCCTTAAACCCTAGACTCCACAGTAGGAACCTAGCCCAAAACTAACCTAGCTCTAGTGCCCCCTTTTTTCCATGTTGATAGACCATATACTTGCCACCCTCCTATACTATGACATGACCCCATCCTCTTGCGGGTGCAGTGTTTTAGTAAAAGTAGGTGTGTAGGTTTAGGTCCTTCGAAATCTACATTAATTTTGGGATAGGTTCCTACTGCTCCAAGCTTATTAAGGACCTAAACCTACGCACCTACTTTTACTAAAACACTACACCCACAAGCACATGCGGTTGTGTAATAGTATAGTAGGGCGGCAAGTATAGGGTCAATCCATAGAGAGAAAAGGGGTCACTAGAGATATGTTAGTTTTGGGATAGGTTCCTATCACAAAGTGTAGGGTTTAAGGGTTTGAAGTTTATTTTGAGGATTACACTAAGGGTTGAACAAGAAAGCAATTAAAGGAAGACAAGCAAGAATAAAAACTTAAGTTAACCCTATATAGTTAATTCTTATGAACAATAAAAGTCAAGGCAATAAGGAAGAAGAGAAAGCTATGATAAGGAAAACAAGAAGAGGTCTACACTACACTAAGCTAGAAAACAAGGAAAATGAGCAATTAAAGACCTAAACTAGCAAGCACAAAGGAAGATCAAGGCAAGAAGCTAACTAAACAAGTGAAAAATTAACTAAGATAACACTAGCTAAGAAAGAAGGTAATTAGGGTTTTAAAGCAATAAAGGGATGTGTGGGTTCTTTGAGGATGCACTTACCAATTAAGTTGGGGGTGACATGTGAACATTATTCTTTCATTTAGATTACCAAACCAAACAACAAGCTAGAGTCTAATGAATTTCCCTAGACTACTAACTAGCCATGGATAGGATAGGTTGTGTATAGGGGAACTAGTCCCTAACACCTCCTACTACCCTTACCAGGATCAATTGGGCTAGGATCTAGGTGCAATTCAATTAGAGTCTAAACAAGCCTAAGTTTATCGATTAGAGGATCTTAGGGTAATTAAGGGTTGAAGGTAGTAATGGGAGTGGAAGTGAGGTTGTAGGCCACACATCACCCACATTCTAGACTTGAGAAAGTTCCATGCTAAGCACACTAAATTAATCTAATCTAGCTACTTAGATCTCTCAAGTAGGGTTAGCGGAATATATTAGCATGTAGGAAGATGGGTGGCTAGCTAAGAATCCATGAATTGGACCTAGGAGCAAATCCCAAAATTCACAGATAGAAGAAATTTCCCTAAGTTTCTAGGTGATTTCAAGCACAAACCAACAAGCAATTCATGGAGAGTGAGATAGAAATAGAACATAATCATTAGCAAATTAAATTACAGTGTTTACATATCATTTTACCCCAACATGGTATCAAAGTAACATTTTGAGCTCCAAACAGCCCACCCAAGGGGCCTAGCTACTCATGGAAATGAAAAATACAAAAAGAAAGGATAAAGAGGTACAAGAAGCCATGGAGCTTGGTGTAGATGGAAGACTCCTCTCTAGTAGTTACAAGGTCATCCTCAAAGGTGCAAGGGCATAGAATGATGGTGGAATAGGGTCAAAACACTAGGAAACTAGGGTTTTGGTGGTGAAAATGTTGAAATGGAGTGGATTGGATGTGTTAATGAAGTGAAATGAGTGGAAAGAGAAAATGGAGAGATAAGAGGGGGTAGAAGGTTGCTAACCTTGTGCCCCAGCCACCACCCATGTATATATAGGTGGTGGGGAGGCACTAGGTCTAGTGGGGATAAAATCAAGAATGTGGTGGAAAAGTAGCTAGGATTTTGTATGTAGCTCGATCGTGGTGGGTACCATGCAATGGTGGGTGTAGTGGAACATGGTCATGGTGGGTGTAAATGACTGAGGTGAAAAATGAGGAAAAATCACAGTAAAGGTTGGAATTTTGTACATGAAGTGGCATGATCGTGGTGATTACTACGGCAGAGGTGAGGTAAGGGTGGCACGGCCGTGGTGGCTTGGATTTGGTTGCCTATTCTTATGGAATGTCCTTGCTGGTCTGTATGACACACAACTGTGCGACGCAGCACAACCATGCTAGGTCATGGTAGCACAGCCATGCAATTCAACACGGCCATGTTGGATCATGGTCGCACAACCATTCTATGTAGCACGACCATGTTGGTTCATGGTAACATGGCCATGATGTGCTGCAGGACCATGTTGCTCTCTACATCAGCACTTTGAGCTTGTACTTGGTTCACTCTTGGACATCTTTACTTCAATTGATCTTTGGCCACTTGGGGAAGGTTGAGGGAGTCTTGGACTTCAATTTGGGCCTCTCCAAGGGCAGAGAAACCCTAGGATCACTCCTCTCTCTCTTCCATCCAAGCATGGTCCAAATACCTATGAAACATGCAAATAATGTCCATAAGTATATTTTAGACAAATATGTAGGGGAAATAACATGTAATCTAGCAGGTATAGATGTGATTGAAATGCAATATGACACAAGATGGAGCCCTAAAATAGGGTTTCATCACCACCCCAAACTTAAAACATACTTGTCCTCAAGTATGCTCGAACTCAATCTCTCTACAATTTTTCCATAGTCAAGAAATGACAAATGCAATGCAAAAGATGAATATTGATTAGATGGGCTCAAAAATTACTAGGTACATGTATTCCACCTCTCTCCTCTCCTCTTTCACAAACCAATTGTGTCTAAAGAATTGAGCATGCAAATTTCAAATATAGAGCGTATAAATCAAAATCAAACCATATGGTTGTCATATCACTCTGGATAAATGGTTTCATGGTAGCAAAGGTCAAAAATCACTTATTTTGTTGTTTTACATTCATTCATTCAATCTCAACTGTCCATCCACACTAAGTAACCCACATGGTTGTGAAAAGGGCAAAATGAGCTAGGTTTGATATTTCCTAGCTCCATGGGCATGAAAAAGGAAGAAAGGGTTGTGGTAAGAGTTTGAAGTGCTTTTACACACTCCAAACATGAGCATATTTTAATTTCTTTTTGCATTTATTTCTTCTTATTTTTTTCTTTGCCCTTGATGTGGATAGGGCACATGATGGTGAGAGTGAAGTGGGGGATATGGATGTGGCCCCCCAAACTTTTGGAGGTGGCCAAGGCTAAATGTGTGCACTTTGGCATCCTTTTATGAGGCGGATAGGTAAGAAGATGGTAGAAGAAAAGTGAGCCAAAGAGGGGTTACTAGTGTGGATATAAACATGAGATCTCCTACATGAAAGTTACTCTAACAACTTCATCAAGCAATGACACACCACATGAATGATCAATACTAAAACTACATTTTTATCATGAGATCCTATAAAACCTAAGCTTTGTGGCTTGCTACAATCACAATTCAACCAAACAGTCCACAAGCATGATAGAGGTGGTATACATGTAAAAAATTCAAGATTGAGGTCATTTAGCAATAACGCATGATAATTAACTTACATTTGTCAAAGGTTATCACTTTCAATCCAAAAAGTGGGACCCACTTTTTAGGCAAGAAGTTATAAACTCGGGAAAAATTGGTCAAAATGGTGTCAAGTTGCCTTAAATCACATCTAAACCTACATTATGGAACATATATTAACAAACACGAAAATCCTAGATAAAACAAGAAAAAATTACAAATATCTACATGATATGCAATGCATGACAAAAAGAGCAATTGTTTTGAAAATTATGCAAAAATTGTAAGAAAGTAAACTACATGGCATGCAACTATTTAAAGCAAACAAACAAAGCATGGATACACAATAATGAGAGATGGTTATACTATTTGATCATCTTTAGAAAAAATTTAGAACAAGGAACATAGAGAAAAGTGGGGTAGAGAAAAGTCTTACCTCCCTACCACCCCAAACCTTTAAACCATGTTGTCCTCGGCATGAAATAGAAGTCTATGATGATAGGGTAGAGGGCATGGGGTCGTGATAGACAAATGCCTAGAGAGGAGAGAGATCTCAAGGTGTCTAGTGAGTAGGGGATTTCCACCAAGGCCATGGTGGCCACCACAACCGTTTTGTATTACCTCCACCACAGTCGTGTTGTATGGCATGACCATGTTGATCTCCTTTCTGTAGCTTTTCTACTCATTTGCACATTTCTCTTCAATTTCAATCTTCTCCTTGGAAATATCATCCATGAATCATCCTCCTTCCAATGTACTTGATCTAAAATGATTCACAAACAACAAAAACTATCAAGTATAGTGTGTGTGTGTTTTCTTGAAAAAGTGTAAAAATAACCAAAAAGTATCAAAAATGAAAGGTTGGGTGAAACATTTGCCAAACTTAGGTGGGTTGCCTCCCACAAGTGCTTAGTTTCATGCCTTCATCTGGGATTCTTGTAGATTCTTCAATCATTCAATTATTTGGAATTCTCATGTCTCCATTCTTGCAATAAATGCATCTCTCATTTGCATTCAACCTATGCTCATCATCCCTTTGATCACCTAAGCTATCATTAAGTCTTTCACCTGTATCTCCTCTCAAATGACTAGTTGGGCTCTTGAAGTGACCATGTCCTATATCCTCATCTCAAACTCCCTGATTTGAGGTCTTGTATATGTTGATGTTGATCTTCATGTCAACGAAAGTGACTGTCATTCTGCCACTGCGAACGTGTATCTTGACATCAATTGTAGATAAAAATGGTCTTCCCAAGATGATGGGAATTTTCCTATTGTATAGCTCCATGTCAAGAATAATAAAATCCATTGGGAACACTACACCTCTTTCTTTGTCCCTCATTACCAAAACAGTCATCCACTCTTCCTATTGTCACATTGATGAATGGTCTGCCAATTGGAGAGTGCAATGGGGTGATTTCGACTTGCCTAAGCTCAGCTCAACATAGACACTATATGGCAGCAAATTCACTTTATATCCCAAATCAAGTAGGGATTTGTCTATGTGATGTCCCCCAATGTAGATAGGTATCAGTGGTGCTCTTGGGTATTTACTCTTCATGGGGAGTGAGTGTTGGAGGATAGAGCTCACTTGTTCGGTCAACTTGACTTTCTTTGGTAATCTCCATGTTGACCTTCTCTTCACAGTGCATAGGTTCTTGAGTAACTCGGCATATGATGGGATCTGCTTGATATCCTCCAACAATGGAATATTGACTTTCACTTGGAGAAATACCTCAAGCATGTCAACATTGTCCTTTTGTCTCCTCATTACTTCTAGTGGATCATCTAATACCTCAATAAATGGTGGCTCACTAGCCTTTACCCTACTTGCATCAACATGATTCTCTTAGGGCATGACATGAAGTGGAACACTAGGGATGGTGGAACCTACAAATTGAGTGTGAGGTGAAGCACGCAGTATTGCATAATCAACATGAGGTATCACAATATCATCTTCAACACTCTCAATCATAGTATCACCACTTGGCTTCCTTTCTTTTTCTTTGTCCATATTTCTTTGACTTGGAGACTGCTCAAGAGATTTTCCACTCCTTAGAACTATCACAACACTTATTTACTAATGGCGGAGAGGGTGATCTTGTTGCAGCTGTGGAGGAGGTGGAGGTGGTACTTAGTATTGATATTGAGATGTAGAGGCGAATTGAGGTTGGAAGGTGGATTTTTGAGAAAGTTATGGTGATGCAGGGGAGGAGGAGTGTAAGACTTTAGGTATATGGGTTTCACTTGCATAGGAGGTGGACTATAGAGAACTTGAGTGGAATGCATAAGTCCACTTGCTTCATTGAAACTCATTATGGGATTTGAAGACAATTTCTCTTCTTAGAGAGCAAGTATGGAAGATAGTTCCTCTATCCTCTCCTCAAGCCTTGTAACATTCTTCAGGACATAATCAAAACTTTTCAACCTAGAGAGAACTTCTTCCTCAAACCTTGAGCTATATCTTGAACTTTGTGGTTCTTGGTAGGTATATGAGTGAGTGTCTTCATTTCTTCACCATGAAACTCAATAGAATTGACCAATTGATAAGGTGCACTTCTCACTTGGTTATTCATGAAGATCACCATATCACTAAGAATCTTCATCACATGTGGCCTTGAATCACTATGAGCTAGAGATGTCACACCAAAGGGGCGATCACTATCACTCATCATGCTAGAAGCTCTGATTCTTGAACTTTATTCCAACTTCTCAAACAAGGGCCATGTCTCCTCAGGTGGTCTAGCCTAAAAACTCCTCCACAATAAGAATCTATTGTAGCTTGACCCTTTGGAGATAGAGCGGAGTAAAATGACTGAACTAACTTCCACAAAGGGATCTCATGCTGCGGGAACTCCCTCAACATCTTTTGGAATCTCTCCCAAGCATCATGAAATGGCTCATTGTCCATTTGATTGAAACTCACTATGGCACGCCGCATTTGTGTTAACCTTGAAATGGTGTAGAATTTCACCAAGAAGGCATTCATCATATCTTCCCAACTCATGATGTCCCTCCTTGAATCATACCAATCTTTGGCTTTGTCTTTAAGGGAGAATGAGAACAAGGTCAACTGGATTATGTCATAACTGGTTGTCGGAATCTTGAAGGTGGAGCATACTTCAAGAAATGAGTCCAAGTACTTGTAGGGGTTCTCACTCTCTGATCTATAGAAGATGAGAAGGATCCCAAGAAGACTTGGAGGGATGGAGAATGGCTCCCCTAGAATTTGATCAACTCTTCTAGCAATTGGTGATTTGTAGTTTCTAGGCATGAAGTAATCTTGAAGTGGATTGTGAGGTTCATTTTGGCCTTTCATCTTGTCTTCTCTATGTGGCTTGTCACATGCATAAGGAACAATCAAATAAAAGAAAACAAGTTAGCAAACCAATATGTACAAAGAATGCAAAGAATAAAGTGAATAATATTAATTATGAGAGGAGTAGGAAAAGATCAAAGCAAAACTAACTAGCTAGGTTGAGCGCCCTTTCTCCCCAACAACAGTGCCATAAAGCTTAGTGCATCTTGCTAGAGGTGCACACACTAATCAATTAAGATTTGAATAGATGCACCCCATGAGATTCAAACACACTTGGGTATCTTTCCAAATTAATAAGAACCTAAAACTACACACCTACTTTTACTAAAACACTACGCCTACAAGTGCACATGGTCATGTCGTAATATAGGAGGGAGGTAAGTATAGGGTCGATCCACAGGGAGAAAAGGGGGTACTAGAGCAAGGTTAGTTTTGGGTTAGGTTCCTACTTTGGAGTCTCTGGTTTAAGGGTTTGAAGTTGATTTTGTTTATTACACTAAGGATTGAACAAGAAAGCAATTAAAGGAAGACAAGAAAGAATCAAAACTTATGTTAACCCTAGATAGTTAATTCTAATGAACAAGAAAAGCCAAGGCAATCAGGAAGAAGAGAAAGCTATGTTGAGACAAGCAAGAAGAGGTCTACACTACACTAAATAAGAAAACAAGGCAAAAGAGCAATTAAACACCTAAACTAGCAAGAGAAAAACAAAGAATTGCAAGAAGAAACTTAGCAAGTGAAGAACTAACTAAGTTAACACTAGCTAAGAAAGAAGGTAATTATGGTTTTAGAGCAATAAAGGGATGTGTGGGCTGTTTGGGGAATGCACTTATCAATTAGGTTGGGGGTGGCATGTGAACATTATGCTTTCATTTAGATTACCAAACCAAACAACAAGCTAGATTCTAATGAATTTTCCTAGACTACTAACTGGCCATGGATAGGATAGGTTGTGTATAGGGGAGCTCGTCCCTAACACCTCCTACTATCCTTACAAGGCTCAATTGGGTTAAGATCTAGGTGCAATTCAATTAATGTCTAAACAATACTAGGTTTCTAGATTATAGGATCTTATGATGATTAGGGGCTGAGGGTAGTATGGGAGTGAAAGTGAGGTTTTAGGCCACACATCACCCACATTCTTGCCTTGAGAAATCTCCATGCTAAGAACACTAAATTCATCTAAACTTAGCTACTTAGATCTCTCAAGTAGGGTTATGGAAATTTATTAGCATGTAGGAAGATGGGTGGCTATCTAGGGATCCATGAATTGGACCTAGGAGAAAATCCCAAAATTCACACATATAAGCAATTTCGCTAAGTTCCTAGGTGATTTCAAGCACAAACCAACAAGCAATTCATGGAGCGTGAGATAGAAATAGAAAATAATCATTAGCAAACAAAATTACAATGTTTATATATCATTTTCCCCCAACATGGTATCAAAGTAACATTTTGAGCCCAAAACATCCCACCCAAGGGGCCTAGCTACTCATGGAAATGCAAAATACAAAAAGAAAGGAGAAAGAGTTAGAATAAGACATGGAGCTCAGTGTTGATGGAAGACTCCTCTTCACCAGATGCAAGGTCGTCATCCTCCTTCTTCTCTGGTGCAAGGGAATGGAATTATGGTAGAATAGGTTCAAAACACTAAGAAACTAGGGTTTTGGTGGTGGAAATAGTGAAATGAAGTGGAATGCAGGCGGAAATGATGTGGAATGCAAAAATGGGGATCTAAGAGGGGGTAGAAGGTAGATAACCTTGTGCCCCAGCCGCCACTCATGTATATATAGGTGGTGGGGAGGCACTAGGTTAAGTGGGGGGTAAAATGGGGAATGCAGTCGAAAAGTAGTTGGGATTTTGTATGTAGCACAGTCGTGGTGGGTACCATGGCCGTGGTGGGTGTAGGGGAACATGGTCATGGTGTGTGTAAATGACCAAGGTGAAAAATGTGGAAAAATCACAGTAAAGGTTGGAGTTTTGTATATGAAGTGGTACAGTCGTGATGGTCACCACGGCTGAGGTGAGGAAAGGGTGGCACGACCGTGGTGGCTTGGAATTGGCTGCCCACTCTGAGTGGAATGCCCATGCTGGTTTATATGCCACAGGTTGGTGCAAAGTAGCACGGCCAAGATGGGTCATGGTAGCACAGACATTATATGCAGTACGATCATGTTGGGTCATGGTAGCACGGACATGCCATGTAGCACGACCATGTTGGGTCATGGTAGCATGGCCAAGATGTGCTACATGGCCATGTTTCTCTCTACATCAACACTTTGAGATTGTACTTGGTTCATTCTTGGACATCTTTGCTTCAATTGATCTTTGGCCACTAGGGGTAGGTTGAGAGAGTCTTGGACTTCAGTTTGGGGTAGAGAAACCCTAGGATCACTCCTTCTCTCTCTTCCATCCAAGCATGGTCCAAATACTTGGAAAACATGCAAATAATGTCCATAAGTGAATTTTACACAAATATACATACTAGGAGAAATAACATGTAATCTAGAAGGTATTGATGTGATTGATATGCAATATGACACAAGATGGAGCCCTAAAATAGGGATACGTCACCACGCCAAACTTAAAACATGCTTGTCCTCAACTTTTCTTGAACTCAATCTTTTTGCAATTTTTCTACGGTCAAGAAATGACAAATGCAATGTACAACATCAATTTTGACTAGATGGGCTCAAAGATGACCAGGTGCATGCATTCCACCTCTCTCCTCTCCTCTTTCACAAAACGATCATGATTAAAGCATTGAGCATGCAAACTTCAAATATAGAACATAAAAATCACAATCAAACCTAATGGTTGTCATATCACTCTAGGTAAATTGTTTCATGGTAGAAAAGGTCAAAAATGACTAATTTTGTTGTTTTACATAAATGCATTCAATCTCATATGTCCATCCACACTAAGTAACCTGTGTAGTTGTGAAAAAGGGAAAAATGAGCTAGATCTTATATTTCCTAGATCCATGGGCATGCAAAAGGAAGAAAGGGTTGTGGTAAGAGTTTGGAGTTCTTTTACACACTCACCTTTTCTTCATTTACATGCTCTTAAACAGGAGCATGTTTTATTTTCTTTTTGCATTTTTTTCTTCTTCTTTTTCTTTGTTTTCTTTGCCCATGATGTGGATAGGGCACATGATGGTGAGAGTGAAGTGGGGGATATGGATGTGGCCACCCCAAACTTTTGGAGGTGGCCAAGGCTGAATGTGTGCACTTTTGGCATCCTTTCATAAGGCGGAGAGGTAAGAAGATGGTAAAAGAAAAGTGAGTCAAAGAGGGGTTAATAGGTTGGACATGAACATGGGATCTCCTGTATAAAAGTTACTCCAACAATTTCAGCAAGCAATGACACACCACATGAATGAGAAATACTAAAACTACATTTCTATCATGAGATCCTACAAAACCTAAGCTTTGTGGCTTGCTTTAATCACAATTCAACCAAACAATTCACAATCATGGGAGAGGTGGTTCACATGTAAAAGAGTCAAGATTGAGGCCATTTCGCAATAAACCATGATAATTCCCTTGCATTTTTCAAAGTTCATCACTTTCAATCCAAAAAGTAGGACCCACTTTTTAGGCAAGAAGTTATAAACTTGGGAAAATTTGGCCAACATGGTGCCAATTTACCTTCAATCACATCTAGACCTACATTATGCAACATAAAGTAGGAAACAAGAAGATACTAGATAAAACAAGCAAAATTACAAAAATCTACATGATATGCAATGCATGACAAAAAGAGCAAAATTTTTGAAAATTGCTCAAAAATTACAAGAACGTAAACTGCATGACATGAAAGTATGCAAAGCAAGAATACAAAGTATGGATACACAAGTATGAGAGATGTTTATACTATTTGATCATCTTGATAAAAAATGTAGAACAAGGAATATAGAGAAAAGTGGGGTAGAGAAAGGGCTTACCGCCCTACCACCCAAAACGTTTAAATCATATTGTCCTCAGTATGAAATAGAAGTCTAGGATGATAGGGTAGAGGGCATGGGGTCGTGATAGACAAACACCAAGAGAGGAGAGAGATATCAAGGTGTCTAGTGAGCATGGGATATCCACTGTAGTTGTGGTGGCCACCACAACCATTTTGTATTGCCTCCACCATGGTCGTGTTGTGCGGCACGACGATGTCGATATCCTTTTTGTACCTTTATATACTGATTTGCAATTTTCTCTTCAACTTTGAACTTCTCCTTACAATATCATCCATGCATCCTCCTCCTTACAATGTACCTGCCCTAAGATGATTCACAAACAACAAAAACCATCAAGTATAGTGTGTGTGTGTTTGGAATTGTGTAAGAATAACCAAAAAGTTTCAAAAATGAAAGGTTGGGTGAAAAATTCCCCAAACATAGGTGGGTTGCCTCCCACAAGTGCAGACTTTCATGCCTTCAGCTGTGCTTCTGGGAGATTCTTCAATCATTCATACATTTGGAATTCTCATGTGTCCATTCTTGCAATAAATGCATCTCTCATTTGCATTCAACCTATGTTCCTCATCCCTTTGATCACCAAAGCTATCATTTAGTCTTTCATCCGGATCTCCTTCTCTCAAATGACCAGTCGGGCTTTGGAAGTGACCATGTCCAATATCCTCATCTCGAACTCGTTGGATTGAGGTCTTTTATATGTTGATCTTTACTTCATGTCCATGAAAGAGATTGTCATTATGCCATTGAGAACGTGTATCTCAACATCAGTTGTAGATAAAAAATTTCTTCCCAGGATGATGGGAATTTTCCTATCGTACGACTTCATGTCAAGAACAATATAATCCATCGAGAACACTACGCCTCTTTCCTTGTCTGTCATTATGAAAACATCATCCACTCTTCCTCTTGGTACTTTGATGGAACGGTCCACCAATTGGAGAGTGCAATGGGACGATTTCAACTTGCCTAAGCATAGCTCAACATAGACACTATATGGCATCAAATTCATACTAGATCCCAAATCAAGTAGGTATTTGTCTATGTGATGTCCTCAAATATAGCTAGGTATGAGTGGTGCTCATGGGTCTTTCATCTTCACGAGGAGTGAGTGTTGGAGGATAGAGATCACTTGTTTGGTCAACTTGACTTTCTTTGGTATTCTCCATGTTGACCTTCTCTTCACAGTACATAGATTCTTGAGGAACTTGGCATATGATGGGATCTACTTGATAACATACAACAATGGAATGTTGACCTTCTCTTGGAGAAACACCTCAAGAATGTCAACATTGTTCTTTTGTCTCCTCCTTACTTCAAGTGGCTCATCTAATGCCTCAATCAATGGCGTCACACTAGCCTTTGCCCTACTTGAATCAACATGATTCTCTTGGAGGATGACATGAAGTGGAACACTAGGGATGGTGTAACCTGCAAATTGTGTGTGAGGTGGAGCACACAGTATCACAAGATAAGCATGATGTATCATAGTATCATGTTCAACACTCTCAATCATAGTATCACCACTTGACTGCCTTTCCTTTGCTTTGTCCAAATTTCCTTGACTTGCAAGCTGCTCAAGAGATTTCCCACTCCTTAGAACTATCACAACACTTCATTGTTGATGGTGGGTGGGGGGGAGCTTGTTGGAGCTGTGGAGGAGGTGGAGGTGGTACTTGGTATTGAAATCGAGGTGGAGGGTAGAATTGAGGTTGGGAGGTGAATTGTTGAGAAAGTTGTTGTCATGGAGGGGGAGGAGGAGTGTAAGGCTTTAGATGGACTTATAAGTGGTATATGGGTTGCACTTGCATAGGAGGTGGACTATAGAGAACTTGAGTGGAATGCATAGGTCCACTTACTTCATTGAAACTCATTATGGGCTTTGAAGACAATTTCTCTTCTTAAAGAGCAAGTATGGAAGATATTTGGTCTATCCTCTCCTCAAGCCTTGTAACGTTCTTCAGGACATAATCAAAACTTTTCAACCTAGAGAGATCTTCTTCCTTAAACCTTGAGCTATATATTGAACTTTTTGGTTCCTAGTAGGTATAGAATTGAGGTGTCTTCATTTCTTCACCATGGAACTCTATAGAATTGACCAAGTGATAAGGAACACTTCTCACTTGGTTCTTCATGAATCTCACCATATCACCAAGAATCTTCATCACATGTGGGGTTGAATCACTATGAGCTAGAGATGTCACACCAAAGGGGAGATCACCATCATTCATCATGCTATAAGCTCAGATTCTTAAACATTCTACCACTTGCTCAAACTAGGGCCATGTCTCCTCAGGTGGTCTAGCCATAAAAATTGCTCCATAAGAAAAATATACTATGGCTTGACCCTTTGGAGATAGATTGGAGTAAAAGGACTGAACTAGATTCAACAAAGGGAACTCATGGTGTGGGCACTCTCTCAACATCTTTTGGAATCTCTACCAAGCCTCATGAAACAACTCATTGCCCATTTGACTGAAACTCACTATGGCACGCCGCATTTGTGTTAACCTTGCAATGGTGTAGAATTCCCTCAAGAAGGCATTATTCATCTCTTCCTAACTCATGGTGTCCCACCTTGAATCATATCAATATTTGGCTTTGTCTTTGAGGGAGAATGAGAACAAGGTCAACCGATTTGTGTCATAACTGGTTGTCTACATCGTGAAGGTGGAGCACACTTCAAGAAATGAGTCCAAGTGTTGGTAGGGTTCTCACACCCCAAGCCATAGAAGATGGGAAGGATCCCAAGAAGACATGGAGGTATGGAGAATCGCTCCCCTAGAATATGATCAACTCTACTAGCAAATGGTGATTTGTAGTTGCTAGGCATAAAGTAATCTTGAAGTGGCTTGTGAGGTTAATTTTGGCCTTCCATCTTGTCTTCCCCACATGGCTTGTCACATGCTCAAGGTACAACCAAACAAAAGAAAACATGTTAGCAAACCAATATCACTACTACATAAATGGGTTATAACATCACATTTACAGGCGTCGGTTGTGTACAAGAAACTGATGCCTAAACCATAAAGTGTCGGTTTAATACACAAACTGACATCTATCTGTGAAGAGAGGCTAGACACGGGTATCACATTTTATTTAGCGTCGGTTCCTAAATAAGAAACCGATGCCTAAAAGAGACCGCCAAATCCAAATTTTCTAGCGAAAAAATTACCTCCAAAATTTAACATACAGCGTCGGTTTTTAGATAATCAACCGACGTCTAATATTTTTTTGCGCGATAGAAATTGGGCCCATTGTTATCATCATTTTTCTTAAAAATAACCGATGTTGATGTGTTTTTGCACATTGTCCCCGTGAAAATGTTCACCCCATTTGGCGTCAGTTGTCTATGGAAACCGACGCCTATAGTAAGAAGTGTCGGTTGTTTTTAATAACTGACACCTATGGTTAACTTATAGAAGCCGTGTGAAATAGACTCTTCTCCTTTCTCATTGTCGAGAGCTTAGGTCTAGATCTAGCGATTTGTGATTTCTGCCACATGTTGCCGCCCGCCGCCGCCACCGCAACTGCTCCTGCCGCGGCCTACTGCCGCACCGCCGCCACCTCTGCCCGTCGCCGTCTACTGCCACCGTCTCTGCCCACTGCCACCTGCTGCCACCGCCTCTTCCCGCTACCGCCTACTGCTGCCTGCTCCTACTCCTTCTCCCGCGCGCGCCGATCCTGATCCTTCTCCTGCCGGTCCTGCTCCGCCGTCTGTGCCCGCCGACGTCTGCTGTCGTCGTCTCTGCCCGCCGCCACCGTCTCTTCCCGCCGCCGCATGCTGCCGCCGCTGCACTGCCGCCTGCTCCTACTCCTGCTACCACACGCGCCGATCCTGATCCTGCCCCTGCTCCTACCAGTCATACTCCTCCGGTCCTGCTCCTGCTCCTAGTCCTACTCGCGCCGCTCCTACTCCTACTCGCGCCGCTCCAACCGCCGCCACTACCGCCGTCTCTGCCACTTCTGCTGGTATATCCAATCATATGATCCTATATATTCCAGAGTCTAATTATGCTTGTAGTTCTAAATGTGTAGTTAATACATGAATGTAGAGTGGTTAATACATATAAACCCTAGATTTTTTTAATATATTATGTATATCATTAAATCTGTCTATTTTAATATAATCTAACGTTTCTAATAATTTGGGTTTATACCATATCGAATAATGTTACACTGGAATTAGGGTTTGGTACCCTTATTCCTATACAAACCCGAGACCACCCTAAACCCTAGTTAGGATATAGTCTGGGATGAACCCACGTACCAATATAGATGTAATCCCATGATTAGGAGGTTAGTGTATTTGGTTCTTTAGATTTGATAAAAAGATGGGGTTATGCCCTAATATGGTTGTCTAGAACTCTAATGAATATTGTTATGGTAAAAAGGTAAACCCTAGGAATGGCGATTCGAAATCCAAGCCATGGTTAACCGAAAGCTAATGGGTGATACGTTATGGATATGGTGGGGAATGCAATGCAAGGCCACAGAATGAGCCAAAAAGGACGAGAAAGATATCAGTTTGTCCCCTAGTCAACTCACACCCAGACCTGCACAAAGATTAGGCAAAGATTTTAAACCATCTCTCATCCATCCATCCTCGTCCGTCAAAACAAGAAGAGATGGGAGAGAAAACTAGTGCTAGAGAAGTAAATTAGATATTAAACCCTAAACCTAATTAGATGATGATGTAGTAGATCTAGATCTTAGGGTATCTCTACCCTCCTAACTATCAAATATAGATCTAGATCTTGCTTAATGATGAATTCTAATGCACTCATGTGACATGCTTGGAATGTAAATGATGAACTTTGTATTTGTGTTGTTGCGGGTGTTGTTGACTTTCTTTTGATTTGCATATATTTCTTCTTCAACCTTCAAGTGAGGTATAATATTCTCACTCTCCCAATGTGCCATTAGTCTTCATTTTGATTCAAATCTTTAACATATGGAATCATGGTTTATTTACTGTTTAGTATTTCTTTCTTTCTTTCTTTCTTTCCGATGATGATGATGATGATGATGATGATGATGATGATGACGATGACGACAATGATGATGATGACAACGACGATGACGACGACGACGATGATGATGATGCTCCAGTCGCCGCCACTATCCACCGCCTACACCTCCAGCGTTGGCCACCTTCACCTCCAGCCCGGCCACCTTCACCTCCAGCCCGGCCACCTTCACCTCCAGCCCGCCGCCACCACAACCTGCTCGATCTACCAGTGCGGTGAGTGGTTAATTAATCAGTACTAGATTTGTACATAGGATTAATGATGCCACCATATAGTTGATTACTATTGAATAATTAGGGTTAATGATGCATTAATGAACTTAATTAATTAGATTTGTACTTAGTTTCTCTAAGATTGTATAGTTGATTAATATTGATTAATCGGGGTTAATTATGCATGAATGAATTTAATTAATTGATAGGAGGGTAGGGGTGGGGTAGGGTGGAGGACTAGGGGAGGGTGAGGGGTGTGGTAGGGTGGGAGGAGGATAGGGGTGGGTAGGGTGGAGGGCCAGGGGAGGGGGAGGGGGTGAGGATGAGGAGGGATGGTGGTGTGAGGAGGGTAGGGGTGGGATAGGTGGGAATTAATTGAAAATAATGAAAGGAGATGGCATACTCATCACACCATACCTTTTTTTGTTCTCAGTGTAGAACCATCTT
The DNA here is from genome assembly GCA_963693085.1 of Alisma plantago-aquatica. NCBI lineage: Eukaryota > Viridiplantae > Streptophyta > Magnoliopsida > Alismatales > Alismataceae > Alisma > Alisma plantago-aquatica. The sequence continues at coordinate 1,458,376,992 of OY856411.1, read as the reverse complement.
CATTTCAATGTATTTGTGTGAACAAAGTTCCGCATCAGTATCATTAGTTTGATTATGATGTGTCAATTTCATTGTATCTCTGAAGATTATGCAAAGTTGTATGACGTGCTTATCATTTTTGACGTGCTTATCATTTTCTTTTCAAGATAAACCATTAATACTTATATTTTTCACTCTCTGTCTACTACTTTTTTTTGAAAATATATAACATCGTTATATATACTTATAATTGTTAGTACTTATATTTTTCAGTCTCTGTCCACCCACAACAGTCACTATGAACTGGGCCTCTATGCCAATGTTATTGTTCCCTAATGAAGAACAATTGAACATCATCCTAGATGATCATTCCTTAAACCAACTAACAATACCCAAACATTGGCATTTTCTAAATGGAAGACACTACAGGCCTAGTGAAGTGACCCTAAGTTTTGGCAATTCTTCACATGTTATCGTGGTTGAGTATGATTTGGCAGGAAATCTTGTATCAAAATCCGGTTGGTGTGATTGGATTAGAAAGATGCTAGTGGGCCATAGCGACAAGATTTTTCTCTGTCCAGTTGGCCATAATACCATCAAATTTTGGATAACCAACATCAACAACGAGACCCATGATCATCTACGACGGTATGAGCACACGACTGATGATATCAGCTCGGACGAATCTGATGATGAGGCCCATGTTAGTTCATAAGACCACAGTAGGTCCAATTAACAAATATAATTGTCATGTCTTGTTTTGTGTTTACACTTGTTGTCTAAAAGTAATCAATCCTCATAGCTACTTTCTTTTCTGAACTTCAGGAGAAGATCGCCACAATGAAAAGGCCTCGAAGTTACTGATGTGGGACTATGTTGGTGTAGTATTCATGGAGCTTCCACTCACGTGGAATTGCGTGCACCACTAAAAATCCTAAAGATGGTAAGTCTTTAAGTTTAGCCTTGATTATACTAGATAGAGAACTCCACCCACGTATGCTAAGATACGTGGAAGTCTTATCGTAGTATAGTTAAGGTTCGAATCCTCGAGACAACGGTCTTGTTGTTGCCAACAAGATGGAAAATGTTGGAATTTCACTTAATCACTCAATAGTCGCTATTTAGATCAAAAGGTTGATTTGGTTGTTTTTAAGCTAAGTGCAAATAAAGTAAAGAAAGCAAGTAAATCTGATGAGTTAAACTATGATAAAAGATCACTAGGGTGTGATCGGTTTTTCACCACCACTACACATCGATCAACACATGTAAAGCAAAACTTAACTTGCAAAAAGAGTCCAGTCAGTTAGTATCCTTGTAGACTTAGCTTCCTTTCGGAGAACTAACTACGAGAAGTGCGGGAATGTTGCAACGCCAGCCATTCCTGAGCAAATGGTCACATTACTTTGCATCATTTCCCTCATAAAGCGTGTTCCTTGACTTATCAAGGTTGCACTTTCATACGTCAACTGATTACATTTCATAGTATGAAAGTGCAACGGATGATAGTGAGTTTACTCCACTTCTTGAGATACACTTCTAGATACCGAAACAGATGCATGGTGAATACATGCACCAAGAACCAACATACAAATGAGTTTCGAATCTAATAGTACAAACGTAGACAAATCATACTAAGAGATAAAAGATAACACAAGTTGGAGATCAAGCAACATGCATTCATTAATCGTTTGATGTCAAACTGACAAAGATAAGAACTCTATATTACAACCTAAGGATTACATTTACATGTTATGAAAGCATGGGTAGCGGGGCTACTCCCCGCACCCTAGTGAGAGAGACTACTCGCTCATGACTAGGACAAAGAAGGAGGCAGGAAGAGAGAGAGAGAGCATCATCCTCATGAAGGAGATTGGAAGGTCAACCCCTTGGAGAGAGATCAATGATCCACCAGTCTTCAAAGGTTGCACGATGATGAGATCTTCCCTTCCTACCTTCTTTGGCGAAGAAGGAGAAAGCAGCTTCAAGATGGGGTATGGGTCTCAGACCGGCAGCCCCAGGGCGGAGGGTGGAAGTAGCAAGAGCTCTGGAACGATTGAGGCAGCCTTTGGGCGTCTGAGCCTTCTCTCCTTCTGAGGCCCCCTTTGGGTCATATTTATATGTTTAAGTGGAGCCCAAACGGTCTTGAACCCGTTTGGTTGCTGAACCCATTTGGGCGCTGAACCCATTTGGGCGCTGAACCCGTTTGGGTGTTGAACTCATTTGGGCGGTGAACCCGTTTTGGCGCTGAACCCGTTTGGGTGCTGAACCTGTTTGGGCACTGAACCCGTTTGGGCGCTGAACCCGTTTGGTTGCTGAACCCGTTTGGGCACTGAACCTGTTTGGGTGCTGAACTCATTTGGGCGCTGAACCCGTTTGGTTGCTGAACCCGTTTGGGCGTTGAACCCGTTTGGGTTTGCTGAACCCGTTTGGGCGTTGAATGGTCTTGGGACCGTTTGGGCTTGAACGGTCTTGTAATTTCTTTTTTTTTGTATTTTTCTGCAAGGATAAAGAAGAGGAAAGTTAATCTATTGATGTGTCAGCAATAAGGTAAAGAGTTGATGATTCTATCTAATTTATCTAAGAAAGAGTATGAAAAACAAGGGGAAAACAATAAAATAACATCACAAAGTGAGAGGTTATCACCCCCCCTAACTTAGAGTCTAGCTTGTCCTCAAGTTAGATAGAGCTAAGGCATGTAGTGGCGAGGCGATTTTATTTAGTTAGGGTTTCCATACTCTTGTTTCAATTCTCAACCTGAGTTCTCTTCAAATCATATCGGATCTTATTGCTTGCCTTGACTCTTTCAAGTTTTTGAGGGATGCATGGGTCTCAAGTTCCTTCCGTATCTCGTAGCTTGCATTGGGACCACTTTTATTTTGTGCATGTTGTTGACTCTAATCAACTTTATACCTCTCTGAAGAACCTATCGGTAACTAGAGTGGGTATGAGGGTTGGCTAAAGGCTTAAAGTGTAACTCTCCCTTTTTTTGGGAGAGGGCTTATCTATGCTTGTAGAGACTCACTACCGGGCACAACACATCTGCCTTCATGAGGGCAGCTGAATGTACCGGCCGGGTGAGCTCTTTATCAGCCTTTTCTTATATTTGGAGACCTTAGGATCCCACTACCGGGCACGACACATCTGCCTTCATGAGGGCAGCTGAATGTACCGGCCGGGTGAGACCTTTATTGGCTCTTCTTATAAGTCCTTATGCATGGCACAACTCTCATGTTTTTATTCAACACTCTGGATTTTATTCGAAAAACTCACAGGCTTGGGATTTGGGGATTATTTTGGAATTTATTTTGGGCAGCCAAGCCTCTTTTATTTGAAGAGAGAAAAGCTGTTCTTAGAGTTTTTCAACATGCACTTATTGTGTGGTCCTCTTGCAAGACTTCTTAATTCGGAAGTTGCCTGATACCCCTCTCGTCCTTGAGAGCTCGGCTTATTTCTGCCTTGATATTGACATGTGGAGAGTCAGATATAGAAGTGAAACAAAAGCATAAAAACCAAAAGTGAAGGTGATTTATTAATTCGCCATTACATGCCTATATGCTAATCTTATTATTTCTTTTTGAAGACAAATTGGATTCTAACTTAGCTGAGGATGTCCTTTCAAAAAGGAGTGTTAATTATTATGCACAAGATTTATTTTAACTGGGATAATACTAAAAAGAAAGGCTAAATGTAAAGATAAAAGGAAAAGAAAAGCGAGTTTTGTTCAGGGGAAAAAAGTATGAAGGAAAGAGAGAGTAGAGGGAAAATTGTACCTCGCCCTTGTCAAATGTACTCCCCCCCTAACTTATCCTTCACTCTGTCCTCAGAGTGTCAGAGTGATAGGTTGAGAAGTGTATTGACAAGGGCATTTAGGCTTTTGTGAGTCCTTTATTTGCCCCATGAGTTCTGAGTAGATTGGCTGCGAACTTTCCACGGAGAGTGTGGTAATCCACGGCTGTCATGTCCTCTACTGGTTTGTGAAGGGCCATGATGGTGTACATCCAGAAGAGGGCGTGGAAGCCGCAGTCATTGGATTCGCGAATTTGCTGGGGGCACTTGTGGTTGAAGGCTGGGGGTTTGAAGTGTTCTTTACCATAAGCCCGTGTGTGCTGGCTTAAGAGATCGTGTAGTTTGTCAGCACACTCCTTTGCTACTTCCTTCGTTGGCGTTCTTGGTGCCGTCGTATACTCATTTGTGGTCTGGATGATACTGACTGTCAGAACTGTTATAAATTGTTGTTGTTCCGTCGTGCAGGTTGGTTGCCAGTAGCATCTAGTGCTCTTGATGAAGGAAAGGAAGCATGATGAATTTCGGAGTTGTGTGTTGGAGGTAAGATATGAGTGTCGCCGACGTTCCGAAATTCTTCAGACCTAAGAGATCGTCCTTCATGTAAGCAGACGCCATGTAGACCATGTGATGATTCTGGCCGAGTAAGTATTGATAAGCGGTCATCACACTTATGGACGTAGAACCTTTGATTTGTATGGTCTCTCAGAGGTTATCTGCCATAACCAAAATGTCTCCATCTAGAAAGACAAGATCCTCTTTTTCGGCATGTAGTCTTGACATGATAAGCCGAAGCTCATTGTCGGAGAGAGTCTTGCAAGCCTCAAGATCAAAATTTGGAAAAGTTGGTTCAATGGCAGATAGGGGCACCATTTGTGATAGGGATCTCTTGATGGGTGCCCCATTTAATAACTCTACGACACCCCTGTCAGGAGCCAGGTCAAAGTTGTAAGGGTCCCATTGACTGGTCTCAGGGACCGTGGCTGGTTGTTTTTCTTTCTCCAACTCCGCTAAAGTTTGTCTGTAAGGTTTCTTCTGCGGACGTTGGATTGCCGAAAAAAGGTAGTGAGGGATGTCATCTGGTGCCATTGTAGGATCGTTAAAGAACCGTCTATCGCAGATGAGTTCCATGGCATAACGCCCTCGCAGAGAGTGAAAATCTTCGTTGACGAGGTCTGTGAAGGGGACTTATTGATTTAGCGCTAATATGTGTCGAATGACGTAAAAAGCATTGTCCCCGGAGCCTTCAGTAGCTTGGACTTGTGGTTTGATTATCCGAAACCAGGGTTGGCTCCAACCCTGGCGGAGAGACGGGCATGCGGCCCAGATGAGTTTAAGAAGCCGGAAAGGGATGCATCTTGTCTCCCCAGCTTCAATTCCAACGAAGTTAATTATACCGGCTCTTAGATCACTGGCATAGAAATTGTACACCTTGGCGTCGCGGGCGACAGTGTCTACAATCATAAGCAACCAGTGACTAGAAACTTGGAAAGGCAAGGTTATATATCTAGCTTTTCTTGCGATCCCCTTGTGCAACCTCTTAATGGATTTGTGCTGTAGTTCTTTGTACAGTAAGCATAAACTCAGAGCGGGTGAGGCATTGAGAACTGGTTGCTATCGCTTGGAGCTTCTGTAGATCTCGATAGAGTTGGCAAGGAGAGTACGGAAGATTGCCATCTTCACTATTGACTGGAATCGAAGTATGGAACAGAAATCTTCACGTGTCAAGTTGCGCTTAGTCTTCGTGTTCTGGTATATGAAATCCCCTCCTTCTTTGGAATCATCTATTATAGTGTTGAGGATGAAGATATCCTGTGCGTCTAGGGTAGAGATGGCCGCCATGTCTAAATCGTGCATTTTGTGAGGTAGAGGTGGCGGGGGAGGTAACACTTGCAGGTTGGGGGCAGAAAGCTGCTCAGGATCGTTCGTGTAATGTTGTAGATCTTCATCGTTGTCAGAATCGGAAGGGGTATCTAGCTCTTCGTCAGTGTCTAGACATACTCGTTCTGGTTCTTCATGATCTGGGGGACAGGGTATCGAGGGTTCAGGCGTAGGGATATGTTGAGATGCTGAGACAGGGAGGCTGGTGTTGGCTCCCAGAATGCATTGTTCGAACTCGGAAAAAGCTACTTCTTTTGCAGCCTCCCCCAAAGATCCCAAGGCGGAATAGTTTAGGAACTGGTCCCCATAAGATATTGTAACGTGCTCATTGTGAGCAGAGGATTTGGGATCTTTATCACCGTCATGGTGATCCTGCTGTTGTTTGGGTTTTGTTCCTTGGCTGGGACCCTCCCCAGCATCATCTGGTTTATTAGAATCATCACTTGAGAAGGTGTTGTTGTTGGAGTCAGCCGAAGAATCAGAATCTTCATCTTCCTCATCTGCATCAGCTGCTGATTTATCAGTTGTTTTCTTTTGTGCTTTCTTCTTGCACTGACGATCGATGGATTGAAGCTCGTCGTATGCCACTTGCACGTGCTCATGTGTTTCGAGCAGTACGTCGTGGGTTTCTTTTAAATCAGAATAACGTACTTCAGCCAAAAGGAGTCGTGCGGTGAGGTTAGTTACTTGAGCTCTTAGTTGATTAAGCTCATTGTTTGAGGACTCCTCTTGGCGATTGTGTAGCTGTGTGAGGGTGATGTTGATGTCATCCAAGCGCGTGCTGAAAGCTTGTTGTTGCTTCTTGAGCTCGCGGAGGGTCTCCGACAGAGGTAAAGTCTGCGTTGAGATCCTCTCGACTTGGTTTGCCATCACCTTGTGCTGGCTTTGGACTCCAAGGACTAGCTCGGGCAAGGTTTTGTAGTGGCTGTCGACGTGATCAACTTGCTTAGCCACTAAATCTTGTCGTTGCTGGATTTCTTGGAGGATGCTTGGCATGGCGCGGTTATGCTCGTCGATCCTGGCAACCTGCTTTGTTAAACCCTACACATAGGAAAAAATGGAATTTAATATGTTAGAGGGGTCGGTGAGGAGGTTTCAGATGGTGTCAAATTGTCGTCCGAATTCCTCACCGACATTAGTGAAAGGGACCCCAGTAAGAGAAGGGTGGGGTGGTTGGGGTCGGGGTGGAATGGTGGTGGTAGTGTCGTGCGGAAAGGACACTGTTGATGGTCCCGCAAACTGCATGGTGACTGTGGAAGGGGTCACTAGCGGTGTCAGGGCGGTGGTGGATGAGAAGGGTGGTGATATACCCGGAGAGAAAAGTGAGTCTGGTAATGTTGATGGAAAGTTGGTTGAGGTGAAAGAAGTGAATTTTGGCATTGTAACGGAAAATGGGATGCCCGAAGGGAAGAAGGGTGATGTGGAAAAGGTGGGAGAGTGGTTGATTGTGGAAAAATGGAGGATGGTGGGGTGGTGGTTGTTGGGATGGAAGATGGTGGGGTGGTGGTTGTTGGGGTGGTGGATGGTGGAGTGGTGGTATCGAGATCAACATTTAGACTCATGATGAAAGAGTCTAGTGATGATGTTGTTATTTGTTCCTCTGGGAGGGTGGTTTCTGTTTCGGGGTGGGGTTTGGATGTTGGTGTCCCCGACAGCTCTTGTTCCTTCAAAAGCCTTCTAGAAGGTCGTTTTGCAGGAATTGTTGTTGGTTTTGCTGCCGGGGCGGTTATACTAAGCTCTGTATGTCCCACTGTTGCTTTCTTGGCGGCGATTGTGACCGAAGACATGAGTTTTTCGATCTCGTCATCGGAGAATAAGAGCTTGTCTTTGTCATAATCAGCAAGATCTGGTAGTGGGAGCAGTGTTTTGAATGATTTTGCTGTAGGGCAGAAGACGTAGTGTAGCTTGCCATCCTTTTCTTTTATAATGAAGGAGTTCTTTAACGTTTGCTTGTTTGTAAGGATGCCGCCCTTTATTTGTTTGCATCTGGGTAGAAGTCTATCCATCTTAATGTATTTGATAATTGATGTGATAAGACCACCCATGCATATTTCTTTCCCCAGGGCGTAAGCTGATAGTTTTTGAATTATAAGATGTCCAATGTTGACTGGTAACCCATTTAGGATGGACCAGATAACAAAGAGGTCTGATAGGATTACATTTCCTCCTTATGACCTGGGGAAGAGTGCGCCAGCAAGGATTTTGTGAAGTGTGCGTACTAGACCCGTTTGAATATTTGATGCTTTACATGTTTTTGAATCATAAACCGGTAGCCCCGTTAAAGATTTCCAGAAGTTGTGTTTGTTGAACTTGGGGTTGTCTGTGCCAACAGCCTTAGCTTTCTTCAGTTGCTCTTGGTAATCTATAAAGATTTCATTCAGCATATTTTCAGCTATGACCACTTTGTTGTTGAAGATTATGGTGGATATTCTACGGTCACCACCGTCCTGTGCTTTATCTAAGGTATCCACTGCTTCTTTAGTGAAATAGGTGAAGAACTCCGTTGTAGGCTCGACGTATGAAGATTCGGTGACAAAGAAAAGTCGAGAGAGATTGGAATTGTCAAGCAAAGTGAGGATTCTATTGTAGATCCCCATCTTCATAAGTATGCTTGGGCAAACGTACTTCGTCGGTTTTAGAGTTTGTTTAATGGATGGGAGGGTATGGATGTAAAGATTTCCTGGTGGTGGTGCGGTGGTGGTGATGGGGGGGGGGGGAAATAGGAACGGTAATGGTGGCAGGGGTGGTGGTGATGGTGGTGGTTGGTTGGATGGAGGATGGTGGGATGAAACTTGCCAGGATCTGTTCCCTTGCAGTGGCAGGGTGAACCTGCTTCCTTGCCCTCTTCTTTGGTTGTGGTGCTGAAGTGGTTGCTTGGGCCTTCCTTTTCCCCATGGACTGTTTGGTAGGGGAGTCTGCCTCCGGTGAAGGCTCATATTCTGAGGATTCGTCGGATGAGATTTCTTCGACTTCCTCTTCAGAAGGTTCTTCATCTAAGTAGTGGTTGATGTGTTTTATATCATGCATGACATTGATCAGGTCCACCTCTACTGGGACCTGTCCAATCTTTTTATAGTGGTCAACTATTTGTTGAAGCTTCGCTCGTTCAGCTATTAATTCCTCTTTTGTCCAAAAGGAATCGTCGGCTGTTCCTGTTGGTTGCTTTGCAGGTGAGGCCATTCTGAAATTTCTATCAAGAAAAATAAGAGTTAGAGTTCTGAAATTTGTAGTTAAACAAGTTTATTGGAATAGAGCAGTATTATTGAGGTTTGGTTGAATCCAAACAGGTTGAAGACCCGTTTGGCACAAAACGGTTTGTAGACCATTTGGGGCCAAACGGTCCTGCGTCCAAACGGGTTGAACACTCGTTTGGCACCAAACGGTTTGGAGACCGTTTGGGGCCAAACGGTCTTGCGTCCAAATGGGTTGAAGACCCGTTTGGCACAAAACGATTTGGAGACCGTTTGGGGCCAAACGGTCCTGCGTCCAAACGGGTTGAACACCCGTTTGGCACCAAACGGTTTGGAGACCGTTTGGGGCCAAACGGTCCTGCGTCCAAACGGGTGCAAACCCATTTGAAGCAGACCGTCGGGAAGGTGAAGAGCCGGGCCGTTTGGCGGAGAGGGACGGTGGGAGGGAGGCCAAAGTACACTCATCGGCGGTGGCGACGGCGACGGCGGTAGCGAGAACCGCGAAAGCCAAAGGTGGAGACGGTGGCATTTCTCTACCTGTGGAGACGGTGGAAGAAGAAGATCTGGAAGAAAGTGGCGATGCGCGAGAAAAGGAACAGAGCCGCGTGTAGACGGCGGCGAAGCTTCAGTCAGAGGCGAGAACGGCGGTGGGAGTCGGAGGCGTACAGGAAAGATGAGAACAGGAGCGAAACAGGAGTGGAACAGTGAAAGCGAGAAAACGAGATTCTAGAAGAGAGAAAGGAGGGTGCGTGGTGTTATTTATAGGATTTGGGGGGGGCGTCCTTACAAATTCCCGAAGTCAAATGGGTTTGAGACCGTTTGAACTCAAAACGGGTGCGAGACCGTTTGAACTCCAAACGGGTGCGAGACCGTTTGAACTCCAAACCGGTTTGATATCGTTTGAACTCAAAATGGGAGCGAGACCGTTTGAACTCCAAACGGGTGCGAGACCATTTGAACTCCAAACAGGTGCGAGACCATTTGAACTCCAAACGGGTGCGAGACCGTTTGAACTCCAAACGGGTGCGAGACCGTTTGAAATCCAAACGGGTGCGAGACCGTTTGAACTCCAGACGGGTGCGAGACCGTTTGGGGAGGTCTAGGGTTTTGATGTTTTTGATTTTTATGTGTATTTTGTTTATGTGGATTTTTTTATATTTTTCAGGAAAAAAACAACTAAGCTAAAAAGAAGAAGATGAAAATAAGGACAAACGAAAAATGATGATACTCAGATCTTGGGTTGCCTCCCAAGTAGCTCCTGGATTTAATGTCGCTGGCTCGACAAAATTTTTCTCTGGCTATGCTGATATTATAGGATCTTGGATCTCTATAGTTTTTCTTTGCAATTTGTCTGCTGGAATGTAGTATTTCTTTAATCTATGACCGTTGACGGTTCTTTCTCCCCCGTTATCATCAAGGATAATAATTGCTCCTGTCGGGTAAATATGTTTGATGGTGAAAGTTCCCGACCATTTTGTGCGCAGTTTTCCAGGAAACAATTTTAGTCTGGAATTGAACAGGAGAACCTTATCTCCGATGATTATATCCTTTCTTTTTATGTGGCCATCATGCCACATCTTGGTTCGTTCTTTGTAAATTCTGGCATTTTGGTAAGCTGTCATTCGCATTTCTTCCAATTCTTGTAATTGAAGTTGTCTAGATTCACCGGCTCTTTTAAGGTCAAGGTTCAATTGCTTGATAGCCCACCAAGCTTTATGTTCTAATTCGACTGGTAGATGGCACGACTTCCCATACACCAATCGAAATGGAGTTGTTCCAATTGGTGTTTTGAAAGTTGTGCGATAGGCCCATAGGGCATCAGGAAGTTTGGTAGACCAGTCTGTGCGGTGCCTATTAACAGTTTTTTTCCAAAATGGCTTTGAGTTGCCTGTTGGAGACTTCAACTTGTCCACAAGTCTGTGGGTGATAAGCTGTGGAAACTTTATGGTTGACTCCATATTTTCTTAAAAGTGCTTCGAAACTCCGCTCTAGAAAATGAGATCCGCCATCGGATATTATTGTTCTTGGAACGCCAAATCTGGGGAATATTATTTCTTTAAACATTTTGATGACTGGTTTGGAATCACAAGAAGTGGTCGGTAGAGCTTCCACCCATTTCGAAATGTAGTCCACATCAACTAGAATGTACGTGAATCTGTAAGATGGGGGAAAGGGACCCATGTAATCTACTCCCCAAACATCAAAGAGTTCGACTTCTTGCCACATATTCAATGGCATTTCATTTCGTTTGGTTATTCCTCCTTAGAGTTGGCATTTGTCACATGATCGCACATATTCATGTGCATCCTTTGCGATGGTTGGCCAGTAAAAACCCGATTGAAGAATTTTAAGAGCAGTTTTCTTAGAGCTCATGTGCCCCCTAGTAGGGCCTGAGTGACAGTGCTCTAATACTGGGATGATTTCTGTTTCTGAGATGCATCGACGAAAAAGTCCATCAGCGCATAAGCAGAATAGGTAGGGCTCGTCCCAGAAATACTGCTTAGCGTCATGAAGGAATTTCTTTTTGTCATGGGATGATGCAGATGGATGGATGATTCCTGTTGCCAAATAATTCACAATATCAGCATACCAAGGAAATCCATTAGTAATCTTCATTAGTTGATCATCCGGTAAAGAGTCTCGAATGGGTATTTTATCGGAGTCTTTAGCTTCAATACGATTGAGGTGATCCGCGACGACATTTTCAACCCCACTTTTGTCTTTAATGTCTAAATCAAACTCCTGAAGCATTAACACCCATCTGATAAGTCGGGGTTTAGCATCTTGTTTTTGGATCAAGTATCGTATAGCGGAATGGTCAGTATATACTATGACTTTTGACCCTATTAGGTAAGACCGAAATTTTTCAAAAGCATAGATAACTGCCAGGAACTCTTTTTCGGTGGTAGTATAGTTCTTTTGTGCCTCATCAAGCGTCTGGGAGGCGTAATATATGACATAAGGCTTTTTGTCGATCCTTTGTCCAAGGACTGCCCCTATAGCATAATCGCTAGCGTCACACATAATTTCAAACGGCTGCGACCAGTCAGGAGCTCTTAGAATAGGGGCAGAGATAAGGGCATTCTTCAGAGTTGTGAAGCTATTAATGCATTCTTGGTCAAATATAAAATATTCTTCTTTGGTCAGCAGGTGAGTCATTGGCTTTGCTATCTTTGAAAAATCTTTTATAAATCTTTTGTAGAATCCTGCATGACCAAGGAATTCCCTGACTCCTCTGATGTCTTTAGGTGGAGTTAGCTTTGAGATGACATCAACCTTTGCTTTATCCACTTCAATCCCTTTTTCACTTACTCGATGTCCTAGGACCACACCTTCAGTCACCATAAAGTGACATTTTTCCCAATTCAAGATCAGGTTTGTGTCCTCACATCTTTGTAAAACTCTTCCTAGATTGAGTAAACAATTATCGTAAGAATCTTTGTATACTGAGAAATTGTCCATAAACACCTCCATGACAGATTCTATTAAACCGGAGAAGATAGCAGACATACATCGTTGGAAAGTGGCGGGTGCGTTACATAGCCTGAACGACATTCTTCTAAAGGAATATGTCCCAAAGGGACATGTGAAGGTGGTTTTTTCCTGGTCCTCTGGGGGTATGGGTATTTGGTAAAACCCGGAGTAACCGTCGAGGTAACAAAAATATTTTTGATGAGCTAGGCGTTCCAGGACTTCATCAAGGAAAGGTAAAGGGTAGTGATCTTTCCTTGTGGCTTTGTTCAACTTTCTGTAATCTATACACATTCGCCATCCAGTTATAGTCCTGGTAGGCACTAGTTCATTTTTGTCATTTAGCACTACAGTAGTGCCTCCCTTTTTTGGAACAACCTAAACGGGACTGGCCCACTGGGAGTCAGAAATAGGATAGATCATGCCAGCTTTGAGTAATTTAAGGACCTCCAGACGCACTACCTCCTTTAGATTAGGATTCAGTTTTCTTTGATGTTCTCTAGAGGGCTTGAATTCGTCAATCATAGGAAGTCTATGCATACACAGGGCTGGATTTATACCTCTTAGGTCGGTTATCTTATATCCGATGACCTTTTTATGCCTCTTCAGCTCTTCCAGAAGCCTTTCTTCTTGATCTTTTGTAAGAGTAGAGCTGATGATGACAGGGCATAATTTCTCCTCATCTAAAAAAGCATGTTTAAGACCTGAGGGTAAGGTCTTCATTTCGGGGGCCTTGGGTTGCTCAGCGGCTTCTAGAATAGTAACGGCTTTAAGTTCTTCAAAAGTGGCCCTTGGCACTTTTTCAGACTTTTCCAGATGTCGGAGGCACTGTTGAACTAATTCATTTGCTGAGAATTCAACCTCTGGATTGATTAGAACATTTTCAAGTTTGTCAGCTGGCTCAGAGATTTCCAACTGTGACATTTGTTGAATAGCATCAAGGAGGAAAACCTCCTCTTGGATGCTGGGCCCTTTCATACTATTAAGGACTCGAAATTGAATTTCTTCTTTTCCAAGCCTAAAAATGATGGTTCCAGCTTCAACGTCAATCAACGCTCTGGCAGTAGCAAGGAATGGTCTGCCAAAAATGATTGGGTACCTCAGGTCTTCTTTAATATCCATGACAACGAAGTCGCATGGTACGTAAGCATACTTGCCTATCCTTACCGGGATATCTTCAATGATCCCCAAAGGTGCGGTTATAGTGGAATCAGCTAATTGGATAGTCATTGCTGTAGGCAGCAATTCAGTGAAACCCAGACGTTTTCACATTGAGTATGGCATAATAGATATGCTGGCTCCAAGGTTAGCTAATCCCTTTTTTGCAGATGTGTTGCCAATGCAACATTGGATTCCGAAGGAACCCGGGTCCTTCTTATTTTTGGGCATCTTGTTTAAGATGATGTCCGAAGTGGTCTGAGCAAGCTTAATAGTTTCCTGCTCCTCGGTAATGTATTTTCTTGATAGTAAGGTCTTGATGTATTTCGCCCAGGCTGGCACCTCGAAAAGAGCATCAAGGAGCGGGATATCAATGTATAGTTTCTTCATTGCCTCTTTGAACTTTTGGAATCTGGTGTTCATCTTTATTTCTCGTAGTCTTCCTGGGTACGGGGTTCTTGGTTTATATTGCAGAACTTCAGGTTCTGTGGACACTTTATCTTTGCCCTTTGTGCTTCCTGAGGGCTTCTCCATTCCTGGTTGCGGACTTTCACTTGTCATAAGAACTGGTGTGTCATCATTGTCAAGATCAATCTTGGTAGTCTCATGAAAAATGCGTCCAGATCTAGTGGTGACGGCATTCAACTGCTCATGTCTGTTTTTTCCGTGCTTAGGATTCGATTCAGGCTGCCCAGCAAACATACCTGCTGGGGGCTTTAATTGTGCGGCGATCTGAGCAAACTGAGCTTCGACTGCTTTCTGCTGAGCCTGCTGGTTAGCAAGCATAGTTTGCTGTGATTGTAACATCTGCCTGATCAAGGATATTTCATCTTCCGGTTGGGCAGGAGCATTTTTCGAAGGAATCGGTTGTTGTCCTTGCTGCGATTGTTGCGAATGCAGCGTTAGCTGAGGTTGCTGGGTGTGTAGCTGTGGGTGGAGCACAGGATGTGTATACTGATAATAAGCATTTTGATTCCTGGGGTAGTTAGCCCTGGCAAAGTTGCTCCTGGGATTCCCTTGATTTTGGTTGAAATTGTTTGGGAACCCAGGTGGTAGCCTACTAGCAGATCCTCCCTGCGTTTGATGCTGAGGATTGGCAGTTCCAGCAGGATTTCCATACTGAAACCCTGGATGATTCCTTGGCTGATTAGGGTTGTAGTAGACTTGCCCAGGGATGGAGTGGATAGAGTTAACTTGTTCCGGTAGTTGCTCTTCCGACTGATCAATGGTGGGTTCATATGGTTGTGGTGGTGGATGCAGATCCATCATCACATTATATAGCATACCGCAGGAAAGGGTCGGATGGTCAGAAGCATGACAAGCCTCATAGGAACCCGTGATGGCTTTGACTTGTTGGACTAGCAGAGTTTTCTTCTTATCAATCTCTCTGAGAGAAGTCTCGAGAGCTTGCTGTTTATGAACTATGGTCTTCAGGACTTCAGCTATTTCTTTCATCTCTATTGATTCTTCAGCTTTGAAAACCTTGAGGACACCTTTACTGACTGACTGTCCCCAGTTGGACTGGTTTTCAGCTCCGAGAGTAACAATCTTCCATGCATCCTCGTAATTTTTCCTCATGAAGTTTCCTCCAGAAGAAGAATCTAAGAACTATTTAATATCATCACTTACTCCCCGGTAGAAGGTTTCTATCAGTTGATTTTGGGAAATTCCATGATGGGGGCATTTACGCAAAAGTTCTTTAAACCTCCCCCATGCCTCAGCAAGGGTTTCTCCAGGCAGCTGAGAGAAATGATTGATCTGCCCTCTGATTTCATAGGTAAGTGAGGGTGGAAAGAACTTCTCTAAGAACTTTTCCTCAAGAGGAGCCCAGGTGGTTATTATTGGTTCTCTATCAAGTGAGTTATACCAACTCAAGGCCCTCCCAAATAGGGTGAAATGGAATAGATGAAGCACTATCGCATCATAAGCGACATCAGCTTGTGGAACTAGGCGGCACAGTGCCTTAAACCTTTTTAGATGATCCATGCAATCATCTCCAGAACCTCCGGAGAAAGATATGCCTTGCATGATTTGGATCCACTGGGTCCGAATCTCGAAGTTGGGGATATTAATGATCAGAGGTCGGACCGGGTGGTTATCCTCATAGTTCTTTGGGACAGCGTAGTCCCTCAGTTGTTTGTTTCTTAATTCCAACTGAGCAGCTTGGGTTGCTGCCTCAGTTTCAGCTCTGATGCGAGCTTGCTCTTCCGCACGAATCTCCGCTTGGATTTGGGCATGAGTTTCAGTGATGAGTTGTGCCCTTTGAGCGGCGATGGCGGCGTTGACCCTCTCCATTACCAAAGTAGCCTGGCGTTGATCTTTAGCCATTTGCCTGGCCCTTTGGCGATTGAGTCGGATGCGGCGGTGGAAGCTTCTCTCTACCTCAGAGTCAAACTCTGGATCATGGGAGAATCTGAGGTTATGCGTAGGTTGCATACACGATTTATACCTGAGTAGAGAGAAACACCTTTAGATAATGACAAAGATATAATAGTTTCAAGAAGATATAGAGTTATGATTAAAGAAAGTGTAAAATCCTAACCAACTAGAAAGGTACCAAGCGAAATTACAACGTTCCGTTGTCCCCGGCAACGACGCCAATTTTTGATGGAGCTTCCACTCACGTGGAATTATGTGCACCACTAAAAATCCTAAAGATGGTAGGTCTTTAAGTTTAGCCTTGCTTATACTAGATAGAGAACTCCACCCACGTATGCTAAGATATGTGGAAGTCTTATCGTAGTATAGTTAAGGGTCGAATCCTCAAGACAACGGTCTTGTTGTTGCCAACAAGATGGAAAACGTTGGAATTTCACTTAATCACTCAATAGTCGGTATTTAGATCAAAAGGTTGATTTGGTTGTTTTTAAGCTAAGTGCAAATAAAGTAAAGAAAGAAAGTAAATCTGATGAGTTAAACTATGATAAAAGATCACTAGGGTGTGATCGGTTTTTCACCACCACTACACATCGATCAACACATGTAAAGCAAAACTTAACCTGCAAAAAGAGTCCAGTCAGTTAGTATCCTTGTAGACTTAGCTTCCTTTCGGAGAACTAACTACGAGAAGTGCGGGAATGTTGCAACGCCAGCCATTCCCGAGCAAATGGTCACATTACTTTGCATCATTTCCCTCGCAAAGCGTGTTCCTCGACTTATCAAGGTTGCACTTTCATACGTCAACTGATTACATTTCATAGTATGAAAGTGCAACGGATGATAGTGAGTTTACTCCACTTCTTGAGATACACTTCTAGATACCGAAACACATGCATGGTGAATACATGCACCAAGAACCAACATACAAACGAGTTTCGAATCTGATAGTACAAATGTAGACGATTCATACTAAGAGATAAAAGATAACACAAGTTGGAGATCAAGCAACATGCATTCATTAATCATTTGATGTCAAACTGACAAAGATAAGAACTCTATATTACAACCTAAGGATTACATTTACATGTTATGAAAGCATGGGTAGTGGGGCTACTCCCCGCACCCTAGTGAGAGAGACTACTCGCTCATGACTAGGACAAAGAAGGAGGCAGGAAGAGAGAGAGAGCATCATCCCCATGAAGGAGATTGGAAGGTCAACCCCTTGGAGAGAGAGCAACGATCCACCAGTCTTCAAAGGTTGCATGATGATGAGATCTTCCCTTCCTACCTTCTTTGGCGAAGAAGGAGAAAGCAACTTCAAGATGGGGTATGGGTCTCAGACCGACAGCCCCAGGGCGGAGGGTGGAAGTAGCAAGAGCTCTGGAACGATTGAGGCAGCCTTTGGGCGTCTGAGCCTTCTCTCCTTCTGAGGACCCCATTGGGTCATATTTATAGGTTTAAGTGGAGCCCAAACGGTCTTGAACCCGTTTGGTTGCTGAACCCGTTTGGGCGCTGAACCCGTTTGGTTGCTGAACCCGTTTGGGTGCTGAACTCGTTTGGGCGCTGAACCCGTTTTGGCGCTGAACCCGTTTGGGTGTTGAACCTATTTGGGCGCTGAACCCGTTTGGGCGCTGAACCCGTTTGGTTGCTGAACCCGTTTGGGCGCTGAACCCGTTTGGGTGCTGAACTCATTTGGGCGTTGAACCCGTTTGGTTGCTGAACCCGTTTGGGCGCTGAACCCGTTTGGGCGCTGAACGGTCTTGGGACCATTTGGGCTTGAACAGTCTTGTAATTTCTTTTTTTTGTATTTTTCTGCTAGGATAAAGAAGAGGAAAGTTAATCTATTGATGTGTCAGCAATAAGGTAAAGAGTTAATGATTCTATCTAATTTATCTAAGAAAGAGTATGAAAAACAAGGGAAAACCAATAAAATAACATCACAAAGTGAGAGGTTACCAAGTATTTAATTGTTTATCTATCTAAACTTGTCTGTATTAATAGATGCATGTTGTTCATTTTTCTAAATTTGCTTCCTAGTTGCTTATGGAAGCTGCATATGATGGGTATAATACTACTTAATTCATCAACTGACATTCTATTTTGTAAGGGTTTTTAATGCTACAACCTTTATTTTATGTCCTTATCTGTCATGAAATGAATGAATTTTCTACGTGTCTAAATGTGTGAATGTGAAGATGAATACATGAATGTTTCTACATGTGTGAATGTGAAAATGAATGGAACTGCAAATTGCTACATGAATGTTTCTACATGTGTGAAAATCGAATGGAACTGCAGGTTGCTAAATGTGTGAAAATTAATGTTGTTAATTTTGCAGGTTTGTGGCCTGTCGTTGGTTGATATCAATGGATGTCGTAAAACCTACAGTTCATAACTGAACTGTAGGTTTCTCATCCTGCGACCAGCCACAGCAGGCCTGCAGACTGATAAGAAAAAAACATGAAATAGGCGTCGGTTATTTGTTTAAAACTGACGACAAATGATTACAACGTCGGTTATCAATAATAAACTGACGTCAATTTCCCTAATGAGGCCAGACACCACAGCCATGCTGGCCAGCACGACTGTGGCAGTGGGTGATATGGTGTCGGTTATCACTAATAAACTGACGCTGATAGTGCCCAAGATGGTGCCCTTTCTGTGGCGCGAAGGTTTATGGCGTCGATTTCAAAGCTAATAACTGACACCTATACCCCCCTACTGGTGCATTTTCGGTGGCGCGCGAAGGTTTGTGGTGTCGGTTTGAGAACCGACGCCTAACGGTTGGCCTTTTAGCGGCGCCCACATAGGTGTCACATTAAAACCGACACTAAATGCCCTAAATAACTGACACTAAAGGTCGGTTATGTACTAGTGTATGCATAAAGAATGAAAAGAATAAAGAATAAATGATAGCAATTATGAGGGTAGTAGTAAAAGATCATAGTCAAACTAACTAGCTAGGATGAGCACCCTTTCTCCCTGGAAACGGTGCCATAAATCTTGGTGCATCCCGCTAGAGGTGCACACACTAATCAATTAGGATTTGACTAGATGCACCCCATGAGAATGGAACACACTTTAGTATCTTTCCAAATTTTTAAGGACCTAAACCTACACACCTAATTTTACTAAAATAATACACCCACAAGTGCACGGGGTCGTGTCGTAGTATAGGAGGGTGGAAAATATAGGGTTGATCCACAAGGAGAAAAGGGGGCACTAGAGCTAGGTTAGTTTTTGGCTAGGTTCCTACTGTGGAGTCTATGGTTTAAGGGTTTAAATTTGATTTGTTGATTACACTAAGGGTTGAACAAAAAAAATAAAGGAAGAAATAATGAATCAAAACCTAAGTTAACCCTAGACAGTTAATTCTAATTATCAAGAAAATTCAAGGCAAGCACGAAGAAGAGAAATCTATGCTAAGGCAAGCAAGAAGAGGTCTACACTACACTAAGCTAGAGCAAAAGAGCAATTAAAGACCTAAACTAGCAAGAGCAAAGAAAGAGAAAGGCAAGAGGAAAACTAAGTAAGTGAATAACTAACTAAGCTAACACTAGCTAAGCAAGAAGGTAATTAGGGTTTTAAAGCAATAAAGGTATGTGTGGACTATTTGGGGGATGCACTTATCAATTAGGCTGGGGAGTGACATTTGCACATTAAGCTTTCATTTAGATTATCAAACTGAACAACTATCTAGATCCTGATGAACTGCCCCAGACTACTAACTAGCCATGGATATGATAGGTTGTGTATAGGGGAACTACTCCCTAACACCTCCAACTACCCTTATGAGGCTTAATTGGATTAAGGATCTAGGTACAATTCAATTAGAGTATAAACAAGCCCAGTTTTCTAGATTAGAGGACCTTAGGGTGATTAGGGGATGAGGGTAGTAATGGGAGTAGAAGTGAGGTTTTAGGCCACACATCACTCACATTCTAGCCTTGAGAAAGCCCCATGTTAAGAACATTAAATTCATCTCAACTTAGCTACTTAGATCTCTTAAGTAGGGTTAGGGAAATTTATTAGCATGTTGGAAGATGGGTGGCTAGGAATCCATGAATTGGACCTAGGATAAAATCTCAAAATTCACACATATAAATAATTTCCCTAAGTTCCTAGGTGATTTCAAGAAAAAACCAACAAGAAATTCATGGAGAGTGAGATAGAATTAGAACATAATCATCAGCAAATGAAATTATAATTTTTGCATATCATTTTCCCCCAACATGGTATTAAAGTAACATTTTGAGCCCCAAACAACCAACCAAGGGGCCTAGCTATTCATGGAAATGCAAAATACAAAAAGAAAGGAGAAAGAAGTAGAAGAAGCCATGGAGCTCGGTGTTGATGGAAAACTCCTCCTCTCCAGTAGCTGCAAGGTCGTACTCCTCCTTCCAAGGTACAAGGGCATGGAATGATGGTGAAATAGGGTCAAAACACTGGGAAACTAAGGTTTTGGTTGTGAAAATGATGAAATGGAGTGGAATGGAGGTGGTGATCAAGTGGAATGAGTGGAATGCAAATTTGGGTAACTAAGAGGGGGTAACAGGTAGTTAACATCATGCCTCAACCACCACCCATGTATATATAGGTGGTGGGGAGGCACTAGGTCAAGTGGGGGGTAAATGGAGAATGTAGTGGAAAAGTAGTTGTGATTTTGTATGTAGCACGGTCGTGGAGGGTGTAGGGGAGCATGGTCGTGGTGTGTGGAAACAACCAAGGTGAAAGATGGGGAAAAATCACAGTAAAGGTTGGATTTTTGTACGTGAAGTGGCACGACCATGGTGGTCACCACGGACGAGGTGAGGCAAGGGTGGCACAACCACGGTGGTCACCACGGTCGTGGTGGGTTGGAGTTGGTTGCCCATTCTAAGTGGAATTCCCATGATGGTTTGTATGCCACACTGCCATGCGAAGTAGCATGTCCATGTTCGATGACACATGATTACCGTGTGTTATACGCAAATGAACGTATCAAAGTAATATAGGCCCTTTTGAGGCCCAAGTCTAACACAACGAAATGTTCTCTAGAAGACTACTATTAACTATGGTCTAATAAACTAGGCCACTGTAATTGAATGGTTTTGATTGAACAGAAGTAAAAACATAATGAAACAAACTTAACACTTAGATTACTCAAATTTAGACAATTCCTTAGGATTGCGGTTTCACCACAGATAACATTGCAATTCATCCCATACACCAATATCTATTACCCCTATCCCTGGATAAAGATCTTGTAGTCAGAACTACCCACTCCTTTAGCGTATTTCACTACCTATTTTAATGCCAACCCCATTTTCATAGCAATTCGTTGATTAGTTAGGTGTTTTATGATTGAATTCTGGGTTTCTCCTCTCGTTTATTCTCCTCTTTTCCCAAAGGGTGCAATAAATCTATGCTCTCCAACCCTTAAACTCTCTCCCAAAGTGATTAAGAGTCCAATAATCTATCTATGTTGATCAGGAATAAATAGAACAATGCGACTTCATAGATTTATATCCAAAAAATAAGGATAAAGATGATATTAATGCATGAAAATTAGTTACAATGCATATGTGGGCTACTCCCGGGTCCTAAGGAATTAAGGAGTTTAGCCCTGCATTATTTTCAATGATGAATACATGGTAGAGAAAGACAAAAATGTGGGAAACATCAGAGAAACTAAGTAACCCCTGGTGAATAGAATGATCTGGATGATCCCCTACGTCGTGTATGCAATCGACTGTCTTCCGGCTACAATTCACCTTCTTGAGGTGCTCGGATCATCCCGGATGAAGCCTTTAGTTCCTTTCTCTTCTTCTCTCCCTCTTCGGTGTCGTGCAATGGAATATGACTGCTCCCTCTTATCTAGTCGAACTCCCCTTAGGTCATAGGAGTGACTTACGGTATGAAATAATGTCCACCGTTGGATTAGATTGCCATCTTCAAATTTGCCAACTCGGGAAGACTCAGTAGTACTGACTTGGAAGTCAGTAGTACTGAGATCCTTGGGTATCCATGACTCTTGATAATGTCAGTACTATCGACTTGTCTTGATAGCACTGAGTCTTTAGGTCACTTGAGCATTGTCTTAATGATGCCATCTCGGTAGTACCAAATTTGTGAACTCAGTAGTACCGCCTTTTTGCTATTCATCTTTGTTCTTTCTGACGTAATTTTGGTACTACTTACTTGGAATGTCCATAGTATCGAGTCTGTGCGAGTCTTATCTGGGCAACTACTGATGTGAAGTCAGTACCACTGACTTTTCGTGTCGGTAGCATCGACTCTGTGAGGTTCAATTGTACCTGAAAATGCACAAGAACATGGATAAATGCTCAGGATAAATATTAAATCATCTTAAATAGTAAAAAGCAGATAATTTGATGCATTTAAATATCATAAGACATTAATATCATTTCATGCATTATTAATCAGATAAATGACAAAACAACACAAAAAAACAAGGAAAATATGCATGTGAAAAATGACTAAAAACCCATGCATCAAACTCCCCTAAGCTTAAATGTTGCCCATCCTCGAGCAACACCACTCTTGGATCTATTTGATGTAATTAAATAGAAGGATACAACACATGAACTATTTTCTCAATCATTTCCACAGGATAATCCCTGAACCAGCCTCCAATGACCACTGAACCAAAAATTGCTCTACAGCGACCAAAACTTTTCATAGAAGACGTCTACCTTTTTTTAATGAACACTATTAAGAAAGAAGTTAATATCATAATAATTTAGGCATTTGTTTGGTGAACTATGTGATTCCCTAATCTAATTTTCTCTCTCCTAATTACCAACTACTTGGATCCAGATCTCCTTATAATAATGGATGAGGAGATAAATCATTTGAGTGGCCTACTGATGAGCGCAATTGATGATATGAGATGGGTGGCAATTGACGAATCACAAGTACATCCAACTTATTTATGCAGGGAGAATGATGACCTACATGAGTGAAAGGAATATTATGCATGAATACATGAGTGAAAGGAATGTTATGCATGAGACCTAATGCCTACTAACTTTTTCTTTCTTTTTTTTCTTTTTGACATATGATGCATGTATAAAGCTATCTAATAACAGAAAATGAGACTATAAAAAACAAATGAATGTGTCATGTGAATTAGTTCATCCCTTCAAGAAGCTCAGGGACATATTTTCTCCTCACAAAATCTTGAGATTAAATTTTTCTAGCCCATAATTTTTCTTGTCTCTGGCATGATTGCATTATGCTCGAGCTTTCACTTCATTTTTTTCTTTTTTTTTCTCGATCTGAGGTTTGCCCCTGCTTCAATTTTCACCATTAGAGATAAAATTCACATGACAAAAGAAATGAATGTGATGAAATGTATTTAATCTACATGCAATTTCAATGCAATTAAGATGGTATGCACTAAGATTGGTCATTCATACAAATGCAACTTTTGTTTTTTTTTCTTTTTCAAAGACATATGAGGATAAGAGCTAACCTACCATGTCACCTATCATGCCATGCAATGAAATCAAAAGAAATAAGTTGGAGCACTTGTTCATCTTGAGGTGGTGATTCAAAATTAGATGGCAAAGATGAATAGAATCAGATAACTAAGAGACAATGCCTTTCATTGAATTATGATATGTCCCTCTTTAATGACCTATGCATAGGGTAATCTTCAGGTTTCTTTCTTAGATTTCCATTTAAGATCTCATTAAAGGTTTGATCATCTTAGGCTCAACAACATCTTCATTCACTATCCCATTTTTGATTAGATGTTCATTCATATCCTATA
Organism: Alisma plantago-aquatica; assembly: GCA_963693085.1. Classification (NCBI taxonomy): domain Eukaryota; kingdom Viridiplantae; phylum Streptophyta; class Magnoliopsida; order Alismatales; family Alismataceae; genus Alisma; species Alisma plantago-aquatica. The sequence goes on along the minus strand of OY856411.1, from coordinate 1,458,353,373 downwards.
TCCTAGAGTTGACTAAACCAAACACTTCCTCAATTGGTGATGCACAAAGATGTCACAAATTAAGCTTATGAAGACACAATCATTTCATTGCACTAACGCTAATGAATTGACAAATGCAACCATACATTATCTGTCGACGATTTTGCTAGATAGATGTGGATCCTAAATGCATAATTCAAACTAAAAATAAAACAACTAAGATAAAAAATGCAAGATAAACTATAAAAACTAAGATAGAATGTTGTTCCAGCACCCCCCTAAGCTTGAATATGACTATGTACACATAGTCAATACTCAAACTCAAGAGGTGGAACAACGGTACTATTGCTCAAAATGGAGGTGGTTGAGGCATGTTGGGGTCATGAGGGGGGAACATCCCCTGAAAAGATAGATTAGACGGTGGCATCTGCTACGGTTGTGGGTACCCTCCAAAGTACCCCTAGTTTCAATAGTGGTTGAAGAAGGGATGTCGGCACTTCTCCATCCACTGTAGGCACATGTGAACATTCTCTTGGTTGGCCTAGAGAAGGCGTTCATTCTCGTATATCGCCTGCCAGTTTTGATACAACCTTCCTTGAATGTCTTGCATGCTAGCCAACATCGTCTGATGTTGCTACTGTCCAGTATGGATCTCCTACATCATGGTATACATACCCACCATGTTGTACAGGTCTTGCTCCTCCTGGGAATGGGGCGGGGTAGAAGAAGTCGAGGTGACATAGGTGCGGGCCCATTTTTGCAGGACCACCCTCCTAGTGATGGGGATACTGGGCTCCACCTCCTCAACACCGTCAGATTCGTAATCGCTTTGTTCCTCATTGTCATCCTAAGCTACTTCCCTGGGTGGATCTTCTACCTCCCCCTCATCTAGTGGCCACTGAAGATGGTTCAATCCACATAAGTTGAAGATGGGGTTAGGGAGGCTCCACTCCCTAAATGTTCCATGATGTGTGCAATGCACATAGAGCACATTGTGGTGGAAGCCGAGGAGGGTCACCTTGCAGAAGTGTAGGAGGCCCAACTTCTTTGTATCTTCCAATGGAACGAGGGTGGACAAATCAAGGTGAAAGTGTAATACAATGGGGGTGATGAGACCCCCAAATACAATCGGTGCCTTCCTTGTCACGTTGCACCGAACAGAGATCATGAGGAGAAGAAGTAAGGCTCCAAAGTTGACTGTCTCCTCTACCAATAGCTTGTAGAGGAAGTAGAGGTCCGCATGTTGAACCTTTCCTTGAGCTTGATTGGAATGAGCAAATATGGTGTTGGTGCAGAAGCAGTGAACGATTTGAGAAAAGGGGTTCTTGATGTCAGTAACTGAGTTGTCATACCAGCTAATGTGAAAGCCCTCTAAAACCTCAGTCAACTGCTCCCAATCCAAGTCAAAGTTGAAATCAGAAGGGGATGAACGTTTGGAATGTGAGCCCAGTTGAAGATGTGGTTGAAGGCCTGCAAAGTGGTGGAGTATTTGTTGTTAAAGAGGTAGAAGTTGACTCTGTCTTCCCGCCACTTGCCTCCTAACTTATACTCAGGGGAGACAAGAACATCTAGGCCAAGAACTCAAGGAAGAGTTCTGGGTAAGTCTATCAGTCACTGAAGAAAGGATTATCTCCCTCCATGAACTGCTTCTGACATACCCATCAAATGTTTTTGGTAAATCCCACCCTTTCGATCAATGCATGATCTCCATATCATGTGGGTATCATCGGAATCAATTGTAGCTCGTCATAGACTTTCATGATCTCTAAGGATGGATGGATGTTGGATGCAGGTTGGTCGAGGGACCAACTCACCTTGATCTACCGACATAGAAGGGTCTCTCCTTGGTGTCATGATGCCAATGAAAGAAAGAGGATTAGGAAAGAGAAGCTCGATGAAGATCGTCAGCTCTGTAAACATTGTCAGCACCTAATGTAGCTCTGCTCTGAGTTATAGGAGGAGTGGAGGAAGTGGTGTGAAGAAAATGGGTTAACCACCCCTCCTTATATAGCTGAGTCAGGTAGAGTCAGTACTACCGACTTGTGTGTCGGTAGTAATGAGATGCAGGAACAAATTTGTGGCTCGTATGCATCAATGGTTGATGTTCGATGATTTCCCTAGTGTGGATCACTTGACATCAGTAGTACCGAGTTCAAGTCGGTAGTGTTGACTTGAGTCACAGATCGCTGCTACCGACCAAGCGATTAAGATCGCATCTACCATTCAATCGAGTATCCATGGATTGCTGATGTCATGCATTGGTACTACCGACTGGAATGCCAGTAGTACCTAGTTGGTAGTGATAGCTCGGTACTTTCAATTTTTTTTTCTCTATTCTATGCACACCAAAAAGTCGATAGTACCAACTTGGGTGTTGATACTATCGACAGCTTATCAGTTAATGATTGAAAATCTTTAGAAACTCAGTAGTACTGACTTGGCGAGTCGATAATACTGAGTTTGTCATGCTTGCACCGGTGGATCTGATGTAATCTCAATAATACCAACTAGGTGTCTCAGTAGTACTGAACTGGAGAAAATCTACACACTCCACACACGAGTCAAGGTACCTTCTTTAAAATAAAAAAAATACAAAGACAACTGCAATGAAAAAATGAACATGAATAGAAGGCAAATGAAGGTTGGGTTGCCTCTCAACAAGCGCCATTGTTTAACATCCTAGACTAGACATTCCTAACAATAAGAATCTAATGGATCTCCATAAGTTGTACCTCTTCTATCCTATGCTCCACTTCCCCACCATAGTAGTGCTTTGATCTTTGGCCATTAACAAGGAATGACCTAGTCCCATCCAAAAATTTCACTACACCATGGGGAAAAACATGCTCTATAACAAATGGTCCACTCCATTTGGACCTCAGTTTGCCCGGATGTAACTTAAGTCAGGAATTAAAAAGGAGAACTTTTTGTCCTGGAAGAAACACCCTATTCACAATATGCCTATCATGAATCTTCTTTGTCCTTTCCTTATAAGTCCTAGAACTTTCATAAGCAACCATCCTAAGCTCATCTAGTTCATTCACCTCTAACAATCTTTTTCTACCTGCTTCATCCAATCCAAAGTTTAGCTTTATCAATGCCCATTTTGCCTTATGCTCAAGCTCTACTGGTAAATGACAAGCACGACCGTAAACCAACCTAAATGGTTTCATACCTATAGGTGATTTATAGGCCATCCTATATGCCCAAAGAGCATCATTAAGCATGAAACTCCAATTTGTCCTATTGGTGGAAACTGTCATTTCCAAGATCTTCTTCAATTCTCTGTTGGACACCTTCACTTGGCCTTGTGTATGTGGGTGATGCGGAGTACCCACTCGGTGTTTCACCCCATATTTGCTAAGTAAGGCTCTAAATTACCTATTGGTGAAATGTGATCCACCATTATTAATGATCAGTTGGGGGACACCAAACCTGTAGAAAATGTTTTCCTTCACAAATTTGCACACCACTTGAGCGTCGTTGGTGTAGGTTGGGATTGCTTCCACCCACGTAGATACATAGTCAACCACAAGTAAAACATAAAGGTTAGAATTTGACAACAAAAATGAACCCATGAAATTGGTTCCCAAAAGATCAAAATTTCAACCTCTTAAAACACATTCAATGGCATCTCATGTCACTTAGAAATATTACTTGCACATTGTCATGCATCACAACAACGAATGAAATCATATGCATCTTTAAATAATGTTGGCCAATAAAATCCACTCTCTAACACTTTTTTCGTTGTCCTAGAGCTAGCATGATGCCCTCCCGTAGGTAAAGAATGGCAATGTGACAAAATGCTCTCTACTTCACACTCAGGCACATACTTCCTCAAAAGTCCATCCCTACATTATTTAAGAAGAATAGGGTCATCCCAAATGTAAAACCTCAATGAGTGGAAAAATTTCTTCTTTTCTTGATAGCCCCAATCTATAGGAAACTCTTTGCAGGCAAAATAATTAACAATATCTACTAACCATGGATCCTTAGTCTTGACAGCAAATAGTTTTTCATCTGGAAAATCCTCAACTATGGGAATATCTACATCTGTTTCATTCCCTCTTTCCAGCCCAAATAGGTGATCTTCCACCACATTTTCCACCCATGCATTGTCTTTAATTTCTATGTCAAATTCATGTAACAATAAAATCTACCTAATAAATCTAGGTTTTGCATCTTTCTTTTATAACAAGTATTTGATGGCAGTGTGGTCGGTCCAAACAATCACTCTATCCCCTACTAGGTACTGGTGGAACTTCTCAAATGCAAAAATAACTGCTAAGAGTTCTTTTTCTGTGGTTGTATAATTAAGTTGTGCATCATTCAAACTTTTGGATGCATAATATATGATGGTAGGAGCTTTATCCTTGTGTTGTCCCAACACAGCTGCCACAGCATAGTCTGATGCATCACATCATCTCAAACAGTAGACTCCAGTCAAGAGCCTTCACAATAGGCGCATAACTTAGTTTTTCTTTTAATATTTCAAAAGCATTGCAACACCAATCATCAAATGAAAATTCAGCATCTTTTTCCAAAAGTTCTGACAAGGGTTTAGCAATTTTTGAAAAATCTTTGATAAATCGGCGATAAAACCCAGCATGTCCCAGAAAGCTCCTTACTCCTTTCACCAATGTTGGTGGAGGTAGTTTGGAGATAACTTCTATCTTAACCGAGTCTACTTCCATACCGTTGTTGGACACCTTGTGTCCCAGTACTATGCCCTCACTCGCCATCATATGGCACTTCTCCCAATTTAAGATTAAATGAGTGTCCTCACACCTTTGTAAAACCTTATCCAAATTGTATAGGCAATCACTAAATGACTCACCATACACCAAAAAATCATCCATAAACACCTCCAAGCACCACTCTACCATATCAGAGAAGATGGCAAGCATACAACATTGGAAGGTGGTAGGGGCGTTACAAAGGTCGAATGACATCCGTCTATTTGCAAATGTTCCATAGGGATAGGTGAAAGTAGATTTCTCTTGATCCTTTGGCTCGATCGAGATCTGATTGTAACCAGAATACCCGTCAAGGAAGCAAAAGTTTGAACAATCGGTGAGTCGTTCCATAATCGGATCAATGAAAGGTAGATGAAAATGATCTTTTAAAGTGACGGCATTCAAACGACGATAATCTATGCAAACACGCCATCCCATCACCAACCTAGTTGAAATCAATTCATTAGCTGCATTGGTCATGACAGTGGTCCCCCCTTCTTAGGAACTACATGAGTTGGGCTAACCCACATAGAATTAGAAATTACATACATGATGCATGTCTATAGGGGCTTGCCCAATTCTTTCTTCACTACCTCAGCCATGATCGGATTGATTTGCCACTGAGGTTGGACTATTGCCTTAGCTCCTTCTTCCAGCCAAATCTTATGTTGGCACAAACTCAAGGAGATTCCTTTGATGTCTGCTATAGACCACCTAAAAGTCTCAGTGGTTCTTCAATATAGCAAGCAATTGCCCCTCTTCTTCGCTGCTCAAGGATGATGATATAATCACCGGGAGCTTTTCTTCAGCAACCAATAAGACATACTTTAGATGTGGCGGCAATGGCTTCAATTTTAACTCGGGAGGGCTCAACATAGATGGAACTAATGGTGGGGGAGGTGGTCTCAAATCTTCAAAATATCTTATGTAATAGCAGGGTACCATCTTCAACATCAATACACACTCCTTCAGAGAGTGGTTGTGTGTGCTTTCATCTACTCTATTCATCAAACATGCTTCCAAAGGTAATTTTGTATATGTTTGCATCAGGGAATTAACAGTGACCTCCTCTATGGTAGGTGGGTCATAGTCTTTTTCTCTATCATTTGGGTAACATATTGCTTCTTTCAAAGAGATGATCTTGGTATTTTCAATTATATCAGCTGCAAGAGTATCTTTTTCCACTTTGGTTATCACATGAGCCATATCGAGAAATGGCTTCCCCGGGCACAGTGAAATCTTGCTCTCCATGTGCTGCATCATGTTACACTGTGTTGTACCCCCTTTTCTTTTGAGTTTTCAGGCATCTTTATTTCAAATCGGTCATCATAAGTGTCCATTTTTAGACGTCCTCTGTCCATTTCTAGGATCATGTCAGTTGTGGCTTGGAATGGCCTACCTAGCAAAAGCTTGTTGCCTTTATCCTCTTGCATTTCCATTACCACAAAATCAAGAGTAAAAACAAACCTATCCACTTTCACTAGGACATCTTCACAAATGCCATATGGCATGACCACATAGTTGTCAGCCAATTCGATAGTCATATTACTCTTTCTCATCTCCTTAAGACCTAGTTTTTTGAAGGTTGACAAAGGAATGAGGTTGATATTGGCCCCTGAGTCACATAGGGCCTCACCGAACTTAGTCTTTCTTATGAAGCACGTGATGTTGAAACAACCAGGATCTTGTCTTTTAGGAGGTAGCATCCCTAGAATAAAAGCACTCACCTACTCCTTTAACTGTCTCTTCTTATTGATGCTATATTTCAAGAACTTTCCATATGATGGTATCTGCTTAATTGCATCAATTAGTGGAAGATTGACAGATAACTTTTTAAAACCTTCTAAAAACTTCTGGAGTTGCTGGTCCTCTTTGGTTTCCTTCAAGCTATTTGGAAAGGGTATTGGAGTCACTGGTGTCTTCTGGTGAGGTGGGGCATATTCTTTTAATCTAGTATCTTCCACCTCATCAGTTTGCTCTTCAGATGTTTTCTCCTGTTCCAAATTATCCGATTCAGTTGCCTCTGCTGTCACAGTCTGAGTTGTTGTTCCTGTAGTTTCACCTACATCTGTGGTTCTTGGTTCCTTACTCAACAATGTTTTACCACTGTGTAGTAGGACTGCCTTGACATGTTGATTTCCAGAAGGCATGAACCCTTGTTGGTTTGGCTGCTTCAAGGTACCCACATCCATTTCTATTTGAGAAATATGAGTTTCTATAGTGCGGATCATGGCCCCTTGGTTCTGGAGTTCTCTTTGTGTTTGTCCTATCAGCACTTCATTTTGATTGACCAATTTTCCAAGCATTTCTTCTATATGGTAAATCTTCTTTTGTTCTTGTTGATATTGTGCCTGGACACCGAACTGTTGTGGCTTGGGTTTTTGCACCTGTGCTGGGTCATGTTGAAAATTGTTTGGGACCTTCCATGAAAACTTAGGATCCTTCCTCCATGCATAGTCGTTACTCCTATATTTTTTTTGTTGGCACACAGACTTACACTCTTCATCTTCTTCTTCTAAAGGTGATCTATCGTTGGCGCATAGCTTTTTAGTAATAAAGTCTAACTTCTCATTTAATGTAGAGATGACCTTGGACTCACCTACACTTTTGTCAGTATTTAGAAGCTCTCTCTCTCTCTCTCATATCCCCATGATTGAGTCTTTGATATATTATTCAATATCTCATGACAACAGGCAGGCTTATTGTTGAGGAAGAACCCTGCTCTCGCATTTTCAAGTGTAGTCCTTTCTCCCTTGTGCAAGCCATAATAGAAGATCTTTTCCTATCCCAGAAGATCGATACCATGATGAGGTATTTTTCACAGAATATTCTAGAATCTCCCCCATGCTTCAGAATAGGACTCATCGGCTTGTTGTTTGAAATTATGGATCTTTTTACCAATTCATTGGTCTTATGTGGGGGTAAATAGCGATCGAAGAATGCGTCAATCATCTAATCCCACATTTCAATGCATTCATAATCAATGTTATGAAACCATGACTTTGCAGTGTCTGCCAATGATGATCGAAATAACTTTAGATATATCACAGTTGTCGGTATTCTGTTTATCTTGACCGTATCGCAATTCTCCACAAAGTTGCTGATGTCCACCATCGAGTCTTCAGAACTATTGCCATGGAAAGCTTGGGATTTGACTAAAGAGATCAGCCCTGGGTCAATCTTGTAGCTACTCACATTGATGGCTTGTCTTTTGATTTGTCCTTTTTGAGCTATTGAGGTAGAGGCTCTGATCCTCTCCCATATTGTTTGTTCTTCTGCTCCATCCCCCATTTTTGCTGACTCAGGTTCTTCTAGTGTTACATGTCTCTCAGGAGGGAGTGTCGATGGTCGAGTTCGGTTGAATCCATCAACTGACCGTCCAACTTCCCTCTCTCTATGAAGAGTTCTACTTGCCTAAACCCCAGTGAAGATGGCTCTCTGTAATTGTGGGCTCGTGTATGCACCATACACTAGTTCCTGAAAGTAGCAAATTGATTGTTAGAGTATAGTAGAGGAGATAGAACCAATAATAATTTTATAATTCAACTCTAAGTGAAATGGAAAATAAATAAAAATAATAAAAAAATAAAAAGGGTTGGCCTAGAGTGGCCGACCACAACATGTTGTCGTAAAACTTGACGTGTGTTTGCCATGTGTTATACGCAAGTAATTGTATGAAAGTAAAATAGGCCCTTTTGAGGCCTGAATTGAACATAGGGAAACGTTCTCCATAATACTACTACTACCTATGGTCTAATCAGCTAGGATGGTGTAATTGAATGGTTTTTATTGAATAGAAGTAAAAATAGAATGAAACAAACTTAACACTTAGATTATTCAAATTTAGGGAATTCCTTAGGATTGTGGTTTCACCACATATAACATTGCAATTCATCCTATACACCAATATCTATTACCCCCATCCCTGGATAAAGAGCATGTAGTCAGAACTACCCACTCCCGTAGCGTAGTTCACTACCTATTCTAATGCCAACCCCATTTCCAAAGAAATTGGTGGATTAGTTAGGTGCTTTATGATTGAACTCTAGGTTTCTCCTCATGTTTATTCTCTGCCTTTCCCAAGGGGTGCAATAAATGGGTAAATCTATGCTTTACAACCCTTAACCTTTATCCTGAAATGATTAAGAGTCTAATAATCTATCTATGTTGATCAGGTATATACAGAATAATGTGACTTCATATATTTATATCCAGAATATAGGGATAAACATGATATTAATGCATGGAAATCAGTTACAGTGCATATCCAAACTACTCCTGGGTCCTAAAGAATCAAGCGGTTTAGCACTGCATGGTTTTCATTGATGAATACATGGTGGAGAAAAAGAAAAATATGGGGAACATTAGAGAAACTAAGTGCTGATTCGCCTTTCGAAGGTGCTCAGGTCATCTTGGATGAAGCCTTTAGTTCCTTTCTCTTCCTCTATCCCTCTCTAGTATCATGCAATGGAATACGGTTGCTCCCTCACATCTGGTCGAACTCCCCTTAGGTCATAGGAGTCACTTACGGTACAAAATAACGTCCACTATTATATTGGATTAGATTGCCATCTTCAGATTTGCCAAATCGGGAAGACTCGGTAGTACCAACTTGGAAGTCGGTAGTACCGAGATACTAGGGTAGTTGTGATTCTTAACAATGTTGATACTATCAACTTCTCTTGGTAGCATCGGGTCTTCAGGTCACCCGAGCATTGTCTTACTGACACCATCTCAGTAGTACCGAGTTTGTGAACTAGGTAGTACTGACTTTTTGTGATTCATCCTTGTGTTTTACTTATGTGATTTCAGTACTACCAACTTGGAGTGTCACTAGTATCAAGTATGCGTGAGTCTTTTCTCGGCAAGTACTGACATGAAATCGGTACCACCGACTTTTGATATCGGTAGTATCAACTCTGTGAGGTACAATTGTACCTGAAAATGCACAAGAATATGGATAAATGCTTGGGATAAATATTAAATCATCTTTAACATTAAAAATTAGATAATGTGATGCATTTAAATATCACATGCCATTAATAGCATTTGATGCATTATTAATCTGATAAATGACAAAACAACATATAAAATTAAGGAAAATATGCCTGTGAAAATGACTAAAAACTCATGCATCACTGGGTCATGGTAGCATGACCATTCTATGCAGCACGGCCATGTTGGGTCATGTTAGCACAACCATGTTATGATGCACGACCATTCTGCCCCCTACATCAGCACTTTGAGCTTGTACTTGGACATTTTTTTGCTTTAATTGATCTTTGGCCACCAGGGGTTTGTTGAGGGAGTCTTGGACTTCACTTTGGGCCTCTCCAAGGGTACAGAAACCCTAGGATCAGTCCTTCTCTCTCTGTGTTCCTTCCAAGCATGGTCCAAATACCTTAAAAAATACAAATAATGTCCATAGGTGTATTTTACAAAAATATGCATATTAGGGGAAATAACATGTAATCTAGCATGTATAGATGTGATTGAAATGTAATATGACACAAGATGGAGCCCTAAAATAGAGTTGCATTAGTGGTACCAAGATATGACGTCCTCTATCCTTCTTTGAGTTGTATGAGTTGGTTCCACCGAGTTGTGTGTCGATGGTACCCAAAAAAATTTCTTATATCCCTCTGAGTTTTTTTGAGAAAAGTCGGTGTTACTAATTTTCTACAGAATTTGACTTGGTAAGAACTCAATGCACCAACTTGAAATTTGGTGGTATAAAATTTTTATAAAATCCCTCTTGAACATTTTTAACATGTCAGTTACACTGACTCTAGTATCGATGGTATTGACTTTGACTCCATCTGCACACCAAACAAATGCATCAAGGTACCATTTCCATCAACTAAACCTCTAATAAGACAAATACAAAATTTAAATAGTGAAAAGACCTAACTAAATGGTAAATGAAAAATATAATAAAATTTGGTTGCCTCCCATTAGCACTCTTGTTTAATTTCCTAGGCTCGACAAGATGATATCCTTTGGCCTAGATTGTCATGGAATGGTTTTGAAGAATCATGTGGCAATCTGAACTTCACTCTATGATCATCTATCTTGAATGTCAAGTAGCCTCTACCCATGGCAATGATCACATTGGTCATAGCTTGGAACAACCTTCGTAACAACATCTCAGATCCTCACATCTTGTGCATATCCATGACCACGAAATCAACATGATAAATGAATTTGTCCACTTTGACTAACACATTATCACATTTCCTATACAGCCTCACAATCGATCCATCTTCCAATTGAATTGTCATAGATGTCTTCATTGGCTTCTTCAATCCCAACTTTTGAAAGGTAGAGAGAGGCATGATATTTATGCTTGTCCTAGAGTCATCAACCTATCAATGATCCTTAATTTGAAACCCTAATTTGCAAATATATGATTTTTCAATCAAATAGAATGTAATGTGAAATTTAAGTCCCAAATATAATCAAAAATTCTCTTAACCTCAAATTTTGGCTCAACCAACTCACTAAAGAAAGGATAATTCTATCAAAAGGATAATTCTATCAATCTTACCTTTAAATAATATATGCATTAAAATAGTGACCTATATGAGTTTGATGAACAAATTTAATAAAAACCTAAATATAATAGGATAGGTGATTCTAGAAGTCCTAATTAACTTGTGGTTCAATTTTTAGATCATTTCAACCTTATTTGATCACTTAATTTTGCATGGGAAGATTTTATAATGTTTTAATCAAAATATCACCGATTTGATCATATAGCCTGAGTTTTCACTTATTTATATGTGTCACGCTTTGTCCTGGTGGTTCAGATTCTCGGATCCGGGTAAGATTAGGACATTGGACTCATCCTCTTCGCCCATCCCAGTCTCTATGGGACTCGATAGGGTGCGGAGATCTTCCCTCTTCTCCCTCATTCTTCCTACTTGATGTCAAGGGGACCTACGACTCTCTACACCTTCCCCAGATCCTTTCGAGCAAACCCATCCCAATTTCGTTAGGGTTTCATGCCCTAGTTGTCCCTATCCTAGAGGGACAATGTCCGTCCCCTGATTCCCCCTGTGGTTAGGACTCCACGCAACACCAGGGCATCAAACCTATAAAGGATCACCTTTTCACCATCGTATAAGGCACAAAATATCATTTCGATAGCTTTTTAGGTCTCTATCACCTTGGATCCCTCGCTCCCACCTCTACCTTATGCCCCCAGCAAGTCTGACTTTGCTGGCATGCTTCTGACCTCCATGGTGGACCCTAGTGATTGGAATCTCCTCTACATGATGTAGGAAATCTTGTGAGGGTTTTGATTTCTCCACAGAGGTACCCATCAACTTTTCCCTATTTTGCATATTCCTTGGGCATATATCCTATTCTCATGATGTTCGCCTCCGTTCACATTGGTTTCCTCACCTTCATCTTCGTATGGCATCATAGATTTATCCTGCACTTTCAATTTGTACCACATTGTTTGTTTCTTGTACGACTAAGTGTTTTGCTAGTTTCCCTCTCTTGCTCTCCCCCCACCATGGTGGGAGAGGTTGTTGGTGCTCCAGAATCCAAGACAGCCCAAGCATGGGCTTGTTTCCTTTGTAAAGATGTAAGGGACTCATCCTTGATCCTGGTTTTTTGAAAATGACCAAGTTTCTTCATGGTTTGATCATTGTTTCTCACCTCTAGAGCTATTCCTCATGCCATGTCTCAAGGATGAAGATGCCAGGCTGTGTTATGACCATAGTGTCCCTTGACGTTTAATCGAGCAATTAATCTTAGAAGGGAAGTTAAGGGATTTTCATGCCTTTGTTTTCATTGACTACGGACCTACTGGGGTGAGCCCCTATTTTCTAGTTGGTGGGCATCTATTGGCCCAGGCCAGTAGTGGGTTCGAATCCAACTAGCCCCTGATTGAGATAATAATACATTCATGGCTTTTCTTCGAATTCTCATTGGTCCAAATTTTGTAAATTCATAGTAATCCAACCAATGGTCAGAAAAATGTGTTTAAATAGTCGTTGGAAAGGTTTTTCAAAGAGGAACCTAATTTTCTAATTTTCAAACCCTAGTATAGAGTGTTAGACCATAATTTCCTAATGAAATAAGATTTGGGTTTAAGATGTATAAATGATGATAATTGAAAGAAATCATGTAATTCAGGAGCATAGGATTCAAACAAGACCAAGGATACTAAATTAGGATCTACCTTGCTCCAGGTAAGAGGGTCATGACACTATGCATAAGTACTTTGGATTAATGGCATGTTAGGTATGATTTAAAACTATGATATGAATTTCAATTCATGAATGAAATTAAGATAATGATGTTGCCTCAGATTTTAGTATTGCATATTGTTTGCTATAATCATAAAGTCCTATGTGTATCACTGATGCTCATTAGTTTAATGCTATGATCATGTAATGATTAAGAAATTTAAGAAAGACTAATGTAAATAATGTAATGATAATTTCAAGATTAAGAGGGAGAAACCCCATGATGATTAAGATAATGCACTTAAGTCATGAATTGTTCCTCTTTATGTTATGTTGTCTTTATGGCATTAATGAGAACTTTGGTGCAACTAAGATGAGCCGTAATCATCCTGATGATCACTTTGGTGTAATTATTGGATGAGGACAATTTACATTGATGGCAAGATAAGAACAATGATGTTAACGTAAGTTAATAGAATTAGGTAACTTATTATATGTTTCTCACAATGATGGACCTTTATGGTCATCATGGGCTTCTAGAAATGATGGAATTTTTTAGCATGATGTGCCCCACATGGGAAGTGATAGACATAATCAATATAGTAATGTTTCTTAATTCATTGATGTAATGAAAGCTAATGTGTGATGATAGTTCTTAATGTTAAGCCATGTCAAGTTTATTTCAGTTCAAGTATACATATATGGTTATTTTTCAGTTCCTATAACATGTATAGTGCTTCTTACTTATGTTGTTGCTTTGTTTCACATGGTCGTGGGATGAGATGTCCCTAGATCAAGGAGCAAGAAGGAATTGAAGTGATCCATTCAAGTGTAGCTGACATCAAGGAGACTTTAGCTTGGTGGAGTGCCATCTATCACTCCATAATTTATCTAGTCTAGTTTTATTCCATGTTTTAGATTTTCTTAGTCCACATGTATTAGGCTTGAGATCAAGATGAGACAATTTATGTTTTCCCTTTCAAAGAACAATGTATGAATCTATATTTTTAGTTAATGCATGGTGTTTCATTTATCTTATTGTTATTGAATATCATGTTTTATAATGTTCCTCCGAGCCAAGTGACCCATGTTATGGACAACATAGGGTTTGCTTTTGTTTTCAAGTACGTTCTTGGAGGGGCATTACAATATGGTATCAGAGCAATGAGTAGATGGTCACTAAGCTAAAGATTCAAATTGTTCTAAGCCCTAGGTATATAAGATTTAGTTAAATATATGGGAAACCAAAGTAGGGCTCTAGTCAGAAGACATAAGATATATAAGGGTTAGGGTTATGTGCCTAGATGTTTTAGATTTTTGTGTTAATTCCAAAATTGTATATAACATACTCTCTCTTTTTCCCACGTGTTTGTGGTATCAGACATAGGCTGATGGGGTTTTGTAGAAAGAATGTTATATGCATAATTATATGTGTCTTGTCCTTTCAAGTGCATGTGGTATGGGACATGTGCATGAGGGAGGTACTAAGATATGCATGATAAGATAAGTCACCTCTGAATGCATGAGTGGTCAACGTGTATCCAAAGGCGACAAATAAGAGTTGGTATTAAAAGTTTGAGACATATAGTCACCTACACCTAATCAAGACACATAGTAAGACCAAGCATGAATATGAATAGTAGATATTTGACATAGATAATCAAGTAAGATCCATGATAGAATTAGAAACCCTAGACAATAGTTAAGAGAGGTCTTTTGTCATGTCAATGATGATGTCAAATAGAATCATTAGTAGTATACCCACATGGAGGTCAAGATAGTGTTCTTCCATGAGGATGAGACTTTAATAGGATATTAGAAATTAATACACATAGAATATGTAAAACCCTAAGGTGGGTAGTATGTGGAAATTTCGAGGATAAAATTTATTTAAGGTTGGCAAAATTGCAACATCCTCAAAATCATAAATCTATCAATTATCCTTAACCCAAAACCCTAATTTGCAATTTTATAATTTTTCTATCAAATAGAACGTAATGTGACATGTAAGTCCCAAATATATTGAAATATTTTCTTAACCTCTAATTTTGGCTCAACCTACTCATTAAAGAAAGGATACTTCCATTAATATTACCTTCTAATAATATATGCATTAAGATAGTGACCTATATGAGTTTGATGAACAAAATTTAATGAAAACCTTAATATAATTGGATAGGGAGATTCTAGAAGTCCTAAATAACTTGTGGTTCAATTTTAGATCATTTTGACTTTATTTGAACACCAAATTTGCATGGGAAGATTCTATAATGTTTTTAATCAAAATATCACTGATTTGATCATATAGCCTAATTTTTTGCTTATTTATATGTGTCACACTCTATCCTGGGTGGATCGGATTATCAAATCTAAGTAAGAGTAGGACGTTGGGACTTGTCCTCTTTACCCGTCCCAAACTCTATGAGATTTGACAGGGTGCGGAGATCTTCCCTCTTCTCCCTCATTATCCCTGCTCAGTTTCAAGGGGACCTACAACTCTCTACACCTTCCCTAGATCCTTCTGAGCAAGCCCATCCCAATTTTGTTAGGGTTTCATGACCTAGTTGTCCCTAACCTAGAGGGACTCTGGATGTCCCCTATTTCCCCCCTGTGGTTAGGACTCCACGCCACACTAGGGAGTTGGACCTATAAAGGATCGCCTTTTCACCATCGTAGAAAGCACAAAAGCTTGTTTCAATATCTCTTTGGGTCTCTATCACCCTACATCCCTCGCTCCCACCTCTACCTTGTGCCTCCAACAAGTTTGAGTTCGCCAGCATGCTTCTGACCTCTGCGGTGGACCCTGCTGATTGGAATTTCCTCCGCATGTTGTAGGAAAGCTTGTGAGGGTTTTGATTTTTCTACAGAGGTACCCATCAACTTTTCCCTCTTTTTCTTGTTCCTTGGGCATATATCCTATTCTAATGATGTTCGTCGCCTTTCACACTGGTTTCCTCACCTTCAGCTTCGTCTGGCATCATAGATTCATCCCACACTTTCAATGTTTGCCGCAATGTTTATTTCTTGCGTGGCTAAGTGTTCTGATGGTTTCCCTCTCTTGCTCTCTCCCTGCCATGGTGGGATAGGCTGGTGGTGCTCTAGAATCCAAGACGGCCCAAGCATGGGCTTGTTGCCTTTGTAAAGATGTAAGGGACTCATCCCCAATCTTAGTTTCTCACAAACGACCAAGTTTCTTCATGGTTTGATCGTTGTTTCTCACCTCCAGAGTTGTGCCTCACGCCATGACTCAAGGAGGAAGATGCCAGACTTTGTTATGACCATAGTGTCCCTTGATGTTTAATCAAGCAATTAATCTTGGAAGGGCAGTTAAGGAATTTTCATGCCTTCATTTTCTTTGACTGCGGACCTTCTGGGCTGAGCCCCTTTTTGCTAATTGGTGGGTGTCTATTGGTCCAGGCCAGTAGTGGGTCTGGATCCAACTCGCCTTGATTGAGATTATAATACACACGTGGCTTTTCTTTGAATTTTCATTGGTCCAAATTTTCGAAATTCATAGTAATCCAACTGATGGTCAGAAAAATGAGTTCATATAGTCTTTGGAAAGGTTTTTCAAAAAGGAACCTGATTTTCTAGTTTTCAAACCCTAATTCAAGAGTGCCAAATCATGTTTTCCAAATGACATAAGATTAGGGTTTAAGATGTATTAATGATGATAATTAATAGAAATCATTTAATTTCAAGAACATAGGATTCAAACAAGACCATGGATACTAAACTAGGATCTACCTTGCTCTAGGTAAGCGGGTCATGCCACTATGCTAAGTACTTTGGATTAATTGCATGTTATGTATGATTTAAGACTATGCTTTGAATTTCAAGTTCATGAATGAAATTAAGATCATGATGATGCCTCATATTTTAGTATTTCATATTGTTTGGTATAATTAGAAATTCCTATTTTATCACTGATGCTCATTAGTTTAATGCTATGATCATGTGATGGTTAAGAAATTGAAGAAAGACTCGTGTAAATCATGTAATGGTAATTTTAAGATTAAGAGGGAGAAATCCCATGATGATTAAGATAATGCACTTAAGTTGTGAACTATTCCTCTTTATGTTAGTTTGTCTTTATGGCATTGATGAGCACTTTGGTGCAACTAAGATGAGCCTTAATCGTCCTGATGAGCACTTTGGTGTAATTAGTGGATGAGGACAATTTACATTGATGACAAGATAAGAACAATGATGTTATTGTTAAGTTAAGAGAGTTAGGTAACTTATTATATGTTTCTCACAATCATGGACCTTTATGGTCATTATGGGCTTCCTAGCAGTGATGGGCTTTCTGAGCATGATGTGCCTCACATGGGCAGTGATGGAGAGAATGCATATAGTAATGTTTCTCAATTCATTGATGTAATGAAAGCTAATGTGTAATGATAATTCTTAATGTTAAGCCATGTGACATGTATTTTACTACGCGCTTAAACGCAAGTATACGCGTCGAGTAATATAGGCCTTTGTGAGGCCCGAGTCGAACTCAGGGATACGTGAATTATTGGAGACTCCTACTAACTAATCGCAATCAGCCAGGCCGGATAACAAAGTAGGGTTTGTTGTCGAAATTAAAAGAAAATAAAATGAAACAAAGAAAACAATCAATTAAATGTTAATTTAATCAATTCAAAAGGGTATCTTTAGGATTGCGGTTTCACCGCGGGTCAACATGGCATTAGGTTTTATATAATTCCTCACTCTTCTCTCTCTATCCGGGTAGTGGCCTGAAAACAGAATTACCCACTGTCGTGGTGTAATTCACTACTTAGGTTTAGGTTGATTCCACCGTCGTGGTAATCATTCCCCTAAACTAAGCGCATTACAAACGGTCTCTCAGTTTCCACCATTAATTTTACACCTCCTTTGTCAAGGGATTTATCGATTAATGTAGGTTTTGTCTCTTTTCAACCGTTAATCCTTCTGTCGAAGGTTATTATTATGGTGATCAGGCATAACAATATATATGGAGAAAACGAAACTATACCATGGATTTAAGAGAGAAAATATGAATTATCAATATAAAATTGTCATACAATGCATTCCCGGGCTACTCTCGGTCCTAAAGATGGAGGGTTTTAGCCTCTCATGTTCATCTCACACGAATACATGGTAGAAATATGGGAATTCATAAGAAAAACGTGAAACAAGTGGGAAAACCCCTGAACGGAGAAGAACTGGTGAATCCTTTGTGTAGACACGAGCTTCCCCGCCTGTCGGTGGTGGAATTCGTCTTCGGGAGCGTCCGGATCGACAGGGATGAGCTTCTGGTCTCCGTTCTGCTTTCTCTCCTTCCTCGGCACTCGTGCAATGCAAAAAATGAGATCCCCCAAACTCTCGGCCGCCGTCATTAGGTATAAGTCCCTAATTAGGTCGTCAAATAACTCCAGCCGTCCGATTGAGATCAAAACGAATCCAACGCATATCTGCCGGCGTCAATACCATCGACGCGTGTCGATGGTATCGACCCAGCGTATTAGCGGCAGCTTTCTTTTTCTTTTCGTCTGAGCGCCTGTGGTCATCTCGATACCATCGACTAGGGTCGATGGTATCGACTCTCTTTAGCGTCGGTTGTTGTCGTTTAGCGACGCTGTAGCCTCCATGCGTCGATGGCATCGACTTGGGTCGATGGTATCGACGGATTCCTCGCCAGCAACCTGAAGGGATCTCGATGCCATCGACTTGTGTGTCGATGGTATCGACTCTGCGATGCTCTTCTCGGCTAGCAACTTGTGGCTTGGTCGATGGTATCGACTTCCGTCGATGGTATCGACGGAAGCAGATACTTGTTTTTCCTGAAATTCCAAAACAAGACCAAATAAATCCACACAAATTATGATAATATGATAAATAATGCTCAAAATGATACAACTAAGGGGATTTGACATAGAATGATGGCAAAGACCGAAATGAGTGAATTATGCAATATTATCCATAAAAATGAGTAATTAGAGCACAAAACACATATGAAAAAGGTCTATAAATGCGACTCAAAATCATCGCATCAAACTCCCCTAAGCTTGAACATTGCTCGCCCTCGAGCAAGTGATCCTTAGAATAGAATTGCAAATGTCAACTAAAAATCAACACACCAACCAAACATCCCATGTGACTCCCACTGAACATTCTCAAACCGGCCTTCTCTAACCACAGAACAGTAATTACCCTAAAGGCGACAATAATCATCCATAAGAGAAATTATCCTTAAAACTGATGAACACTATCACATAAGGCAGTTAACATAATAAAACTTGTCGATTCAGCATTGGTGCATCTTGTGATCGCCTATACTACGTTGCTCGCCCTAACTACCATCTACATGGAAGCAGTTCTCCTGATAATCATTAGTGAGGAGAAATTCACGGTGGCCTACCAATCCGAGCAACAGGTGGATGGAATGGGTGGTTCATGGAAGAACTTGGAAGTATTGCACAGATTCAACATGCATAAAACAAAAATGTCCTAAAATGATGCAAATGCACAATAAAAATGCCCTAATGCCTAAATTGGGTGAAATGATGCATGCACTAACCTTCCACCTCAAAATGAGATGGAAATCTAATTAAGCCACATCATGTACTCAATTTTCCTGTAATGCGAGTGATATCATGTTCCTTTCTCCCTCTTATTCCATTTCCTTCTAAATTCTCTTTCTTTTTTTTTTCTTTTTTTTTAGATTTTCAGAATTTTTTTTTCTTTTTTTTCTTTCTTTATTTTAGCCCACATATCCATAATTGCTTAGAGATACATGTATTGGGCTGTTTTCTTCATGATTGGAAATCTTTGCAATATTTCAAAGGTATGGAACAGTTTAGATCACTTTTGAGGAAAATTGAGATACATGGTGTACTTTATGCATGATAATCATGAAAGTCATGAGTGCAACTACATGGCATGCACCTAAAGGTAATGTGCATGAATCCCTATATTTTTCTCTTTTTATGCAAAAGTATGGAAAATATCAATGCAATTCCTATCTAAATGCTATGCACACAAGAAGGAATTAAAACTGTGCTTTACTTCTAATTCTTAGGTGGATTATGGAAAAATGAAGTGGAATGATCACAAGATTAGATGACTGAACCTTAGAAGAGTATTATGTGTCCCTCCTTACTGATATGTGTAGTAGTTTAGAGGGTTCTCTCTCTTACATCCAATTAAAGTCTCATTACCATTTGGTTAGGTTAGGCTCAAACAACCGTTACTATCCACTTTTCATGAGTCAATGGGAGTATAGGTGTGACATATTGTTTTAAAGTTGACATAATCAATCATTTTCATAGGATAAGTTCCCCAAGGACAACCAAGTCAAGCTATCCAAAAGACACAAAATTTTTAAAATTCCCTTAAATTTCCCATGAATACACAGCGAGATGACAACTTTTACGACATCCACAGTTACACTAGATAGATGTGGATCCTAAACAAAAACTAAAAATGCAAGAACAAATAGCAAAGCAAAAACTAAAAACAACAAAAGAAAAGATAGAGCAAAAGATAGAGCTTTTCCAGCTACCCCCCTAAGCTTGAATTCGACTATGGCCTCATAGTCAAAAACAAACTTAAGAGTGGAACAGAGATACCCTGATCATTCTTGTGGAGGCGGAGGCGGGTACTGTGGAGCCGTAGGATCCCAAGAAGGATACTCCCCCTGGAAGCTCAGATCGTAATGGGTCCTCGGCGGAGGTTGTGGATAGCCTCCAAAGTAGCTCTGACTCCAGTAGTGGTCATAAAAGGGTTCCTGTTGCATCTCCATCCTTTGCAACCGATTGTGTATCTGTTGTTGGTTGTCGAGGAGGAGACGTTCATTCTCGAACATCGCCCTTTGGTTGTCAAGTAACCGGTTCGTAGTATCCTGAATACCGGTATACATCTCTAGATGTTGCTGCTGTGTCTGATGGATGTCCTGCAGCATCGTGTACATTCCTTGCATTGAGTAGGCATCCTCGCCTGGCTGCGAGGGCTGTGGTGATGGCGGCGGGGGCTGTGATGATGAAGACGCACCCGGATGCATCCTAGGACACTTCCGTGGTGCTACTCGTGCGCGAAGAGGTGTGAAAGCCTCCTCTTCCTCCTCAGCCTCGCCTTCTTGGTCGTCATTACCGCCTTCTTCTTCATCGGACTCGACGGCTATGATCGGCCACCGGAAGTGCTGGGCTCCCTCGATGTGGAAGACGGCGTCCGGCAGTGCGCACTCCTGATAAGCATGGTTGATGTGGCAGTGTGCGTACGCCAACCCATCCTGGAGAAGGATAAGGTTTGAACGGTGCAGATGTTGCACGTTCACCTTACTCCTCGTGGAAATCGGAGTCATGGACTGGAGATTCAGCCCCAAGTAGTGCGCCAACTTGGTGATGATCCCACCAAAATGGATCGGAGCCTTCCTTGTACTCCTCTTCACTGCCAGGACGCGCTGCAGAAAGAACGCACCCCAGTTGCATTCTTGTCGCTTCAGGAGCATGTAGAGGAAGAAAAGATCGCTCTCCTGAAACTTGCTCAATGCTAAATCGCTCCGAGCAAAGAACGTAAGGCTCAACATCTGGTGTAGGACCCGGACGAAGGGATGCTCGAAGTCCGCTACCGCAGCATTGTGGTAGCTCACTGTCTTTCCCGCCGGCACTGTGACTAGCTCGGCGAAGATCTTATCATAGTCGGTGTGGGAATCTGGGCGCCGGTGATCATGTTGGGAGTGGTTCCAGTTAAAGATGTTATTGAACTGCTTAAGGGTGATGTTGTAGTTGATGTTGAACAGCCGGAACGATACCCGACCCTTGATCCACTCACGATCCGATGCAACCACGTCGTTGGGCACGACGCAGACGTAGAGGGACGCCATAAACTCCGCCACCAATTCCTTGTAGGTGGGCCATTCGCCGAAGAACGGCTGCCCATCCGCATGGCGCTCCAGCTCGTCTGGCCTTATGCTGGTGTGGCGTGCTTGACCCTTCAGCGCATAGGCCAAGTTGGCCTTGAATCCAAGATCACGGATCATTCCCCGGTCCACATACCGGTTCGGCTCGATCTTCTGCTTCATGATCTCCTCATAGACCTTCTTCACCTCCGCGGAAGGGTGAATCAAGCGCGGACGTGATACGGAAGCAGTAGGGGGTGGGACAAACTCCACAATCTCCATGGGATTCGCGTGTGAGGATGATGATCCGGCGGCGTGCACCATTGTTGCAAGAAAGATGGGATTAGAATAAGAGAGCTCAGGGAATATGGAGAAGTGATTCTCCGCTCGATGAAGATCCTTGCTCGAGGTTGCTGCTCTTCAGTCTTGGAGGGCTCGGAGGAGTGCTCGGCGCAAAGGAGGACGTTTGCTCTAAAGGTGTGACGTCAAATGACGTTGCAATTCTCCTTAAATAGACTTGGCCGGCGCCACTGTTGACCCGTCGATACCATCGACGCGGGTCGATGGTATTGACACGTCTCGCTGGTATCCGCCTCCCTCGTGAGTATCGACGGCTGACGTTTGCTGGATCGGGAAACCCGGATTGCTGACTTGTCGATACCATCGACGGAATCGACGCAGCACCCGGATCGCTGACGTGGATTCGCGATCGTCGTCGATGTCTTTGCGCGGATCGGTGACATGGATGTCGATACCATCGATGAGGGTCGATAGTATCAACTTGCCTTCATTGCGACACCGCCACTTTTTCACTTCTACCTGTGATCATGTCGATACCATCGACGAGGCCGTCGATGGTATCGAGTTGACTGAGCAAAATCGTTCTGAACTTCTCCAGAGATCTCGATGGTATCGACTGGTGTGTCGATACTATCGACACTTTTATTGTGACCTGCCTGTAGGTATGTCGATACCATCGACGGGGCCGTCGATAGTATCGACTCAGTGCGATTTTTGCAGCTGTCAACCTGAACCCATGTCGATACCATCGACCAGTGTGTCGATGGTATCGACCCTGCCTGTGCCTGCACATTGAACAAACGGATCAAGGTATCTTCTTTACACTAAAATTTAAACGAAATAAAAGCAATCTACGACTATAACTAAACTATCCTAATGTACCAATGGTTGGGTTGCCTCCCAACAAGCGCCCTTATTTAACGTCTTAGGCTAGACGTCTTCCCAGCATCTCATTCATTCACAAGTGTAATGAGTTTGAACTCATTCACTTTTCTCTTGTAGTTTTCACCAAAATACAACTTCAACCGCTGCCCGTTCACCAAGAACGTGGCATCTCCATCACGCACAAGAATCACACCATGCGGTCTCACCTCTTCCACTACGAAGGGTCCACTCCACCGGGACTTCAGCTTCCCGGGATGCAATTTGAGACGGGAGTTAAACAATAGAACACTATCTCCTTTCTTGAACGTGCGCAGCTCGATATGTCGATCGTGGATCAGCTTTGTACGCTCCTTGTGGATGCGGGCATTCTCATATGCCGTCATGCGTAACTCATCTAATTCATTCAACTCGAACATCCTCTTTCTCCCGGCTTCATCATAACTCAAGTTCAGCCTTCTTAGCGCCCAATGGGCCTTGTGCTCCAACTCCACCGGAAGGTGGCAAGCCCGGCCATACGCCAACCTAAAAGGCGTGGTGCCTATAGGTGTTTTGTACGCCGTTCTATACGCCCAAAGTGCGTCCGGTAGTAGGGCACTCCAATTTTTCCTTGTGGATGCCACTGTTCGTTCTAGAATCTTCTTGATTTTCCGATTTGAGACCTCCACTTGTCCTTGCGTCTGTGGATGATATGGGGTGCCGATGTTGTGCTTGACCCCATATTTCTTCAAAAGTGTCGAAAATTTCTGATTCCGGAAGTGTGTGCCTCCATCACTTATGATCATTCGGGGTATCCCGAACCTGCAGAATATATTTTCTTTCACAAACCTGCACACTACATTAGAATCATTAGTCCTTGTGGGGATTGCTTCCACCCACTTCGACACATAATCAACAGCAAGCAAGATATATAAATTTGAATTCGAGGACACAAAGGGTCCCATGAAGTCTATGCCCCATAAGTCAAAAACCTCAACTTCCTGAAATACATTCAGGGGCATTTCTTGTCTCCTTGAAATGTTACCTGCTCGTTGACACGGGTCACATTGCCTTACAAACTCGTAGGCATCCCGGAACAAAGTTGGCCAATAAAGGCCGCTTTCCAACACTTTGGCTGCTGTCCGTGAACTAGCATGGTGTCCTCCCGTAGGCGACGCATGGCAATGGTGGAGAACACTCTCGTACTCCACCTCCGGCACACACCTGTGAAGAATACCATCCCTGCACTGCTTCAAAATAATTGGGTCATCCCAAAAATAGTATCTCAAAGAATGAAAGAATTTCTTTTTCTCTTGATAAGACCAGTCTTCCGGGATGATCCCGCAAGCCAAATAGTTAACAATTTCAGCAAACCATGGTTCCTTAGAATCAATTTTCAAAAGTTGTTCATCGTGGAACGTCTCAGTTATGGGTATGTGTATATCTTTCTCATCTACCCTATCTAACCTAGACAAATGGTCAGCCACCACATTTTCAATTCCCGACTTGTCCTTGATTTCAATATCAAATTCTTATAAAAGCAAAATCCACCTAATGAGTCTAGGCTTTGCATCCTTTTTCTCCATAAAATATTTTATCGCAGCGTGATCGGTCCACACAACTACTTTAGAACCCACTAAGTACTGCCGAAATTTTTCAAAAGCAAACACGACGGCAAGTAACTCTTTCTCTGTAGTTGTATAGTTCAATTGAGCATCATTAAGTGTTTTGGAGGCGTAGAAAATCACAACGGGCTTATTATCTACCCTTTGCCCCAAAACGGCTCCCACTGCATAATCGGAAGCGTCACACATCAATTCGAATGGTTTTGTCCAATCCGGCGTTTGAACAACCGGAGCTGAAATCAACTTCTCTTTCAAAACTTCAAATGCGTGAAGACACTTATCATTGAAATCAAAAACCACATCTTTTTCCAACAATTCGGATAAAGGTTTTGCAATTTTCAAAAAATCCTTGATGAATCGCCGATAAAACCCGAAAAAACTTCTCACCCCTTTTACATAATTTGATGGAGGTAGCTTAGAAATCACCTCGATTTTTACGGGGTCTACCTCAAGACCCTTGCTAAACACCTTGTGTCCTAGCACTATTCCTTCCGTCACCATCATGTGACATTTCTCCCAATTGAGGACCAAGTGTGTGTCCTCGCACCGCTGCAGCACCTTGTCCAAATTATAAAGACACTCATCAAATGACACCCCATAAACCGAGAAGTCGTCCATGAAAACCTCAAGGCAACGCTCCACCATGTCAGAGAATATGGCGAGCATGCAGCGTTGAAACATCGCCGGCGCATTACATAATCCAAACGGCATACGTCGGTACGCAAAAGTCCCATAGGGACAAGTGAACGTAGACTTCTCTTGATCCAAAGGATCAATAGAAATATGGTTATACCCCGAATACCCATCCAGAAAACAAAAATGCGACCGACCGGCAAGACGTTCCAAAATATGATCGATAAATGGCAAAGGAAAATGATCTTTAAGAGTGGCGGCATTCAGTCGGCGGTAATCAATGCAAACTCGCCACCTGGTTACCAATCGGGTGGTGACAGGTTCATTCAGCAGATTTTTAGTAATAGTAATTCCCCCCTTTTTAGGGACTACCTGTGTGGGACTCACCCACGTCGAATCTGATATGGCATATATGATCCCTGCAGCAAGAAGTTTTATTACTTCCTTCTTCACAACCTCCATCATGCTCGGATTTAGACGTCTTTGAGGCTGAATGACTGGCTTGGCTCCCTCCTCGAGCCGGATCTTGTGTTGGCAAAGTGTAGGGGAGATCCCCTTGATGTCCGCAACAGACCACCCAAAAGCTCCACGGTGGTTCTTGAGCACTATCAGTAGTTGCTCCTCCTCATCCGCACTCAAGTAAGCAGATACAATCACTGATAACTTGTCCTTCTCAGCTAGAAAGACGTACTTAAGATGCGGGGGTAGTGGCTTCAATTACAACTCCGGCGGGCAAGTAAGAGATGATTGCAGCGGTGGGGGAAGTGTACCTAAGTCTTCATAGTGCCTCGTGTAGAAACATGGAAGCATCTGAAGCATTTTGGTGCACTCCTTGAGTGAAGTACTCCGCATCCAATCATAAGTGACATTCAACAAACACGCCTCCAACGGTGATTCTGGATATGCATCAAAAACTGAAGTAATAATCGCATCATCCTCCCAAGAAGGTGGAATGTCCTCATTCTCATCATTCGGAAACCCAACAGCTTTGCATAAAGAGACAACTTTAGTTTGCTCCATAATGTCTACAGCTAAGGTTCCATTATCCATCTTGCTCATCACATGAGCCATGTCCAAGAATGGCTTCCCAAGGCAAAGTGAGATATTGTGCTCCACATGTTTCATCATGTTACAATGTGCTTTTGCTTTAGTAGACGCATTGCTAGTGGGCATGACCATCTCAAAGCGATCATCCGCAATGCCCAAGGTGAAGCGACCTCTCCCCATCTCTAAGATCATATCGGCTGTTTCTTGGAATGGGCGTCCAAGTAGCAACTCATTGCCATGCTCGTCCTGCATTTCCATAACCACAAAATCAGCCGGAAAAACAAATCGGTCTACCTTTACCAAGACATCTTCGCAGATTCCATAAGGTTTCACCACAGAATTATCGGCCAATTGGATAGTCATGTTGCTTGGCCTTGACTCCTTTAATCCCAACTTTTTAAATGTAGAAAGGGGCATCAAATTGATGCTTGCCCCAGAATCACAGAGTGCCTCTCCAAATTTGAACTTCCCGATAAAACAAGAAATATTGAAACAACCGGGGTCCTGTCTCTTCGGCGGAAAAGTGCCCATAATGAAAGCACTCACTTGCTCCTTCAGCACCACGACCTCAGTGTCGGGTATTTTCCTCTTTTTGTTGATGACATCTTTTAGAAACTTCCCGTAAGATGGGATTTGCTCAATCGCCTCTAACAACGGAATATTTACCGATAACTTTCTAAAGCTGTCCAGAAATTTCTTGAATTGTGCATCCACCTTCCTTGCCTTTGCACTATTGGGATAGGGGACCGGAACGGTATGTGCCCTTTGATGAGGTGGCACATAGGGTGTCAATTTCTGCGGTTCCTCCTCAGTAGCTTGTTCTTCATTACCATCCACAGCTATATCTTCAGCTTGCCCTGTGACAGATGTGGGCTGCTCCTTCGTGGTTGCATCTTCAACTTTGTCCTGCGGTATACTTGTGTCATCCATCCTTGGATTCAACACCTTCTTGCCACTCCTCAGTAAGATGGCCTTGGCCTACTGGTTTCCCCCGGGAACATTGGTGTTCCCCGGAAAACCCGGATGTGCTGGCTTCTTCAAGCTTGCAATTTCATCTGCCATCTGCGCCATGGAAGTCTCTATGGTTCTCATTTGAGCCCCATGGCTCTACAAAGTCTGCCCAAATTGGTTCATAAATTCACCCTGTTGCTTGATTTGTTGCCCAAATTTGTTCATTAGCTCCTGGTTTTGTTTGATGACCTGATTGAGCAACTCCGTGCTCTTGTCCTCTATGGCTGGTGCAGGCTTGGCGTCCGGATCCTGTAGAAAATTGTTCGGATCCTTTCATGAGAATTTCTTGTCCTTTCGCCATGAGTAATCATTATTCCTATACCCTTGTTGTTGCCTTATGTACTTGACTTGAGCCTCATCCTCGAACTCATTATCTTCCTTCTGCAGTAGCTTCTTTGTGAGAAGATCCATCTTCTCATTTAACTCTCTCATTGCCTTTGACTCACTGGCAACTCTTGCTTGCTCAACTGGGCCTCTCTCTCTTTCTCCCCAAGATTGCTTTCTTGCCATGTTCTTCAGTATTTCCCAGCATCTCGTATCAGTGTTATTTAAGAAAAATCCTGAACCGGCTGAGTCCAAGTTACTTCTATCATGCTCGGAGAGAGCAAAATAGAAGATCTTCACCTATGTCTCCTTGTCCAGTCCATGATGCGGACATCTCCTCAACATGACCTGGAATCTCTCCCAGGTCTCAGAATATGTTTCACCCGCCTGTTGGGTGAAATTGTGAATCTTCCTAATCATGTCGTTGGTCTTCTCAGGAGGGAAAAACCTCTCGAAGAAAACCTCCACCATATGATCCCATGATTCAACAAACTCATCGTCGAGGTTATGTAGCCACTCTCTTGCAACTCCTGCCAGGGAGCTTGGGAACAACTTGAGGTACAGAACATCCTGTGGGAACCTGTCTATCTTCACCATATCGCAGTTTTCAACGAACTGACTGATGTGTGCCACTGGGTCCTCATTCTTCAACCCGTGAAATGCATTTGATTTAACCAAGTTAATCAACGCTGGATCAATCTTGTAGGTTGGAATGTTGAGCCCCTGTTTCTTGATAGGCCCCTTTGAAGCTGATGAAGAAGACGCTTTGATCTTCTCCCATATCGTCTGTGGTTCGGCCATTTCTTCTGCTTGCTCTTGCTCAGATTCAGAATCTATGTCGCTTTGGTGATCTTGCTCGTAGTAATCCTCGTCCTATGGTCCCGGGGGTGGAACCTCAGGTGTGCGATTCGCGTAGTCTGCGCTACGTGTATGCACCATGCAAAGTACCTGAAATAAGAAAATCGGGGTTCAGTACTACGCTTTGAACGAGTAAACACAATTATAAAGAAATTTAAGAATATTTAAAATTGTTTCAAAAAATAAAAAAATGTGGCCTAGAGTGGCCGCTCTTAGCACTCGAAGTGCCAACAATTCACCGTATCCCCGGCAACGGCGCCAAAAACATGACGTGTATTTTACTACGCACTTAAACGCAAGTATACGCGTCGAGTAATATAGGCCTTTGTGAGGCCCGAGTCGAACTCAGGGATACGTGAATTATTGGAGACTCCTACTAACTAATCGCAATCAGCCAGGCTGGATAACAAAGTAGGGTTTGTTGTCGAAATTAAAAGAAAATAAAATGAAACAAAGAAAACAATCAATTAAATGTTAATTTAATCAATTCAAAAGGGTATCTTTAGGATTGTGGTTTCACCGCGGGTCAACATGGCATTAGGTTTTATATAATTCCTCACTCTTCTCTCTCTATCCGGGTAGTGGCCTGAAAACAGAATTACCCACTGTCGTGGTGTAATTCACTACTTAGGTTTAGGTTGATTCCACCGTCGTGGTAATCATTCCCCTAAACTAAGCGCATTACAAACGGTCTCTCAGTTTCCACCATTAATTTTACACCTCCTTTGTCAAGGGATTTATCGATTAATGTAGGTTTCGTCTCTTTTCAACCGTTAAACCTTCTGTCGAAGTGATTAAGGGCATTAGGTTATTATTATGGTGATCAGGCATAACAATATATATGGAGAAAACGAAACTATACCACGGATTTAAGAGAGAAAATATGAATTATCAATATAAAATTGTCATACAATGCATTCCCGGGCTACTCCCGGTCCTAAAGATGGAGGGTTTTAGCCTCTCATGTTCATCTCACACGAATACATGGTAGAAATAGGGGAATTCATAAGAAAAATGTGAAACAAGTGGGAAAACCCCTGAACGGAGAAGAACCGGTGAATCCTTTGCGTAGAACACGAGCTTCCCCGCCTGTCGGTGGTGGAATTCGTCTTCGGCAGCGTCCGGATCGACAGGGATGAGCTTCTGGTCTTCGTTCTCCTTTCTCTCCTTCCTCGGCACTCGTGCAATGCAAAAAATGATATCCCCCAAACTCTCGGCCGCCGTCATTAGGTATAACTCCCTAATTAGGTCGTCAAATAACTCCAGCCGTCCGATTGAGATCAAATCGAATCCAACGCATATCTGTCGGCGTCAATACCATCGACGCGGGTCGATGGTATCGACCCAGCGTATTAGCGGCAGCTTTCTTTTTCTTTTCGTCTGAGCGCCTGTGGTCATCTCGATACCATCGACTAGGGTCGATGGTATCGACTCTCTTTAGCGTCGGTTGTTGTCGTTTAGCGACGATGTAGCCTCCATGCGTCGATGGCATCGACTTGGGTCGATGGTATCGACGGATTCCTCGCCAGCAACCTGAAGGGATCTCCATGCCCTTGTGTGTCGATGGTATCGACTCTGCGCTGCTCTTCTCGGCTAGCAACTTGTGGCTTGGTCGATGGTATCGACTTCCGTCGATGGTATCGACGGAAGCAGATACTTATTTTTCCTGAAATTCCAAAACAAGACCAAATAAATCCACACAAATTATGATAATATGATAAATAATGCTCAAAATGATACAACTAAGGGGATTTGACATAGAATGATGGCAAAGACCGAAATGAGTGAATTATGCAATATTATCCATAAAAATGAGTAATTAGAGCACAAAACACATATGAAAAAGGTCTATAAATGCGACTCAAAATCATCGCATCACCATGTCAAGTTTATTTCAGTTCAAGTATACATATATGCTTATTTTTCAGTTCCTATAACATGTATAGTGTCGCTTACTTATGTTGTTGCTTTATTTCACATGGTTGTGGGACAAGATGTCCCTAGATAAAGGAGCAAGAGGGAATTGAAGTGAGCCCTTCAAGTTTAGTTGACATCAAGCAGACTTTAACTTTGTAGGGTGCCATCTACCACTCCATAGATTATCTACTCTAGTTTTATTCCATGTTTTAGATTTTCTTAGTCTATATGTATTAGGCTTGAGATCAAGATGAGATAATTTATATTTTCCCTTTTAAAGAATAATGTATGAATGCATAGTTTGAGTTAACACATGGTGTTTCATTTATCTTATTGCTATTGAATATCATGTTTTGTAATGTTCCTCTAATATAAGTGACCCATGTTATAGACAACATAGGGTTTTCTTCCGTTGTCATGTACGTGCTTGGAGGGGAGTTACATAGGCTATGTAAATTTATGAGCTTTCGAGCCCTAGACCCCTCTCTCGAAGAAATTAATAGTCTTTGTAATTAACTATGGTGATCAGGCATAGGTAATTCATTAAGCAATCAAAGATTTGAGTCTAGAATTAAAATAAATAACTATGTTGAATCGTGGAACTCAAATATATTGCAAAACCGGCTACTCCTGGGTCCTAAGGAACAAGGGGATTAGTCCAAAATGATTTCTACCAAAAAAGACATAAAGGAAGAGAGACAATGAGCTAAACATCATAAAATCGAATGAAAAACCTTGGAGGAATCGGTCTAGAAGATCCCCTCCGGGTAAACGTCTCGAACTGCAACATTCTGGCTGCAAAGCTGCTCTTTAGAGGTTCCTAAATCATTAGGGGTGTGGTTGTTTCCTCCTCTCTTGGTTCTGTGCTTTGTTACAATAGAATGGAATTTGATCATTAAGTCTCAGTCATTGGATCTGTCATGATCTAAAATTTGCACTGATTGCGTCAAGTTGATACCACAGACATGAAGTCAGTGGCACCAAGTCTTTGGCTGACTCAAAACCCTTATTGAGTGTTGGTACTACTAAAATGTTGATCGGTAGCACTGATTTTCTATTTTGTGGGTTCTAAATTCTCCTATTAATGACTATTAGTACTACCGACATGCGGGTTAGTAACACTGAGTTGATAATCTCAATTTCTATTTCTCTCTGGACCATAAGTCGTTTGCACGAACTTGCCATTTTGATATTATCAAACACTGACTCGGTAGCTCTGAGTTTCATCTCGATAGTACCAAGATTTATTTAGGCTCCTTGTTGGATTTTTGCATTAAGTCGGTACCACTAACCATGAGGTCAGTGCCTTATCAGTGCTCCAATTACCTAAAATATGGATAAACCAACATAAATCTGAATGAATTGTGATAAATTGGCATAATTCGGTAGAAATACTTATTATTTGATGCACTAGTGTTTCACAAGCTACTAAGAATATGCAATGTACAATAATATCAAATGAATAATAATGCATAAAATATATAGAAAAAATAGCCTATCAAAGGTGAATAAACTCAGTGCATCAGTCTCGCCGTGAGATTTTTTGTCATAATTTTTTAAAAGGAGCGGGATACTTGTTAGCAATAGTGGTGTCTCCTATTTATTAAATTTTACCTTGCTTTGGGGTTTTTTTTTGAAAAAAGAAATGTCGACAACTCAACTAATGCAAAGCTTATTGCTCTCTCTAGTTGCCTTGCCCAACCCTCACCTTCACCTGTGTGCGGCCACGACTAATAGTTTCCCATTTTTCTACATGTTGAATGATTTGGAAAATGATGACGATTATGATTATAAAAATGATAATAATAATAATAATAATCTATATTTTCTTAGACTAGTGCAAGAATAACAGATACAATGGAAGAATTTAGTTTACAATACATCTATTATTGTAATGGTATACTACTAAAAGCAAGATGGCACTTAGAAATTTATTGTTTCAAGCTTGTTATTCTAATTGTGTCCCAGAAAATCAAAACCACACATTTATCTAAAACCCACTCTTAAAAAATTGTTGAGGTGTATGTATGAGAGAGATTAAAAGGAACACGACTAGAAAAGCAACTTGGACAACATACTTAAACCCTAGAATGACTACATTCAAAATTCTAGACTGAAGTAATGTACTTGAGATGTGAGATGTGATATACAAGTGCAGTAGTTGATCTCCCACCAAGGAATGAATAACAAACTAGAAATGCTAAACTCATCTTTTTAAAAATTTGATGAAAAAGCGTGCACATAGAGCGGGTGCAAGAAAACATGGCCAAGAAATAGGGGATGGTATACATTCAAGAAAAGAGAGGAAACAATTCTAATATTAAGACATGAGGTCTCTCAGAGGAGGCAAAGTGCACTCTAAAGTGTATCAAGTGATATTTGACATCCATGTGTTTTATTTTCTCATAACGTTTGGTCTTGAAATTAGAAATATCACATATTGGCCTATAAAATAGACATGAGTTATCATTTAAAGAACAAAAGAATTAGCACACAATCCTCTGATGAAGTAGCTTCCTTGATTTATTAATTCAAAGCCATGCACTCCATCTTAGTAATGGACAATACAACATTAGGTTGTGATGTAGTTTTTCAACTTACAAGATGACCAATAATAGTAAATAGATAACATGTAAGAAATCATCTCTAAACCTAATCATTTGTGAAATCAGAATCAATATATCCAACAACGTCTATGTAATCCTACTAGATGCAATACACAAAGAATATATACCATTTACATGTCGGAGAACACACTCTACTTCTCCAAATGAAGCTTTCTAGGATTTGACATGTATATGCCCACCATTCTTACAGCTTATGAAACATATGGATTGTTGCAAACCATAACAAACGTGATGATATCATATGCACTAGAATAGGAACACGAGACATATCAATTTCTTATTCATCATACTTTAGAGACAAGACGGGTGTGAAACATTTAAGCTAATCATCAATGAATAAATTTGATACATAAACTAAACTTGATGTATAGAAACCCTACAGAATTTCTTCTCGTGATTGGGAAATAACATTCATTTTTTATCTTACTATTCTTAACATTCGCATAGTACTTTTTTCTTCTCACAATCCTTCATTTTCAATTTGCCACCAAATACCAATTGTGGATTTCAAAATTATCTCTTGTTGCAATTAACATAGAATAACTAAGTATGAGAGTCATTAGAAAGTTGATTGCAGTATATATGTATAATACTTGCTCCTAGAATAACCATGTTGAAAAATGTAGGAATAAAATTTGTGGTATCACTTTCACGATGATTGTTTCAAGCCATATAGAGACTTATTTAATAAGAGCACACAATAATTTTTTTCAAAAATCATACAACATCTAGGTTCATGCATGTATATCTACTCATTTAATTCACCATGTCCATTAATCTATTCTTTACAACAAGTTGTTCTAAGCTCCATGCCAAATTTAGTAGCCTATGCAAAGAGAAATATAATGGAAGTATGTATTATAATATGAGAGAAAATATTACTATATCATATACCTTCAAAAAAATTGTATCTATATGCACAAAACCATGCTTTGAACCATGTATCTTTGTATCCATTACTAGCTTCCTTCTTATTGACTACCTAGTTGATACCAAAACAATTATGTAGAAGGACTTTAAAAGTACACAATTGTTTTTCCTTTGAAGAGACACCATATATTTATTGTAGTTTCGACTTGCATAGAAGAATCAAGATAAAACAGAGATAATATAAGTAGATGGTTCATCGTAATCATTGGTTTCTTTAGTAGTAGTCAAGTCATACACAAAAACATAATCAAAACATCTTGTAGATGGTATAGTCTCTCTTCTTTCTATACTAGAAGCGACATATGGTAGTTCTTTAGTAATATCACCTTTAATACTATTTGGGTCTTTTACGTTTTAAAGGGTGTAAATTTATGTGCACAACTTCTAGCTCCAATTGTCCTCTTCATCTCATATATTTCCCTTTACATCACTATACTTTCCTCAACTATACTTCCATTAGATTCAAGAGACTTATCCCCGTCGACTAGTCCCTACTTTCTATGTATATTCTTCATATAAATAACCCCCCCCACACACACACACAAAATTTTTGTCATATCATGTTTGTAGCAACCCCAATTATCTCATTTCTTCCAATAAAACAAAAGGGCCTAAAACCGTATAACGACCTTCCATTCAGCATTCCCAGACCCTAAGGGGAGGAGAGGGCAACCTTTGTAATAATTAACTAATTGTAAGACAACGTCAAATAAAAGTTGTATATTGCACAGGACATTCTTAACATTCACTAATAAATCCCAAATGCATGTATATAAAATATTACATGACTTATTTATAAACTTGAGCTACATATATATAGTAAACATTGCAAAGAACATGTACATGGTTACAAGGATATAAAATAGGTTCTATTATATACT
Organism: Alisma plantago-aquatica; assembly: GCA_963693085.1. NCBI lineage: Eukaryota > Viridiplantae > Streptophyta > Magnoliopsida > Alismatales > Alismataceae > Alisma > Alisma plantago-aquatica. Next base: position 1,458,318,571 of record OY856411.1, on the reverse strand, counting down.
TTCTCAATTTACACATATGCCAACATGCATCCCTTTGTTATCTTCAGACCTTGAAGAATAAAGTACAAAAAAACATAGGCATAAATATATTGAGTACAAGACTCATACTACATGGCTAATAGGATCTAAAAATGTAACTCAAATTGAGTACAGATCTTAGAGGTAATACTAATTTTAATATATGCAAGAAACAATATTTAAAACAATATAATTACAAGATCCAATGAAGTGTTGTATAGAATATTCCAATGTATACTTATCAAATATATGTATTGTCCTCTAGAACAAAGAAACATAAAAATATATGCAAGTTAGATCAATCACAACAATTGGTGAGGAGCATAATTTGCATTATCTAACATTTAGTATGTACTATATCAAAGTTTTTTGCATTCAACATGTCTAGTATAGTGGGGGTTAAAGATATCTATGTGATGTTTAGTGAAATATACATTAAAAAAATCAAAATGTTATCATACAAAAAATCTAGGTCATTCAACTAGACATATATAGAAATGGAAAATTTTCAATAACAATATATACATATATTATATATAAACATATAAAGACCTACAGCAATCCTAATTGAATAACATGACAAAAAAAGCATTTCTCATGTACGTACGTAGAATTATCCTAATTCACATCATGATTCAAATCTTACCTAGTCGACCCTAGTTAAGATAAGTTCATATATACCATGAATAAGATACCACATAACTATAATTATATCTAAATATGATGTTTGTTATGTCATAAAGTCTATCATCATTTTCACTTATCTTTTATCATGAGATTAAGTTTCCATGTTGGATTTTAAACTAAGGTTCATTATATGTTCATTGCATCTTAGTTCCATTAGTTATCCATTAACCCAAATTATTAGATGCATATCTCTTATCAAATTAGGTGTCCATATCATCTTATGTTATTAACCTTAGAGTCAAATATGATGTTCTAGTCAATAATATGAAGTTCATATGAATATTTCATAATTTATTCACCACAAACTTATTTATTGTATTTTTAGGGTTTCAATTGCTAATAATTAATACAAAATCATAATTTTTTTTGTGTATCATTAATATAACAAGCATGAGATGGATTATGAACAAAGTTATGGAACTATTTATGTGTTCCTTATAATTATTGACCATCATGTATTGATTAATATATGTGATAAATTAAATTTTTTATCATGATATTCATCAAAACTATGCAACTAGCTCAGTTATGAGGGATACATGTGGTAGAGTACATTTAATAAATACATTTTAGGTTACTTTTAGCCAATGGGAGTTGTTTATAATGAATTTTCTATGAATTTATATGTTTTTATAACTAAAACACTCATTACCTTGTTTGGAGTTACTACGCTTGTGGATCTATAATATATTATTTTAAGGCAAGGCTATGTCATGACATAGAGATTCGTGACATTAATCAAGTTTAATGTGGCATGGTGCATCTTATATACTGATATAAGGACATTAATTGGTCCCAATCAGTTAGATCCACCCACTCTTTCCTTTCCTTTTTATCTCGTTATCTTGCTTCTCCTTCTACTATACACAAGCAATTCCTCATATTTTGATTTCAACAAGCTCCTCCCACTTATATGGACCATGGTGGTGCAATTTAAGGCCTCCTTCATATCTAAAGGAACTATAACTACCTCATCAGTGATTCTCGTCCCCACAACATACCCCTCATCATAGGGTCATACCTAAAGATCCATATCTCCATTATAGGTCATGCCCCAATTAAGGTTTCTCTACTAAGGGCATGGTCACCTAAATAATGGTGCTTGAAACTCCAAGACACTAATGTGGGATATATCCATCCAAAAAGGGAAGTAATAAGTCATATAAATCTCTCTCTAAAATACAACTATGCTTCCAGAAAAGGAACCCATTTTTGTGGCAAAGCATGCTCAAGGAATGTGTTGCCCTCAACCTAGGGTGGTTTTCCCCTTTGAATAAATCCCCTATATCTCCATCAACCCCTCCTCCTTTTTGAGTCTCACATTGTGGTATGAAACAAAGAGGGTGTGACATCTAGGAGGTTAACTCTCAATCCTGACCTTGAGACGAAACAAGGGGTTGTTCTTCCCAAAGTCTTTCTACAAACTCTTTAGTATAATAGAAAATGAAGATAATTTGTCATTCCAATGGTGGTAGATGAAAAGAGTTATCTATTGATCTTTTTTGCATTACACATAAATATCATTGGTAGGAGATGGTCAGTCAACCCTTCAATGATCATCATGTGACTAGTCACAGGGTGCCACATTTGTTGATCTATGATTGTTCTCAATGTTAGTGTTGCAACCATTGTATCAAAGATCCAAGTATATTTAAATCCACATAAAATAGGGCTAAGTAATAGGGAGACAACACTTAATTTTCAACCAAGGTTCACCTTATTCATTTAAAACAACGTTGTATTAATATTTTAACTATAGTATTTATCTAGAGGAATGTTTGTTTGCTATGAAAATATAACCATATATTAGATATCAACATATCTAACTCTTGACAAAATTGAGCTAAAAATTAAGTAATTATGTTACTTACTCATACTCTTTAAATAATATCATTTTTGTAATTTACTTATTCCACATTGATAGCGAATTCCATCCCAATATTCTTTAATATTCCTCAAAGTTTTATTGTGAAGATAAATATAAGGATTTACTCCCTAATTATGTAACATAACACCAATATATGTCTTCAACAAATTATTAGATCTTTGGTCACATCATAACATGGTTCAACTCCTTGATTTCACCTTAGCATCATGGTCTAGGATCACTTATAGGGTAAAATTATTCATAACAATGATAATCATCTCACACTCTTCTAGAATACATATGCTTATTATTCATATATATACAAATATCAAGATCAAAATATATTATAAAACCCTAGACAGTTTGAGATATCACATAACACTTTTCATTGGGATTTTATTTGCACAATTTAGGTTATTTCAAACTCAAGATGGAATGAAAGAGATCCCCCTTTAATGAATTGATGATTACAATAAGCCACAACCACACATAACCATTAATTTCCACATCTAGAGTCTAGATAGAAAACATAGTGTATACACCCCATTGCGGAGAGCTTTCAAGCACTTAGTCATACATGTAGATCGCTCTTTGTTCATTTTTCATTTTGTCTTACATTCTAACTATCCTTAAAATTAGTATTTTTGATAAAACATTTATGTATATTTGTACATTTAATACAATATCATATTTTATTTAATTAATTAAGATGTTTAATTTTCATACTTTCTTATTATGGTCTCATCCGATTTTGCAAGTTATCACCATATTAGAAGCTTGGTACTTTAATATTTTATTAGAATTTAGGTTATGTATCTTTTTTTATCATTCAATATCTGATCTAAATATTTCCTAAAAGTAGAAATAGAAATTCAATAATACTTTTATATGTGTGAAATTGAGTACATATTTTAGATTAATCTTATTAGACTGACTTGTCATAGAGTTATAATCTATCATATCTTATCTAAGGAAAAAAGGTATTTAGTATCTCTAAGTATCTTATAAACCAAATGTGTTCATTTTAGTTTCAAGATTTCACAGTTATCTCACTTGTCAAAAATGTGAGCTTTACAATCTCTGGGCTCTTAATGTAGAACATATTCAACTCAGGGGATTGACTTTATACCCACATAATTCTACCCATATTTTACCCAACTTCTCTCATGTGTGAAATGACTAGTTTCCTTAATAAGGAACCAGTATCCTGAGCATGAGCATATGATGGAGAGCAGGTTTCATCTTCCTCTTCCATGTCTTGGGACTCTACCTGACTGAGATGTAAGTTTATTTTGTATTTATTAGCATCTATCTTTTTCTCTCTAGTTTATGTTCCATTGTGGGAAATTGAGTGTCTAACCCTATTATAGGAACCCTATTTTGGTGATTGAACTCAACAATTTAGAAGTCATAGAGCTTACAATGTTTTTATCATGTATCTCATGTATTTTATATCTTGCATTTTAAGTACTCTATACGTTTGACTAAGGTATCACCCTCACTATAGTTTACCCCTATCACATGTCCCAATATCGATGTCTTCCTTTGTAAAGATCATGAGGCACATCTTGGATTTCATTCATATCTCACTTATCTTAGAATAACTAGAAAAATCTACATATATGCATGCATGTAACCACGTTATCTATATATAGCACAAGAATACTAAAAATGAGCCATATGTATCTTAATGGTTCTATATCAGGTAGGTTTACATGATAAAATCTTGTATTGAAATGAAAAAACTAAATACGAGTCCCTAAGTCAAACTCAAATCATTATAGGTCAACCTTAATCATACAAGGTTGTGTACCTAGTAGGCCAACCTTTTTGAGGCTCTAGACATATAGATCTTACATGTATCAATAGGCAACACTAATCAAGATTGTTGAAACTCTCTTCCTTTGAAGTCACATGGACTTGAAACTTTTTTGGGTCAGGTAATATACATAAATAATATTCATATATACAATTATATATATTCATACACACACACACACATATAGCTAGGACTTAAATCCAAGTCCCTTTGGTGAGATCCAACTATCCCAACCAACTAGACTTCAGGTCATGGAGGATGGCACTCCCAGTTTCAAATGGAGGAAGGGAGGGAGCGAGAGACTTAGTGCTCCTCGATGATGATGTTAAAGTTGTCGGTCTCAAAATTCCTCTTTGGTGTTCCTTAACAACCTCAGTCTCTAGCCAGCTCTACAACGTCATCTATACATCTTCTCATGAATTCATAAGGAGGGGAAATTAGGAGACTTCATCATATCCTTATCAAAGTAGAATATGGAAAGCTCATCTATCCATATATAGATGTGGTGGAAAATGTTACAAGTGGAAGAAATCAATGGTTGGATGTTCCATAGATCTAAAGGTCCATCTATCAACTTAAGCAAAGCACCTAGTATGGCTCTAGAAAGTCAAAGGAAGAATCAAGTTTCTCAAATGGTAACATGGATTCTTCATTATTATTTTCTTATAGAAGAAATATATGATGCATGTTGTAGAGAACAAGCCATGGTTTAAGAAAGATAAACCTCTTATTCTTAAACAATAGAAGTTTGGTGATTGCCTTGACAAAGCTATAATTTTTGAAGTCTTGACCCAAATTCTCCTATATAACTTTCCTCTCAATATTTGGGACAAAAACATGTTCAATCAAATCAGAATTCTACTTGGAATACCTATCGATTCAGATAAAAATACAAATAACTTCTATATCATATAATTTGCTCAGATCAATGTCATTAGTTCTAGTTCTTCCTATTCCCCCACTCTCTATTTCTATGACTAGATATTCTACAATAGAGAACCTAATCAACATCAAGTATGAATACATGCCAAAGAGATGTACTACTTGTAGAACATCCATTCATGATTCTTGTGTTGTCAAACCTATTCCCAAGAACATGTGCATTCCCTAGGAGAAATGGATCAAAATTCTGAAGGTAGTTGTTGATAAGATAGAATCTGAATTTATACGAATACTACTATGAATGCATATCCTTTGAATGATAAAAGAGATAACTTCAATCAAACTTCAGTCTATCCTTTTGGTGAAATACAAGATAATGCTAATCAGTTCCCTAATGTTCAGAATTCTTCTCCTTATGTTCTAATCACATGTGTTGGTTACTATTAAGGAATCACCATGTCCCATGTTAACAATGATGACTCCACATAACTCTTACTTGACACAACAAGATTATACTCATAGTAGGAAGCAAATAAGACCTTTCTCCTTAAACAATGTTGATGTAGGAAGAACCTCAAGAGTTGATGTCACCTCATGCATCACATCATCTACTACATGTTGCAATGAAGGCATGTCACTCTCCTCCTCATAGTGCACATAGTTACTCTACACATACAACACATGCATTAGAGCTATTACAAAAATAGAATAAAACACAATTATAACATACATACTTGATCTAGAACTTGGTTATTTTATAAACCAATGTCAATTCTAGTTGCCTCTTCCTAAAATTTGGCATACCACATGGAATATGTTAGCCTATACTAGAAAACCTAGTTGGCATACTCATCTTCTGTTGCTTCTATGATAGGTGTGTGGAGGATTCGTGAGAACATGCTATTGTCACAAGCACTGGAGAGCTACCATCTCTATGAGGTAGATGAAGATGTTTCCAAGAAAGATGAAGGAGAGAGGCTTGGTGTAAGTCTTTATATATTGTACCTTTTAGAAACATGCATCCTCCCATCCTAAAAGATACAAGAAAATGGAAGAAAAGTACATGCATTACAAATAGAAGTGGTAAAATAAACACCAAAAAATAAAGCAAACAAAAGAAGATTGATCACTTTATCAATTGCATGCTTGCATGGTCATATAGAAACTAAAGGAGAATATAGTCATGGGAATAGTTATCTAACTAGTATGACTAACACTAGAACTCACAAGTTAGAGTAGGATAGGGCAAGTACTTTTTCCTACCTTTAATTTACATCCTACTAAGGGGATGTGCTTATATGACCAATACTACTATCATGCGACAACATTTAGTATCATATAAAACCAAATTATTATTATATGAAAAGATATCTATACTTAAAGTACTTGAGGAAATCCATAGACTTATTTGATGAACCAAACTCGATCCCCTTCATATCATCAAGTTACTCTGTGAAGACTAATACTCCACCAATGTGATCTTCAGACTAGTAAAACATGTCCTAGATGCACTCTTTGGTGGCACAACACTGAACATGGAAAAGATATTGTAAGGACCCTGACCTCCGTTTTGTGCCTATCCTATTCTCTTTGCCTAACCCTGGTGTTTAGTTGTTTGCTAATCACCTCAAGTGGTGATTAGGGTTTGTTTGTGCTTTGTTGAGAGTTGGAGGTGCTACTTGCAAACAACCCAAGTTTAGAGTTGATGAGCAAGTTTGTCACCTTAAGAGATGTTTCTCTCTCTCCTTGCATCCTCTAGAGTGGAGAGGATGGGTTGGGCTTGTTGCTTAAGTAGCCTTGGGCTTTGTTGAGCCTTGTTTTGCCTTGTTTGGGCTTTGCCTTTCCTTGATGGGCCTTGTATCGGGCAAGGGAGTGTTTAGGTGCTTGTGTCGGCCTAGTGTGTGTTGGCCACGGCTTGTGTCGGGCATGAGTGTATCGCCAAAGAGAATGTATCGGCCTATGACCATCTTTGACTCTTAGCATCGTTTGTGTCACCCCCTTGTGGACACTTGGTGCTTGCTGCTTGCATGTGGCAAATGCCTTGAACATGTGGATGTGGCAAGATGAGAAGGTGGCATTGCCCATGGACAAGTGTCCCTAGGTGGGCGACACCTTGCCTTAGTTCCCTCTTTACCCTCTTCTATATATGTCTCTCCTCTCTCTTGCTTAGGATCCCTTTTGTTCCTTGTTGCTTCTCTTCTTCCTTGGTGGACGACACATCTCCTTTGTGAGCTTGGTGGCCGATACACTTGGAAGAGCAAGCTAGGTGGTCGATCTCCTTGGAGTCTTCTTCTTCCTCTAGTGGCGGCCGAACCCTAGAAGTGTCTTGTTTCTCTTCTTATGGTGGCCGAAGATGGTGCTTGGGAGCTTGGTGCTAGGAGATTGGATCTTGCTTAAGGCGGTACTTCATTTCTTGTTGCATGTTTATGTTTCACCTTGATCGGCCATGTATCTTGTTGGATATGCTTCTTGCTCTGGTTTGTATCTTTGATCTTGTTGGATTTATGATCTTGTTGTTGATGTGTTCTTGACCTTGGTGGTTGAACCATGAGTTAGGGTTTTTCTTAGGCGAAACTCCTTTCTCTCCATTTGGTTTTGAGAAGTGAGTTCGGGCTCTAGTGGTGTAGGCAAAACCCCTCTCACTTGATTGTTGAGAGGTGAGTCTATACTCTAGTTTCTTGGGCAATACCCTTCTGTCACCATGGATTTGAGAGGTGAGCCTTAGTGGGATGTTAACCTAGTAGAGGTCGGGATCTTGACCGATACGGAGATGATCCAACATGTTGCCAGATATGTGATAGAGGTTGTGCAAAACCCCTCTCTCTTGATTGTTGAGAGGTGAGCCAACTATCTTGATCGATTAGGGTTTGATGATGGTGATCTTGAGGTTAGTGGTGACCAAGCCATTATGGATCATGTGCTTTGCACGATACACTCTTGTAATGAAGCTGCCCGATACCCCCCCCCCTTGTCTAGGGTTCTGGCTTGGCCGTTATGTTAAGATGAGTTTTGTTGGCTTTGTGCCCGATATGATCCTCTTGATCTTGTTGGTGACCTTGGGCAATATGCCTTGACCGAGATGGTTTTGGGAGTGTTGAACCCTAGATGTCCCCCTGGCCGATAGGGTGCTCAGTAGGTTCCCTTGCTTTGTTCCATGGGTGACACAAGTTGGTAGGGTTGCTGCCCAATACAGTGATGAGGAGTGGAACCCTAATAGTTTCCTTAGTGGTGACCGATATGGTGTGCCTGACCTTGTTGGGTGATAGGCCTTCTTGTGGTGCCTTTGTATCGTTTGATGTCGTGAACATGTTGGGCGATACAGTGATGGTTTTGGGTGCCATGATCTTGGCTGATACAATGGTGAGTTGGTTGCTCGATAGGAACCCTAACCTTAGATGGGCGATAAGGCCTTAGCCGATACAGTTAGATGCCTGATACACATCTAGCTTGGGTGCATGATATGTACTCTTGACCCAGCTGCACATTACACTCCTTTATCTTGGTTGCACGACACAACCTTTACATCTAGTTGCACGACACACCATAGACCTGGTTGTCCGATGTGCTCTTGTTCTTGGGTTGATTGATAGTGTGGTTAAGTTCCTTGGCCGACAGGCTTTTGGTGAGGGTTGTTACCCCGTCCGTTACCACCTATAGTGAGGGTAGTTGGTACCTTTAGTGAGGGTTAGGCTTAACCCCGAAACTCTAAGTGGATGAATCAGTTATCTTGTAACCGTACCTATGATGCTAATGTACTATGAATGATGGGTTGTGAACCAGTGCAATGCTTGATGGTTAAAGATGATGCTAATTAAGATTACAAGATACTACTTTATGCTCCATGTAATAGATACAACTGTGTGTCTCATATGATTATGACCATGAATGGTTGTTCCAAACATCGTGCATCTAAACCTCTAATAGCATGATAATCATAAAGATCTATGTTTGGTGATTTAAGTTATCTCTCTTGATATGTATACTAACCATGCAGTTGTATTAAATGGATTCATAGCCAGGTAAGAGCTATGAGGTATATGTGCTTTGAATAACACTAAATGATAATAATCCTTGCTGATGAGATAGCAAGCATCACCAGTATGATGAGATAGGTCTGAGGACCTGATAAAGGTTGAGTGCCTAGTTGAGGTGTTATCCTCTGACGATGGGATAAGGGACTGCTATCCCAGGATGTTGATACATGAGGTTGATGCCTTGAGAGGCAGTGGCAATCTGTGAGGAGGGATTGAGATCCCATGATAGTGACAGTGATAATGTAACTCGATGTTGTTATGTTTAATAACTTGGTTGCCTCAACAACTCACCTAAAATATACTAATTAATTACAGTGGAACATGTCATGTAGTTTGCCCTGGACATAGATCCATCATCTTCAGAACTTGGTGATGGTGAAATAGGTTTATCCTGCAGGATTACCTGGAGCGCATATTGTTGAATATGAGGGGTTTCTCCTAGCTGAAAATAGGAGGATTAGAGTACAGCTACAGTTGTAGACTCAAGATGTGTATAAGAGCATGGTGAACTGGCCCATGGATCAATGTGATAGAGCATGAATGTGTTCATGGCTCAAGATCATGATGATCAGGCCCGTGGCTCAAAAGTATACTAGCACCTATATCAAGGTGAGCTAGAGATATGGGTAGCTTGTGGAGCTAACCCTGAGGTTGAGGCCATATAAGCATGAGACTGCGGTCCTTCTTTGGTTTTCATGCACTGACCACGAGGAGGTGAGGTCATGGAGTCCAACTCTCCCATTGACCTTGTATGGCACCGGTTTTGGGCTTCACAGCCGAAGGTTGGATTTGAGCAGGGACAACTCACTTCCTCAGGGCATAATAAAACGTAATCCAGCCGAATAAGTATATACTACTTAGAGAAAAACACGAAACATTGGTTGAGGCCTTGCTTATGTAGATGATGTAGTTATCTCTTACAGTTACTTGTACGATCTTAATATCTTGTAATAAGTTCTCATAAAGCTTATCTTGTCAATCATGTTCCATAAAGAAGATTTGGATGTAGGCCTCATGAATATCTTGGTAAGATTGATGGTAATGATAGTCTTGCTCAGTATGTTTCTCTTATTACATGTCTTTACCAGCTATCTGTTTTAACTTTCTAAGGTTTTATAGTTTCAGTGGGTAGTTATATTTCTTGCTGGGACTGGGTGTCTCACCCCATTGGTTTACAACCTTTTTAGGTGATCACGCTAGACGTGGTGGTGGTTGCGAGGTTCCGGCTGAGCAATAAGAGGAAGAGCAGTAGAAGGCAAGAGATGGATGTGTTGTTGTTTTGGTGGTTTTGTAGTAGAGTCCTAGAGTCATCCCTATACTCTTAGGTCATCAGAGTTGTTTTGTTGACATTTCACGATGTATAGCTATTGTACCTTTGTTATATCATGTTTTTGGCCTTATGTGTCCTGATATGTACTTATAAATAGGTGATGAACTCATGTGCTGGCAAGACATTTGGTTTATATAAGCTGTATCAAGGCTTGTAATATTTATATAACATGTTTCCTTGCAGGATCTGGGTGTAATAGTTCTTTTTATCTGTTTTCCGCAATCGGTTTTAATTAACCTATGTTTTTGGTAATATGTGGTTTATGGAAGTTCTGCATGTTTTCACGTGGCATTTCGTATTCTGTGTGATAGTGGGATGTCACAATAAGTTTTGGTATCAGAACTCTAGGTTCGTTGAGTCTACAGGGATCTAGGACTAGGTTTGTGTCTGTTCTTGTGAGTTTTCTAGATTTTCTTACAATAACCTTCCACCCTCAGCGGAAGATAAAACTTAAAGATGTCTGGAAACCATGAAGAACATGCTGCCGAGAGCAGCGATGCTACATCAGTTGATGGAGCAAGAGTGCAGGCACATGAAGATCGGGTGCCTGAGGTCCCCCAACTTGACCCAGCCATTCTTGAAATCCCTGCCTATCAGCACCTTATGGGGAAGTTAATGGCTACGATGAATCACATGGTGGAAAGAGTGACAGTGCCTCCGCTAAGAGCACATGCTTCCCATGGTGAACCATCAGGCATTAGGAAGACCTTTGAGCGGCTTCGTCGAGTCAGAGCTTCGGATTACGCTGGAACAGTTGATCCAGCGGATGCAGATCTGTGGCTGACAGGTCTCGAGAAGGCCTTCCAGATCCTTGACATCCCCGAAGAAGACAAAGTAAAGCACGTTCTCTACCTTCTAAAAGATTGTGCTGGCCACTGGTGGGCCATTGAGGAGGAGAAGTGACCCGGTGAGGTGATCTGTTGGGAGGTTTTCCGATGGGCGTTCATCAGCCGATACTTCCCGAAGACGTATCTGGATGAGAAGATCAATCAGTTCGAGCATCTGTGCCAAGGACAGATGAGTGTCACTGAGTATGAAGCCAAGTTCGTGGATTTGGTGAGGTTTTGTCCTCACATGGCGGAGACAGATGATGAGAGGATCAGACAGTTTGAGAAGGGTTTGAGTGTTGAGTTGTCAACACCTGCTGCTGCCTTGGAAAATCAGGAGCGGTTTGCCACATTCGTGGAGTTCATCCGCAGGATTGAACGGTCTGTCAGGGAGAAAAGGGAGTCCATGACCAGGAAAAGACCTGCTCAGTTCCAGAGACAGAGTCCTGATGGCTTCAAGAAGCCAAGGTTTTCGGCACCTTCCGTGATGCAGAGTTCTCATGTACCATCTCAGTGGTCTCTGAGTAAGGGAAGAGGGCATAGATTTTCTCCATCCAAAGCTCATAGTATAGCTTCGATATCAGTGATAGGGCCATCTAGGATGTAGTTAGAGGATAGGTCATGCTATATTTGTGGACAGACCGGGCATTTGAGGTCACATTTCCTAAGGAAAGATGTCGAAGTGACGTAAGAGCCAAGGCATAATCAACAAGGGTCAGATAAATAGCAGTCTAGTGCTAACAGAGGGCGAGGACGCAGTCAAGCGTTACAAGTAGGATCGTCTGCTCAAGGAAGCAGAGGACATGGACAGCAAGCAATGTTTGTGGATGGTGGTAAGAAGTGGATCTTCCAAGGAGATAGAAAGATCCTTCCGACGTGCTTAGTGTCAGCGATGGTGGCAAAGAAGTTGTTGCGGCAAGGATGTAAGTTGTTCCTAGCTCATGGTGTGGATACCAAGGCAAAAGGTCCTAGTCTTGAGGAGGTGCTTGTTGTTCGAGAATTTGTGAATGTGTTTCCCGAGGAGTTTCTCGGTGTTCCCCCACCTCAAGAGATTGACTTTGAGATCAATCAGGTGCCCGGGACACATCTAGTTGCTCAGACGCCGTATAGGATGGCTCCAACCGAGATGGCAGAACTGAAGAAGCAGTTACAGGAGTTGTTGGATAAAGGTTTCATCAGACCGAGCACATCACCATGGGGTGCTCCTGTCTTGTTTGTAAAGAAGAAGGATGGGTCGATGTGGTTGTGTATAGATTACCGACAGTTGAACAAAGTTATGATCAAGAACAAGTACCCGCTATCAAGGATAGACGATCTGTTCTATCAGTTGTGTGGTGCTCCAGTGTTCTCAAAGATCAATCTATGATCTGGATATCATCAGTTGAGGATTAAGGAGGAGGACATACCAAAGTCAGCTTTTAGGATGAGGTATGGTCACTTTGAGTTCGTGGTTATGTCGTTCAGGCTAACCAATGCACCTGCTGCTTTCATGGATTTGATGAACATGGTGTTCCGTCCAGTTCTAGATCAGTTTGTTGTAGTTTTTATAGATGACATTTTGATCTATAGCCAGGACATTCGAGAGTAGGAAAAACACCTTCGACAAGCATTGACTCTTCTCCGCCAACATCAGTTGTATGCCAAGTTCAGTAAGTGCGAGTTTTGGTTGAAGAAGGTGACTTTATTGGGTCATGTGATATCTGCAGAAGGAGTCAAAGTGGACCCTAAGAAGGTGGAGTCAGTTGCAGATTGGGAGCAACTGAAAACACCGACGGAAGTTTGTAGTTTTCTGGGTTTAGTAGGATACTACCGAATGTTTATAATGAACTTCAGTGTGATCGCGTTGCCATTGACAAAATTGACCAGGAAGGATGTACCCTTTGTTTGGGATGATCGTTGTCAGGAAGCTTTCCAAAGCTTGAAGGAGAAGCTGACTAGTGCTCCGGTGTTGGTGCTGCCAGAGCCTAGGAAAGGCTATGTGGTTTTCTGCGATGCTTCCAAGAAAGATGTAGGATGTGTGCTGATGTAGGAGGATCATGTGGTTTCTTTCGCTTCGCGACAGCTTAAGAAACATGAGGAGAATTATCCGACACATGATTTGGAGCTGGCAGCGGTGGTCCATGCATTAAAGATTTGGAGACACTATCTTTATGGGGAAGCGTGTCAGATCTTTACAGATCATAAGAACTTGAAGTACATCTTCTCGCAGAGTGAGCTGAATATGCGACAACGTCGCTGGATGAAGCTGATCAACGATTATGATTTCACCATTGAGTATCATCCTAATAAGGCAAACATGGTAGCTGATGCGCTTAGCAGGAAGTCTTCTTCTCTTCCCACGAAGAAGGCACAGTCGAGTTCTTTGGTATACCATAGGAGGGATATGCTTATCTCTTTGCGACAGATGAATGTACAGATGGAAGTCTCCTTGTTGGCAGGATTGTTGGCACAAATGCAAATAAATCCTACATTGAGACAGCAGATCAAGGATGCACAACAGACAGATGCTTCAGTTTAGTCGATCAGATCAGAGTTTGGCAGCGAGAAGCGTGATGGGTTCCATGAGTCCGAGGATGGACTGGTTTGTTATCGTGATAGGATGGTGGTCCCTGATGTTGATAATCTGAGAAAGCTAGTACTCGAGGAAGCACACACATCAATGTATGATATGCATCCAGGAGTTACCAAGATATATCATAACCTAAAGGACCTGTAATGGTGGCATGGCTTGAAGAGAGACGTAGCCGGGTTTGTGGCTAGATGTGTGTTATGTCAGCAAGTTAAGGCTGAGAATCAGAAGCCAGTACGTACATTGCAACCCATGTCGATACCACAGTGGAAATGGGATCATATAACTATGGATTTCATAGTTGGTCTGCCAAGGACAACTAGGAATCATGATTCCATTTGGGTGATAGTGGACAGATTGACAAAATCTGCTCATTTCATACTTGTGAAGACAACGTATACAGTAAAAATTTTCTCGGATATATGTGGATGAGATAGTGTGTTTGCACGAGGTACCAACAACGATAGTTTCTGACAGAGGTCCTCAGTTCATGAGTCATTTCTGGGAACAATTACATAAAGCATTGGGAACACAGTTGAGGTTCAGTACTACTTTCCACCCGCAGACAGATGGGCAATCTGAAAGGACTATTTAGACTTTAGAGGATCTTCTCTGAGCTTGTGTTTTGTAGTTCTTAGGCAGTTGGGATGTACATCTCAGTTTGATTGAGTTCGCCTATAACAATAGTTACCAGTGGAGCATCGACATGGCTCCTTATGAGGATTTATATGGCAGGAAGTGCATATCTCCTCTATGTTTGTATAAGTCTAGTGTGTATCAGCTTTTGGGTCCTGAGTTAGTGCAGCAGACAACAGAGAAGATCAGGTCATGATACAGCAAAAGTTGAAAGCGACACGGGACAAACAAGAGTCGTCCACAGATAATCGTCGATGACCTTTAGAGTTCTAGGTAGGAGACAAGGTGTATCTCAAGGTCTCACCATGGAAAGTCGTGCTGAGGTTTGGCCGGAAAGGCAAACTGGCACCCAGGTATATGGGGCCATATCCGGTAATAGCACGTGTCGGCAAGGTAGCTTACAAGTTAGAATTGCTGCTAGAGTTGCACATGTTACATCCAGTATTCCATGTCAGCATGCTGAAGAAAAGTCATCCAGACACAGGGACGGTGATATAGACAGTTGAGGTTGAGCTCGATGAAGATGTGACCTACGAAGAAGGTCCAGTGATGATTCTTGACAGAAGAGTAAAGAAGTTGAAAAGGAAGGACCTGCCGCTTGTGAAAGTTCTTTTGCATCATCGTGGTGTTGAGGAAGCCACGTGGGAGCTTGAGGAAGATATGAGAAGGAAGTATCCCTCGCTTTTCCCTTCATATTTCGGAGGCGAAATCCCTTTGTAGAGGTTTATGGCTTGTAAGGACCCTGACCTCCATTTTGGACCTATCATGTTTACTTTGCCTAACCCTGGTGTTTAGTTGCTTGATAATCACCTCAAGTGGTGATTAGGGTTTGTTTGTGCTTTGTTGAGAGTTGGAGGTGCTACTTGAAAATAACCCAAGTTTAGGGTTGATGAGCAAGTTTGTCACCTTGAGAGATGTTTCTCTCTCTCCTTGCATCCTCTAGAGTGGAGAGGATGGATTGGGCTCGTTGCTTGAGTAGCCTTGGGATTTGTTGAGCCTTGTTTTGCTTTGTTTGGGCTTTTCCTTGCCTTGATGGGCCTTGTATCGGGAAAGGGAGTGTTTGGGTGCTTGTGTCGGCCTAGTATGTATCGGCCATGGCTTCTGTCGGGCATGAGTGTATCGCCCAAGAGGATGTATCGGCCTATGACCATCTTTGACTCTTAGCATCATTTGTGTCACCCCCTTGTGGACACTTGGTTCTTGATGCTTGCATGTGGCAAATTCCTTGGACATGTGGATGTGGCGAGATGAGAAGGTGGCATTGCCCATGGACAAGTGTCCCTAGGTGGGCAACACCTTGCCTTAGTTCCCTCTTTACCCTCTTCTATATATGTCTCTCCTCTCTCTAGCTTAGGATCCCTTTTGTTCCTTGTTGCTTCTCTTCTTCCTTGGTGGACGACACATCTCCTTTGTGAGCTTGGTGGATGATAAACTCTGAAGAGCAAGCTAGGTGGCCGATCTCCTTGGAGTCTTCTTCTTCCTCTAGTGGCGGTCGAACCCTAGAAGTGTCTTGTTTCTCTTCTTGTGGTGGTTGAAGGTGGTGCTTGGGAGCTTGGTGCTAGGAGCTTGGAGCTTGATTAAGGTGGGTTACATAACTTCTAACCCTAGCTATAATACTTCCTTTCTTGTTTCATTTTTATGTTTCACCTTGATCGGCCATGTATCTTGTTGGATATGCTTCTTGCTCTAGTTTTTATCTTTGATCTTGTTAAATTTATGATCTTGTTGTTTATGTGTTCTTGTCCTTGGTGGCTGAACCATGAGTTAGGGTTTTTCTTGGGTGAAACTCCTTTCTCTTCATTTGGTTTTGAGAAGTGAGTTCGAGCTCTAGTGGTGTAGGCAAAACCTCTCTTACTTGATTGTTGAGAGGTGAGTCTATACTCTAGTTGCTTGGGCGATACCCTTCTCTCACCATGGATTTGAGAGGTGAGCCTTGGTGGGATGTTGACCTAGTAGAGGTTGGTATCTTGACCGATATGGAGATGATCCAACATGTTGCCCGATATGTGATAGAGGTTGTGCAAAACCCCTCTCTCTTGGTTGTTGAGAGGTGAGCCAACTCTCTTAATTGATTAGGGTTTGATGATGGTGATCTTCAGGTTAGTGGTGACCAATCCGTTATGGATCCTGTGCTTTCCATGATACACTCTTGTAATGAGGTTGCCCGATACCCCCCTGTCTAGGATTCTGGCTTGGCCATTATGCTAAGATGAGTTTTGTTGGATTTGTGCCCGATATGATCCTCTTGATCTTGTTGGTGACCTTGGGCGATATGCCTTGACCGAGATGGTTTTGGGAGTGTTGAACCCTAGATGTCCCCCTGGCCGATAGGGTGCTCAGTAGGTGCCCTTTCTTTGTGCCTTGGGCAACACAGGTTGGTAGGGTTGCTGCCCGATACAGTGATGAGTTGTGGAACCCTAATAGTTGCCTTAGTGGTGACCGATATGGTGTGCCAGACCTTGTTGGGTGATAGGGCTTCTTGTGGTGCCTTTGTATCGTTTGATGTCGTGAACATGTTGGGCGATACAGTGCTTGTTTTGGGCACCATGATCTTGGCTGATACAATGGTGAGTTGGTTGCCCGATAGGAACCCTAACCTTAGATGGGTGATAAGGCATTAGCCGATACAGTTAGATTCCCGATACACATCTAGCTTGGGTGCATGATATGTCCTCTTGAACCAGTTGCACGTTACACTCCTTGATCTTGGTTGCACGACACATCCTTTACATCGAGTTGCACGACACACCATAGACCTGGTTGCCCAATGTGCTCTTGTTCTTGGGTTGATCGATAGTGTGGCTAAGTTCCTTGGCTGACAGGCTTTTGGTGAGGGTTGTTACCCTGTCCGTTACCACCTATAGTGAGGGTAGTTGGTACCTTTGGTGAGGGTTAGGCTTAACCCGAAAAATCTAAGTGGATGAATCCATTATCTTCTAACTATACCTATGATGTTAATGTACTATGAATGATGGGTTGTGAACCAGTGCAATGCTTGATGCGTAAAGATGATGCTAATTAAGATTACAAGATACTACTTTATGCTCCATGTAATAGATACAACTTTGTGCCTCATATGATTATGACCATGAATGGTTGTTCCAAACACCGTGCATCTACAACTCTAATAGCATGATTATCATAAAGATCTATGTTTAATGATTTAAGTTATCTCTCTTGATATGTATACTAACCATGCATGTGTATTAAATGGATTCATATCCAGGTAAGAGCTATGAGGTATATGTGTTTTGAATAACACTAAATGATAATCATCCTTGCTGATGAGATAACATGCATCACAAGTATGATGAGATAGGTCTGAGGACCTGATAAAGGCTGAGTGCCTAGTTGAGGTGTTATCCTCTGATGATGAGATAAGGGACTACTATCCCAGGATGTTGATACATGAGGTTGATGCCTTGAGAGGCAGTGGCAATCTGTGAGGAGGGATTGAGATCCCATGATAGTGACAGTGATAATGTAACTCGATGCTATTATGTTTAATAACTTGGTTGCCTCAACAACTCACCTAAAATATACTAAATAATTACAGTGGAACATGTCATGTAGTTTTCCCTGGCCATAGATCCATCATCTTCAGAACTTGCTGATGGTGAAACAGGTTTATCCTGCAGGATTACCTGGAGCGCATATTGTTGAATATGAGGGGTTTCTCCTAGCTGAAAATAGGAGGATTAGAGTACAACTGTTGTTGTAGACTAAAGATGTGTATAAGATCATGGTGAACTAGCCCATGGCTCAATGTGATAGAGCATGAATGCATTCATGGCTCAAGATCATGATGATCAGGCCCGTGGCTCAAAAGTATACTAGCACCTATATCAAGGTGAGCTAGAGATATGGGTAGATTGCGGAGCTAACCCTGAGGTTGAGGCCATATAAGCATGAGATTGCAGTCCTACTTTGGTTTTCGTGCCCTGACCACGAGGAGGTGAGGTCATGGAGTCCGGCTCTCCCATTGACCTTGTATGGCACCGGTTTTGAGCTTCGCAGCTGAAGGTTGGATTTGAGCAGGGACAACTCACTTCCTCAGGGCATAATAAAATGTAATCCAGCCAAATAAGTATATACTGCTTAGAGCAAAACACAGAACATTGGTTGAGGCCTTGCTTATGTAGATGATGTAGTTATCTCTTACATTTACTTGTACGATCTTAATATCTTGTGATAAGTTCTCATAAAGCTTATCTTGTCAATCATGTTCCATAAAGAAGATCTGGATGTAGGACTCATAAATATCTTGGTAAGATTGATGGTAATGATAGTCTTGCTCAGTATGCTGCTCTTATCACATGTCCTTACCAGCTATCTGCTTTATCTGCTTTAACTTTCTGAGGTTTTATAGTTTCGGTGGGGAGTTATGTTTCTCGCTGGGACTGGGTGTCTCACCCCGTTGGTTTACAACCTTTTTAGGTGATCGTGCTAGATGTGGTGGTGGTCGCGAGGTTGCGGTCGAGAAGTAAGAGAAAGAGTAGTAGAAGGCAAGAGATGGACTTGCTGCTGTTTTGGTGGTTTTGTAGTAGAGTCCTAGAGTCATCCCTGTACTCTCAGGTCCTCGAAGGTGTTTTGTCAATGTTTCACGATGTATAGCTATTGTACCTTTGTTATATCCTGTTGTTGGCCTTACGTGGCCTGATATGTACATATAAATAGGTGATGAACTCATGTGCTGGCAAGACAGCTGGTTTCTGTAAGCTGTATCAAGGCTTGTAATATTTATATAACATGTTTCCTTGCAGGATCTGGATGTAATAGTTCTCTTTATCTATTTTCCTCAATCGGTTTTAATTAACCCGTGTTTTTGGTAATATGTAGTTTATGGAAGTTCTGCATGTTTTTGTGTGGCATTTTGTTGTTTGTGTGATAGTGGGATGTCACAGATATCCTCCATTTACCTTGAATTGAGAACCACAATAGGTGTGGTGCCAAAGTGAAGATTGGTCAGAGTTGCTAAATCACACAACATTGGAATCATCTCCCCAAAGATAATATGGAATGTGTATGGCTCAGGATGAAATTGCTTCATGATTACTATAACATAATGAAACCTTACCTCTTATCCATAAAAACCCTAATCTTAAGATTTGGATTCCCTTGGGATTACATCAAGAATAACCCCCCAAACATTGTATAAGTTATACACTTTGACTCTTAAATAGGAATAATAAGAAAGTGTTTGAAATGAAATATGTATAAATGATCCAATCCATAATAATGATGGGGAAACATCCTAATTGGCATAAAAATTTTACATGGAATAGGGGAGAGTGGGTTTGTTATTAAATCAAGAGATAATATCACAAGATATCATTAAAAAAAATTGATATAAATAATGAGGGTGAGTACATGTGAGAGTTAAGGAAAATCAATCATGGAAAGATAATCCTCAAACAAATATAATATCAACACAATGTCCACAAGTATATCTATTTGATGAATAAATGTAGAAATAACCTCTCTTAACCTTAATCCATTAGACAACTTAATTAATGATGACAAAGTGCAAACTACTATGAGAATCAGATTCCTCATGTTTAATTTTAGTTAGGGGACAAGTCTCATATTAAATGAATAATGATAGGTGTGTTAATTTCATTAAGGAAAGAAAATATAGGATAGGATATACAATATTAAATGAAATATTTCATGATTTCAAAAGAAGAAACTAATGCAAAATCAGAGTTCACATGTCTTAGTTAGACTAGGTGCCAAATTTGGTATCAATTAGACATTGTTTGAGCCCTCAATCAATTTAGGAAAGAAAAGTAACTAACTTTTACATTACGTTACATTCAATATTTTTATTTTGCTTAGTTTTCCAATTTGAATATTAACTCCACAACATTTTGGGATTTGGATCACATGGCATGTCTTCTATCTTCTAAATTTCATTTTCTACGGTGTTTTGTGGACAGTAATGTGACCTCCTCTTTATCCCTATTCACACCACTCTCTCATTCTCTCTTGAATATTTTTCTCTCCAATCGTTTCTTGCAATTTGCTTTCCTTCGTGTGTATCTCTTCTTTCTGATTCATATAATCCCTAATTGCAAGGTTCTTCAACAATTATTTATGTCCCACATCCCCATCTACCTTCATCTCCTATTCATCCCTTATTTTTCCCTCCTTCCCTTCTCCTCCTATCTCTAGGACTTCACACATCCATTATATTTCTCCTTTACCTTTGCCACATCCATTAGACTCATCTCCCATCACCAATTTTGCCTCATCTAGTGCCAAGTCTATCTCACTACTCACAATGGCTTTCTCTAGTGGCCATGAGATGAAGGGTGTCTCCTAGTGATCGGAAAGGATAATATAGCATGTTTAACACTTCATTTGTCTTTAGTGAGGGTAACTTCAAAGATAAATTTATCAGAGCATGGGAGTTGCTTCTAGTTTTGAGGTGATACTATCAATCTATGGAAAGGACAATGTCTTCATCTATTTTTAGCACAGTTGTTGTCATGGATGCATTATGAACTCAGATGTAGTATTGATTCACACTTTTTTGTGCTCTATGAAGTCATGGTGTGTCTTCTCTTGGATTGTAATGGCAAAAGGGGCCATATTTTTCATAGAACACCTCACAAACCATTCTTTTGATTGCTCGAATCGACTTGAGTTGAGGAGTTCATTACTCCTAGTTCCTATTATGTAGATCCAAAAAATAGTAGTCATGTCCCTTTCTTTTTATTTGAAGTTACTATATAAGTTTTTTGAGTTGATAAAGGAGAGGAAAACATCCGCTCTGGTGATTTCATAAATCTACTTTCCCATTAACTTATTTTTATCACACATCATAAGGGTATCTTGGTCTTTATATTCTATTTTTGGTTTGATAAAACATGTAGGTCTATTTTGTGTCAATCACATACTTGCACTATCATGCATTAAAATATTGATGTGATGCAGGGGGACACAAGTAATTATGCATGTGTATTTCTTTCATAATGGTTAATCTATAAGTCAAAAAATTAAAATAAAATATGATTTAAAATTGTGAGATTTTCCTATACACAATGGTATGTATTTTATCTCCTAATTCCAATATAGTAAATATGTGAATTTTTAAAGATTTTTTAAATTGGTTTGAATTCCAAAATTCATGTTTGATAATATATAAGTCAAAAAATAAAATAAAATATGCTATGAACTCAGGATAATGTAACTGAGTGGTTGTGATAACCTAGATTAGTAATAATAAAAAGACACTTTTTAGGGTTTCTTAATTAATATGAACTTAACCCTAATTGCATATATGTGTTTAATAGGTGGTTCGGAATTGTGACATGGATCTAGGATTTAGTTTGGATCTTGGTAGATTGAAAATGAGGTATGTTACATTCCCCTATGAGTCAAATTGAGAAATCACTCTCTTGTTTCTCTCTCTTGAATCTCTATGAGGTATTAGTATATTGAAATCCATCTCTCTTGTTTTAACTGGTGTACTTGGATCTAGTTTATTGAAATAGATCTTGTGATCTTCTGATTTTGATGAATATGATTGTGGGATCCTAACTTGTATCTTTCTCATAATACACGTGGAAACCCAATTTGAGATATTAAACTAAATGAAACCTTAGCTTTTGAGTTGTGGACATTTACGATCTTATGATGCATCTTACTTGTGGAAATGGTTGAATATTTGTTTATGTGTAATCTGACCCCACTTGATAACAATTGGATGTTTTCATCACTTGTTTGAGCTTGACTATACTTTATCTTTCTTTCCCTATTTACAGGTGTGATTGACGAGTCATAACTAGAAGTAGTGACACCACATTTTAGGCTCTAGTTTTTATTCTCCTACCATGTTTGATATTAGGCATTGGGTTTTATTCCCCTACCAGAAATTGGGTTTTATTCCCCTACCACATATGGTATTACGCATTGGGTTTTGCTCCCCTATCTTGAACAAATGTGTTTATCCTCCTACAAAAACCTATATGTATTTGGTACTGAAGTTTTAGTCCTCCTAAACCTTTTTATGGAATATATGGATTATATCCTGCTTTATAATATATGATAGGCTGCTTGTTACTCACCATGCAACTGTTTATGATTATGATATTTTTTTGTGATATTGAATAAGGTAAGAAATCTCTTATTGATTATTTTCTTTAAATGTTCTCTTTGATATCCATTTGGATGTTCACTTTCCCTCTTGGTTTGGAAATACTTGCTAAGTATATTATTTTCCTTTATCCTAATATTGCTCAATCACTATTTATATGCTCACACCAGCTTTTTTATGCTAACAAATCCACTTTATCTTCTTTTGTGGGGTATGCTTCCAACCCCTAAGGTGAAAGACATGGGGGTCTTGACATGATGACCTAAACTTGGATTAGCAGAGCTGACTCTTGGGAGATAGGCTTGAAATAGATTGGACATCCCTCTACATACTGACAAAGTTATGCATTTCATGTAAACCCCAAATGGGTGATTATTATGTAATCTTTTAAAATTGAATATATTCATCATCATCTAAGCTTCAGTCCCAACTATGTTGGGATCGGCTAATGAATCCTTCATTTTCGTTCAACTTTATCATCGGTCATATTCTGGTCGAGATGTAGAGATTCGAAAAATCTCTCTTTCTAAGCTCTTGCCATGTTCATTTAGGCCTTCTTCTTCTTCTATTAATTGTGCTTGAATCAATAGCATTACTTCGTACAGGCGCATTACTTGGTCTGCATTGCACATGTTCGTACAATCTGAGTCATGCCTCACACAACTTGTCCTCAATGATCACCACCCCCACTTTATTCTTAATATAGTCATTTCTCAAGTGATCTTCTCTTTCCTTCTCACACATCCATCTCAGCATACGCATTCCAGCCACGTTCATCTTGTTGAGACCTTGTTTCTTCACCGCCCAGCATTCACTCCCATAGAGCATAGCCGGTTGTATAGTGGTTCTATGAAACTTGGTTTTAAATCTTATAGGGATCTTCCAATCACATAATACTCAAGTTGTACTCCTCCACTTCAACCATCCAGTACTGATCCTATGACAAACGTCATTTTAGACATCCCCATCTATTTGAAGAATAGAATCCAAGTAACACAATTTATCACATTTTAGTATGTCTACTCCATCCAACTTGGCTCCACTATTCACATTGTGAGATTGGCTGAAATTGCAACACATTTACTCAGTTTTGCTCCAACTAATCATCAATTCATTTGATTCCAATGTCTTTCTTCAAAGTTCAACTTTATCATTCAATTTGTCTTTAGTTTTTTCATTCGATGCAATATCATCATCAAATAACATACACTAACGAATATCATCCTAAACATTCTTTTTCAACTCAATTATAACAAGAACGAATAGATATGGGCTGAGTGTGGATCCTTGGTGCACCCCAACTGTGATAGGAAAAGTTGGTGTCTCTCCTCTAGGATTATTCACACTTGCAGTAGAGCTATCATACATGTCTTTAATCAAGTCAATGTATTGGATTGATACATCCTTTTTCTTCAAAACCATCCACAACACTTCCATGGGTACTCGATCATAAGCCTTTTCCAAATCAATAAAAACCATATGAAGATCTCTTTTGCTTTCTCTATACTTCTCAATAATCCTCCTTATTCGAAAGATAGCAACTGTTGTTGATCTTCTAGGCATTAAACCAAATTGGTTGTTTGGTATCTGTGTTATAGATCTTAGACTCTTTTCAATAATCTTCTCCCAAAGCTTCATTGTATGACTCATCAACTAGATACCTATATAGTTTGTGCAGCTCTGAACATCACCTTTGTTCTTATAGATGGGGACTGTAGTACTATTTCTTCACTCATCTGACATCTTCTTGGTTTTCATGATCTGTTAAATAAATTTGTTAACCACATAACTCATTCATTTCCCATACTCTTCCATACATCAATGGGAATATCGTCTAGTCCACATTCCTTTCTCATTTTTATCTTTTCAAAGCATTCTTGACCTCAAATAGTGAAACTCATCATGTGTAAATGATATCTCTTGTATTCTTGTCACATGAGCTGCTAAAATTATTACATTATCTTCATGGAAAAGCTTATGGAAGTAATTTTTCCATTGCTTCTTGATATCATCATCCTTCACCAACAATCTACCTTCTTCATTCTTAATCCAATTTACTTGACTCAAAAATCTTCCTTTCATTTATTTTATATGATCCATTATATATATATATGCTTTTCCCCTTCTCTTGTGTCTAACTTCTTATAAATATCAACAAAGTATCTAGACCTTACCTCCTGAACAACCTTTTTATCTTCTTTTCTTCCTTGTATCTCTAGAATGTAGCATCATCTTAAGATTTGGGAAAGCTCCTACAGATCTCCCTTTTCATTTTAATAGCCTTCTATAGTTCATAATTCCACCACTAAGTCTCTTTCTATGGAGGCCCACAACCTTTGGAATCCCCCACAACCTCTTGTTATGTAGGATCTCAATTTATGACACATAGTATTAACATCAGAATTGAAGTTCCAAGTTCCCTCCTTGATTATTTTATCATGAAAAGTCAATTTATTTTCTCCTTTAAGATCCCACAACTTGATCTTGCTATCTTGGCTTTAGTTATTCTTGCCTTTATTGATCTTTATGTCAATATCCAAAACCACCAACTTATGTTCGGTCGTGAGTTCGTTGCAAGGAATCACTTTACAATCCTTCATAGTTTGAGATCCACCCACCTCGTAAGAAGGTAATCATTTTTTTCTAAAACTTTGCCCACTCTTGAACGTAACCTTATGAGATCCTCTTCTCTTGAAATAAGTGTTTGCCAAAATCATACCATATGCAACTGTAAAGTCTAATATCCTCTCTCCTTCTATGTTTCTACTGCCATATCCAAAACCACCATTAACTCTCTCATATCCAACATTCTTACTCCCCACATGGACATTTAAACTACTTGTAATAATTATCTTCTCACCTATCAATATTCCTATATCAATTCATCCATGTCATCCTAAAAATCCTTCTTAGCCTCCTCGCTAAGGCCAACTTTTGGGGCATTGACTGGCCTAAATCACACGTCTGAAATGGAACAGATCTAGAGTAGTTGGACTCTTAGATTTATAACCCTACGCTCAGGCCCCTACAATTCTTATACAGGGTCTGATGTAGTAGATTGGGGACAAACCACAGGAACAAGGTTAGTAAGTGTTAAGAACATAGAGCCTTATACCCAAATACACCAAACGAAGAGGTAGATTAATATGGTGTTCCCTAAGGAATGATGTTACTCCCAACAAAATAATAAAAGAAAAGGTAAGAATGCTAGACAAGAGAATAAGATCAAACAAGAAGGATGCAACCAAAATATGGAGGGGAACTTGGATTGGGTTTCACCTACTAAGATCTCTCACTAACATGCAATACTGACACCCTCTTGTATACCCTTAGCAAGATTACAAGCAATAATCATGTATATCTATTCCCTCCTTTCTCGAGCTTAGGATAGAATTAGATTATAAGGTTGTCTCTCTCTTGAGATGGCCAACATACAATCACAAAGAAAACCATATGATCTTTAGATTTAGCATTCCAACATTTTCATACATTCATGCAACTTCATAGAACTTATATAACATTAATACTACTCTTTCAACGCATTAACAATCATACATCAAAAGATGGTAGCTAATCATGCAAGTGAAGTGTTAAGAAGAAGAGTATGGAGATAACAACTGCTTAGAATATATATATTCAAAAGGATGCAAGTATATACATGTTGGGAGAAGGATCTCCCAACCCAAGTAAAGTGTTTAGCCACACATGTTAACCAAAAGCATAATGGTGTTACAAAACTATAGATAAATCAAGAATAATGAAGAGGGGGAAGGTGTAGCATGAGAAAGTTGATCGATCTAAAGAAGGAAGGTGGTGATACACCAATGGTACTTCTTCATATATATATATGGTACGGGCGTGGAAGATGACAACTCATTTCAAAGAAGATGATGACAATTCTTCTCTCTCCTCCAACTTTCATCTTTGAAGATCCAAGACCAATGGAGATGAATGAGGGTGGATCTGGAGTTGGATAGCACTTTGTCACTCCTGATGATATGACGTATGATGAGTCATGGGCCTATTTATAGGTGTTTCCCACTGACTTACTTTAGTGTAGTGGTTGCTACTTGTGTTGCAAGCGTGACGGCCAGTGTTTGTCGTAACATCCATTTCACGTTGAACCCTTGTCTCGATCAAGATGTTGTTTCAGTCGCTACCTAGTCAAGGTCACAACAATGCTCCAGTCGCAATAACTTCTTGATCTTCTTGGTTGTGACTGCCATTGCATTCTCGACAGTTGTTGCATCCTAGAAGTGTTATTGTGGTTGAGACCTCAACAAGAAGCAAGACCACTATGCATATTTGTGGTTGCAACAATCAACCACTAAACATCAGTCTATCCTGGTCAATACATCCATGGATCTATAGAGGTTGGGATAGTTTTCGACATGCATTTTTTACGGATGCAACATAGATGCATTGGTAGAGACCTATGATGCATCTGCATGGATTAAGTAAGGTCATTAAGTCAAATCCAAATGTTGTTCAAGATCCTTGAAGAAGTTGGAAAAATCACAAAAAGGATGTTATAACAGAAACAAAATAGGTGTAAAAGGCTAGCAAAATATCATGTTATCAACTCCCCCAAACTTAGAATCTAGCTTGTCCTCAGGCTAATAAATAGAATTAAATCATTGAGTGATTATGTATAGATATTTTCTTTTTAATGATCACACCATAACAAAATTATTCCATCCTTATAGTAAAACATTTATGACAGACTTGGTTCACTTCCTGAAGTTCTATCTCCCCCCAGTCATTTCTAGAGTTGCTTGACTTTGTACCCCTTTTTCACCACTACCATTTGTAGTAAAGGACTCTCCCTTACAATGACCTCCCTACCTTAGGTTCCGGGCTATACTCATAGTTGGTTCCTATAAGGGGTAGCTTTCACACCCAACTTTTATTTTGGGTTGATCCTAGGCTATTGAGTTGGGGTAGGTTATGCTTTTAGTTTTTTCCTACATACCTTAGTTTTCCTCAACCATGATATTATCATGAGACAGTGTTGCCCAATTGGGCCCTGATGTAGTGTCAAGTGGTTATGTGAGGTTTGCTTTGAAATGCAGGTGGGTAAAACTTGGCTGCCTGGTCTCACTTTCGGACACGACATATCTGCATTCTTGAGTGAAGCAATACACCGGTCGTGTGAAATCCTTAGGCATCTTTCCAGGCACAACTTTCATGATTTTGTTTCTTTTGGCTTTCATTTTTCTCTCAAGCTTGGGAAAAGGGTTAGAAAGATTTATGGGTAGCCAAACATCTTTTCATCCCAATACAGGGATATTTGGAACCGGAAGGGGCAGTTGTTTCCATCTTGTGAGAGGTGTAGACTTTCTAGCAAGTACTATTAGGTTAGGGTGATTGGTTAGGATGTGGCTGGTAAAGTCCTCCTTGTTTCTAGGGGTTCCATAGATTTAGGAGTGTTATTTCGCTTAACACAACGCTTTGTTGTAAGAATGAGATAAGATTGTATTGTTGTATCTTTTATTTTTATATGTATTAGTAGCTCATTTGCACCACTCTAGAAGTGATTACGCTACCAGATAGTAGGAGGACAAGCAAGCCTAAGAATGAAGTTATTGAATAATCTTTGAAGATACCAAAACTATGAACTATAGTTCAAAAAATTTCAAAAATTTCAAAATTTCCTAAAAAGTAAGAGTGAAGTAAGGTAAAAGTCTATACAAGATTTTTCAAAATTGGAATTTAAAACTTTAAATTTAGAATTCGTTGACAAAATTATACCTCTCATACCCGTTTATAACTCCTCCCCCAAAATTGTCATTCACTCTGTCCCGAAGTGTCAAAGATGAAGGTTTAGATATAAACGAGCCCAATTTATTATTGTTGATGTTCAAAGACGACCCATTTTGATTGCAAAAACATGTTGTCATATACTCCTCGGAGCATGTGATAGTGTTCAAGATGCATGCTTTTAACTTTTGTATTCTGTAGGGCTAAGGTTGTCATCCAAGCTAGGTAGTAGAATTCGCATTCATTGGACAAATGCATCTGTTGGGGACTTCTATGGTAGAATTGTGTCTTTTTGAAGTCTTTTCCCTTTGTGTGTGTGTGTCCCTTTCCTTGATTGTGGATCCTCTATATGATCACTTCGGTGCATGTAGCTATTTTTTTATCCGTAGGTGTTTTCACAATAGTCATATTGGTGTGTTTCTTCAGTGCGAAGGTTGAAGCTGAGTTGTTATATAAAATTGTAGTCCTCTATATGACATTGACTACCAGAAGAGACCAATGATTATCATGTATAATGGGTAGAAATATACAGTCTGGAAGAGAGTTTGTTAGACGCAGCTACGGTGGTGCTTTTTCACCTGATTTCTTGTCTTTGAGTATGTTGTCAACAAGCAAGAAGTATGCCATGTGCACATTAGTCATTCTATCTCCCAACAATGATTGATAACCATACATAGCGCTCACTTAAAGGTATCCCCCTATTTTTAAAGTTTCACAGAGGTCATATTTTAGTATACATATGCCATCTTGTTCAAAGGTCACTTCTCCCATAGTATCGCCCTCCTTTAGGAAATTCATTATTAGTAGTAGAGATTCCCATGATAGATTTTTGTAAGCCCATCTATTGAAGTCCTGAAAAGTAGAATCTATCATCCCTATCGGACCATCTGGGCATATCTTAGGAAGCTCCCCTTAATTTATCTCACCTCCCTCATGGTCATCTTCATTTGATCTCACCTTCCTCATGGTGATCTTCAGTCAGTGCTTATTGTTCTTTTTCTACAGTTGTCGTGGTTATCACTTTTTTAGCTTCCTTTGGATGTTGCCACTCCTCATGCTTGGATTCGGCTTGGTACTTGTCTGTAGGTCACCCTTCCTTCCATGTAGAAGCCCTAGCCGTCTTAGAAGGGTCAATCCACAAGGTTTGCAGTTGCTCCCACCATATCTTCTTTTCTGGTAATGGGATGTTTGTGTACAACCTCTGTGGTACAACATCACGGGGGGAGGGGGGGCATTGTGGGGTTCTTAAAGAACCGTCGATTATATATTACTTCCATAGCATAGGTACCCCTCAATCCATGTAGTTCTTCTAGAAAAAGGTCTTCTAATGGGATGCCCTTGTTGATGGCTTCCATCATTCTCAGCACTATAAATGTGTAATCCCCTATACCACATTACTCCTGGGGACCTTTGGTGGAGATGGAAAATTTCTTCCTATTAGACTTATGTGAGACTCCTACTCCCCGTATGGCTCGTTGGAGGCGGATAGGCACCTTCAAAATGTCTCTTGCTTCCTTATTCTTGAAGATTAAGGATGCTCTTGGTAGCTCAGTGGCACAACAGTTGTATATTGTGGTCTGGTGCTCGTATAAATTTGCAACAATTAGACACCAGTGCTTGACCGTCCTTATAGGCAATGTGACAAAGGGGGTCTCTAACCTTTCCACAACATCTTGGAGTTCTTTGACAGCTTCAAAGTTATTCTTCTCCATGTACAACATTTTTTCCAGATGTGTTGTGCCATTAAATACCGGATGTACTTTATAAGGATGGAGGAATTCCTCTAGCAAGGTAGTGTAGAGCACTTAGAATATGCTTATGTGTATCCGTACTCTCTCTAAAAAGATCCCTATGAGGTGTTCTCATGTTAGAGTTTGTCCTTTATTATTATACAGAAGATATGTGCCTAGAAGATCTTCATTTAGAATGTTGGCTATGATGTGGACATCCCTCCTGTTGGTGGGAGATATTGATGTCATGGTCATATCTGCCATTTTGTGTGGGAGCGGAGGAGATACAACAAATTCATTTCCTTTTACGGGTGGGCTTTGTTCTCTTGCAGGTGCATCAGTAAAGAAGGAGGCCAATCCATCTTCATCATCATCAGATGTCCCTTCATCATCTTGATGTGCATTTGTGGTTGGTGCAGTAGAAGTTGGGGCAGGCTCTTCAATGATCTTTTTCTCACATGGCCCTACTTGCATTTCGTTTTTTCTGGTAATTTCTTTAACAGACTCTTCTATGAGTTGGTTTGCCACTGATGGTGACTCATGCACTGCTTTGTTGAGTTCTGCTAATGTGTCTGCCATTTTACCATCATATACGGTTTCGTTGAGCTCATTCTAGATGGGTTCATGTAGGAGGTAGTCATCAATGTTCAAATTGGCATCTATACCTTTCGAGAACTTGGTGAGTGTTGCTATGTCTAAGGAGGATATCTTTACATCTGCTTCCTCCTCACCAACTATAGTTCCTACAAGTTTTTCTATGATATTTTCTTCGGTCTCAGTTTGTTGAACATTTAAGTCAAGACCCTACATGGCATTTTAGTTATTGAGGCCTTTGGCTATTTTTGGATCCTCGGGGGATGGTTTTTCCTTCTCCTTGGTATCACCCTCTAGCTGATCTCTGTGAACATTAGTGCCTTCTTCCTTATTTGATGGTGATGCACCACTGCTTCGTCGTCATGGTCATCAAGGTTGGAGGGGGTCGAGGAATCTTGAGAAGGGAAGGGGCTCGTCATGCTCCTTGACCTCTTTCTAGCTCACCACTCTTCTAGTTATTGTCATTCTACTTCCATCTCCTTTTGCTCTTCCTCTAAATATTGGCGTTCATTGTTCAGATCTTGTAACGCTTCGTCATATCCCTTGTGCATCATTTCGTTTTCAACGTGTATTATCTCCCTTTCTTTTCTAAGATCATCCATCTCATCTATCATCACTTTGATGGCTTCCACCATTGTCGAATGATTGATGATGACTTCTTGCATAAAATGAGGGACAGGCGTAGTTCTGGCATGTAAGCCTTGTACCTTCATGATTAGCACATGCAGGCTATGTTTTTATATGCAAGTTGTCTTGAGAATAGTTTTACACTTGGGCCCACATGGAATCAAATCGATGACCTAAAACATCGCTAAATGTCGATGTTTGATGTTGTTGTTGTCTTTCAGTTGTAGTTGTAGTTGTTGTCGGTGTTGGTCTTTCCGCCTTAGGGATCTGTGGTGAAGGTTGGGTTCTTACCGCGGTGCCTTTTTGGTGTTGGGTTGTTTCTTTTATTATGTCTACTGAGCAGGTTCTTTTTGCATGTTTCCTTGTACTGAACCTGCTTCTTGTTCATCATTTGGTGCTTGTGTGGAGGTTGATGCTTCAGGTTGCTCTATAGTGATCATAGGGGTGGGCTGAGCTTGATCAGTTTCTGTGACATTTTTTTGGCACCGCTGTAGGGGCACTTGGCTTGTCAGTTGTTGCAGTTATAGGTTCCTCTGATATCTTTCTTATAATAGGGGGGTAGCGAGGTGTGTTGATGAACCCTTCACCATGGTGTGGTTCATTCTCCAGTTGTAGGGGCACTTGGCTTGTCAGTTGTTGTAGTTATAGGTTCCTCTGATATCTTTCTTATAATAGGGGGGTAGGGAGGTGTGTTGATGAACCCTTCACCATGGCATGGTTCATTCTCCAGTGATAGTGGTTTGGTAGTTTCTGTCCTTCTGGAGTGATTTTTATAGGGTTGGACTACCAACACCTCTACTTTATGTTGTCAGATCGCTAGCTTCTTTCTCGTCTCTAGCTTGTGTTTCTCTATTTCTAGTGTTGACTCAGGTTTAAGTTCGACTCTTGCTGGTGATTCAGGACCTGCATCCCTTTATATAGTGTTGGAGTGCATTTTGTTGATATTATCTTCACTTGGTCGTAACTTGTAGGCATCATAATATGTCATCTCAGGAATTGGAAGAAGAAGCTTTGAATTGCTTGGTTTGTAGAAGAATTTTTTCACCCTTCTGGGTTAGGATGCCAGCATTCACCAGGGACTTGATATCAATTTTCGTATATCCCTTGATAGTCTTGTATTTCTACAACTGTTCATCCTTCAAATAATGGGACGTGATGCGAACTATCTAGCCTCCCATGCATAAGTCCTTGGTCTTCTTGGACTCTAGTCCCAGTACTACCGATAATTTGTCTATTAGTAGCCTTTCGATGGTTACTGGTTTCACATTCATCATTGACTAGATGAGGAATAGATCTCCTTTAGACACTCCTCCTATTTTTGACCTTGTGAAGATAGTGTTTGAAGTTATCTTTTGAATAACCCTTATGAAGTAGGATATGCTGAGGGAATCTTTGGACTTCCTTGGGTTATGTTCAGGCTCTCCGGTCAGCATTCTCCACACCTTATGGTTGTTGTAGCCTACCAACACTTTCTCACTGGGTTCTTGTGAGCAAGCTTGAGCCTCCGCCACGATTCTTGTGAAGATAGTGTTCAGGATGGCTTCAGTAATGGAATGGTTTTTGCCTCCAATTCTGACCTTTAGCTTGAATCTGCCTCCAGCCTCTTTGTCTTTCACATCGTCGACAAGTACTTTCTCAAGTGATGACATAAACTTTGCAGTCAGGTCTGTTAGGGATGAGGCCTTTGTTGTGCATAGGGTGTCCAAGTTTGCTCTGGCCAAAAACTTAATCACCATATCATAAATGCCCAGCTTCTTGAAGTCTTGGACATCTAGATATCTTTTAGGCTTGAAGCTTTTGGTCCTTAGCATCATGTTGAAGTATGATTGATGTGCCTCGTCTCTAGGAACAAACATTGTCAGCTCCCTTGCATGTTCCTCTGTCCCCAAGTCATGTTCTTTGTGTGCAGCTGACTCTGCCACTTTCCCTAAATATTTTGATGCATCCCTTACAACCCTCTTCTATTTCTTGGTCATTGTTTGAACTAGTGTTGTTGTTTTTCTCTTTCCTTTCTTCTCTGGCAAAGACTCAGATGTTTTTGTCTTTGTAGTTCTCTGAGACTCCTCAAACTCCTCTGGCATCTGGTGGTTGAGGATGTATTCATACTTTTTCTTCAGCAGCTCTAACTTGAGCTTCTTTTGCATAGATAGGTTAGGATAGTCACTTAGTGCCTTCGCGACTGACTCCAGAGCTTCTTGTGCTACCTGTAGAGATTTCACCTTCCTGGTCATGGTGTCATAGATGGAAGTCGACATTCTACAAATTTATTCAATTAGAGGTTGTTAGTTATTATATTAGATAAATTAGATATACAAGTAGTAGTTTACACTTGTTCTTAGTGTATCAATCGAGACAGACCACCATCTGTCTCGGTAGAGGTGCTAGGTGAACAATTATAGAGTGTGCATGCCGCTACTAACTTTTATATGTTGCGGTCGACACAGGATAAGAGGTAGCGGTTAACATAGGTTAATTACTATGCCATTCAAATTCCTTCACCTACAAAGTAGGGGCTTATAAACATGAGAGAGAAAATGACCTAACATCATATACTCATGTATATGAGATTAACATGTGATCTTGTATAAACATCGATTCATATCAGAAAATTTGTGTTTTGACTGCAGCCACTCTAGTAGTTTTGACCACTACAATCCACTAAGGTTAGTGTTATGGTCGACACACTCTATGTGGGTAGCGGTTAAAATGCCAAATGTCATGGCCTGCTATGCACATACCCATATTAACCGTCACAAAGATAGCTCAAAAATCAAATAAACGCGTTGTGTAATGATAGAAAGAAAACAACCAAGAAACCAGCATTGCGATCGGGACGACTCTACGACCGCAATTAATGTTTCAGACAAAACTAGTATCGCGACCACAACAGCCATAGCAATCAAAACAATTGTCCCAACCAACATCACGAATGGATCTTCTATCGTGACCAAACTATGTACTCCTCAGGTCCATCTTCAAGGAGGAAGGAGGAAAACTGATGATCCAAGATGGGTCGAATGTGAAGGGGGAAACAAGAATTGAATAAAGGTGAAGTGGCAAGCTGTCGTTGGGTGGTCGGAACAGTGAGGAAAAATGGTTTTAGTGACCGTGACGGAGAGGTCAGAAAAGGTGGATGATAGAAATGGAGATGGTTTTGACTGAGAAGGGGGGAAAACTGGGGTCAGAATGATGATTGAAGCAAAATGATCTGTACATTGGGTAGAAGAAAGCATAATGACATGAATCATATTAAAAGATACGACAGAGACAGAGAGAGATGGACATGGGTACCTTTCCAGAGTTAGAGAGGGAAAGAACAGATGGAGGAAGAGGAGAACGATGAAGTCAGAAGTGGTAATGGTGAGTTCTTGCCACCTCAGAGGGTCTCTGCAGTCATCTTCTAGTGTTCTATCCTTAGCATCGATCTCTCATGGTTCCTTAATGCTTCCTTGCTAGCGTTCTTCAGATTGGTGGTGTGAGATAAAGAGAGAGTGTAAAAGGGAATCATTGTTACTAAAACGTCCCTCTTTTATATTTAGTGGGTGCAGTGATCGAGATGCTTTTCACAATCGCATCAGGTGTCGTGATCAAGTTTAGTGGTGTGACTGCAATGATAGTTAACAAAGAGACTGTCTCTACTGTGACTGGTGTCATGACTGCGACACTAATAAAAGTATTTTGATCGATACAAAGATTTTTAAGAGAAATTATTCAGGTTTTGAGTTAAACAACACATGTACTCATATTAAAACAAATGAAATCATAACAATAGAGAATGAGTTTTAAAATTGACTATCTATTTTAGGGAAATTCCAAATTTCTTAAAATAGACAAGTTCAAAGTTAGACTAACTGATATGTATACAGTTTAAGCTTAGTGGAGAAAAAGTAGAAAGCATTGCAAAATTAAAGAAGGCAGTAAATCTTTGGGTTGCCCCCCAAGCAGTGCTAATTTATAGTCATTAGTTTGATTTGTCCGATAAGCATCCTCAGTACTCTTCAAGTGGTACTGGTTGTGGTTCTTCTAAGTCGAGTTTTGATCTTCTAACAAAAGCTTCATCTTCATAATATATTTTGACTTTGTTCCCACTCACCTTAAAGGTACTGGTCTTTTCACTGGAGATCTCCATCACCCCAGATGGATAGATTCTAATAATAGAGAAAGGGTCGGACCATCTGGACCTGAGTTTTCCTAGAAAAGGCCTTACTCTTGAATTGAACAGTAGAACCTTATCTCCTTCTGAAACATCTTTGTTCTTGATGTGGGCATCATGCCATACCTTCATCCTTTACTTGTAGATGTGGACATTCTCATAGGAATGAATTCTCAGTTCCTCAAACTCATGAAGTTGTATATACCTTTTCTTTCCATCCCTATCCAGAACCATATTTAAGAACTTGATGGCCCAAAGGGCTTTATGCTCTAATTCTAAAGGTAGATGGCATGATTTTCCATAGATGAGCCATTGGGGTACTGTCCCTATTGGTGTTTTGTAAGCTGTTGTGTATGCCCATAGGAAATCATCTAACTTCAAGGACCATTCGTTACGAGTCTTGCCAATGGTTTTCTCTAATATCTGCTTAATCTGTCGATTTAAAACTTCGACCTGTCCTAACGTATGGGGGTGGTATGGTGTGGCGACCTTATGCTTGACCTTGTACTTCTTCAGCAGCGCTTCAAATTGTTTATCCAAAAAATGGGATCCGCCATCACTAATGACGGTGTGTGGAACCCCAAATCTAGGGAAAATTGTCTTCTCAGACAATATGAAAACTGCCTTGGAGTCACAAGTGGGAGTTGCTATCGCTTCTACCCACTTGGAGACATAATCAACTACGACTAGAATGTACTTATTTCCTCTAGAGGAGGGGAAGGGTCCCATATAATTCACTCAGCAGACATCAAAGATCTCTACTTCCACCCAGTCAGACATAGGCATCTCGTTTCTTTTTGTAATATTTCCAGCCATGTGGCATTCTTTACAAGACTTGAAAAAAGGCATTGCATCCTTGAAGAGTGTCACTCAATAAAAGCTTGATTGTAGGACCTTATATGCAGTCCTTTTGCCTCCATGGTGACCTCCATAAGGTGAGGAATGGCATTCCTTGAGGATTTGGGGCACCTCTTCTCCTAGTACACATCGTCGATATAAATTATTAGAACATCTTATAAATAATAGGGGGTCATCCCAGTAATAATTCTTTATATTAGGGAAAAAGTTTATTCTTCTCTATGTAAGTTATCTCAACTTGACCAAACATCTCACGACATGAGCTGACGACAGCCATGCAGACACCTTTATGAAAGGCACATCCCGGGGAGTACTGATTTTCTTGTTCATTTGTCAAGGGCTGGTAAGGTTTTGTGCGTTTTTCTTCAATGAATACTATTCTAGACAGGTGGTCAGCCACCGCGTTCTCCGTTCCTTTCTTGTCAATGATTTCGTGATTGAACTCTTTGTAGCAATAAATCCCATCATATCGGTCTAGGTTTTGTGTCCTTTTTCTGCATAAGATATTTTATGGTCTTGTGGTCTATGTACACCTTCACCTTTGATCCTATTAAGTAGGATCTAAACTTATTGCAAGCAAATACTATCACTAGCATTTCTTTTTCAGTAGTAGTGTAGTTTATCTGAGCTTCATCAAGGGTTCTATTGGAATAGTAGATTTCATAGTGGTTTTTCTCTCTCCTTTGTCCTAGGACAGCCCCAATGGCATAATCATTGGCATCACACATGATTTCAAAAGGCAAATACCAATTAGGTGCTTGTACAATCGGAGTTGATGTCAAGGAACTATTCAAAACTTCAAATGCTTCAAGGCACTAATCAGAGAAATCGAATTCCACATCCCTAGTAAGGAGGTTTGACAATGGTTTTGCAACCTTTGAGAAATATTTGATAAATCTTCTATAGTATCTAGCGTTCCCTAGAAAGCTCCTCACTCTTGTGATGGATTTTGGCAGGGGTAATTTTGATATATCTTTGGTCTTGCTTTTATCAACTTATAAACCTTTCTAAGAGATTTTGTGCCCTAGAACTATGCCTTCTTATCACCATAAAATGATATTTTTTCCAATTCAGCACAAGCTTCTTCTCTCCACACCTTTGCAAGACCTTCAACAAGTTTTCAAGGCATCTGCCAAAGTCGAGTCTATATACCAAGAAATCATCCATGAATACCTCCATTATGTCTTACAGAAAATATGAGGATATGGATATCATGCACCTTTGAAAGGTAAAAGGCACATTACATAACCCGAAAGGAATTCTTATGAAGGCATACGTCCCATAGACACAAGTAAAAGTAGTTTTTTCTTTATCATTGGGGTAGATAGGGACTTTATATAATCTTGAGTACACATCAAGAAAACAGAAGTAGGATTGTCCTGCAAGCCTTTCTAGAACTTAGTCGATGAAAGGTAAAGGGAAGTGGTCTTTTCTCATTGTGGCATTAAGCTTGTGGTAGTCAATACACATTCTTCACCCGGTAACTGTTCGAGTGGCTACTTCATCCCCATTGCTTTCCTTCACTACAGTCATCCCTCCTTTCTTTGGTACGGCATGGATTGAGCTGGCCCAGCTGCTATCACTAATGAGGTAGATGGTTCATGCATCACACAACTTTATTACTTCTTTCTTTACAACTTCTTTCAGCATCTGATTCAGTTTTCTTAGTGGTTGAGATAGGGGTTTAGTAGTTTCCTCAAGATTAATCATGTGCATGAACAAAGCTGGACTGTGGCCTTTGATATCTTCCACATAATATCCTATATCTTTTATTCACAGCCTGAATTCCTTTAGCAAATTTTCCTCTTGATCTTTTTTTAGAGAAGAGTTTATGATAATAGGGTTTCTTTCATCAGCATCTAAGAATTCATAACTCAGTCCTTCTAGGAGTTTCTTTAGCTCAAGTTTTGGTTGTAGTGCATATTTTTCTTTTGGTGTCTATTCAAGTGAGGCATACATCATAGTTTTTATTGTACCTTCTTCATCACTAAAACCCTCCTCCTCAAGTTGATTCAAGTAATCATGAATCTCAACCACTTCAGGATCTTCTAGATTGGGATCAAGATTGTTTAAGGCTCGCATGAGAGGGTCAACTATCGCATTTCTTTCTTGTACTTTCTCACAATATTGAGTATAATTGTCCATAAAATAGGATGACTCAAATAGAGAGGGTCCTCTGATGGTGTCTTGTACATGAAAATCAATGTGGCCATTACTAATGCGGAGAGTTATTGTGGGCTCCGATCTCCAAACCACGAATTAATCTCGATTTAAACATGTGTGGAAGCATTCGGTAAACAGCGGAAGACCAAAAATCACGAGAAATTAAAACTTTTTGAGACAAGAGCTTGAAACCACAAACCTTTTCTATAAAAAGGATTTAACTGTTTACATCACTAACAAAAACTTCTTGAGTGATTATATACAACATGATACAAAACTTCTCAAAAGTTCATACTCAAAACACTCCAGGACCTGAGAATACAGAGGACACTTAGGACAACTCTATACTACATCATGAAGCAGGTTGGATCTCCACCTGAGATAACTACTGCCCCTGATGCTGCTGGGATTGGTCACCTGAGTTCTTGTCCCTCCGTCTTCGACGACCACCTAAAAAGTAGAAGTCTACGGGGTGAGACAATTATACGTAATTGCCCCAGCGAGAGTTATAACTCTCCACTAGAAGCTTTATAAACAAAGCAGGGAATAACTAAAGCAATAATAGCCTTCAAGATATTCACTAGCAGTTTTAATGATAAGCAGAGTTCAATCAATATCAAAATATGAGAACCTCTATGCTGTTTAAAGTAACATCAATCAAATAACTCGTAGATAACTCTAACAGATATACTACGCTGTTGATTATGTTTTTAAGGGAGTGCAGGGATGCATCTCACCTCTTCGACTGTGCGGTGGGGAATGATGGACTACATGAATCTACATCAACTCCTCTCACCATTTCTCTTTTAGTGAAGGAATGACGGACTACACGAATCTACATCAATTCCTCTCACTAATTCTCTTAATCGGTTAGGTACATTCAGTATTCTTATCATCTTACAATAACACAGCTATATATGAGAATACTTAAAATGTAGCAGGCCTAACTTTTCACAATCATCAGTTATTTCATCTCAAGTCATCTGTCAAGCATGACTTTGATAACATTTATGGCTCTTACAGCCCATAAATTACAAAAGATGTCACTCACAGTGCATCAACAAGGGTTACTATTCATAAAGCTTAAGACATGCTTTCAATGAATATATCATGGCATTCCATACCTGGATATGCCCATTATCTTATAACAATATGCAAAGCTCATTAGTATGACATGGCATTCCCTACTTGGATATGCCTATCATCTCATAACAACCTGCATGGTTCATTCAACAGATAATAGCAAACAATTAAACAATTAAGGATGCATTCTCAATTATAGTTTCACATGAAGTTACCCTCAACTAGGGATTTGCAAGGAATCACCCTCAACTAGGGATTCACATGGAATCACTCTCAACTAGGGATTCACAAGGAATCACCCTCAACTAGGGATTTACATGGAATCACCCTCAACTAGGGATTCACATGGAATCACTCTCAACTAGGGATTCACAAGGAATCACCCTCAACTAGGGATTTACATGGAATCACCCTCAACTAGGGATTCACATGGAATCACTCTCAACTAGGGATTCACAAGGAATCACCCTCAACTAGGGATTCACAAGGAATCACCCTCAACTAGGGATTCACATGGAATCACTCTCAACTAGGGATTCACAAGGAATCACCCTCAACTAGGGATTCACAAGGAATCACCCTCAACTAGGGATTCACATGGAATCACCCTCAACTAGGGATTCACATGGAATCACCCTCAACTAGGGATTCACATGGAATCACCCTCAACTAGGGATTCACATGGAATCACTCTCAACTAGGGATTCACAAGGAATCACCCTCAACTAGGGATTCACAAGGAATCACCCTCAACTAGGGATTCACATGGAATCACTCTCAACTAGGGATTCACAAGGAATCACCCTCAACTAGGGATTCACAAGGAATCACCCTCAACTAGGGATTCACATGGAATCACCCTCAACTAGGGATTCACATGGAATCACCCTCAACTAGGGATTCACATGGAATCACCCTCAACTAGGGATTCACATGGAATCACCCTCAACTAGGGTTAAAAACCCAAAAGTCCTGACAATAGGGGTTTATATACATGTCTAGGGTTTCATGATCTCTCTCTTCCTAAGGATCATACCCTTAAACACCACATGAATTATATTCAAATATGAATTCATGTTAACATCATCTTAAATTGATTAGGTCATATCAATCCTTCAATCAAGAGTATACAACTCAGCTTAACATAGTGTATCAGGTCATTGGTTCAGTAAGCAATTAGGGATTCATTCCTTAATTGGTACTAGTCCCTTAGATACTTATTAGGGTTCCAACCTTTGTACCTTATTTGTTTATCATTATTATTCACCACTGGGTCGATGGATCATTTATCATCTTGATTCTCAAGATATTCAATCACATTAGACCTCCTTTACATAAAGCACCCAAATGAATTAGAGTTTCCAATGTTGGTTCCTTCAACCATTTAATTCATGGAACCATTCATCAGTTGGACCTACCCTCATACTTCAATTGAGTTAAATAGGTCAACCTTCAACTGATTTGACCCTTAGTTAACCCTCAACTGGTCATTAACTAGGGTTTTATTCAATTGAATTAGGGATTGCTATTCATTTTTCATGTCTTCACCCTAAACTTAGGGTTTACTATTCACTCCATGGTGAATTGTACTCATTACATCATCATGTAAGAGAAACATCATCATTAAGGCTCTTACTTAGGATTAAGATCCATTAGATATCATAATTAGGGTTTCCATGACCTCACATAGGTGGGTCATTCCCTAATCATGCACATTCATATGTATATGAAGTATCTTACTAGAGTTTCCTCCTAAAAAGGGTACTTTCTCTCTCTAGGATACTTTCTTTCTCTAGAAATACTTCCTCTCTCCTCTCACTAGTAGATGGTGACAACACCACTCTAAATCAGGTTGAGATAAGTTTCCATTGGCTAGCATAAGCCGAAACATCAACATCATGTGATTAGGGTTTGCTTAGAACAAGGTTTTACCCTTTTAGACCCCTCAAGGGTATTTTGGTAATTTGCCACATGATCACCATCATGGGTTAACTTACTAATCACATAGTCCCTTAATGACCTAGGTTACCATTAGGGTTTAGATTGAATCACCATTGAACTGATTACATCATCAAATGGTTAAGTACAAACCATCACCAATCTCCAAACGGTTTCAACCTTCAAACGGTTTCAACCACCCAAACGGTCTTGAGACCGTTTGGCCCTCAAACGGTCTTGAGACCGTTTGGATCCAAACGGTCTTGAGACCATTTGGAGGTGAAGACCGTTTGGAAGGGTTGACTTCCAAACCGTTTGGAGCTTCAATCGGTTTGAGGTCGTTTGAGCTAAAACGGTCTTGAGGTCGTTTGAGCCCAAACGGTCTTGAGACCGTTTGGCCCCAAACGGTCTTGAGACCGTTTGGTCTCAAACGGTATTGAGACCATTTGGACCCAAACGGTCTTGAGACCGTTTGGTCCAAATGGGCTCAAACCGTTTGGACCTCCAAAGGGGTTCAAAGGTCACCAAAGTTCAAGGATATGTATGTTGAAGCCCTCAATTGGCTAAAGCTATGCTAACCACTTATAAATTGAGCCAATTAGGGTTAGCCTTAACCACTTAGACATCAAATTGACACTCAATTGTAAACCAATTAGGGTTCAATCGTCCTCAATTAGGGTTCCAAGTGGATTGGTCATCAATGTTCAACAATGTGAATCAATTCAAGGTTGAACCTATCAATTGACCTCCAATTGGGCTCAAACTTGGCCCAAACGGTCTTGAGGTCGTTTGGACATCATCCAAACGGTCTTGAGACCGTTTGCCCAAAGTTTGACCAAAAATCCAAGTCGTTTTGACTAAGGTTGAAATCCAATTAGGTCAAAATCAGCAATTTTCAACAATGCATCAATTTCCTACAATTGGACCCTCAAACCATTAGATTAACTCAACCCTAGACCTTCAAACGGTCTTGGGTTGTGCCCAAACGGTCTTGGGACCGTTTGGTGGAATCCCCAAACGGTC
This sequence comes from Alisma plantago-aquatica, assembly GCA_963693085.1. Taxonomy (NCBI): domain Eukaryota; kingdom Viridiplantae; phylum Streptophyta; class Magnoliopsida; order Alismatales; family Alismataceae; genus Alisma; species Alisma plantago-aquatica. The sequence continues at coordinate 1,458,275,872 of OY856411.1, read as the reverse complement.
TTGAGACCGTTTGGGTCCTTCAACCCAAAACTCAACAGGATCTATACTTAGAAAACAGCAATTTGATTGTTTCACTAACCCACTGTAATTGGGCCCTCAATTGGTCAATTACCTTAACCCTAGACCTCCAAATGGTCTTGGGTTGACACCAAACGGTCTTGAGACCGTTTGGATGAGTTCCAAACGGTCTTGAGACCGTTTTCCCATCCATCCTTTGGACTTTAGTGAAAATTCATCAAGATTTGATCTATTGAGTTGATCATCACATCAATACTTAATTGCAATATGATTTGGTGCCTTTGGACCTTCAATTGATCAACTATACTTGACCCCAGACCTCCAAACGGTCTTGGGGTGACCCCCAAACGGTCTTGAGACCGTTTGGGTGATTCCCAAACGGTCTTGAAACCGTTTGGGCTAAGCAACCCAAAATCTCAACTTAACTCATAGGAGATTCAGCACTAATTTCAATTAGGGTTTGCCCTATTAATCATCCTTCAACTCATGACTCGTTTGGAATTAATCCATAAAATTTGGTGAGTCGTTAATTAACATCATTATGAACAGTAATCCCAAACGGTCAACGTTTAGTCAACCATCTTAAACGGTCTTGAGACCGTTTGCCCAAAAAGGGCAAATTAAACAGATTGCAAATCAGAATTTAATTCAATTCGTTTTGCTAATTGATTTGCTCATATCTCACGATTCCTTTGGAGTTAACCTATCAAATTTCGTGGGTGATTAACCTACATAATTATGAACAAGATTCCCAAACGGTCTTCGCTTGGTCAACGGGACCAAACGGTCTTGAGACCGTTTGCCCTCAAACGACCCTGAAACCGTTTGCCCACCAAACGGTTTGAAACCGTTTTGAGCAATAGGTGGAGGTCGTTTGATAAAGTGAAAATCTGTGGATAAGCATAGGAATTAACGCCCTTATCTTCCACCTTAAGAACAGTAGCAGTTCTTCACGTTTTTGCTTGCAAGGATGCAAGGGAAGATAGGGAAGAAGAAGATCTATCAACTATATGCATAGAAAAGATGTATAATCAAAGCATAAAGTTTAGAGTTATAAAACCCACCTAAAGCTTGCTCCTTGAGCTCCAAGCTTTCGAGTTCCAAGCCTTTAATGGCGTCCTAGAAGCTCCACAGGTCGGCCAAGGTGAATCCTCCAAGGAAGGTTGAGAAGAGATGGCTAGAAACATGGAGCTAAGTGAGCTAGCCATGAATTTGACCTTAAATCCGAGTTTCATCCAAGAATTGAGCAAAAAGGAAGGATCCAAACCTACCTTGCACTCCCTTGTTCGTCCTCCTGAGCTCCAGATCTCTCCTTAGTCGGTTTGAGAATGAGAGGGAGTGAATGAAACAGGAGCAAGGTCGTTTGCTCGTTTGCAAAGGAAAAAGCTTTTATAGCTTTAGCCTATTTTCTACTACAAGGACCTTTCAAATTCAAAATTCACATCTAGGTCCCTCCTTGTTCAAGGGCACGTCCAAGCCCATCTAATCTTATGCAAATCTCAAGAAAACTCAAGATCTAAGGGTAAAGGAATCCAACCTTCAACTAGGGTACATACATGAAAGGGTTTTGTACCCATTTTAGGTGATTTCTATCACAAAGATCATTTTTCTCATCTGATTAGTGAATGATGTATCTCCTTCATCATTTCTACTCTAAATGATGACAAGAGTCATAGAAGATGTTCTAGATGGTGAAAATTACAAGTTGGACCCCTCAATTTGGGTAAATTGCACTTTACCCCAAATTAGGGTTTCTGAGCATGGGGATTGCTTCCACAGCTGCACCTTGGTGCTCAAGCTTGGGAAATCCCTCAAACTTTATCATAGACATCTTCATGATGTCTTAACATCAAAAGAACATCTTATCTTGTGAAATTTGCAAGTTCAACCCTTAAACTGGGTAATTTGCACATAGGTCCCTGCATACAACACAATGCTACATCTTTATACAAAAAGGAGCAAAATCGAAAGTAAATGTTCCTGAGGAACTTAATTTCATGCCAGGGAGTGTTCACAAGTATAATAATTACCTATTTAGGCAAAACTTCTAGGGTTAGTTCATAACCCAGGTCAGGGGTGTTACAAATCATAAACCCCTAACAAGGATTTCGTCCCCGAAATCTCAGACAAAAGGAGGAACAGAGTATTCATTAATCATGCCCTCAAGTCTCCACATATTATCTTAATATTATGGAGGTATCATGAATTCTGCCATTCCACACAAGGCTCTTTTCACTAATTCAACCTTACCAATGTTTATGCAGAGCATAAACCCCTAACATATGATGTCCATATTATTGGGAAGAAGAAGCATAAAAGAACATACTTCTATCATTACCCAAGAATATTTATCAAAAGGAACAACATATATATCATACAAGGATAATTTACTCAGTAATCCTTTACAACTTTATGTAATTGGGATAGTTCACACAGTTTTTCTTATTAATTGGAAATGTCACATAGCTTTTCCCTCTTTGATTGGGAATGACACATAGCTCTTCCCTTTGGGAATGACACATAGCTCTTCCCTTTGGTTATTTGGGAATGACACATAGCTCTTCCCTTTTTGTTTGTTTGGGAATGACACATAGCTCTTCCCTTTGGGAATGACACATAGCTCTTCCCTTTGGGAATGACACATAGCTCTTCCCTTTGATTGTTTGGGAATGACACATAGCTCTTCCCTTTTTGTTTGTTTGGGAATGACACATAGCTCTTCCCTTTGGGAATGACACATAGCTCTTCCCTTTTGTTAAATCATATTTCTTATTTCATGATACTCATTAGATTGTATCAGAATGATTGCTTGATCAGGGCAATCAAAACGATATCCATCTAGGAGTTTCCATACTCACTTTATCATCAATATCTGTATACCTGGCCAGGGTTTACAAATACTGAGATCAAGTAGTATGCACTTATATACTGTCTCATTCCTCACTTTTCATATCCTTATACACACAAGATTTTCCATTTCTATATTTCCTCCAGGCATCATTTATAAATCTCATCTTTTGACATACCGATAAGAGAGATTATTAAACTTTTTAAGGAACATTGAGTGAGATATAAGTTCTCATCTCCCTTGTGTCCTTATAAAACTAGTCAAAATAATTTCAAAAACACTATTTTCACGTTTTTAATCACATAGAAACATGAAAATGAAATATTAGAATGACTTTATTTCCTCTGACCTGCCCGGGACGTCTGTCCACGTCTTCTATTGTCACTAGAAAACTGCCTCCTTTGTGATTCTTGTTGACTCTGCCCCTGAGGTTGAGTCATCATAGGATTCCCGTCTGGACAGTCTTTTACCAAATGTCCCGGTTGTCTGCATTGATAACAGATTCTAGATATAGCATAAGGTCGGCGAGGTCCAGACACCGATGTTGATGCTATAATGGAGGCCTTCTTTGGAATATAACTAAAATCCCCATCCCTACTTGGAGACCACTCAGTCTGAGAACTAGTTCTGGATGGTGGAGGGTTAGGTGTAGAGGATCTAGACTTCTTAAAGTCCATAGATGAAGAACCCTGGAATTGTGGATATCTTTTCTGGGTTTGCCTCTTCTCAACCACAGATCTTTCTATCCTTCGGACTGATTCAACGAAGGTAGAGAATCTGTCTCGGTTCTCTAGGGCAGACACTGGGGTAGACATGTCAGCATTCAAACCCCTCTCAAATCTCCTGATTCTCTCTTCTTCTGTGGCAGCCATGTGTGGACAAAACCGCAACAGCTCCATGAACTTAGCTTCATACTCGCTAATGTTCATCATACCCTGTCTCAGTCTCTCAAACTGAGATATTTTCTCATCTAGGAAGGTCTTCGGGAAATATCTTTGGACAAATTCCCACCTAAAGTCTTCCCATGAGATTTCTATTCCAGGTCTCTTCTGCTCTTCCATGGTCCACCAGTGACCAGCACTTCCTTTGAGAAGATAGACAGCATGTCTAACCTTCTCAGCTTCAGGGATGTTCAGGATCCTGAAAGCCTTTTCCAGCTCTGTCATCCACTGATCAGCATCTGCGGGGTCAGCAGTCCCATGGTACTCGGTAGCTCCGACGCGACGTAGTCGCTCGAACGTCTTCCTGATACCTTGGCTCTCTGGTTGGACAGGTGCCCTAGGTGCAGGCATAGGCAACCTGTCGGTTATATGTGTTATGGCAGTCATAAACTTCCCAAACACAGTCGGGACTGCTGGATTACCCATATCAGCTGGGTCAAACTGGGGTGGCTCTCTAAGTTGTCCTGGTACAGGCTGTTCCACCTCTGGTACTCTTGCACCGCCTTGAGGTGCACTAACACTACTTTCTCCCACATACTCATCATGTGGCATTGACATCTTAAGTATCTTCTTCTCCTGAGGAGTAGAAGACTCTATTAGATAAGGAAGGAATACTAAAGATAGACTCGACTTCCTATGTCCTATGCCTCTGTAGACTCGGCGAACCTAGAGCTCTGATACCACTTAATTGTGGGCTCCGATCTCCAAACCACGAATTAATCTCGATTTAAACATGTGTGGAAGCATTCGGTAAACAGCGGAAGACCAAAAATCACGAGAAATTAAAACTTTTTGAGACAAGAGCTTGAAACCACAAACCTTTTCTATAAAAAGGATTTAACTGTTTACATCACTAACAAAAACTTCTTGAGTGATTATATACAACATGATACAAAACTTCTCAAAAGTTCATACTCAAAACACTCCAGGACCTGAGAATACAGAGGACACTTAGGACAACTCTATACTACATCATGAAGCAGGTTGGATCTCCACCTGAGATAACTACTGCCCCTGATGCTGCTGGGATTGGTCACCTGAGTTCTTGTCCCTCCGTCTTCGACGACCACCTAAAAAGTAGAAGTCTACGGGGTGAGACAATTATACGTAATTGCCCCAGCGAGAGTTATAACTCTCCACTAGAAGCTTTATAAACAAAGCAGGGAATAACTAAAGCAATAATAGCCTTCAAGATATTCACTAGCAGTTTTAATGATAAGCAGAGTTCAATCAATATCAAAATATGAGAACCTCTATGCTGTTTAAAGTAACATCAATCAAATAACTCGTAGATAACTCTAACAGATATACTACGCTGTTGATTATGTTTTTAAGGGAGTGCAGGGATGCATCTCACCTCTTCGACTGTGCGGTGGGGAATGATGGACTACATGAATCTACATCAACTCCTCTCACCATTTCTCTTTTAGTGAAGGAATGACGGACTACACGAATCTACATCAATTCCTCTCACTAATTCTCTTAATCGGTTAGGTACATTCAGTATTCTTATCATCTTACAATAACACAGCTATATATGAGAATACTTAAAATGTAGCAGGCCTAACTTTTCACAATCATCAGTTATTTCATCTCAAGTCATCTGTCAAGCATGACTTTGATAACATTTATGGCTCTTACAGCCCATAAATTACAAAAGATGTCACTCACAGTGCATCAACAAGGGTTACTATTCATAAAGCTTAAGACATGCTTTCAATGAATATATCATGGCATTCCATACCTGGATATGCCCATTATCTTATAACAATATGCAAAGCTCATTAGTATGACATGGCATTCCCTACTTGGATATGCCTATCATCTCATAACAACCTGCATGGTTCATTCAACAGATAATAGCAAACAATTAAACAATTAAGGATGCATTCTCAATTATGGTTTCACATGAAGTTACCCTCAACTAGGGATTTGCAAGGAATCACCCTCAACTAGGGATTCACATGGAATCACTCTCAACTAGGGATTCACAAGGAATCACCCTCAACTAGGGATTTACATGGAATCACCCTCAACTAGGGATTCACATGGAATCACTCTCAACTAGGGATTCACAAGGAATCACCCTCAACTAGGGATTTACATGGAATCACCCTCAACTAGGGATTCACATGGAATCACTCTCAACTAGGGATTCACAAGGAATCACCCTCAACTAGGGATTCACAAGGAATCACCCTCAACTAGGGATTCACATGGAATCACTCTCAACTAGGGATTCACAAGGAATCACCCTCAACTAGGGATTCACAAGGAATCACCCTCAACTAGGGATTCACATGGAATCACCCTCAACTAGGGATTCACATGGAATCACCCTCAACTAGGGATTCACATGGAATCACCCTCAACTAGGGATTCACATGGAATCACTCTCAACTAGGGATTCACAAGGAATCACCCTCAACTAGGGATTCACAAGGAATCACCCTCAACTAGGGATTCACATGGAATCACTCTCAACTAGGGATTCACAAGGAATCACCCTCAACTAGGGATTCACAAGGAATCACCCTCAACTAGGGATTCACATGGAATCACCCTCAACTAGGGATTCACATGGAATCACCCTCAACTAGGGATTCACATGGAATCACCCTCAACTAGGGATTCACATGGAATCACCCTCAACTAGGGTTAAAAACCCAAAAGTCCTGACAATAGGGGTTTATATACATGTCTAGGGTTTCATGATCTCTCTCTTCCTAAGGATCATACCCTTAAACACCACATGAATTATATTCAAATATGAATTCATGTTAACATCATCTTAAATTGATTAGGTCATATCAATCCTTCAATCAAGAGTATACAACTCAGCTTAACATAGTGTATCAGGTCATTGGTTCAGTAAGCAATTAGGGATTCATTCCTTAATTGGTACTAGTCCCTTAGATACTTATTAGGGTTCCAACCTTTGTACCTTATTTGTTTATCATTATTATTCACCACTGGGTCGATGGATCATTTATCATCTTGATTCTCAAGATATTCAATCACATTAGACCTCCTTTACATAAAGCACCCAAATGAATTAGAGTTTCCAATGTTGGTTCCTTCAACCATTTAATTCATGGAACCATTCATCAGTTGGACCTACCCTCATACTTCAATTGAGTTAAATAGGTCAACCTTCAACTGATTTGACCCTTAGTTAACCCTCAACTGGTCATTAACTAGGGTTTTATTCAATTGAATTAGGGATTGCTATTCATTTTTCATGTCTTCACCCTAAACTTAGGGTTTACTATTCACTCCATGGTGAATTGTACTCATTACATCATCATGTAAGAGAAACATCATCATTAAGGCTCTTACTTAGGATTAAGATCCATTAGATATCATAATTAGGGTTTCCATGACCTCACATAGGTGGGTCATTCCCTAATCATGCACATTCATATGTATATGAAGTATCTTACTAGAGTTTCCTCCTAAAAAGGGTACTTTCTCTCTCTAGGATACTTTCTTTCTCTAGAAATACTTCCTCTCTCCTCTCACTAGTAGATGGTGACAACACCACTCTAAATCAGGTTGAGATAAGTTTCCATTGGCTAGCATAAGCCGAAACATCAACATCATGTGATTAGGGTTTGCTTAGAACAAGGTTTTACCCTTTTAGACCCCTCAAGGGTATTTTGGTAATTTGCCACATGATCACCATCATGGGTTAACTTACTAATCACATAGTCCCTTAATGACCTAGGTTACCATTAGGGTTTAGATTGAATCACCATTGAACTGATTACATCATCAAATGGTTAAGTACAAACCATCACCAATCTCCAAACGGTTTCAACCTTCAAACGGTTTCAACCACCCAAACGGTCTTGAGACCGTTTGGCCCTCAAACGGTCTTGAGACCGTTTGGATCCAAACGGTCTTGAGACCATTTGGAGGTGAAGACCGTTTGGAAGGGTTGACTTCCAAACCGTTTGGAGCTTCAATCGGTTTGAGGTCGTTTGAGCTAAAACGGTCTTGAGGTCGTTTGAGCCCAAACGGTCTTGAGACCGTTTGGCCCCAAACGGTCTTGAGACCGTTTGGTCTCAAACGGTCTTGAGACCATTTGGACCCAAACGGTCTTGAGACCGTTTGGTCCAAATGGGCTCAAACCGTTTGGACCTCCAAAGGGGTTCAAAGGTCACCAAAGTTCAAGGATATGTATGTTGAAGCCCTCAATTGGCTAAAGCTATGCTAACCACTTATAAATTGAGCCAATTAGGGTTAGCCTTAACCACTTAGACATCAAATTGACACTCAATTGTAAACCAATTAGGGTTCAATCGTCCTCAATTAGGGTTCCAAGTGGATTGGTCATCAATGTTCAACAATGTGAATCAATTCAAGGTTGAACCTATCAATTGACCTCCAATTGGGCTCAAACTTGGCCCAAACGGTCTTGAGGTCGTTTGGACATCATCCAAACGGTCTTGAGACCGTTTGCCCAAAGTTTGACCAAAAATCCAAGTCGTTTTGACTAAGGTTGAAATCCAATTAGGTCAAAATCAGCAATTTTCAACAATGCATCAATTTCCTACAATTGGACCCTCAAACCATTAGATTAACTCAACCCTAGACCTTCAAACGGTCTTGGGTTGTGCCCAAACGGTCTTGGGACCGTTTGGTGGAATCCCCAAACGGTCTTGAGACCGTTTGGGTCCTTCAACCCAAAACTCAACAGGATCTATACTTAGAAAACAGCAATTTGATTGTTTCACTAACCCACTGTAATTGGGCCCTCAATTGGTCAATTACCTTAACCCTAGACCTCCAAACGGTCTTGGGTTGACACCAAACGGTCTTGAGACCGTTTGGATGAGTTCCAAACGGTCTTGAGACCGTTTGCCCATCCATCCTTTGGACTTTAGTGAAAATTCATCAAGATTTGATCTATTGAGTTGATCATCACATCAATACTTAATTGCAATATGATTTGGTGCCTTTGGACCTTCAATTGATCAACTATACTTGACCCCAGACCTCCAAACGGTCTTGGGGTGACCCCCAAACGGTCTTGAGACCGTTTGGGTGATTCCCAAACGGTCTTGAAACCGTTTGGGCTAAGCAACCCAAAATCTCAACTTAACTCATAGGAGATTCAGCACTAATTTCAATTAGGGTTTGCCCTATTAATCATCCTTCAACTCATGACTCGTTTGGAATTAATCCATAAAATTTGGTGAGTCGTTAATTAACATCATTATGAACAGTAATCCCAAACGGTCAACGTTTAGTCAACCATCTTAAACGGTCTTGAGACCGTTTGCCCAAAAAGGGCAAATTAAACAGATTGCAAATCAGAATTTAATTCAATTCGTTTTGCTAATTGATTTGCTCATATCTCACGATTCCTTTGGAGTTAACCTCTCAAATTTCGTGGGTGATTAACCTACATAATTATGAACAAGATTCCCAAACGTTCTTCGCTTGGTCAACGGGACCAAACGGTCTTGAGACCGTTTGCCCTCAAACGACCCTGAAACCGTTTGCCCACCAAACGGTTTGAAACCGTTTTGAGCAATAGGTGGAGGTCGTTTGATAAAGTGAAAATCTGTGGATAAGCATAGGAATTAACGCCCTTATCTTCCACCTTAAGAACAGTAGCAGTTCTTCACGTTTTTGCTTGCAAGGATGCAAGGGAAGATAGGGAAGAAGAAGATCTATCAACTATATGCATAGAAAAGATGTATAATCAAAGCATAAAGTTTAGAGTTATAAAACCCGCCTAAAGCTTGCTCCTTGAGCTCCAAGCTTTCGAGTTCCAAGCCTTTAATGGCGTCCTAGAAGCTCCACAGGTCGGCCAAGGTGAATCCTCCAAGGAAGGTTGAGAAGAGATGGCTAGAAAGATGGAGCTAAGTGAGCTAGCCATGAATTTGACCTTAAATCCGAGTTTCATCCAAGAATTGAGCAAAAAGGAAGGATCCAAACCTACCTTGCACTCCCTTGTTCATCCTCCTGAGCTCCAGAGCTCTCCTTAGTCGGTTTGAGAATGAGAGGGAGTGAATGAAACAGGAGCAAGGTCGTTTGCTCGTTTGCAAAGGAAAAAGCTTTTATAGCTTTAGCCTATTTTCTACTACAAGGACCTTTCAAATTCAAAATTCACATCTAGGTCCCTCCTTGTTCAAGGGCACGTCCAAGCCCATCTAATCTTATGCAAATCTCAAGAAAACTCAAGATCTAAGGGTAAAGGAATCCAACCTTCAACTAGGGTACATACATGAAAGGGTTTTGTACCCATTTTAGGTGATTTCTATCACAAAGATCATTTTTCTCATCTGATTAGTGAATGATGTATCTCCTTCATCATTTCTACTCTAAATGATGACAAGAGTCATAGAAGATGTTCTAGATGGTGAAAATTACAAGTTGGACCCCTCAATTTGGGTAAATTGCACTTTACCCCAAATTAGGGTTTCTGAGCATGGGGATTGCTTCCACAGCTGCACCTTGGTGCTCAAGCTTGGGAAATCCCTCAAACTTTATCATAGACATCTTCATGATGTCTTAACATCAAAAGAACATCTTATCTTGTGAAATTTGCAAGTTCAACCCTTAAACTGGGTAATTTGCACATAGGTCCCTGCATACAACACAATGCTACATCTTTAGGTGATTTCTATCACAAAGATCATTTTTCTCATCTGATTAGTGAATGATGTATCTCCTTCATCATTTCTACTCTAAATGATGACAAGAGTCATAGAAGATGTTCTAGATGGTGAAAATTACAAGTTGGACCCCTCAATTTGGGTAAATTGCACTTTACCCCAAATTAGGGTTTCTGAGCATGGGGATTGCTTCCACAGCTGCACCTTGGTGCTCAAGCTTGGGAAATCCCTCAAACTTTATCATAGACATCTTCATGATGTCTTAACATCAAAAGAACATCTTATCTTGTGAAATTTGCAAGTTCAACCCTTAAACTGGGTAATTTGCACATAGGTCCCTGCATACAACACAATGCTACATCTTTATACAAAAAGGAGCAAAATCGAAAGTAAATGTTCCTGAGGAACTTAATTTCATGCCAGGGAGTGTTCACAAGTATAATAATTACCTATTTAGGCAAAACTTCTAGGGTTAGTTCATAACCCAGGTCAGGGGTGTTACAGTTATGATTCCCTCTGTGACATCTATTAGGTCTCTCCCGGTGGCAAGGAATGGTCTTCCAAATATCATGGGGCATGATGGATCTTCGACGATGTCAACCACCACTATATCACAGGGTATAAAGAACCTTCCGACATGGATTGGGACATCCTCTACCACTCCTACTGGCTTTGTAAAGGTTTGGTCGGCAAGCTGAATTCTCATACCTTTCTTCACCATATTTGTTAGTCCAAGCCTTTAGGCTAAAAGGGGCATAAGACTGATACTTGCTCCTAGATTAGCAAGCACTTCACTTACATGATTAGCTACCACCTTGTGATGTATGATTGTTAATGTCTTAAAAGAGTAGCATTAATGTTATCTAAGTGCTATGGAGTTGAATGAATGCATGCAAATATTAGAAAAGCTAATGATCATATGGTTTGCTTTGTGATTGTTTGTTGGCCATATTGAGAGAGAGACAACCTTATAATCTAGAGCTATCCTAAGCTCAAGAGAGGACGAAATAGATATATATGATGATTTCTTGTAATCTTGCTAAGGGTTTACAAGAGGGTGTGAGTATTGCATGTTAGTGAGAGATCTTAGTAGGTGAAACCCGATCCAAGTTCCTCTCCATATTTTGGTTACATCCTTCTTGTTTGATCTTATTCTATTGTCTTCTTTTCTTGCCTTTGCTTTTATTATTTTGCTTGGAGTAACATCATTCCTTAGGGAGCACCATCTTAATCTAATTTTGGTGTATTTTGATCTAAGGCTCTACGTTCTTAACACTTACCAACCTTGTCCCTATGATTCCACCTCGATCTAATACATAGGACCCTGTATAACAGTTGTGGGGCCCTGAGTGTCTGGTTATAAATCTAAGAGTTCAACTACTCTAGGTCTGCTCCATTTTGGACGTGTGATTTAGGCCAGTCGACTTTTTGGCATTGTTGATAAGAATGTATATATATTCAAAAGGATGCAAGTATATACATGTTGGGAGAGTCTCAGTGGCTACTCCCAACCCAAGTAAAGCGTTTAGCCACACATGTTAACAGGCAACATAATGGTGTTATAAAAGTGTAGATACATCAAGAATAATAAAGAGGGGGAAGTTGCAGATGGAGGAAGTTGATAGATCTAAAGAAGGAAGGAGGTGATACACCAATGATACTTCTTCATATCTAGATCTGGTATGGGTGTGGAAGATGACAACTCCTTCTTTTGAAAAAGAGAATAGCAGATCTTCTCTCTCCTCCAACTTTCATCTTTGGAGATCCAAGACCAATGAAGATGAACGAGGGTGGCTCTAGAGTTGGGAAGCACTTCGTTGCTCCTGATGATACGACGTATGTGGAGTCGGGGGCCTATTTGTAGGTGCTTCCCATCGACTTACTTTAGTATAGAGATCGCTACTTGTGTTGTGGGCGTGACGACTAGTGTTGGTCGTAACGTCCATTTCGCGTTGAACCCTTGTCTTGATCAGGATGTTGTTTCGGTGGTTACCTAGTCAATGTCGCGATTGTGCTCTGGTCACGACAACTTCTTTATCTTCTTGGTCATGACTATCGTTACAGTCTCAACGGTTGTTGCGGTCTGGAAGTGTTGTTGCGGATGAGACCTCAACAAGGAGAAAGACCACTATGCACAGTTGGGGTCGCAACAATCAACCACTAAACTTCAGTCTATCCTGTTTGATATGCCCATGGATCTGTAACAGTTGGGATGGTTGTCTACATGCATTTTTTATAGCCGCAACAGAGATGCATTGATAGCGACCTATGATGAATCCATGTGGATTAAGGGCATTAAGTCAAATCCAAACATTGTTCAAGATCATTAAAGAAGTTGGAAAAATCACAAAAAGGATGTTATAACAAAAACAAAATAGGTGCAAAAGGCTCAAAAAATATCATGTTATCATGCATAAGTGTTGATAATGTTAAAAGTCTCCCCCCAAGAACAACCTTGATAACTATGATTCTATCACCCGTTCTTGTGATTTGGACAACATCATCTTTCAACATCTTACCATCAATAATACCAATACCATTTCAATGTTTATCAATACATATATACCATATTTTTTATCCCATGTCTCCTATGTCTCTACAATGTTCCTGTATCCACTTGGTTTCCTACAAGCATGCTATATTGACTTTTCTTCTCATCATGGTATCCACTATCTCTAAAGATTTCCCTATCAAAGAGATAGTATTCCAAGATCCAACTCAAATCCTTTTTTATTGAACTTGCTACTTTACCTACCTTCATCAAAAATGTTTCCCCTTGCACATTTTTTACTACATCAGGCAAGGATGTTGCTAGACTACCTTCTTTACCCACAATAGTCCAAGATGTGGCAACCATGCACATTTTTCACTACATTCAGGCAATGATGCAGCAGGACTAGTTTCTTTACCCACACCCATCCAAGATGTGGAAACCCATATATGTCCTTCAACACAATCAGACATTGTTTTGTTGAAACCCCTTACATATTTATCACTACACCCGGGTGCCGATGCAGTGTGTCGCTAAGTAGGGGTGCTACAACAAATTTTTATAAGGATCCATGTCATAGAAAGAGTGACAAATTTTATGGTTGGTTGTCAACCTACTACCAACCCTCCTCCTTTACTCGGGCTTGGGACCGGCTACATTTGTATAAAATATATGAAACATAGGAGGAGTTGTAAAACTGAATATAGTCATTACATTTATTTCTGTTTCTATACTTAAGTCTTGTATGCCATTCATTTGAGAGAAGAAAATATAACTATTCCAGCATACTTGTTGATGTGTTTGGATTAGGTGGGTTTATTCCACAAATTTTGGGAAGGATTTGATCCCCTCTCAATCCCACTCCTTACAATTACAGGTATCATCTTGTAATCCCAATTCTATAGGGATGCCTCATAGTGGCCTGGAGCAAAGAATGGATTATAGATCACACTTGAATATGTTCATTCATAATACATAAATCTTGATCTGCTACTAGTTTTGTGGAATAGTAACATCTTACAACATCTATGTAGATGGCAGCCCCAACACAGTCAACCAAGTTTAAACTTGTATTAACTATCATAAAAATTCATTGAATTTCCTTACCTCATTGTCACAAAAAGTAGCCTCAACCAAGTTCTCTTAAGGTTGTTGTCCACCCATAGAAAGTCCACAAACTATAAAAAGTGACTAGATACCACCCACTTATTCATAATAGTAAACCCTTATAATTTGAAAAGGTTATCAGCAAAGATCAAACGAAATAGTTATTCATTTTTACAAGATACCAATTGTGTCCTTCGATTACCCACTGACCATCTTAGGCATCTCCTCCCACTGAGAACATTGGAAATGGCATGTCATCTTCTTTGAATGTGATCATGAGTTTTAGCCCCTTGATTTGATGTTGATTGGTGACTTTAAAAAGAATCAATCAGTAATCATATTATTTTCACCATAAATTTGTAGTAGGCCCCCACCAAGAACTGAAGAGATCCAAACTTGGATGTTTCTCAAAGAAACATTTGGAAAATAGTAAATAGTTACCATATTTAAAAATAACTAATGCATGAAAAAGACTAAAATTTCCCACAGTTTCACTAGAAAATGAGCTTCAACCTATCCTAGGAAGAAAAAAACATAAATAGTAGAAGAATGAAAACTTTTCAATAGAAGTGCCAAAACACCTTTTGATAACAAAGTCATCTAGAGTGCATGTGGACCCCCTCCCCTCAACCTCGCCCCACTTCAAACAAGTCTAATCAATAACTTCAAACACTAATGGAAATCATTCAATTTGTGTGTTGTTGTTGTTTTTTTAACCACTATGAGAGTGGGTGTGCTTTGAAAGGACACCCTACTCAAGCATTGTGGATGGTGATGGAAGATCCTTCTCTAAACGCTAACCACTTTGTAGATTGGGTACACCTTGAATATGTGTTGATGCACATTGAAGCCCAAAAAAGTGGGATCATTATGGGCACCATAGGACATACAACATCCTCTCTTAATCCAAAAACAAGATTCCTCATTCTTGTAACTATGGGTAAATCTACTAATAGAGCACTGAATTGAAAATACAACAATCATATATGGAATTGATTGGTGATTGTACATACTATTTGATTCCATGTAAAGTCTACCTGTGGTAAAAAAATGATTTTGAGTTGTGTTGCAAAAAGCATTTGATTTAAAGACTTATTATGATATGCGTCATGTCAAGTCTTACCAAGGTGATAAAAAAATAAAGTCTTATTGGCATAACATGAAAAAAAGCTATTTGTAACAATTTCACTATGTCCATGAGTGTAATTATTGCCCATAGATCCATTACCAAGTTTCATAAATGATAAAGATCAATTGTGTGCCAATTTGTCTCAAGACTTCACTCCTTATCATGGGTTATTCACCAATGATGCCCCAAACCTAGTCTTGGGAGGGACAAACTACTAACATTGTATTTTTTATCTTCCCAAATTTGTCAATGATGCCCCAAACCTAGTCTTGGGAGGGACAAACTACTAACATTGTATTTTTTATCTTCCCAAATTTGAGAAATTATTCACATCCCATATCTGGATTCAAGTTCTTTGATATGTTTCCACAAACACAATAATGTCGAACTAAATAATAGAGAATCAAAACAAGAGAACCAAACATGTTTAAATTGGAAAGAATTTAACAATGGGCATAACCCTAATTATATGGATTTGTCTGTAAGGCATAAAATTTGAATTGGATTGAAACAAATCACTATGATACTCTTAAATCAAGGAGTCAAATAGACCATGAGACTTCTAACTTTAATAAAACTAGATACTTGAAGTGATTCTAAAATCACAATGGTTGAACATTATCTTATAAACTATTTGGGTAATGAACTTAATGAATCATATGATTATGATAGAATTTGTAAACTCAAATTTCATCTCTCAAAATGAGAAAATGTAATCCAAAGTGGATTTCTCACTAATAGACACTCTATGGTGAAATGCTTAAATTCCATGTCATCATAGGACAAGTGAATGAACTGAACATCCAAAATATCCAAACCCACTCCAACAACCAAATATAAATCATCCCAATCACTAAATCCAACCCATAAAAGCCAAACACAAAGGGAGTGTTTGTTGAGGGTGTTAGGTTTTAGGGGAGGCAGAGAAGGCAGCGGAAACAAAAAAAATCCTCCCCAAACCCAGAACAAGGAAACGCGTCAACGTCTATACAATAGGAAAAGATGGTTTGTGGAATCATACCTTGTCCCGAGGCTTGCTCGGAGACAATACCTCACGGCTTGCACGGTCTTCACCTCTGTTCTTGGATGGTGTCTGTGCAGCTCCTGGTCGCACCGGGACTAACGACTTCTGGTCTCACCAGGACTGTCGGGATTGACAGCTGTCCTCCAAGCAACAAAAATCTCCCGCCTCTGAAGTAGTCCACACGGACCACCTGGAACTCCAATCTCCTTGTCCCACAAGGAATTGGAAGGAGTCGCACCCTCCTATCGGCATACTAGTCACTGACACACTCTCCTGCCACCATTCGCTTTCTGCAGTTGTCTTTCCCTTGTTGTGCCTCCCTTATCGGGTAGCACTTGCTCGGGCTCTCTCAGTTACCAAAACTAGAGAGAATGACAACTTTACAGAGCAACTGGTTGCACTGTGTTGTTCTTTGAGAAGCCCCCAATACCCCTATATATATAGGAGGGTTATGGGACAGGGTTCTCTATCCCGGGCAATGCGGGACTAAAGCAGGAGTAGAAGGGTTCGAGATTTTCCACAAAAACAACCAACTGCGCAACCTGAACCGATCGTTTCATTTCTGAAACGGTCAGTTGGGGACCTGAGCCGGTCAGTTGACACCTCAACTGATCGGTTGGGACCCATGAAACGATCGGTTCACTTCTGAACCCGTCGGTTCGTGGTCCTGATCAGTTCCCGATTGACTTTTCTTCTTTTGTTTCTAATTGGTATCAAATACCAATCCTTGTTCCAATCAAATTGGGCAAGTGAAATGAAAAGTAAATTTCTCACCAATCCTACTCTCCCAACTTGCTCGGTTGCATCAGTTGAACCGGTCGTTTCAACACTTGAAGCAATCATTTCATCCTGTCCATGAGCCGATCGACTCACCACCTGAGCCGATCGGTTCACCAAGCTGAGCCGATCGGTTCATCACATGAGCCGATCGGTTGGGAGTGCAAATTGTGCAGAATCAGTCAATTGTAGTTTCAATCAAACTGATACTCCAATCAATGTGTCCAACACCTTGAACATTATGACATTGAGCTATCAATTAATTGAGTGTTTAATTTAACTACTAAACTCCTATAGTAATCAATCTAAACATTGTTTGTGGACAAACTCCTCTTCCAGGTTAAATCCTATGTATGTGACCCTGCAGGTCCATTTCACATTGGCAGTGAAAGTCCATAACACTTATGACTTCACAAGCAAAGAGCGGTGCCTAGTCACACATCAGTGCTACCCAAGTGAAATAGAAAGTTGGAGAACAACTTTTAATCCTACAATCCGTGAATGGTGTTACAGTGAATGTATAATTCCTTTGTCACTGATATCCTGAATGAACTCGAGGCATGGAACAGTCATCCTGTCAACGTTCATTCACTTTCTTGATCTCAGAGTAGATTGGAAGAGATATGTATGACATCAATATCACATAATGATTCACACATGCATGCACGTCTTTCTCAATCCTACTCATCAAGTGTCCATGGATATCATACTCCCTCAGGAGGGACAAATCCCATATCTATCACTCACCCCTCAAAAGCCCCATGTGTCAAAGCCACCCAATCATCACCTTTACAACAACCCATGTTTCAGGACTACGTTTGATGATGTCAAAGTGTGCCCAACGACATGTGTTGAGTGTAGTGATTTCAGGTCAAAGAATCACACTCACCACCATCATTGTGAGTATTGACTGTGACTACCATGTCATGGTTCCATGTGTCAAACTCACGGTGGGTCTATCCGGTACACTTGTTCTCTAACAAGTACCCATGTGTTTGGTTTGATATCTCTATATCATGACTAATGAGATTTTGTCATCAACCAACACCACAATCTAGTCTTGTGTGTCATTGTTGTCTATCTACCTTCCACAATGACATCTGACTAGGGACATAACAAGAATGTACAAACTCTTAGCATCCATATGATCTCATCGTTCAGGTCCTGAACCTGAAAACATACGTCATTGAGTACTGTCATTCTCTAGACATTCAATCTGTTCTATCACTATCTCATATGACTGAACCAGAAAGAATTGGAAGCTTGCCTTTGATGTTTATCAAATAAATCTTAATGTATCCCACCAATCATCCCATGATTGGCTCTCAGGGCATACATACCAACAGACTCCCACTTGCACTGCGAGCCAATCACCCTTGAATCATATTCATAGTGATCTTCAAACATGTCCCACATGTTACTCTGCTCTAGTGCGATCATAGTGAGTAATGGCAACACCTTGCCAAAGTCAGTATAAATTGCATGTCTCTCATCTCTTCGTTGTACGTCATACGTATGAGATGGAGTTGCCGTAATATGCGATCTAGTATTCCTTTGCTAAACTTTAGCCACATTGCATGATCAAGGATTCCATACTTGTCATCAATGAGCGGAATATCTATAAGTTCATCTCATGAACTTCCAAATCCATATAGTATCCATTGCTGTTCTCCAACACATAGATACTCGGCATTTCCTTTTAAATGGTTTTATTGGAACACTTCCAATTATCAACAAACTTTCACTTTTATATATCCTATATATATTTTGCGATTAATTTTCTATCCTTTCAGAAGTTCGCATCAATGTAACTCTTTACATTGAACTCTTCCTTATCTCCATAGAACTAGTACTTCCCAAGTACTTATCAAGTTCTCATGGTATTCCAGTAACCCTTACTGGAAGTAGATAGACATCCACTCGTCATGTCTCACATACGAGTTAACAGGATGAGCACATCATATTGCCATGTCCTACATACAAGATGATGAATGCATTTTGTTCTTGCCATGTCGATACATGCAAGATAATGGGATGATTACATACATGATAGATCCATACCTATTCTTAGTGTTTCCATTCTTCATAAGAATTGAACACTTGGCCTTGGGATACTAACTCCATGTAACATGGACAAGTTTTCTCCCACTAAATCTGTGCATATTGAACCCTTTAGTGCAGATTTCCAATGTATGTTTTCTCCTTTCAGGTCAAGAGTTTTTCGAGAACTATCTCTATAGATATCTATTCCTATCACATAGGAAACATCTCTATCTTCCTTAAAGATAATTTCCACTTTTGGATTTCCATTCTAGAACATTTCATTTCACATCAACATGTGGAATGTGAACACACTCCCACTAAATCACAGATCCCTTCTTTATCTTTGACATATCATCCAAACCCTTTGACTATATCATCAAAGTAAAGGTCCAATTCTGAGTTGCTTGTACTCAATCAATCACATTGATTAGTCCATTGTAACTTATAGTCTTCATTTGCATTAGTGGATTCGTAAACCTTATAGGTTGTGTCACATACACATCCTTGTTTTATTCCTCATAGGAATGCGGTTTTAGTATCCATATGCCAAATGTCTTAGTCATTAAGTTGCAATCAACAAGCATCATCCTTCTCAAAAAGTTATCCATGTGTCTTAACACTTAAGACTCATTTGCACTTATGGATTTCATCCAATGAGTGCTACCATCAAGGTCATACCTTATGGTTCACATGGATGTCATTTAGGATGTAATGGTCATAAACCATAACTCAAAATTTGGTTCCTCATATTCATCTAGATAGTTGACTCATCACATGAACAACTCATCACATAGACAAACGAGGTGTATCCGTCAAGGATATAAGAACTTACAACTCCTTGTGATTCTTAATGACCTTTCTTAGTGTGGGGTATTCTTTTATTAAGAAGAATTCAGTTATTTGATAATCATTCTCTAACTCCTTAGAGTATGATTCCTTCTTGATTTAGACATCACCATGCCTTAATCATGAGTTCACTATGATACACTATCATAATCACTCATAAGGATCTCAAACATTTGGTCCAAGTATTTCATTCATTGATCTCATCAAGAATTAACACTTTACCAAATTTGCACTTCATCTATGATAATCTTGAACACTTCAAGATATTCATATTGGTATTTCTCCAAACACCATTTGAAGTATTAGCATTTGTTCCAATAGGTATGTAAATACATCACATGTATCATACCTAATAGGATAATCATTCTCCCACTACCTTTAGTGAAGATTGATTAATCATGTCCAAGATATTCATGTCTCTTACTGGTTCTCTAACCAAAAGAGTCTAGATTTATCCATCACAATGAATTTCTCATGATTGATGCTAATTTGATTGTTTGAGTTATCTATAACTTTTAGGTATAATTTTATCTTATGCATATCAAATACCACAAGATAAACAAGGCATTGCCATAAAGATCATATCTTTAGAAATTGAAACATCTCTTTATTGATTGCCATCATTGTCATACAATATGCAAAAATAAAGTGTTTCTATCTATTGGCAAATATGAAATAGCAGTTCTCAACTCTATTTTGTGCCCTTTAGGCTGAAATAAACTGAAAGGTACTCCTATCTATGGCAGCAACACTTGCTCCAATGATGGGTACTCCTTTCTTGGTCCTTTCACAAAGGCCATCACTTCTTTGTGGATATTGCATATGACATATCCATATCTTGGTATCATATACCTCAGATAAAGAAGCGGTTCATTTCATGGTACCTTAGGTGGAGATCTCCATCCCCTCCTTCATCTTCTTTTGTTCTTCCAGATATAGAGGGCAATTCCCTCATACACCCTTTCCCCATGTGCCTTGAGGTTGAAGACGGCTTGGGCTGCTGGCTAGCATCAGAACACTTCTTTACTTTGCCCTTTCCCTTGCCCTTAAGACTTACCTTTCATTGATCTCATCAAAGATTAGGGTTAGTCTTTCTTCATATTTTCCTCTACTGTCCTCAACATGTCCAACAACTTTGTCAACGCTTGTCAAAGTTGTCCATGTCATAGTTCATCATGAATTGTATGATTTTTGCAACATTTGCAGTATCATACCAATAGCCAACTCTTGGCTCAGAGGGAATCCTTCTTAGTCAGGTCTTTCCACATACCCAATCATATTGAGTGTGTGAATACCTTACTGGATCTCCTTCTGTCATGACATACTAGGACAATGTCTTGGAGACATCATATGTCTCATGTTGTCTCTGCAACTCATAGTTCAGAGAACACAACATCAAGCACTCCTCATCAATGTCATCCTCGGTATGCTTCCATAAGCATACTTTCATGCATTGATGTGGTGGGATCAAGTTCATCTGGTTCTGGTATAACTAGGACTTAGAGCTTTCGCTCTTTGATTGAGAACGTTTCTCAACATCCTAACCAATCGTGGAAATTTGTCCCATTCAGCTTGTCCTTTTCAAGGATGGGTCGCAAAGAAAAGTGATTGTTGTTTGTTGCCATTTGTACTACAAAAACAAATATGCAATTTTAGTTCAAAAACTCATTTTTGACTTATCTAATGGATTTGAAAAGTTGACGATATAAATTAGGCCTTTAATTAATTATCACTCCCACTATTTTACTTCAAATTGATAGCCCTCACCATCAATTCAGAAGATTGCAGTGTACAACCTTCTAGTGGGCAAGATCTTCAAATCCTCTAAGTCATGGACCAGCTAGGGCTATCACCCACAACTTAGATCTCTCAGGTAGGCAACTCTTGCCAATTGCATCATATGCAACTCTTGATAAGATGTCATATGCAACTCCTTGCCATGATCATCTCCATGCCTCAAGGTGCTAGATCCTATCTAGGTCACCTTGTTAAGTCCGACTCAAAGCAAACACGATGAATATGTACCCTGCTAGGGAAGACCCACATATCCATCCTTCACGCTTCCACGAGATAGACGGTGCACCACACTAGGGCGTGCCCACACTTGGTCGATCAAGCTTTTCACACGTGTCACATTTGGAAGGCATCTAAAACTTAATATTTAATGAGGGATTTGGTTTTATATACATATACATATCCAATCACCACAATACATAGTACGTATCATATACATGCTATATCCCACAGAAAACATGCAAATCGATAAAAGTGATGATTATGGCCATCCCAATGTGATTCCTCGAGCCAAGAGGAATCACGGTCATCTAGGTCTACATCACATGCAACCTGTACAAGATGAACTCTATGCTTTGCCTTTATGGGTTTGATAAACTCATCACATGACTGATCGGCTCTCCATCAGGCCGGTCGGTTGGGTGCCACCAGTCGATCGGTTGCTCCTCCAACCGATCAGTTCACTTGGTCGTCGTGCATCTCATCATAGCCGCCACCCGCTCGTCTCGCTCCTCGAACCGGTCATCAACCGATCGGCTCACTCCTTGAACCGATCGTCTCGAACGTCAACCGATCGGTTCACGCCTTGAACCGATCATCTCAACTGTCGTCAGGATGTCCTCCGTTCTTTGACATAATAGGAAATAAAATTCTATCCTATTTTACATTGTAAAAAGAGAAACCTCGAGTTACATTCGAGGGGAGCAAAGGTAGGAAAGAAATCTCAAATTATTTTGAGTTACATCAGGAATAGGAGAAAGGGAATCAGTGCGCAGACTGAGATGCAAGCAACCACATACAACCATACACAAATAGGGTTAATTGGCCATAACCACGCTATACATCCACCACAAAACTCATTTAAGGGCAACGCGTATCGAGTGCATTAATATTACATATCATATATGTATATTGGGATTTGTGGATTTAGGGTTGGACATGCATAAAGCCAATTTTATTCGCATCGTATGCAATAAATAAAGGCGACAAACCAAAATTGATCACATCGATAATTCTAAAGTATAGAGCAGTTGACGTGGCTCTGATACCACTGTTGGGTTTTAGGGGAGGCAGAGAAGGCAGCGGAAACAAAAAAAATTCCTCCCCAAACCCAGAACAAGGAAACGCGTCAACGTCTATACAATAGGAAAGGATGGTTTGTGGAATCATACCTTTTCCCGAGGCTTGCTCGGCGACAATACCTCGCGGCTTGCACGGTCTTCACCTCCGGTCTTAGACGGTGTCTATGCAGCTCCTGGTCACACCGGGACTGACGACTCCTGGTCTCACCGGGACTGTCGGGATTGACAACTGTCCTCCGTGCGGCAGAAATCTCCCGCCTCTGAAGTAGTCCACACGGACCACCTGGAACTCCAATATCCTTATCCCACAAGGAATTGGAAGGAGTCGCACCCTCCTGTCAGCGTACTAGTCACTGACACACTCTCCTTCCATCAGTCGCTTTCTGTAGTTGTCTTTCCCTTGATGTGCCTCCCTTATCAGGTAGCACTTGCTCGGGCTCTCTCGGTTACCAAAACCAGAGAGAATGACAACTTTACAGAGCAATTGGTTGCACTATGTTGTTCTTTGAGAAGCCCCCAATACCCCTATATATATAGGAGGGTCATGGGACAGGGTTCTCTATCCCGGGCAATGTGGTACTAAAGCAGGAGTAGAAGGGTTCGAGATTTTCCACAAAAACAATCAAATGTGCAACCTGAACCGATCGTTTCATTTCTGAAACAGTCGGTTGGGGACTTGAGCCGGTCGGTTGACACCTCAACTGATCGGTTGGGACCCATGAAACAATCGGTTCACTTCTGAATCGGTCGGTTCGTGGTCCTGATCAGTTCCCGATTTACTTTTCTTCTTTTATTTCTAATTGGTATCAAATATCAATCCTTGTTCCAATCAAATTGGGCAAGTGAAACGAAAAGGAAATTTCTCACCAATCCTACTTTCCCAACTTGCTCGGTTGCATCAGTTGAACCGATCGCTTCAACACTTGAAGCAATCATTTCATCCTATCCATGAGCCGATCGACTCACCACCTGAGCCGATCAGTTCACCAAGCCGAGCCGATCGGTTCATCACATGAGTCGATCGGTTGGGAGTGCAGATTGTGCAAAATCAGTCAATTGCAGTTTCAATCAATCCAATACTCCAATCAATGTGTCCAACACCTTGAACATTATAACATTGAGATATCAATTAATTGAGTGTTTAATTGAATTACTAAACTCATGTAGTAATCAATCTAAACATTGTTTGTGGACAAAACTCCTCTTCCAGGTTAAATCCTATGTGTGTGACCCTGCAGGTCCATTTCACGTTGGCAGTGAAAGTCCATAACACTTATGACTTCACAAGCAAATAGTGGTGCCTAGTCACACATCAGTGCTACCCAAGTGAAATAGAAAGTTGGAGAACAACTTTCAATCCTACAATCTGTGAATGGTGTTACAGTGAATGTATAATTCCTTTGTCACTGATATCCCGAATGAACTTGAGGCATGGAACAGTCATCCTGTTAATGTTCATTCACTTTCTTGATCTCAGAGTAGATTGGAAGAGATATGTATGACATCAATATCACATACTGATTCACACATGCGTGCACGTCTTTCTCAATCCTACTCATCAAGTGGCCATGGATATCATACTCCCTCAGGAGGGACAAATCCGATATCTATCACTCACCCCTCAAAAGCCCCATGTGTCAAAGCCACCCAATCATCACCTTTATAACAACCCATGTTTCAGGATTGCGTTTGATGATGTCAAAGTGTGCCCAACGACATGTGTTGAGTGTAGTGATTTCAGGTCAAAGAATCACACTCACCACCATCACTGTGATTACTGACTGTGACTACCATGTCATGGTTCCATGTGTCAAACTCACAATGGGTCTGTCCGGTACACTTGTTCTCTAACAAGTACCTATGTGTTTGGTTTGATATCTCTATATCATGACTAATGAGATTATGTCATCAACCAACACCACAATCTAGTCTTGTGTGTCATTGTTGTCTGTCTACCTTCCACAATGACATCTGACTAGGGACATAACAAGAATGTACAAACTCTTAGCATCCGTATGATCTCATCATTCATGTCCTGAACTTGAAAACGTACGTCATTGAGTACTGTCATTCTCTAGACATTCAATCTGTTCTATCACTATCTCATATGACTGAACCAGAAAGAATTGGAAGCTTGCCTTTGATGTTTATCAAATCAATCTTAATGTATCCCATGATTGGCTCTTAGGGCATACATACCAACAGACTCCCACTTGCACTGCGAGCCAATCACCCTTGAATCATATTCATAGTGATCTTCAAACATGTCCCACATGTTACTCTGCTCTAGTGCGATCATAGTGAGTAATGGCAACACCTTGCCAAAGTCAGTATAAATTGCATGTCTCTCATCTCTTCACTGTAAGTCATACGTATGAGATGGAGTTTCCGTAATATGTGATCTAGTATTCCTTTGCTAACCTTTAGCCACATTGCATGATCAAGGATTCCATACTTGTCATCAATGAGCAGAATATCTATAAGTTCATCTCATGAACTTCCAGATCCATATAGTATCCACTGTTGTTCTCCAACACATAGATACTCGACAATTCCTTTTAAATGGTTTTATTGGAATACTTCCAATTATCAACAAACTTTCACTTTTATATATCCTATATATATTTTGTGATTAATTTTCTGTCCTTTAGGAAGTTCGCATCAATGTAACTCTTTACATTAAACTCTTCCTTATCTCCATAGAACTAGTACTTCTCAAGTACTTATCAAGTTCTCATGGTATTCCAGTAACCCTTACTGGAAGTAGACAGACATCCACTCGTCATGTCTCACATACGAGTTAACAGGATGAGCACATCATATTGCCATGTCATACATACAAGATTATGAATGCATTTTGTTCTTGCCATGTCGATACATGCAAGATAATGGGATGATTACATACATGATAGATCCATATATATTCTTAGTGTTTCCATTCTTCATAAGAATTGGACACTTGGCCTTGGGATACTAACTCCATGTAACATGGACAAGTTTTCTCTCACTGAATCTGTGCATACTGAACCCTTCAGTGCAGATTGCCAATGTATGTTTTCTCCTTTCAGGTCAAGAGGTTTTTGAGAACTATCTCTATATATCTCTATTCCTATCACATAGGAAACATCACTATCTTCCTTAAAGATAATTTCCACTTTTGGATTTTCATTCTAGAACATTTCATTTCACATCAACATGTGGAATGTGAACACGCTCCCACTAAATCACAGATCCCTTCTTTATCTTTGACATATCAGTCAAACCCTTTGACTATATCATCAAAGTAAAGGTCCAATTCTGAGTTGCTTGTACTCAATCAATCACATTGATTAGTCCATTGTAACTTATAGACTTCATTTGCATTAGTAGATTCATAAACCTTATAGGTTGTGTCACGTACACATCCTTGTTTTATTCCTCATAGGAATGCGGTTTTAGTATCCATATGCCAAATGTCTTAGTCATTAAGTTGCAATCAACAAGCATCATCCTTCTCAAAATGTTATCCATGTGTCTTAACACTTAAGACTCATTTGCACTTATAGATTTCATCCAATGAGTGCTACCATCAAGGTCATATCTTATGGTTCACATGGATGTCATTTAGGATGTAATGGTCGTAAACCATAACTCAAAATTCGGTTCCTCATATTCATCTAGATAGTTGACTCATCACATGAACAACTCACCACATAGATAAATGAGGTGTATCCGTCAAGGATATAAGAACTTACAACTCCTTGTGATTCTTAATGTCCTTTCTTAGTGTGGGGTATTCTTTTATTAAGAGGAATTTAGTTATTTGATAATCATTCTCTAACTCCTTAGAGTATGATTCCTTCTTGATTTAGACATCACCATGCCTTAATCATGAGTTCACTATGATACACTATCATAATCACTCATAAGGATCTCAAACATTTGGTCCAAGTATTTCATTCATTGATCTCATCAAGAATTAACATTTTACCAAATTTGCACTTCATCTATGATAATCTTGAACACTTCAAGAAATTCATATTAATATTTCTCCAAACACCATTTGAAGTATTAGCATTTGTTCCAATAGATATGTAAATACATCACATGTATCATACCTAATAGGATAATCATTCTCCCACTACCTTTAGTAAAGATTGATTAATCCTATCCCAGATATTCATGTCTCTTACTGGTTCTCTAACCAAAAGAGTCTAGAGTTGTCCATGCAACGAGAGTTGTCCATACATTTGCAAAGTGAATGAACAATATAATATCTGGAATAAAGAGGCGACTGATGGAGATGAAGAAATGAACTCCAATTGGATAAGATACCCCTACAGCAGGTAGAGAAAGGAAATTTCGGCCATGGAAACTGTGCGTGCAGGTGAGTTGTGTTCTACCAAAAGCCTAGTAGGTAATGGAGCTTTAGATCCCTGTGTACATTCACCATTACGTCTTGGTCAGACGCCTGATCTGCTTGGGCATCCGTATTGTGCGAGAGGGTGAAGTTCAATTGGCAAGAAGAGAGCTAGTGTTGATTGAGTTTTTATAGTCACGACGGGTGGGGGGCAATGGAGCCGCAGGATTAAAAAAGGGGCCTCTCACGCGGATTTTGTTAATGATGCGTATGGAGGATGTGGCTTCCTTCCGGATTCTAATCCTAACTGTTTCTAATTAAAACCAAACGTCGGAAAGGAATTGAATGCTGGATTAGAATCCAATCCCATGCTATAACCTAAGAACCAAACGTGGCCTTATAGTTCACCATTGCATATAGGTTATTTGAGGGCATCAACACAATAAATTCCTTATCTTGGGATCTTTGGTGACCTAACATTTAATATTACAAACAAATTGATGCATTGAAAATAGCTTACGACACATAATAATCCATGCCGTGGTGGGTCAGCTAGATATTTGGTTTTCTAAATGTCAGGTTTGGACTTTCTATGTATTCACATATTATTCTATTGAGAATTTTAGTGCGTCCCAGTGTGTAATAACAAAGTGTCACGAATAAATATCATGATACCACATTTGATCCCATTTGACAAGAATTCTTGCTTAACGGCATCTTGGGAACAATGTATTCACATATTATTCTATTGAGAATTTTAGTGCGTGTGAAAGTGTAATAACAAAGTGTCACAAATAAATATCATGATCCAATGTATGCCAGAGCGAACATCCCGTGAAAGATTTTTCAGGAATTCAAACATGATATACCCACTACCATATTCATTACCATATGTTGATTTTGGGACGGTGCACTTGACCGTTTAAGATTCGTGAAATAAATGTCTTAGATAGATCCAAATTGAACTATTCAGAAACTTTTGTTGTATCAAACAACTAAGTGGCTGGTGTTAACTTCAATAAACAGTTCACCTTCTTGTTCCCTCATTTCCGTATAGATGTTAGGTTCAAATAACGAAGTGATCACGGTACGTAGCTGTAAATCTTCTTTATATAGTTATGACTGCTACCTAATTGATTATTTTATTTAGTTTTCATTATGGCGTTTACCTTTGCATTTCCGTTTTGTCCGACATCTCGTATTTCCCTGACTCTTGAACGACTTAACTTTAAAATCTAACCGTTTTGAGTATGCTGTTAGAAAATAAATTCTTTTAATTGAAAATTTATATTATTGTCAAATTATAAAGAGAGGTTGCTACTTAAAACGTATCCTTATACAGCTTCAGCTTCATTTAGTACATCAGCAATATCCTCTTTCTCGGGTAAAATCAGTGGGGGCTTCATAAATGTTCACAACCAACATAATCAACAAGACCTCACAACTCTGCATAGCATGTTTCGGATCGGTGTATCTTTGAGGTTTCTCCCTAGCTCTGGCTCCTTTTTCTATAACAGTCAAAATGTAGCACTTTGATGCTTGCTTGTCGAATAGCCCTCAATGTTCCTTTATCCGGTACACAAGAATCAACCACCTAAGATGAGGATAGATGCTGCATTTGAGCTAAAGCTGTGGCTCGCTGATGTAGCTCTAGGCTCTAGCTCCATATACAGTTTGCATTTGCGTGCTCTTCAGGGCCAGAAGACCGAAAAATGTACGAACTGATAAAGTCTCATATCAGAATTGTTTTCACTATGTATAGATAGGGCATATGGTGACATTCTTTCTTGTCTGTCTTGGTTGAACATAATCAAAATGCACGAAGTTATAATATTGTTGTCGTCCTTGAAAGACTATAGCAGTACTCAAGCATGACAAAATCATCTTCAGAGTGTACGATACACGATAGCAGTGGGCATAGCTTGATTTGGTGGAATTTTCCACTAAAAATAAAAATCAAACTATATTAACAATTCGTGAAATTTTTAAATTAAACCAAATCGGTAACTAGTACAAAATCGAATCGATCTGAAGTATTTGATTTGTATTTCAATTCAAGTTAATTTAATTTCAAACTATTGTATGAAAAATATAAAGTTTTAGACTATTTTTAATGAAAAAATCACCATTTTTCATCATCTTAATCAACACATCTAGCATGATAAACAAGCTTAAGTTTGAAAAACATAGTTTATAAATAGATAATATAAGAATACATTGTTGGATCCTAGATGGGTGATTAGATGCTCTAGAGGGAGGGGGGGTTAATAGAGTTGAATGCACTTAAACAAAATTCATTAGACCTTCAAGATATATCACAAGATAAGGTCGCTAAATAGGAAATTTGTGTGCAACTAAAACATGCATAGCAAAGGAGAGAGAGATTGAACATACACCAATTATAAAACTGTTTTAGAGTGGTTCCACACTTCAAACTAGAAGTGAGTCAGTCCACTACCTAGAGAGGTCAACCTCTAGGATTTTTTAACCTTGCATCTTCATTATATTCATTATAAGAGATATAATACATGACACCAAAGGACTTACCTATCCAATAAAAAGAGTCTTCAACCTTACCAAAGACTTACCCACTTTGCAAGAGTCTTCCGCCTTCTTCCAAGGACTTACCTACTCTTGCACAAGTCTTCAGCCTTCGAGGAATTACCCACTCTTCTTGGATCTTCCGCCTTTGACTTCACCTTCACTCAGAGAAGCTTCCACCAAGGACTTACCCACTTGAGCAAGGAGCCTTCTACCTTCACCAAGGGCTTACCCACTCTAGCTCCAAGTTCAGCCTTGATCTTCACTAAGGGACGCCTTCCCTTATTCTTCTTCACCTCTCTTAGCCAAGAGAGAGAACCTTCATCTTCATGATTGAAATGAGAGATGGGGAGGTGGTGGAATTGAGAGCCTCACAAGATATACATGTAGGACTAGTTCTCTTACAAATTTCCTACTCACTCTAATGAATGTAGCAAGTGATTAAGCTTAGAGATAGAGGAGGCTATATGAAGCACTCAACTATAGAATATGAACCTCACATAGAGTTTTTCAATGAATGCTCCCTTGGAATGAAGCCCAAGGGGTCCTATTTATAGATGTGGATGCCCCTTAGCCTTTGGGAACACTTGAGAACAAAAATTAGCCGTTTTGTGGCTTGCAACGGATATATTTTCACTTGTTGTAACTCTACAACGGCTAGAAGCATTTTTCTGCACTTTTCCATACAGTGCAATCGGTGGAGTTTCTATAAGGGTAACTCGACCGATAGAGTAAAAGACAAAGCCGATATTCAGACCATCGGTCGAGTTTGTCCTGGGGAAAATCGGCCGACCAATGAAAATCGAATTGTTCAGCTACTCCATCGGTCGAGTTCTGTGAAGTGTAAACTCGACCGATCAAAAGTCATTTTCAAGATCCAATCAGGATCGGTCGAGTTTGTAACTCACAGAACTCGACCGATGAACAACCTAATGTGAATTTTAGAAAATAGCTTTTGAGTGCTTAAACATTCGATCTAAGTGCTCCTGATTTTTTCTAAGCTTAATTACAAGTCATACAATCATTACAAGTGTTTTACAACATGATTCTAATGAATTTACATCATATTACAAAAACGTGCACTTGTATTGATTTTGACTTGTCTTTTCTCCAATTTGATATGCGCAAGTTAGGGCATTTGGA
The DNA here is from genome assembly GCA_963693085.1 of Alisma plantago-aquatica. NCBI lineage: Eukaryota > Viridiplantae > Streptophyta > Magnoliopsida > Alismatales > Alismataceae > Alisma > Alisma plantago-aquatica. Next base: position 1,458,244,901 of record OY856411.1, on the reverse strand, counting down.
GTGTGTCTATACCTAATCTGAAATCACTCAAGTAGAGACATTAGACACCAATATGTGGAATGGTTAGTCGTCATCAAAACACAGATTTAGTCAATTTATACGTGAGTCAACATTGACCTAATTCACCTTGAGTCAACATTCTCCATCTTTTTGAAGATGACAAACCATTCCATAAATGTATTGAAAGCTTTTAAGTAAAATCATACCTTCAAAGAAACCTAGGGATTTCAATAGGATTTGAGCTCATATGCTCCCCCTCAATTGATGCTAGTGGAGTTATCATACTCCCCCTTAATTGATGATATTTCTCCTACATGGTTAGCTTTCATAATATTTATAGAATACTATGTCTTCTACTTATATATGTTCTACACATATATGTCTTCTCCCATTTACCTTCTCCCCTTTATATGGACATGCTTCTCCTCTTCATGTAAGACATGCCTTCTTCCTCTTTTATCAAGATAAGACATACCTTTCCCCCCCTTTGTCATTTCAAAATGTGGGGTTATGAAGAAATAAGAAACACTACTTGTTAAGAGAAAGGATATAACAAAAGTTATATGAGGAGAGTAGAAGAGCACAGATAGAGGCTTGTCCAAGCATAGAAAGAAAAGCAAGTTACAACATATACTTGAACAACCCAAAATGCAAGATAAGGTGCTACAGAAAAATAATAAATCGCAATTTTGACCCTCAAGATGACAGAATTTTCCCACAAAGCATCAGGGCTCATGGCGAAGAGTCTTGCTTAGAAGGCCGTTTCTGCATGAAAAACACTAGTCTTGCATCAAAAATTAAAATTGGAGCAAAATCTGCATAAAATCCAAAAATACTCCAATTTCTACATATAATGTAGATCTATGTACCCTGCATCACAATGTTATGCAAGCATCTCAAGATGGTAGATATACAATTCAAGGAACAAGCTTGAGCATGTATGAGACAAGATACAAGCATAGCATATAGATGAGTAAAGATGCCAATTATAAATAAGGTTAGAACTACATGTATATGAACTACTAGTACATGTTATCACAAGTTAGGACTACTAGTATGATCTAGATCATAGCAAGAGATATCAGAAGATACACAGGATAAAGCAAGCTATGAGTGGATGTAGAGATATATCCAAACAAAGAGATAAGAAATTTTAGAAGCATGAAAGGATATAACTCACATACAAATATGCATTATTACCAAAGGATGATTACCACTAAGAACCTCAATGTTGTATCAAAATAAGATATACATCTAGATAGATGTAGCAAGTTAGAGTACAACGGAAGAAATTTTATACACAACCAAGAGATCCAAAGAGATCATCATCAAAACCTACAAAACAACTCAAAACAAGTAATTACAAGATATAGATATACCAATTTAGAGCAATTAGAGAGATAGAGTTGTAAGCAAGATAGAAAATTCAAAGCATGGCATTTTGCACATATAAAGGTACCAAATGAGAGTGCCAAAGAATAAGTCTATTGGTTAAGAAGATATAGTTGAGTGGGAAATTCTCATTCAATAAGCCAAATGTATATTCTGTGAACAGTGTTATCGATTGAGTTCTGTGCATTGACAACTCGACCGATGACAGTTGTTGGCAACACCCATTGATGCCTATCGGTCAAGTTTCAAATAGGAAAAACTCGACAAACAGAGCTGCTGTCAAAAAGCACATATATTTCATAAAAACATATTTAGAGGCAAGCTAAAAATATAAACCATATCCAAACATGTCTGAGCAAGTTAGTAATACACTATAGAAGCATTAGAGACAGTTTTTGAGAAAAAGTGTGAAGAGAAACACAAAATACCACTTTTAACTCAAAAATCACATGCATAGTGCACACTAACTTGACAAAAACAAGTTAGGATAGGTTATAAGAAAGAAAAACATTACATTTGTTCTTACCATTCCTTTTTCCACTTGTTGTCACCCTCTACACATCTCACCTTTATTCTTTCATGTGGATTGAGAAGTCAATTTACAATTCAATAGCTCAAGTCAATCCATTTGCAAGTACCTACAAGAAGAAAGATGAAATGGTCCCCAATCATGTTTTTGGGTCCGGAGGGGTTAGTTTAGCAATCCAAGTCCTATTGCTCTTGGGTGCTTTTCTAAAAGGACAACAAGTAGAATAATGACCAATTTCATTGCAATAGTTGCATGTACCCATAGTCTTAGAACTAGAGGATTCTCTATGGAATATTGGAGGTCCTTTACCTTTGTTGTTCCTTTGACTACTATCATACCCTAAACCATGTCTACCAATTTGTTTAGTAGTATGGTGTAGGATATCATTAAGGCTCTTCTTACCAACTAAGAATCTTTGCAAAGAAGATCTCAAACTATCATTATCATGCATAAGAGAAGAAATAGTAGAAGACAAATTATTAATATTATCTCTAGAATGCAAAAGATCATTTTCTAAGCAAAGAGCTTTAGTTAAATAAGAATCTCTATCAATATGAAGAGAAACTACATCATTCTCTCTACTAGTAGAACTAGAACAAGATTCATGCACATTGATTTTAGCAAGCAAGGAGGCATTTTCTATTTCTAGCAAAGCAATCTTAGAAAGATAAACACCATTTTCATATTCTAATTCTTGCAAAATAAAATCTTTGTCCTTGTTTTCAGAGTTAAGAACATCAATATCATGCATGAGATAATCAACAATTAAAGTATGCTCTTCATTGGAACTAGGCATGAGAGGTTGAGCTTCTAGAAATCTAATCTTATCAATCAAACTAACATTTTCAAGTTTAAGAAAGTCTACTTGGCTAAGACAAGCATTTTTGTCATCAAGCAAGCAAGAATTAGCATGTTCAAGATCATCTAGTTCTACATGAAAATTATCAACAATTCTAGTAAGCTTTTTCTTTTTCCTTTTATAAGACTTAAGAGAGGCATAAGTATCATGAATAATAGCAATCAAAGATTCTTTATCTAAAGAGTTTATATTTACCTCACTTGAGTCTTCAAATTTTGATGCCATAATAGCAAAATGGCATTCTCCTTCATCACCACAGATTGAGTTTGATCCTCCACTTGAATCTTTACTTGAGCTTGAGTTGGAGGAGTCACTTGAGCTTGAGTGGTACTTATCTTCTCTTTTCTTGTGATGATGGATCTTCTTGCCTTTGTAGAATCTACCCTTAGAGTACATGGCATCTTCTTCAACTTGAGAGGATGGAGAGACTTGTTCCATGATAGCTTCAATTTGAGCCTTCATTTCAACCTTCTTCATTCTCTTTAGCTCATTCTCCTCTTATCTTGCAACTTCTTCTCTCTTGTCAAATATGACTTCATGTGCTTGTAGATTTCCAATGAGCTCTTCAATAGGAATATCCTTAAGAGACCTTACTTCTTCAATGGAAGTCACCTTGGGTTCCCACCTCTTGGGGACAGTTCTAAGGATCTTTGAGTTGATCTCTCCACGACTCATAGGATGTCCTAGAATAGCAAGACCATTCACAATTGTGTTGAGCCTTGAGTACATGTTGGCTATCCTCTCCTCCTTTCGCATCTTGAAGTTCTCAAGCAGCCCTTTGAGCATGTAGACTTTGCTTTCCTTCACTTAATATGTCCCCTCATAAGTGATGCATAGCTTTCTCCATACCTCATAGGCTGTTTCACATGAAGAAATCTGGTTGAACTCGGTGGGGGTCCTGGAGGCGTAAAGGATGTGCATGGCTCTAGCATTCAAGGTTTCTTTCTTCAAGGTAGCTTCATCCCATTCTTCAATCTTTGTATTTGGTAGCATGTATGGACTGTTCACCATTTTCCACATCTCAAGACTTGATCCTCGGATGTAGAATTGAAGCCTTCTTCTCTAATAGAGGAAATTGCTCCCATCAAAGATTGGTAGGCTGATCAAGTATCTCCCTCCTTGGTAGTCACCCATATTCACCTACTTGTTGAAGTATTCTTGGAGAAGTCCGCTCTGATACTAATTGTTGGATCCTAGATGGGTGATTAGATGCTCTAGAGGGGATGAATAGAGCTGAATGCACTTAAACAAAATTCATTAGACCTTCAAGATATATTACAAGATAAGGTTGCTAAATAGGAAATTTGTGTGCAACAAAAATATGCATAGCAAGGGATAGAGATATTAAACATACACCAATTGACAAGTTGTTTTAGAGTGGTTCCACACTTCAAACTAGAAGTGAGTCAGTCCACTACCTAGAGAGGTCAACCCCTAGGATTTATTAACCTTGCATCTTCATTATATTCATTATAAGAGATACAATACATGACCACCAAAGGACTTACCTATCCAATACAAATAGTCTTCAACATTACCAAGGACTTACCCATTTTGCAAGAGTCTTCCGCCTTCTTCCATATTTCCTACTCACTCTAATTAATGTAGCAAGTGATTAAGCTCAGAGAGAGAGGAGGTTGTAGGAAGCACTCAAATATAGAATAGGAACCTCACATAGAGTTTTTCAATGAATGATCCCTTGGAATGAAGCCCAAGGGGTCCTATTTATAGTTGGGGATGCCTCTTAGCCTTTGGGAACACTTGAGAACGAAAACTAGCCGTTTTGTGGCTTGCAACGGATATATTTTCACTTGTTGCAACTCCACAACGGCTAGAAGCACTTTTCTGCACTTTTCCGTACAGTTCAATCGGTCGAGTTTCTATAAGGGTAACTCGACCGATAGAGTAAAAGACAAAGCTGATATTCAGACCATTGATCGAGTTTGTCCTTTGGAAACTCGACCGACCAATGAAAATCAAATTGGTCAGCTACTCCATTGGTCGAGTTCTGTGAAGTGTAAACTCGACCGATCAAAAGTCATTTTCAAGATCCAATCAGGATCGGTCGAGTTTGCAACTCACAGAACTCGACCGATGAACAGCCTGATGTGAATTTTGGAAAATAGCTTTTGAGTACTTAAACATTCGATCTAAGTGTTCCTGATTTTTTCTAAGCTTAATTACAAGTCATACAATCATTACAAGTGGTTTACAACATGAATATAATGAATTTACATCATATTACAAAAATGTGCACTTGTATTGATTTTGACTTGTCTTTTCTCCAATTTGATATGCACAAGTTAGGGTATTTGGAGTGTGTCTATACCTAATCTGAAATCACTCAAGCAGAGACATTAGACACCAATATGTGGAATGGTTAGTCATCATCAAAACACAGGTTTAGTCAATTTAGACGTGAGTCAACATTGACCTAATTGACCTTGAGTCAACATTCTCCCCCTTTTTGAAGATGACAAACCATTCCATAAATGTATTGAAAGCTTTTAAGTAAAATCATACCTTCGGAGAAACCTAGGGGTTTCAATAGGATTTGAGCTCATATGCTCCCCCTCAATTGATGCTAGTGGAGTTCTCATACTCCCCCTTAATTGATGATATTTCTCCTGCATGGTTAGCTTTCATAACATTTATAGAATACTATGTCTTCTACTCATATATGTTCTACACATATATGTCTTCTCTCATTTACCTTCTCCCCTTTATATGGACATGCTTCTCCTCTTCATGTAAGACATGCCTTCTTCCTCTTTTGTCAAGATAAGACATACCTTTCTCCCCCTTTGTCATTTCAAAAAGTGGGGTTATGAAGAAATAAGAAACACCACTTGTTAAGAGAAAGGATATAACAAAATTTATATGAGGAGAGTAGAAGAGCATAGATAGAGGCTTATCCAAGCATAGAAAGAAAAGCAAGTTAAAGAATATACTTGAACAACCCAAAATGTAAGATCAGGTGTTGTAGAAAAATAATAAATTGCAATTTTGACCCTCAAGATGACAGAATTTTCCCACAAAGCATCAGGGCTCATGGAAAAGCGATGAGTCTTGCTTAGAAGGCCGTTTCTGCATGAAAAACACTAGTCTTGCATCAAAAACTGAAACTGGAGCAGAATCTGCATAAAATCCCAAAATACTCTAATTTCTACATATAATGTAGATCTATGTACCCTGCATTACAATGTTATACAAGCAACTCAAGATAGTAGATATGCAATTCAAGGAACAAGCTTGAGCATGTATGAGACAAGATACAAGCATAGCATATAGATGAGCAAAGATGCCAATTATAAACAAGGTTAGAACTACATGTATATGAACTACTAGTAGATGTTAACACAAGTTAGGACTAGTAGTAGGATCTAGATCATAGCAAGAGATACCAAAAGATACACAGGATAAAGCAAGCTATGAGTGGATGTAGAGATATATCCAAACAAAGAGATAAGCAATTTTAGAAGCATGAAAGGATATAACTCACATACAAATATGCATTATTACCAAAGGATGATTACCACTAAGAACCTCAATGTTGTATCAAAACAAGATATACACCTAGATAGATGTAGTAAGTTAGAGTACAATAGAAGCAATTTTAGACACAACCAAGAGATCCAAAGAGATCATCATCAAAACCTGTAAAAAAACTCAAAGCAAGTGATTGCAAGATATAGATATACCAATTTAGAGCAAATAGAGAGATATAGTTGTAAGCAAGATAGACACTTTAAAGCATGGCATTATGCACATATAAAGGTACCAAATGAGAGTGTCAAAGAATAAGGCTATTGGTTGAGAAGATCTAGTTGAGTGGGAAATTTTCATTCAATAAGCCAAATGTATATTCTGTGCACAGTGTTATTAGTCGAGTTCTGTGCATTGACAACTCGACCGATGACAGCTATTGGCAACACCCATTGGTGCCTATCGGTCGAATTTCAAACAGGACAAACTCGACCGACAGAGCTGCTATGAGAAAGCACATATATTTCATAAAAACTTATTTAGAGGAAAGCTAAAAATACAAAGCATATCCAAACATGTCTAAGCAAGTTAGTAATGCACTATAGAAGCATTAGAGATAGTTTTTGAGTAAGAGTGTGAAGAGAAACACAAAATACCACTTTTAATTCAAAAACCACATGCATAGTGCACACTAACTTGACAAAAACAAGTTAGGATAGGTTATAAGCAAGAAAAACATTACCTTTGTTCTTACCATTTCTTTTTCCACGTGTTGTCACCCTCTACACATCTCACCTTTCTTATTTCATGTGGATTAAGAAGTCAATTTGCAATTCAATAGCTCAAGTCAATCCATTTTCAAGTACCTATAATAAGAAAGATGAAATGGTCCCCAATCATATTTTTGGGTCCGGAGGGGTTAGTTTAGCAACCCAAGTCCTATTGCTCTTGGGTGCTTTTCTAAAAGGACAACAAGTAGAATAATGACCAATTTCATTGCAATAGTTGAATGTGCACATAGTCTTAGAACTAGAGGATTCTCCATGGAATATTGGAGGTCATTTACCTTTGTTGTTCATTTGACTACTATCATACCCTAAACCACGTCTACCAATTTGTTTAGTAGTATGGTGCAGGATATCATTAAGGCTCTTCTTACCAACTAAAAATCTTTGCAAAGAAGATCTCAAACTATGATTATAATGTATAAGAAAAGTAATAGTAGAAGACAAATGATTGATATTATCTCTAGAATGTAAAAGATCATTTTCTAAGCAAAGAGCTTTAGTTAAATAAGAATCTCTATCAATATGAAGAGCAGATGCATCATTCTCTCTACTAGTAGAACTAGAATAAGATTCATGCACATTGATTTTAGCAAGCAAGGAGGCATTTTCTATTTCTAGCAAAGCAATCTTAGAAAGATAAACACCACTTTTAGATTTTAATTCTTGCAAAACAAAATCTTTGTCCTTGTTTTCAGATTTACGAACATCAATATAATGCATGAGAGAATCAACAATTAAAGTATGATCTTCATTAGAACTAGGCATGAGAGGTTGAGCTTCTAGAAATATAATCTTATCAACCAAACTAGCATTTTCAAGTTTAAGAGAGTCTACTTGGCTAAGACAAGCATTTTTGTCATCAAGCAAGCAAGAATTAGCATGTTCAAGATCATCTAGTTCTACATGCAAATTATCAACAATTCTAGCAAACTTTTTCTTTTTCCTTTTATAAGACTTAAGAGAGGCACAAGTATCATGAATAATAGCAATCAAATATTCTTTATCTAAAGAGTTTAGATTTACCTCACTTGAGTCTTCACGTTTTGATGCCATAAGAGCAAAATGGCATTCTCCTTCATCACTACAGCTTGAGTTTGATCCTCTGCTTGAATCTTCACTTGAGCTTGAGTTGGAGGAGTCACTTGAGCTTGGTTGGCACTTATCTTCTCTTTTCTTGTGATGATGGATCTTCTTTCCTTTGTAGAATCTACCCTTAGAGCACATGGCATCTTCTTCAACTTGAGAAGATGGAGAGACTTGTTCCATGATAGCTTAAATTTGAGCCTTCATTTCAGCCTTTTTCATTCTCTTTAGCTCTTTCCCCTCTTGTCTTGCAACTTCTTCTCTCTTGTCAAATGTGACTTCATGTGCTTGTAGATTTCCAATGAGCTTTTCAATAGGAATATCCTTAAGAGAACTTGCTTCTTCAATGGAAGTCACCTTCGGTTCCCACTTCTTGGGAAGAGTTCTAAGGATCTTTGAGTTGATCTCTCCACTACTCATAGGATGTTCTAGAACAGCAAGACCATTCACAATGGTGTTGAGCCTTGAGTACATGTTGGCTATCCTCTCCTCCTTTCCCATCTTGAAGTTCTCAAGCAGCCCTTTGAGCATGTAGACTTTACTTTCCTTCACTTGATCTGTCCCCTCATAAGTGATGCATATCTTTCTCCATACCTCATAGGCTGGTTCACATTAAGAAATCTGGTTGAACTCGGTGGGGGTCATGCAGGCATAAAGGATGTGCATGGATCTAGCATTGAAGGTTGCTTTCTTCAAGGTAGCATCATCTCATTCTTCAATCTTTGTCTTTGGTAACTTGTATGGGTTGTTCACCATTTGCCACATCTCAAGACTTGATCCTTGGATGTAGAATTGAAGCCTTCTTTTCCAATAGAGGAAATTGCTCCCATCAAAGATTGATAGGCTGATCAAGTATCTCCCTCCTTGATAGTCACCCATCTTCTCCTACTTGTTGAAGTATGGTTGGAGAAGCCCGCTCTCATACCAATTTTTGGATCCTAGATGAGTGATTAGATGCTCTAGAGGGGGGTGAATTGAGATAAATTCACTTAAACAAAATTCATTAGACCTTCAAGATATATCACAAGATAAGGTTGCTAAATAGGAAATTTGTGTGCAACTAAAACATGCATAGCAAAGGAGAGAGAGATTGAACATACACCAATTGACAAGTTGTTTTAGTCTGGTTCCACACTTCAAACTAGAAGTGAGTCAGTCCACTACCTAGAGAGGTCAACCCCTAGGATTTCTTAGCCTTGCATCTTCATTATATTCATTATAAGAGATACAATACATGACCACCAAAGGACTTACCTATCCAATACAAAGAGTCTTCAACCTTACCAAAGACTTACCCACTTTGCAAGAGTCTTCCGCCTTCTTCCAAAGACTTACCTACTCTTACACAACTCTTCAGCCTTTAAGGAATTACCCACTCTTCTTGGATCTTCCGCCTTTGACTTCACCTTCACTCGGAGAAGCTTCCACCAAGGACTTACCCACTTGAGCAAGGAGTCTTCTGCCTTCACCAAGGGCTTATCCACTCTAGCTCCAAGTCTTCAGCCTTGATCTTCACCAAGGGACGTCTTCCCTTGTTCTTCTTCACCTATCTTAGTCAAGAGAGAGAACCTTCATCTTCATGATTGAAATGAGAGATGGGGAGGTGGTGGAAGTGAGATCCTCACAAGATATACATGTAGGACTAGCTCTCTTACAGATTTCCTACTCACTCTAATTAATGTAGCAAGTGATTAAGCTTAGAGATAGAGGAGGTTGTAGGAAGCACTCAAATATAGAATAGGAACCTCACATAGAGTTTTGCAATGAATGATCCCTTTGAATGAAGCCCAAGGGGTCCTATTTATAGCTGGGGATGCCTCTTAGCCTTTGGGAACACTTGAGAACAAAAACTAGCCATTTTGTGGCTTGCAACGGATATATTTTCACTTATTGCAACTTCACAACGACTAGAACCATTTTTCTGCACTTTTCCGTACAGTGCAATCGGTCGAGTTTCTATAAGGGTAACTCGACCGATAGAGTAAAAGACAAAGCCGATATTCAGACCATCGGTCGAGTTTGTCCTGTGGAAACTCGACCGACCAATGAAAATCGAATTGGTCAGCTACTCCATCGGTCGAGTTCTGTGAAGTGTAAACTCGACCAATCAAAAGTCATTTTCAAGATCCAATCAGGATCGGTCGAGTTTGCAACTCACAGAACTCGACCGATGAACAACCTGATGTGAATTTTGGAAAATAGCTTTTGAGTGCTTAAACATTCGATCTAAGTGTTCCTGATTTTTTCTAAGCTTAATTACAAGTCATACAATAATTACAAGTGGTTTACAACATGATTCTAATGAATTTACATCATATTACAAAAACATGCACTTGTATTGATTTTGACTTGTCTTTTCTCCAATTTGATATGCGCAAGTTAGGGCATTTGGAGTGTGTCTATACCTAATCTGAAATCACTCAAGTAGAGACATTAGACACTAATATGTGGAATGATTAGTCCTCATCAAAATATGGGTTTAGTCAATTTAGACGTGAGTCAAGATTGACCTAATTGACCTTGAGTCAACATTCTCCCCCCTTTTGAAGATGACAAACCATTCCATAAATGTATTGAAAGCTTTTAAGTAAAATCATACCTTCGGAGAAACCTAGGGGTTTCAATAGCATTTGAGCTCATATGCTCCCCCTCAATTGATGCTAGTGGAGTTCTCATACTCCCCCTTAATTGATGATATTTCTCCTACATGGTTAGCTTTCATAACATTTATAGAATACTATGTCTTCTACTCATATATGTTCTACACATATGTGTCTTCTCCCATTTACCTTCTCTCCTTTATATGGACATGCTTCTCCTCTTCATGTAAGACATGCCTTCTTCCTCTTTTGTCAAGAGAAGACACACCTTTCTCCCCCTTTGTCATTTCAAAAAGTGGGTTATGAAGAAATAAGAAACACCATTTGTTAAGAGTAAGGATATAACAAAAGTTATATGAGGAGAGTAGAAGAGCACAGATAGAGGCTTGTCTAAGGATAGAAAGAAAAGAAAGTTAAATCATATACTTGAACAACCCAACATGCAAGATAAGATCCTGTAGAAAAATAATAAATAGCAATTTTGACCCTCAAGATGATAGAATTTGCCCACAAAGCATCAGGGCTCATGGCAAAGCGATGACTCTTGCTTAGAAGGTCATTTATGCATGAAAAACACTAGTCTTGTATCAAAAACTAAACTTGGAGCAGAATCTGTATAAAATCCAAAAATACTCCAATTTCTACATATAATGTAGATCTATGTACCTACATCACAATGTTATGCAACCAACTCAAGATAGTAGATATGCAATTCAAGGAACAAGCTTGAGCATGTATGAGACAAGATACAAGCATAGCATATAGATGAGCAAAGATGCCAATTATAAACAAGGTTAGAACTACATGTATATGAACTACTAGTAGATGTTATCATAAGTTAGGACTACTAGTAGGATCTAGATCATAGAAAGACATACCAAAAGATACACAGGATAAAGCAAGCTATGAGTGGATGTAGAGATATATCTAAATAAAGAGATAAGCAATTTTAGAAACATGAAAGGACATAACTCACATATAAATATGCATTATTACCAAAGGATGATTACCACTAAGAACCTCAATGTTGTATCAAAACAAGATATACACCTAGATAGATGTAGCAAGTTAGAGTACAACGGAAGCAATTTTAGACACAACCAAAAGATCCAAAAAGATCATCATCAAAACCTACAAAACAACTCAAAGCAAGTAATTGCAAGATATAGATATACCAATTTAGAGCAATTAGAGAGATAGAGTTGTAAGCAAGATAGACAATTTAAAGCATGGCATTATGCACATATAAAAGTACCAAATGAGAGTGCCAAAGAATAAGGTTATTGGTTGAGAAGATCTAGTTGAGTGGGAAATTCTCATTCAATAAGCCAAATGTATATTATGTGCACAGTGTTATTGGTCGAGTTCTGTGCATTGACAACTTGACCGATGACAGCTGCTGGCAACACCCATTGGTGCCTATCGGTCGAATTTCAAACAGGACAAACTCGGCCGATAGAGTTGCTGTCAGAAAGCACATATATTTCATAAAAACATATTTAGAGGCAAGCTAAAAATACAAACCATATCCAAACATGTCTAAGCAAGTAAGTAATGCACTATAGAAGCATTAGAGACAGTTTTTGAGTAAGAGTGTGAAGAGAAACACAAAATACCACTTTTAACTCAAAAACCACATGCATAGTGCACACTAACTTGACAAAAACAAGTTAGGATAGGTTATAAGCAAGAAAAACATTACCTTTGTTCTTACCATTCCTTTTTCCACTTGTTTTCACCCTCTACACATCTCACCTTTCTTCTTTCATATGGATTGAGAAGTCAATTTGCAATTCAATAGCTCAAGTCAATCCATTTGCAAGTACCTACAAGAATAAAGATGAAAGGGTCCCCAATCATGTTTTTGGGTTCGGAGGGGTTAGTTTAGCAACCCAAGTCCTATTGCTCTTGGGTGCTTTTCTAAAAGGACAACAAGTAGAATAATGACCAATTTCATTGCAATAGTTGAATGTACCCATATTCTTAGAACTAGAGGATTCTCCATAGAATATTTGAGGTCCTTTACCTTTGTTGTTCCTTTGACTACTATCATACCCTAAACCATGTTTACCCATTTGTTTAGTAGTATGGTGTAGGATATCATTAAGGCTCTTCTTATCAACTAAGAATCTTTGCAAAGAAGATCTCAAACTATCATTATCATGCATAAGAGAAGTAATAGTAGAAGACAAATGATTGATATTATCTCTAGCATGTAAAAGATCATTTTCTAAGCAAAGAGCTTTAGTTTAATAAGAATCTCTATCAATATGAAGAGCAGTTACATCATTCTCTCTACTAGTAGAACTAGAAAAAGATTCATGCTCATTGATTTTAGAAAGTAATGAGGCATTTTCTATTTCTAGCAAGGCAATCTTAGAAAGATAAACACCATTTTCAGATTCAAATTCTTGCAAAACAAATTCTTTGTCCTTGTTTTCAGATTTAAGAACATCAATATCATGCATGAGAGAATCAACAATTAAAGTATGCTCTTCATTAGAACTAGGCATGAGAGGTTGAGCTTCTAGAAATCTAATATTATCAAGCAAACTAGCATTTTCAAGTTTAAGAGAGTCTACTTGGCTAAGACAAGCATTTTTGTCATCAAGCAAGTAAGAATTAGCATGTTCAAGATCATCTAGTTCTACATGCAAATTATTAACAATTCTAGCAAACTTTTTCTTTTTCCTTTTATAAGACTTAATAGAGGCACAAGTATCATGAATAATAGCAATCAAAGATTCTTTATCTAAAGAGTTTAGATTTACCTCACTTGAGTCTTCACGTTTTGATGCCATAAGAGCAAAATAGCATTCTCCTTCATCACTACAACTTGAGTTTGATCCTCCACTTGAATCTTCACTTGAGCTTGAGTTGGAGGAGTCACTTGAGCTTGAGTGGCACTTATCTTCTCTTTTCTTGTGATGATGGATCTTCTTGCCTTTATAGAATCTACCCTTAGAGCACATGGCATCTTCTTCAACTTGAGAGGATGGAGAGACTTGTTCCATGATAGCTTAAATTTGAGCCTTCATTTCAGCCTTCTTCATTCTCTTTAGCTCTTTCTCTTCTTGTCTTGCAACTTCTTCTCTCTTGTCAAGTGTGACTTCATGTGCTTATAGATTTCCAATGAGCTCTTCAATAGGAATATCCTTAAGAGACATTGCTTCTTCAATAGAAGTCACCTTGGGTTCCCACCTCTTGGGGAGAGTTCTAAGGATCTTTGAGTTGATCTCTCCGCTACTCATAGGATGTTCTAGAACAGCAAGACCATTCACAATGGTGTTGAGCCTTGAGTACATGTTGGCTATCCTCTCCTCCTTTCCCATCTTGAAGTTCTCAAGCAGCCCTTTGAGCATGTAGACTTTACTTTCCTTCACTTGATATGTCCCCTCATAAGTGATGTATAGCTTTCTCCATACCTCATAGGCTGTTTCACATGAAAAATACAGTTGAACTCGGTGGGGGTCATGGAGGCATAAAGGATGTGCATGACTATAGCATTCAAAGTTACTTTCTTCAACATAGCATCATCCCATTCTTCAATCTTTGTCTTTGGTAGCTTGTATCGGCTGTTCACCATTTGCCACATCTCAAGACTTGATCCTTGGATGTAGAATTGAAGCCTTCTTTTCCAATAGAAGAAATTTTTCCAATCAAAGATTGGTATGCTGATCAAGTATCTCCCTCCTTGGTAGTCACCCATCTTCTCCTACTTGTTGAAGTATGCTTGGAGAAGCCCGCTCTGATACTAATTGTTGGATCCTAGATGGATGATTAGATGCTCTAGAGGGGATGAATAGAGCTGAATGCACTTAAACAAAATTCATTAGACCTTCAAGATATATTACAAGATAAGGTTGCTAAATAGGAAATTTTTGTGCAACTAAAACATGCATAGCAAGGGAGAGAGAGATTGAACATACACCAATTGACAAGTTGTTTTAGAGTGGTTCCACACTTCAAACTAGAAGTGAGTCAGTCCACTACCTAGAGAGGTCAACCTATAGGATTTTTTAACCTTGCATCTTCATTATATTCATTATAAGAGATACAATACATGACCACCAAAGGACTTACCTATCCAATACAAAGAATCTTCAACCTTACCAAGGACTTACCCACTTTGCAAGAGTATTCCGCCTTCTTCCAAGGACTTTCCTACTCTTGCACAAGTCTTCAGCTTTCAAGGAATTAGCCACTCTTCTTGGATCTTCTGCCTTTGACTTCACCTTCACTCGGAGAAGCTTCCACCAAGAACTTACCCACTTGAGCAAGGAGTCTTCTGCCTTCACCAAGGGCTTACCCACTCTAGCTCCAAGTCTTCAGCCTTGATCTTCACCAAGGGACGTCTTCCCTTGTTCTTCTTCACCTATCTTAGTCAAGAGAGAGAACCTTCATCTTCATGATTGAAATGAGAGATGGGGAGGTGGTGGAAGTGAGAGTCTCACAAGATATACATGTAGGACTAGCTCTCTTACATATTTCCTACTCACTCTAATTAATATAGCAAGTGATTAAGCTTAGAGAGAGAGGAGGCTGTAGGAAGCACTCAAATATAGAATAGGAACCTCACATAGAGTTTTGCAATGGATGCTCCCTTGGAATGAAGCCCAAAGGGTCCTATTTATAGCTGGGGATGCCTCTTAGCCTTTGGAAACACTTGAGAATGAAAACTAGTCGTTTTGTGGCTTGCAACAGATATATTTTCACTTGTTGCAACTCCACAACGGCTAGAAGCACTTTTCTGCACTTTTCCGTACAATGCAATCGGTCGAGTTTCTATAAGGGTAACTCGACTGATAGAGTAAAAGACAAAGCCGATATTCAGACCATCGGTTGAGTTTGTCCTGGGAAAACTCGACCGACCAATGAAAATCGAATTGGTCATCTACTCCATCAGTCGAGTTCTGTGAAGTGTAAACTCGACCGATCAAAAGTCATTTTCAAGATCCAATCAGGGTCGGTCGAGTTTGCAACTCATAGAACTCGACCGATGAACATCCTGATGTGAATTTTAGAAAATGGCTTTTGAGTGCTTAAACATTCGATCTAAGTGCTCCTGATTTTTTCTAAGATTAATTACAAGTCATATAATCATTACAAGTGATTTACAACATGATTCTAATGAATTTACATCATATTACAAAAACATACACTTGTATTGATTTTGACTTATTTTTTCTCCAATTTGATATATGCAAGTTAGGGCATTTGGATTGTGTCTATACCTAATCTGAAACCACTCAAGTAGAGACATTAGACACCAATATGTGGAATGGTTAGTCATCATCAAAACACGGGTTTAGTCAATTTAGACGTGAGTCAACATTGACCTAATTGACCTTGAGTCAACAAACATATCTGAAGTATAAATAGACGATATTCAACCATTTAGTTATACACTTTAGCATACAATATAGACGATATCTTGAGTTTTATTTATTTAGATTTAGTTATACACTTTAGCATACAAAAACTTATTAAATATCACACAATGTTTAGATTAGTATTTTTTTACAATATAAATAATATATTTCAATAATATATAGATATATGTATTGGTTCATAATGATTTGATTAAATTATACACACAAATTTAACGGAATCATTATTATGGTTTGATTTGCTTTTCACTATATCAAACCATTTCCCCATTTAACCAAACCGAACAGATCAGTTTGATTCAATTTAGTTAAGTTTAATGGTTTCATTTAGTTTTTGGTCCATCCTACTATACGGGGGTCATAGTGAAAACAGTATGAACTGACGGAAAATGATATTGTATGTTTTTGTCCTCTAGTGGGTTTAACGTGCATGCATGCACTATTGATGTTGAAGCAAAAAATTCGACTTATAAGATTCATTTCCGGTCACTTTATTCTGTTTTTTTTTTAATGACCCACGTGTACTAGTATGGAAAAAGAACCAAAGCAAACCATTAGAATCGGATATGCTGAAGCATAAGTGAAATTTCCAACAACACAGTTACCTTTTCAGAAGTTGTTACTAGATGCGCGCGATACGTCACGGATGTGGGTTACGCGTGTCGCGGGTTGATTTTCGGTGGTTTCGGCAATGGTTTGGCAGTTTGGAGTGGGGAGCTGCTGGGATGGAATTCTGTAAGTGCTTTTTTGAAGCGGCGACAATGCCTAGCAAACACTGACACAGGATATATTCGGTAGACTATTGCAACCACAAATGAATAAGGATGTGACGACGCAACAAGGAGTATTGTAAAAGCAACAATCGGATATGGCGTCTGTAATTTAGCAACAACAAATGCTCCGTGTGGTCTGCACCTGAGCATCCCGTGCATAGAAGCATCATGAGCTTTTGAATCCCGCAGCAACAGGTAAAATTCTAATTAAAACGAATCTGTTATTAACGTCACTGTGAACTTATCTAGATAATAATTTACATACTAACTACACCTATTCTAAAGGACCAAATCCAAACGGCCCCTTCGCGTGTAAAAATTGACTGGTGTGGATTTGTGGCGCGCGGTGTTTGTTTAGAGGAGAAAATTTTGAAGCATTCATTCCCTTTTCGCAACTCCTTATAATGACGTGTGTTTGCTGTTCATTACAACTTTTGGTACAGTGTAATTTTTATATAAGGAACGTCAAATTAAGCATTTTTTATACAGACACTGGTACAGAAATGACTTATAACGTCACATTTACCGGCGTCGGTTGTATCCAAGAAACCGACGTCTAAACCCTACAACGTCGGCTGAATACACAAACCGACATCTATATGTGAAGACCGGCCAGACAAAGGTATCACTTTTTATTTAACGTTGGTTGCGCAATAAGAAACCGACATTTGAAATCGTCCGCCAAATCTAATTTTTCCGGTGCAAAAAAATCACCTCCAAAATTTCACATACGGCGTCGGTTGTTGACCAAGAAACCGACGAATAAAAAAATTTCGCGAGACAGACATCGGGTCCATTTTTGTTGTCAGTTTTCATACAATAATCGACATCGATATGAGTTCGCGCACTGTTCTCGCGAAAAATTTTACCCCCAAAATTGCACAATTGGCGTCGGTTTTCGATGGCAACCGACGACTATGGTCGTAATTTAAGAACTTTTTTTATCGGCATATGTAGATAGACGTCGATTTTTTGAGTTGAAACCGACGACTATGATTGAACATAGGTGTCGATTTTTTTGTTGTGACCGACGCTGTTAGATCTTAGGTGTCGGTTTTTGAAACAATCGATGACGATCGTTAACTTAATAGCACCCGCAAAACTCACATTCTCTATTTCATCGCGATTTCACTAGGTCTCTGGCGATTGTAGTGATTCTGCCGCCTGCCGCCTGCTGCTCTTCCACCGCCTGCTACTCCTCCGCCGCCTGCTGCTCCTCCGTCGGCCGTCCCTGCCCTCCGCCGCCTGCTGACCATCCTGTCGCCTGCTGGCCGTCGTCGCCGGTCTGCCTACCCCACCGTCGGTCCTCTTCCTCCAGCCGCCATCCGGGCCTCTTCCTCCAACCGCCAGCCGTCGCCACTGTGAAGGACGTCGTAGCTGTAAAGGTCGCCTGAGGAGCTGCTACACCATCGGAGCTCGAGCCTGAGGTCGCCTGAGCTAGCCTCTACTTCCCCTACTGCTAGGTAGGTTACATATCTTGAACTTTGTGTTGTACAGGCGGGCGCCCAGGCGGCGCCTAGGCGCGTCTAGGCAGCCTAGGTGGCCCAAGGCCCGCCTCAACCTGGGCGCCCAGAAGTAATACATGTAACACAGTTTTTTATTTTACTGATTTCCATCAATTGATTAGTATGTACTTATCTACTGATTTGTATTTACTTATCTACTGATTTGAATTTACTTATCTACTGTTTTGAATATATATATATCCACTGATTTGTATTTATGTATCTACCGATTTGTATTTACTTATCTACTGATTTGTATTTACTTATCTACTGATTTGTATTTACTTATGTGCTTATTTATATTTACTTATCTACGGATTTGTATTTACTTATCTACTGATTTGTTCATCTAATGATTTTTTATTCATCACATTATTTAAATTTAGGCCTTTGTATTTGTTCATCTACTTTTTCAAATTATTTAATCATCTACTAAATTTTCAAATTACTTATCTACTGATTAGTATTTACTTATCTACTGATTTGTATTTATTATCTACTAGTTTTTATTCATTTATCTATCGATTAGTATTAATGCACTGTTTTAACTTGTCTAATCCTCATGCTTGACCTAATTCAGTAAATTTTGATGCATGTTGAAATAAGATTCAAACTTGTCCATTCTAGCATCCTAATTTGATTTGATTATGTGCTTTGAACCTTGAAACATGTGTGTTAAAGATACATTGATGTCGAATCTCAAACTTAACTCACATGTGGGTCTTCTATTTCTAAAATAATTATGTGAATTTCTAAATCAGTAACATTTATTATTCTTTGTGCACCCAAATACCTTGTGAATCATGTATGTGCCCTAAGGTGATTAAATGCCTAAATCTTGACTTGAAATATGACCTAGTATGTATGTTGATATATGAAGCTCTAGTTAAAACTTCAAAATTGACCCCTAATTAATACATTATAACAGAATTGAATCGTGCATTTGTGTTGTTACAGGTGTTGTTGACTTGTTGTTGATTTGCATATATTTCTTCTTCAACCTTCAAGTGAGGTATAATATTCTCACTCTCCCAATGTGCCATTAGGCTTCATTTTGATTCAAATATTTGATATATGGAATCATGGTTTATTTACTATTTAGTATTTATAGACAAGCATGATTAAATGATGTTACACAAAACTTAGGATATAAATGATAAAACTAGGATTGTAGGTATAAGAATGACGACATACATATATTTGTTGGCCTAGAAACTTGTCCAAGATTTACTCATTAGGAGTAAATCTTGGATAGTCCCCGGTTTGGGACTGTTCTTGAACACTTATATAATCTCACTTAGGATGTAAGTGTATAATGTGTATTGGGTTTTCAAGAAAATTTCAATAGCATTTCTCCATTTGTTTTTTAAGTACATATGTACTTGGAGAACAGCGGGGAAATGCTGTCAAAATTTTCTTGAAAACCCAATATACATTATACACTTACTAGTGAGATTAGATGTTCAAGAATGGGATAGGTGGTACACATTTATTATATATAAAACCTAATATTTTAACCCTAAACCCTAATATATACTTGTTTTCTCTTTGATCATAGAATGGATAGATCATGGATGTCCATTCCAAATCGTTACACCCCAGAGTTTATTTCTGGTCTTGATCAGTTTATTAGATTTGTTGAGGAACATAGGAAATAACCTGGAGATAGGTTCTACTGTGCATGTAGACATTGCGGTAACAACTTGAAAGCCAACACTGGTGACGAAATCAAAAGTCATGTCATGTGCAACAGGATTGTACAAGGCTATACAGAATGGCACTGGCATGGAGAGATTTCAAACCTGAAATCAGTGGATGTCGATAGCAGTACTTTTGTGGAAGAAGAAATTGCCTCTGATGACGTAGATGTGAACGAACTAGTTCCAGTAGACAGCATTGATGCGATGTTGGATAGTTGTGGGGTAGAGCACATCGATCCACCTCTCATGTTTAGAAACATTGTGCATGATGCTGAGATACCGTTATACACAGGTTGTACTAAGTTTACAAAGCTTAGTGCTATGTTGAGACTGTATAAGTTGAAATCTAACAACATATGGAGTGATAAAAGCTTCACATCATTGTTGTCTTTGTTGAAAGAAATTCTTCCTGAAGGAAACGAGCTGCCAATCTCAACATACCAGTTAAAGAAATTATTGTGCCCAATGGGAATGAAGGTCAAGAAGATACACACATGCCTGAATGATTGTGTATTATTTCAAAAGGACTATGTGGATTTGAAAGAATGTCCAAAATGTAGTGCGTCAAGGTATAAATTGACGACTTCAGGGGAGTCCAAAACTGGTTCTCCTGCCAAGGTGATGTGGTATCTACCTATAATATCACGGTTTCAACGCTTGTTTGCCAATCCGATAGATGCAAAGAATTTGAGGTGGCATGCAAATGTTAAGAAAAATAATGATGGGATCTTACGACATGCGTCTGATTCCCCACAGTGGAAGAAGATTGATTTATTGTACCCTAAATTTGGTGAAGAAGTCAGGAATCTAAGACTTGGGCTTTGTACATATGGGATGAATCTGTACGGGACATTGAGAAGCCAACATAGCACTTGGCCAGTTATACTTGTTATATACAATCTTCCTCCCTAGTTGTGTATAAAAAATAAGCACGTTATGCTGTCGTTGTTGATATCGGGCCCTAAACAACCTGGAAATGATATCGACATTTATCTTGAACCTCTGATTGATGACTTAAAGAAACTCTAGGGTGAAGGTGTGATGACCTATGATGCTTCACAAAGAGGGACATTTCGTTTGCACGCTATGTTATTTTGCATTGTTAATGACTTTCCAGCATATGGGAATTTGTCTGGATATAGTGTCAAAGGATCTAAAGCGTGTCTTATATGTGAAGAGAACACTGATTCAATGCGACTAAAACATGGCGGTAAAACTGTATATCTTGGTCATCGAAGGTTTCTTCCAAAATTCAATCCGTATCGTAGGTTGCGTAAAGCATTCAATGGACGGAATGAGGAACGGAGTGCACCTAAACCTATACCATGGGAGATTGTTTATGAAAGAGTAAAAGACTTTGTCAATGAATTTGGTAAGAGATCACAATGTACCATGGCCACACGGAGTGACAAATCTTTATTCAAGAAGAAGTCAATATTTTGGGATCTTCCTTATTGGAGTTCTTTGGCAGTCAGACATTGTATCGATGGCATGCACGTTGAGAAAAATGTCTATGATAGCGTCATTGGTACTCTGTTGAATATACCAGGTAAGACTAAAGATGGGATAAAATATAAAATGGACCTACGTGAAATGGGAATAAGGACAAAATTAACAGAAGTACTTAGTAGCGATCGGAAAACATACTTACCTCCCGCTTGTTACACGTTGTCTAGAAAGGAGAAGAAAGCTTTTTGTAAATGCTTGGTAAATGTTAAGGTGTCACAGGGTTACTCATCCAACATCCGTAGATTTGTATCAATGAAAGATCTGAAGTTGATAGGTCTTAAATCTCATAATTGTCACACTCTAATGCAACAAACATTACCCGTGGCAATTCAATCTATATTGCCGAAGTATGTAAGGTTTGCAATCACCAAACTTTATTTCTTTTTCAACAGTCTATGTAGCAAAGTTATTGACCCAGGTACTCTCGATAAATTGCAAAGAGAAATGGTTGTTACCCTATGTCAGCTTGAGATGTATTTTCCTCCTTCGTTCTTTGATATCATGGTACATCTTGTTGTCCACTTGACTAGGAAAGTGAAAATGTTGGGACCAATTTTCTTACATTGGATGTATCCCTTTGAATGATACATGAGCATTTTTAAATGTGATGTTCGAAACCGTTATCGGCCTGAAGGGAGTATTATTGAGGGTTATGTGGTGAGAGAGGTTATGGATTTTTGCAATGACTTTCTCAGTGCTAATGACGCTCCTGTTAATAACAAGAATATTGAGGAGTATTCCGGCAAAGGAATTTTGGGATCACAGATGAAAGTAATCATCCGTGAGCAGTTGGAACAAGGTCACTTGTATATTTTACATAACATCGACGAAGCGAATGTTTATATCGAGGAACATACCAATTTCATCAAGAGACAATATCCTCGAGCCAATTCAATGTAGCTTGCTAGAGAGCATAACAAGACATTTATTAAGTGGTTTGAAGATAAAGTCTTATATCAACTATCTCAAACACCAAATAATCTTACTGAAACTATCAAATGCCTCACCTTTAAACCCAAATTGAATGTTATGTCTTATGAAGGGTTTGACATGAATCGATTCTCATATTACACAAAGCATCAAGATGATAAGAGTGTCGTCCAAAACAGTGGGGTCACCCTTCAAGCATCTTCATTGTTTTTTGCAAGTGCAAAGGATAAGAGTCCACGTGAAGCTAAAATGTCATATTATGGTGTCATTGAAGACATATGGGAGTTTTACTATGTAGATTTCAGAATTTCACTCTTTAAATGTAATTGGGTTGATAACACCAAAGGAGTTATAGTGGATGAATTGGGTTTCACATTAGTGAACTTTGAAAAGATTGGCGAGAAGGGTGAACCATTCATATTGGCATCACAGGCGAAACAAGTATTTTATATCGATGATCCTGCAAATGATAAATGGTCAGTTGTTCTTCATGGTAAAAGACAGTTCATTGAAGATCCTATAAATGAAGAAGAGTACTATTATAAATATGATGACTCTAATCCATTCTCAGTTGGGTTGCCAACACCACCAAATATTGAAGCTAATGATGACTTGTATGTGCACAAAGATCACAATGAAGGATTGTTAATTGATAAAAGATCGTAATATTAGAGACATGCATGTTTATATTTTTTATTTTTCTGAATGTGAACTTTATAATGTTTTATTATCTTCTAGTTATGTCAAATGCTAAATGTTTGATTTTTTAATGACACTTTCAGATGGTTGAGCATGAGCATGATGACCGTGATGATGATTACCATGAGGGTGAGGATATCAATGCACCGCCTCACAATGTAAGTTTTAAAAATATATCATATATTTCTATCTATATGTCCATTTATGGTTATATCATGTAAGTGTGTTTATTTTATCAAATTTTAGGTTGATGATGTACCCCCTGAAGAACTTGGGGCACTTGATGAGCAGCAAAAAAAATTGAAAAAGTGAGGGACATCACTATGATGAACAAGTTACTACAACAAAGGGGCAATGGACCCAAACTGGCTGTGGATTTTGATCATGTAGGAAATCCAGTTGGAGTGAACCGCAACTCATTTATTTCATATCTTGGGGTTCTTATTCGTAGACATTGTAGTCCTAATGTAGAATCTTAGCATAAAGTTACTAAGGGGAAGAAAGACTTAGTATGGAAGGAACTATGCGTGATTTATTATTATTTGCAATTCTATTTTGAAGATTACTAATTTTTAGGATACTAGTTAATAGCAATATTTCTATTTTGCAGAGTATATTTGAACTGGATGAAAAGTTGTATCGTAAATGCGTGATGCAGCGCTGTGGGAGGGTCCTAAGGAACTATAGGACAAATCTCATCCGAGATTACATACGAGATACTGAGAAGAGGAAGAAGTCAGCCATTGAGCAATGGAACTTCCTAGACCCCAATGATGGGAGAAGTTTGTTACCAAAAGAAAAACTGATGAATTCAAGGTATTAAGCGCCACTCCCAATTTAATTAATATATGTTCTTATGTATTCACCTATTCAAGATTAACCTTTAGTGTTACTAACAAAATCAATGTGCTTACTAATAAGGCTGTGGGCTCTGATCTCCAAAGTCCGAGATAAACACATAAACTTCGAGGTAAACATAGCGGAAGTGATTCGTTTAGCAGCGGAATACCAAAAATCCGCGGAAATTAAAACTTTTTGAGATAAGACATTAAAACCATAAAAACTCTTTTCATAGATTCAAGATAAACTGTTTACATCTCTGTTAATTACTTCTTGAGTAATTAAACACAGCATGCTACAAAATCTCAAGAAACGAATCAAAACTCAGACCATGACTCCAAGGACTTGAGAGTACAGAGGACGCATAGGACTGACTATCTATCTATATAACTCAGCAGTCTGTATCTCCACCTGAGATTTACTGCTGCTCCGGGTACTGCTGCTGCTGATACTGGTCACCTGGAGATTGGTCCCTTCGTCCTTGGCGACCACCTAAAAAGTTGAAATCTACGGGGTGAGACAATTTTAAATAATTGTCCCAGCGGGATTTATAACTCTTCGCCAGAAACATGATTATTACAGAATAAGAGAAAACAGTACATAAAGAAGTCATATATATTTTAGGAGTAGTTAGAACAATGTTTCACGGATTGTAATCTATTCCTCCTACTAGAAGCAAATCATCTCTAAGATAAACCCACATATCACTTTTCTTTTAGAAATAAAAGGACAGGTATTAAATCTATTTATTATAAATCCATCATCACCACACTGGCTCTCTTCAGGCTTAGATCATATATCCATCACCTGGCATTATAATAAGGGATTTCATGGCCTGTAGCCATACTCTTTCCTACAAGGTGTTAGGATTCCAAAACCACAACATAACTATATGATTAGTACACATGAAATCATACTTAATCATACTCAAGTGACACAAGAGTTATTTACATTCATCACCCATAAGTCTGCAGTTAAGCCTTTCATAGGATTATCTTGTAATAGAATTTCACATAGTAACACTCTATATTAGGATCACATTTCATAATTTAACATTGGGATATCAATCCCTAAACATCTTATCACTAAGAATCCGGAAGGTGAGAGTCCAAACCCCTGGACTAATTATAACATTTATTACCAATAACATATTATTTTATCTGGTCATATAAATAATATGACCTTTGATGATCATCAGTGCATATTACTCATGACTCATTCAACCTAGTAAACTCATAAGTTATCACTTATCAGATAACATACATGTTCTTGAACATTAAACATTAGCATAGCAGCTAAGAAAGAAGGATACTAAATGTAACAAGTCTAACTTACATCAAAAACTATTTCTCAATTCTCTCATCACAAGTCATCTGTTAAGCATGACCTTGATGGTACTCATGGCTCTCAAAGACCATCAATCTCATAAGATGCCACTAACAGGGCACCAGGATATATCACTATTCATAAAGCTAAAAACATGCTTTCAATAAATATAGCATCATCATCCATACCTGGATATGATCATCCTCATATAGGAACCTGCATGGTCAATTCAACTGATAACAATAAATAACTCATTTAAAGAAGTTGTATCTCCCTACTCTTACAAGAGCTAGGTTTCCCTAGTTTTCATCAAATAGTGTTTACTATTCACAATACATGTCATCACCCTAGAATTAGAGTTTATTATACATCATACATGTCATCACCCTAGAGTTAGGGTTTACTATTCACCTCATGGTGAATTGATCTCATAACATCACCATGTATGAGAACCACCACCATTTAAGCCCTCAGATAAGATTAAGATTCATCAGTTATCATAATTAGGGTTTCCATGATCTCACTTAGTGGATCGTACCCTAATCATGCACATTCATGTATATTGAAGGTATTTTACTTGAGTTTCCACCATAAATGGTACTTTCTCTCTCCTCTCACTAGTAGATGGTGATTACACCACTCTATATTAGGTTGGGTTAAGTCCCCTTTGATCTTCATAAACCAGATCACCTCTATCAAGTGATTAGGGTTTGATTAGAACAAGGTATCACTGAATTGAACCTCTCAGGGGCATTTGGTAAAATTACCCATTGATCATCATCATGGGTCGATTCATTAGTCACTTAGTCCCTTAGTATTTTAAGTTACCATTATGGTTTAGATTAGATCATCATTGAACCAATTATACCTTTAAGTGGTTTAAGTATAAACAACCATGAAAATCTCCAAATAGGTTAGGGTTTAACCTTCAACCTTCAACCCATTTGAACCCTCAAACGAGTGTGGACTCACAGAGTTGAAATGGGTGTGAACCCATTTAGGATGAAACGGGTGTGAACCCATTTAGGATGAAACGGGTTGAACTCGTTTGGGTTGAAACGGGTTGAACTCGTTTGGATTGAAACGGGTTGAACTCGTTTGGATTGAAACGGTTTGAAATCGTTTGTATCTAAATGAGTGTGGACACGTTTGGGTCTAAACGAGTGTGGACTCGTTTGGGTCCAAACCGCATGGATATGAAAGGTGATACAAAGGTTATGATTAAATAGGATTTCCTATGTTGAAGCCTTCAATTGGCCCAAGCCATGTTAACCACTTACAAATTGAGTCAAATAGGATGAGCCTCAAACAATTGGACACCAATTTGACCTTCAATTGAAAGCCAATTATGGTTAAGTATAACTCAATTAAGGTTTCCAATCGGCTACTCATCAATTTTCAACAATGTGAATCAAAACAAAGTTGAACCTATCAATTGAACTCCAATTGGGCCCAAACTTGGACCAAACGGTCTTGGGATCATTTGGATGATCTCCAAACGGTCTTGAGACCGTTTGCTCAAAGTTTGACCAAAATTAAGTTGATTTGATAAGGGTTGAGTCCTAATTAAATTACAATTCAGCACTTTTCATCAATTTATCAATATCTTGTGATTGGACCCTCAAACCATCACATTTCTTTAACCCTAGACCCTCAAACGGTCTTGGGGTGTCACTAAACGAGTGTGGGATCGTTTGGATGAACCCCCAAACGGGTTTGAACTCGTTTGGGTCCTTCAACCCAACACTCATCAAAATCTATAAGAAAAATCAGCAAATTTAACCCGATTAGGGTTAGGGTGTTGAAATGCCTTCAACTCTTAATTGGTTAGGAATTAGATCATGATTCTTGGTAGAGATGAAATTCAATATATTATGAACAGGAATCCCAAACGGTCAACGCTTGGTCAACTCCTTCAAATGGGTTGGAAACCGTTTGCCCAAAGATTCAAGTTAATCAGATTAGAAAACAGCACTTAATTCAATTCGATTGCCTAATTGATTGGCCTTCAACCTATGATTCCTTTGGAGTTAACCCCTCAAATTTGGTGGGTCATTAGCCTACATAATTGTGAACAGAAATCCCAAATGGTCAACGCTTGGTCAATGCCCTCAAACAGGTTGGAACCCGTTTGGCCAAACCGACCTATTGAACCCGTTTGGATTGAAACGAGTGTGAGATCGTTTGACCTATTGGTCCAAGATCGTTTAGTAAAGTTGGATAAGGACCAACATAGGTATTAACGCCCCTTGTCTTTAACCTTGAAACCAAGGTCTGTTCTTCACGAAAAAGCTTGCAAGGGTGCAAAGAAGGATGGGGAAGAAGAAGAACTAACTATTATTTGCACGAATAAAAGTATGCATAACAAAGCAAAAAGGTTTAGAATTATAAAACCCGCCTTAAGGTCGTTCCTTGAGCTCCAAGCTTCCAAGCTTCAAGTATTTAATGGTGTGTTGAGCTCCACAGGTCGTCCAAGGGTGTTTCTCCAAGGAAAGGTTGGGAAGAGATGGATATAACGAGAAAGCTAAGTGAGTTATCCACAAAACCAAGCTTGCATGATGAATTCACCCAAGAATCCGAGCTTGAAGATGGTTCTTCTCACCTTAGAACTACTTGGTCGCCTCCCTGAGCTCCAGATCTTGCCTTAGACGTTTTGAGAAAGAAGAGAAGTAAAGAGAAAAGAAGGATCGTTCACTTGGTTTACAAGGAAAAGGGCTTATATACTTTAGGCCATTTTACACCATAAGGACCTCTAAAGCATGGGATTTTCATCTAAGTCCCTCCTTGCTTCTTAGGAACGTCCAAGCCATCTAAAATCAAACCAAGTTCATCAAAGCTCAAGATTTAAGGGTAGAAAAGGTCAACTTTCAACTAGGGTACACATATGAAGGTCTTCATACCCATACATGGTGAATTTTATGCACAAGGATTACTTTTCGAATCTGATTATTTATTGATGCATTTCTTTCATCATTTCTACTCTAAATGATGCCAAGAGTCATATAAGATGCTCTAGAAGGTGTACTTCCCAAGTTTCACCCATAATTTGGGTAAATTGCACTTTACTCCAAATTAGGGTTTTTAAGTACCAGGATCATTCCACAAGCTGCATCTGAACGCCCAAGCTTGGAAAATCCATCATGCCTCATCAGATTCACTCTTATGATGTTTCATCATCAAAGGTACATCTTAACCTGTGAACTCTGCAAGTTAAACCTCTTAACTGGATAATTGCACAAAGGTCCCTGCATTGCAAAACAATACTACAACATTGTTCCTAGGGAACAGGAATGGAAACATATGTTCCTTAGGAGCTTTTATTACCTGCTAAAAGATGATTACATGTGTTTAATTACCTATTTAGACAAAACTTCTAGGGTTAGGTTATAACCCAGGTCAGGGATGTTACAAAGGCTATCAGCGATGCTCAAAGAGAAAGGCGTGCACTAAATGTTCATGACCACACGATGGGTCTAAAAGGCTATGCAGGCGTTCGCCAAAGACAGGCTGAGTCTACTGCTCAGTCTGCTGCTACTCAAGAGATTGCAAAGTCCTCTACTATTGGTCCCGCACCTCTGCCTCACCATGCTATGTGGATAGCTAGGA
This sequence comes from Alisma plantago-aquatica, assembly GCA_963693085.1. NCBI lineage: Eukaryota > Viridiplantae > Streptophyta > Magnoliopsida > Alismatales > Alismataceae > Alisma > Alisma plantago-aquatica. The sequence continues at coordinate 1,458,215,886 of OY856411.1, read as the reverse complement.
GGCAAAATAAGAAAAGAGATATAACTAAGCCTGCAACTACTGGGGCGTCTATAAAAATGGTAAAATTCAACTCTTAGAACAATCGATATTGATTATTGTTATGTTTACTTACCAATTTCTATTGATGGCGATTAGCGGGAGCTTCACGAGCAGAGGAAGGAAGGCAAGTTCATCCCCGAGAGGACAAGGGATGAATTGACAGTTGCTCTGGGTAACCCAGAGCATCCTGGACGTGTTAGGGGTGTAGGCGCTGGTGTGGGCATAAAAGTGTTCTTTGGGCAATCACTACGCAAACATGTCCCAAAAGCGGGATTATTAAATGTTGAGGTAACATGTTCTTTTTTTAGAATGTTATTGCGAAAGGCAATTCAATAATCAAAAGCTAGTGTTTCTTTTGTCCATGTATAGGTAGATGAGTTAATTAATAGGAGAGTCAAGGAAGCACTTGATAAGAGACTCCATGAAGTAATTAGCAAGTGGCAGACGTCTCAGACTGCCATTCAAACAGTACATGTGGTGTGCCGCTCTTCTCCTACTATAGAGGTGGTTAGGAGTAATCATGTAGACCCACCACCTAGCACGTCTGCTGTAAGTATTTTTATGACATAGTAGCTAGTCTTTTCAAGATGATATTTTTATGTATATATGTATATACCATTCTTTACGTAAATTTGTAGGGGTTGAAGTCATGCCATCTAAAAAGTAAAGAATATATCATTGCAGAGGTCGAGGCTTACCCAACCCTTCCAAGGGATATGTTTCATGGGACTCCAATACCAGATGGTGCGATTCGTGTGAGCCTGATACATGTACTCCCCAATTTGAGGGATCTTCCATTGCCATATGCCCACCCAGATTCTGAAATGCTTGGTGAGGCAAAAGGCGAAGTGATATTGTGGCCCAAAGCAGATGTCGTCTATACTCATATTGTGTGGTAAATTTGCATTACGTTAATTTGTTAGTGTGTATATATGAGTCAATTGATCTGAAATTATATATACAGGTCAAAAGGAAGACACCCGCTACATCTCGGCCTCCACCTCCACCTCCTGAAGTACCTAGTTGGCTTCCAAGGGAGCTATACGCCTCGTTAGGTCCTAATTGTAGGGGTATGGAAGTATGGATAGGCGAACATAACCCAAATTGTCCTATAAATGCTTCTATTCTGGAGGATGTTGTAGGTGAATCATATGATAATAATCTATTTATACAAGATATTTTGAGTTGTTTTGTTATGATTGGTTGAATACATCTATGATAGAGATATGGATATGGTGAGATTTTATTTATATATCCATATACCTTATTTTATATACGGTGATCTAGTTTCTTATATATTAATGCATACGTAATATATGTTTTGCAGCCACTTACACACGATCTGTAAACATTTTTCATTTTCCCATGTGGGATTTCTAGTTCCATCTTTGATCAGTCTTGTAGATAAAGACTATCCTTCATCAGTTACCTCATATTGCTCTGCTATTTTTAAATATTTTGGTAAAAAAAAGAAGGCGGTGATAATAGCTCCATTCAATGTTGAGTAAGTTTACTTTACTTATAATTTGGATTTAAGAAAATTACATTTTTATCGTGGATTTTGGGTTATTATTTTTTAACTCTCTTACCTCTAGTGGTTACTGGTTATTGTCCCCAAGACGTTCACTGTTTATTATCTAGATCCTACGGGGAAGGAATTGGACACATTATATGGACACCCAATGAAAAGGCCATTATTGACGTGAGAAATATTTCATATTTATATATCTGTTAACATCTGTTATTACATTACTATTTAATTATGCAATTTAATGTGTTACATTAACATGTAGGGCTTTAAGAGAGTTCAAAAAAGCTGGAGGAAACATCTCCAACAAAACTGAGAAAAAGAAACAGTTACTAAATTAGGGGAATGTGAAAGTAATTTTCCGACTCCAATGTATATATTATTTATGTGAACTGTGCTTGTTTGTATTTTTGAACAATTTATATGTTTCAATTTATAGTGTGCTAAACAATACAACGGCTGGGCATGTGCATACTATGTGATGTGATATATGGACCTAATTATCAAACATGTTGTAATAGAAATTGATACCATACAACATGTATTATATATAGTCTCATTAGATAATACGAAATATATCTGTGAGATCCAACTTATAAAACATGAGATAAACTAAGTGGAAGCGATTAAATAGCAGCGGAATATTGAAAATTAAAACCTTTTGGAGAAAAGATCTTAAAACCATAAAACTCCTTTATAAGAAACAAGATGAACAGTTTACATCATTGTAAAATCACCTCTCGAGTGATTATATACACCCAGATACAAAATCTCGAGACTAAAAACCAAAATCTCAGACCTATTGACTCCTAGGACCTGAGAGTATAGAGACGACAAAAGACAAACTAACTACAGGACTCAGCAGTCAGTATCTCCACCTGAGATTCACTGTTGCCCCTGGTGTTGCTGTTGATACTGCTCAACCTCAGATTGGTTTCTTCGTCCTCGACGTCCACCTAAAAAGTTGAAATCTTTGGGGTGAGACAATTTTAAATAATTGTCCCAGCGAGAGTTATAACTCCCCGCCAGAAGCTTTGTTATAGCAAATAAGGAATAACATAAGCAAAGTAACTTAAATCATTCAACAGCAGGTTTGATAATAAGTAAAGCAACATTTACTTAAACAATCACTTCATTAAAGCATATGAAGAACATGTATACTATTGTAACCAATGTAACATCAATCATTATTTCTCGTAGTTCAACCTAAGCAGATATGCTACGTGGTTGATTATGTTTTACAAACATTATTATGCCCTGCGGAGATGAGGTATACCGCTCATTCTCCAACCGATCACTACTAAGTCGCATCGGTATCATACATAGGTCATCAAAAGAGCCAGATTCTTATGACCTCATCTTCCTCAGTCAGTGTGAGGATCAACATGCAGGACATCTATTGTCTCTACTAAGATAGCTTACCAGGGTATTCTGGCACTTCGCTATTAGAGTCACAGTGGCATTCTGTACTCTCTTCGCCATCGAAAGATCTCTTGTTTATATCTCATCGATGCGGTATTTAAAGATTCCCTCGGGAGATTTGTTATACATCACCCCGGCATAAACATATAGTGAAGGGTTGATAGATTAAGGTACATCTACATCAATTCCTACACTAGGATGTAAGGATGTTCACATCCATATTCCCCCACATACTCAAAAGTATGTGATCCAGGAGTTCCCTTAGGAAAACCTGTTTCACCATCATTTAGCTTCTGACAATGATAGATCTATGATCAGGGCTCTACATGATATGATTATACTTGATTAGTTAGGTACATTTCAGCATTCTTTTAGCATCAAGCATGTTTTCAAGCATTTAACTATTTAAAACACTGCTATATAAGAAGAATACTAAATGTATCAAGTCTAACTCACATCAGTTATCAAATGGATATCAATTCTTAATCATCTCATTGTAAGTCATCTAATCAGCATGACCTTGATGTTATTCATAGCTCCTACAGCCCATCAATCTTATATGATGCCACTTGAACTAGGCAACATGGCATATATCACTATTCATAAAGCTAATAATATGCTTTCAATAAATATGATATCATAACCCTTACCTGGCTATGATAATTCTCTTATAAGAACCTGCATGGTTAATTCAATTGACAACAATAAACAATTCATTTCCAGATCAGCAATTTATAAAGCAGAACTAATCTTTTAGTTCAAGGGTTTCACTAAGGCTAGGTTCCCTTATTTACTTCCATTAGGGTTATCCAATCCCTTTCTGTGACATCCCCGGATTTTCTAAAACTTAATCTAATGTGTGACGTCTAAATTGAAACCCTCACCTCAGCGAGAATCCCAATTTAAACATCTCACACTAGGCTAAGAAGAAGAAAATCAGAGGAAGTCATAAGGAAACAATCAGTAGCACATGTACATGAACAATAATAAAACCATACACACATGTTCACCATTAAACATATAATTACAACATGAATTGTTACAACATTTGATATTACATATTGAATAGCAAACCCATACATATACATGTACTACCACTAAACTACAGGATCTTAAGATAACAGGTCCACCTATACATCAGCTCGCCACACAACTCTTAACTATCCTGGATCTTCAAGAGCATAACCACAACCTAAACAAAAGATTACATGTGGTACACGTCAGCACAATATTTCAAGAATATTGTACTGAGTACACCTACGTGTCTTTTTATATACCTATCATCATATCTTGGCAATAAGATAAAACTAATACTTGGCAGTAACAGAAGAATATAAGAAAAGCATATACTTGCACAAAGATATTCATTAACAAAAGAGAACACATATTTTAAGCACATTTTCCATTATATATCCATGTATTTGCCACCTGAGGGAATAATGCATCATCTCTGCTACCAACGAGAATGAGATGTAAGGCCTTATGATCTACTACCAAAGAGTTAGATCATTGTACAATGTGATCTGCTACCAAAGAGAATGATCACTTTCCAGCACTATGCTACCAAAGAGAATTAGTGCTTTCATATAATGGAACATATATATTATGTTTGATGTGTCTATAGTAATAAGTATGGAAAATCATGCAACATATCATACAAGAACAATCATTTCAATCAATACCATATGCCAAGTATTTTACTACTCATATAACACAAGCATATTGTATAATAAGCCAAGTAAGAGGTAATGGCGTACCTTGATCAAGAAACACAACCTAATCACATGTTCCTCATGTCATCTATATCCTTGTTAAACCTGATCAAGACAAGACCATATACTATCATCAGGTTCTCATCCTATTATATCTCATCTTAACCCTAATCGTGCTCATATTAGGGTTTCACTTTATCTCATTAGGATATATACATTATTACTTGTCTTATCTTCATCCTTATGTGGGATTTATGTTACTGATATTATGTTCCGGATTAGGATACATAATCTAACATCAGGTTCCATATCATTTTTGTGCACATATTAACATTAGGTTACATCATTAACCTAGATTAGGGTTTTATAACATGTATTAATATTCATATTCATATAACATGGATTTTGTTCATCATTATGATCTCATAATTAAAACTAAGGTTCAATATAGTGATATGAGCTTTCTCTGTAAATTTCATCATTTATAGAGCACGTATGTATTTAATACATTTTATTTGGGATTATTATCCCTAATTAGCCATTCTCAGTAATTTACATGATTTTGTACATCAACCTGACCATATATGACATCATATGTATTGTAAACATGTTTATGGACTTACTGACATTTTTCTATAATTTTAGGCCAACGTTTGATATTTATTATCCATCAATTAAGCATTTCACAACTAACAATATATTACTGATATTAGTGCATCGAAAGCCTAATATTTTGCTTCCATCTTGTTCTACGCATTTTTTTGAACATTTTGGTATATTTTTTGTATTTTTCTGACAACGGAGCTAATTTCTACAGATTAATGAAGATCTGGGAATTTACTAAATTATTTACCTTTAGCACCAATGGGCATGCACCACGTGGCCAAAAGGGGAGCGGCTGCTTCTTGGATCCGCCTGGGTTAGAATCTAATCGATCGGTTCACTTTTGATAGCAGGCCGGTCTAGGGATTTGAACCGCTCGCTTGCCTCGTTCCCTCTCTGTCTGCGGACAGTGTGCGTTCCCATCTTGTCGCACGAAGCCGCCGTCGCGATGGGGATCTTCAAGAAGATGATCTGGAGCTCCCTATCCTTCCGCGAAGCACCAGGGTCGTCGTTGGGCTCTGCTTCGGTTGCTTCCTTCCTCCAAGACGTTGCTGCTACGGATCGCCCTACTGCTATCTTAGTGTTCCGCCAACGCCTGCTCACCGTCGCTGCTAGCGAGGTCCTCCTCCTCGGCTGAGGAGATGCGCCCCTCAGATCCGCTGACGATATGCGACCACTCTGGGCGACAAAACTACAAGCCAACTAGTCCTGAGCTCCATGGCCACAAGCCTATTGGCCGTTGCCGCCGCAGCCGGCTGAAGGGTCATCCTCGCAGAACGCCGACATGCGTGAGGGCAGTGGCGAGATGCTCCGCTTCGTGGACACAAGCACTGCCATGGTTCCACGCTCCGGTGAGAGGCCAATGGTTGTTCTGACCTTAGATCAACCTTCTGCGGCCGCCACTGGGTTCGTCTGCTCCTTTTCAAGAGACCCCGACTCCTTCCTCGTCTACCTTGCCGGTGGAGAAACTGAGAAAGTGAAGACCTCCTTCTCGCTGTTCCCTCACCCTCACACCAAAACAAAGAAGATTGGAACTGTAGTTCTCGGAATAGCAAGGAAACTACCTATGTGTTTTCTTCTATAGGGCCACGACCACAATGTGGGCTTGGTTGAGTCTCTCTTTGTTGTTCACTCCATGATGCAGTAGTAACCGTAAGGTAGACCATAAATCTGGACTGTTGAGTCCTTGTTTGCGGTTGAGATGGATTCCTCACCATAAAGAGTTTGTGGCTACTTCCTTCTCAAAGGCCACGATAGCTGGATAATTAATCAAAAGCTTATTCTCCATGCACCCGTATGTACATTATTTCATGGTCTAAGTATCTCCCTCTAGGAGTATCGAAACCTAGTGAAATGTTAATCGTGCCCTTATTATCTTCCCAACTTCGACCCATTCAAACTTTGTCCCAAGTTTCCACTATTTAATCAATCAACAAATTAATTCAGAAAGGCACATTATAAGGGCATTAATCATATTATTAGCATCGATGACCTTCACATTTGACCGGGTTGATTAGAGTACCTTCATATGGTCACAACTTACTTCAAGGACTATCATTATGTCATAAGGTATATTAATATTCCAAAAGATCACTCCATCACATCCTACACACCTTAAAAGAAAATCTGTCCTCGGAAATAAGCCAAAAAATCCAGTCTTTCACACTTTCATTATGATTTAGGAATAATGATTCCTCATCTCATAATTTGATCATGAAGATTCATGCTTAAAAGCATAACTTGGAATTAGGGTTTATTGTACATTTCAACACATCACCCTTAATTAGGGTTTACTATTTACATTACATGTTATTACCCTAGAATTAGGGTTTACTATTCACTCCATAGTGAATTGAGCTCATAGCATCATCATGTATGAAATTATCATCATTGATGCCCTCAATTAGGTTAAGATTCATTAATCATCATAATCAGGGTTTCCATGATCTCACCTTGATGGATCATACCCTAATCATGTACATTCTTACACATTGAAGGTATGTTACTTAATTCTCATTCATAATAGGAACCTTCTCTCTCCTCTCACTACTATATGATGTTTACATCACTCTAGATTAGGTTAAGTTAATTCAACTTGGTTAACATAGGTCAAGTCATCACCATTATGGTCCTTAGGGTTTACTTGATCAAGGTGTGTTGTCTACTTGAACCCTTCATGAGTGCCTTGATAATATTCACCATTAAGCATAACATGGGCCAAACTACTAGTTGCATAACCCCTTAAAGTCTTTAGGTATGATTAGGGTTTAAGTTGAACAACCATTGAACCATCTAAGCCTTCAAGGCATTAAGAAATCATAACCCTAAAAGTCCCCAAACGATTACACACTTTCAACCTCCAAACGGTCCTGAGACCGTTTGGAAGTGTTGACCGTTTGGTTAGGTTGACTTCCAAACCGTTTGAACTTGGTCACCCTCAAGACCATTTGAATCTAAACGGTCTTGAGACTGTTTCAACTTGTTGACCGTTTGAAAGAGTTGACTTTGAAACCGTTTGAATTGAAACGACCTTGAGATCGCATGAATCCAAATGACCTTGAGATCGATTGAGCCCAAACGGTCTTGAGACCGTTTGGTCCAAACATCTCAAAACCGATTGGACCCAAAAAGTGCATCAACACTTGCAATCAATTAGGGTTTTCAAGGTTGAACCCCTTAATTGACCTCATATATGTTAACCACTCATCAATTGAGCCAATTAGGGTTAGCCTTAAACAATTGGACACTCAATTGACCCTCAATTGATAACCAATTAGGGTTGAAACCAATTCAATTAGGATTTGTAATCGATTAACCATCAACATTGATCAACATGAGTCTAATTGAAGTTGAACCCATCAATTGACACTCAATTGGGCCCCAACTTGGCCCAAACGGTCTTGGAATCGTTTGGACACCCTCCAAACGGTCTTTAGACCGTTTTCCCAAAGTCACATCAAAATCTAAGTCAAATTGTCAAGGGTTGAACCCTAATTAAGTCTCAAATCAGCACGTTCAATTAATTCAACAACCTATTGTGATTGGACATTTAATTGATTAAATTATCTTAACCCTAGACCTCCAAATGGTCTTGGGTGGTCACCAAACGGTCTTGAGACCGTTTGGGTAATTCCCAAACAGTTTTGAAACCGTTTGGGCCACTCAACCCAAAGTTCAACAAAATCGATCCTTGAAATCATCAATTGAACCCGATTAGGGTTTAGAGGGTTGAAGTGCCTTCAACTTGTGATTGGTTTGCAATTAGATTATGATTCTCTGTAGATGATTAATTCAACATTTATTCAGCAGACCTCTAAATGGTCTTCACTTGGTCAAACTTGCCAAACGGTCTTGGAGACCGTTTGAATCTAAACGGTCTTGCAAACTGCATGAAATCAACGGTCTTGAGATCGTTTGATTTCAAACGGTCTTGCAAACCGTTTAGACCAAATGGTCCAAGGTCGTTTGGTAAAGTTACCTAGGAAATCACGCCCATCATCTTCAACCTCAGATTAGGTCGGTTACTTCGTGGTTTTGCTTGCAAAAGTGCAAGGAAGAGTGGAGAAGAAGAAGAACTATATACTATTTGCAAGAACAAAGATATGCATAATCAAAGCAAGAGGTTTAGAGTTATAAAACCCGCCTTAAGGTCGTTCCTAGAGCTCCAAGCTTCCAAGCCTTTAATGGCGTTTTGAGCTCCAAAGCTTGGCCAAGGGTTTTTCTCTAAGAAAAGGTTGGGAAAGATCGGCTAGAAAGAGAGAGCTAAGTAAGAAAACCATAAAACCAACCTTGTAACCCCACTTCCTCCATGAATTCGAGCAAGATTATGGTCTCTTCTTACCTTAGAACAAGTTGGTCGTTCTCCTCTGCTCCTAGGATCTGCCTTAGTCGGTCCAAGCAAAGGGATAAGTGATAGAAGTGAAGAAACGATCGTTTATTTGTAAAGGACAGATGACTATATACCTTAGGGGGTATTTCCATGATTATGATAACTATTTCTCTTATTCTCATCTAGGTCCCTCTCCCTTTTAGGCACGTCCTTCCTCCTTATTTCTAAGGTAAAACTCCTTCTAAAACCAAGGACTAAGGCAAAGAAGGTCAACTTACTACTAATGTGCACATATAAAAGGGTTATTATACTTATAACTTGATTATTCAATTACAAGGGTGTTCCTTTTTATATGTTTATTCAAATGAAGCGCCCTCTTCATCATTTTTACTCTAAATGATGTCAAGAGTCATAAAAGAAATTCTAGAAGGTGTATTTTACAAGTTGCACCCCATATTTTGGGTAAATTGCACTTTACACCAAAATTAGGGTTTTAAGTACAAAGATTGCTCCATAAGCTGCATCTTGATGCCCAAGCTTGGAGAATCCATCATACCTCATCATATTTAATCTTATGATGTCTTAACATCAAAGGAACATCTTAAAATGTGTAATTTTCAAGTTAACCCCTCTAATTGGCTAATTTGCACATAGGTCCCTGTAATACAAAACAATACTACAACATTGTTTAAAAAGGACAAAAATATAAACATATGTTCCTCAGGTGCTTTAATTACATACCAAAAGATAATCATCAGTGTCTTAATTACATAATTAAGCAAAACACCTAGGGTTAGTCCATAACCCAGGTCAGGGATGTTACAATATCAATCTTATTATATATTATTAATTATATATATACATCATTCTCTTTGCAGGTGTTTAAAACCAGTGACTTCACTACAGGTGAAAAGTTATTAGATGTACATACTCCCTATATGATGGAAGGATTAGATGATGTAAGAGAACAATGGACAAAAACCTTACAAATAGTGGGAATTTCCGATTATGATTGGGATACTGATGAAGATAATAATAAAGAATGATATTTCTAAAGTTTATTCTCATAATTATTTTTGTATTTGATGACATGTGAATGATTTTTTTTTAATTGTAATGTGTGAATGTGAAGGTGATCAATACATGAATGTTTCTACATGTGTTTGAATGTGAAAAGAGATGAAATGAATGGAACTGCATGTTGCTAAATGTGTGCAAAAATGGAGAAAATTTGAAATGAAACTATTGGTTTCTACATGTGTGTGATGAAAAATAATATGAATTAAATGTGCTTATACATGTGTGTGATCGTAAATTGTTGTCCATTTGTTAATTTTGTAGGTTTGTGGCTTGTTGTTGGCTGATATCAATGGATGTTGTAAACTTGCAGTTCAGAACTGAACTACAGGTTCTACATCCGGCTGACCGGCCATACAGCAGGCCTGCAAACTGATAAGAAAAAAATCAGAACATAGGCGTCGGTTATTAGTACAAAATCGACAAAAAAGACATACATCGTCGGTTATTAGCAAAAAAACCGACGTCTATATGGCGTCGATTATTAGTATAAAACTGACGTCTTTATCTGACATAGTGTTGGTTATATATACAAATTGACGTCGATGATGCCCTTGCTGGCGCGTTTTATTGGTGGCGGGACGAGTTATGACGTCATTTTTTGTGAAACGTGGACGTCTTTGACCTGGATATAGTGTCGGTTTTATTAAATATCCAACGCCTATAATGCCCTTGTTGGCGTGTTTTTGGCGGCGGGAAGAGTTATGGTGTCGATGTTAAAATCGACACTGAAAGTTTCAACTTTTAGCGGCACCCACTTGGGTGTCGCTTTGAAACTGGTGCCAAAAGCAATAAATAACTGAAACTAAATGTCTGATCTGTACTAGTGAGAACGGTGTATTTTCCTGGACGCCTTGCTAGTTTGCTATGTAATCAGTGTAGATCATGTTTCCAAGTAGATCATAAACAAGGCGTTGTTTTTTTTTTTGAGTTAGAAGAGACATTAGTCTCCCCCCCTCAAACAGGTGCCAGAGCCCGGATGACCCAAGGGTTGGTAAATATAATGTGCAACAAGGGGATTCGAACCCGGGTCCCCCGGGGAGGACAAGCCGGACCAAATTACCTGCGCTATACTGGCCGGGTAACAAGGCATTGTTCAAGTAAAGAGAAACACAGATGATAAAACTGTGTTATGACGACAAAATAAGTTAAAGGAAAAAAAACAAAAATGATACACTTTGATAAAAATATTTACGGCTATAGCACCTCCGTAAAAATATTTTCCGAATAACCCATTTTAGTGAAAAAGGCCACTTGGTTTGGCATTTTCCAAGTGAAACATATAAAAATGTCATCTGTTTTGGAGCTTTCAACTAAAAAAATTTAAAAAAAATAAAGAAAACGAGAAAGCGCTAAATGAATTGGCGCTTTCACTCATATGCAGGGATGAAAACGTGAATCCATTTGTCGTTTTCTCCTTTTTTTTTAATTAAAAACTCCAAACTGTTGGCGTTTTTACCTACTTCACTTGAAAAACGCCGAATTAAATGGTGTTTGCTCCTGAAAATGGGCTATATTGGGAATTATTTTTTGGAGATGTTATACCTGGAAACATTTTAATCAAAGTGTGCCATTGTGATTTTTTTCCTAAGTTAAATCTGTTTATGTAATGGTGAATATAAAGTTCTCTGTAACAAGCAAATAAAGTGTTGTAAAAGAAAAACAAGATACGATGATGAAGAAACTAAGTTTTTCTACTATATAACATGTACGGTTGTCATAATGAGTGTAAAGAAGATATTTCACAACATAGAAATGAAGCATTACTGTAGTAAAAGGAGGCTCAATGACAAGAAACGCAACCGTTCTAATTTCAGATCTGTGAATGTAACGTAAGTAATGACGTTAATATAGAATACAAATGAGGAGATTACGACATAACGAAGCACTTTAACGAGGGGACTAGGACTTATTTACTACAAAACTAGATATTATTGTTAGTGTAAAAAATGTTCATGTACAAAATGTAAATTAGTTGCTATTGAATTATAAAGTGTGCATTCACGTATACACCGAAGTATTCTTTCATTATACATGGTATTATTTCGTGTGCGGTTTAAATGAGAGGCAATATACAAGAGAATGTTACATTTTACTGACAAGATGAGGTATTTTAATATACTAAGTGAATATCATTTTTGAAACCCAAAATGGAACTCCATTCATTCTCCACTACATATTTAATGGTATAACAAATAAAATATATATTTTATTTGTTATATTTTTAAACATGTGGTGGAGAATAAGTAAGATTTCGTTATAGGTTCTACAATGAGTCTAGATAGCAAACCTGAGACATTTTTATGACTAAGCGATGTTTTTATGATACTGAATTGAAAAGATGTGTGGGGCGTAGTACGTCGAAGTTGACATCACCGTGACTCGGAAACAGGACGCAGATCATCAATAATGAGACACAACGCGTCAAAAAAGTTTGGAGGTCTATATAGCTGGCGCTGAAGAAGGTGTCAGGAGGCAAGCCATCAAGGCAACAACCAGATTCTTAAAGATCTTTTTAAGTTATCCAACAATTCCTCTATTCTCCTGTGTTAAGATTGACAACAACACCGGCATACGAGTCCTCTCAAAACAAAAAATGGATAGAGGAAAAGACTGTAAGCGGTTTGGATACCACATGACACATGTCCCCCCTCCTATGAGGGTTAGAATCCAAACTCTAAATTTCTAATAAACAAAGCTTAAATCCGTGCTATACACGGGTGGCCTTATGGACTACCATATGAGAGTTATAGATTAAACATTAGGAATTAACAAAATAAGGTACAATAAATATGTATAATATACATTAATAGGTTTTTTGATACAGACATGGATCAATTTGTATTTTTATAAAATAATAGAAAAATTATATTCAATCCCCTCTATAAGTTTTCTTATACAATATACATGAGTGTCCTTAAATAATATATAATTTTAAAAAGTAGAGGATTGGTCTACAATTTTTACAAAAATTATGTTCAATCATTTCCACAGACTTTATTATACAGTATAGATATCTCCTTAGACAATATATAATTTTACAAAGAAAAGATAAAAGTGTGGTATACACACATATGGATCGGTTTGTAAATTCAAAAAATAATAAAAAAAAATTGAATTTAACCCCCTCAGTGGGATTTCTCATATAGTATAGATGAGTCTACTTATACAATATATGAATTTAAAAGAAAAGATAAAAGTGTAGTATACACACATGGACCAATTTGTAATTCTAAAAAATAATAGAAAATTTTCCATTCAGCCCCTTCAACGGAATTTCTTATATAGTATAAATGAGTCTCCTTATATAATATATATTTTCAAAAATGAAATAAAAAAGTGCAGTATACACAAACTGGGATGGAGTTAATTTCAAAAATATAATAGATACAACTTCATTGAGCCCCTTGCATGAGCTTTCTTATAGTATAGACGAGTCTCCTTATACATCAAATATTTTTTTAAAAGACAAAAGTGTAGTGTACAAACATAGGGACTAGGTTGTAATTCTAAAAATAATTGAGAATACTGAATACAGCCCCCCCCACAGGCTTTCTTATATAGTATAAATGAGTCTCCATATACAAAATATAATTTTAAAAAAATATATAGTGTATACACAAGGACCAATTTGTAATTCTAAAAAGTAATAGAGAACATTGCATTTAGCTTTGTCAAGGAATGTCGTATACAGTATAGATGAGTCTCCTTAGATAATATCAAATTTTAAAAATAAAGGACAAAAGTGTAGTGTATACATATGGATCAGTTTGTAATTTGAAAAAATAATGAAGAAAATTCTATTCACCACCTCTATGGGATTTCTTGTATAGTATGGATGTGTATCCTAATACAATATATAATTTTAAAAAGAAAAAAGAGAAGTGTAGTATACACAGATAGGGACCACTTGTAATTGCAAAAAATAATGGAAAAAATTACACTCAACCTTGTCTGCAGGCCTTCTTATAATAAAAATAAATCTCCTTATATATGCAACAAATAATTTTTAAAAAAATGTGTCACATGAACCAAATTGTTATTCCAAACAATAATGGAGAAAGTTGGATTCACTCCTATGTGGGTTTTAGTATATAATAAGATAAAATGAGTCTCCATATACAACGAATAACTTTAAAAAGAAAAGAGAGAAATGTGGTCTACACACAACAAGCTAGTTCATAATTTCAAAATATAATGAAAAAATATTACATCCATCCATGAATTTCTTATACATATAATTATAAAAAGAACAGACAATAAAGTGTAGTGTGCAGATATAGGAACTAATTACAACTATCAAAAAATAATGAAGAAAATTACACTCAGTCCCTTTCGGAGATTTTCTTATACGATATAATGGAAAAAATTACATCCATCCACGACTTTCTTATACATATAATTTTAAAAAGAAAAGACAATAAACTGTAGTGTGCACACATTGGAAGAAATTTACAACTATCAAAAAATAATGAAGAAAATTACATCCAGCCCCTTCCGGAGATTTTCTTATACGGTATATATGAGTCTCTTTAAACAATATAGAGTTTTAAAAAGAAAAAAGACAAATGTGTAATGTACATGGTTTGGCTTGAAATTCTAAAAATAATAGAAAAAATTACATACAACTCTCTCTGTGGACTTTCTTACATTGTATACATGAGTCTCATTATAAATATATAAAATAAAAAGGAAAGAAAAAAATAGTGTACACACATCGGACAATGAAAAAAAGTTACACTCAACCCTCTTTGGGGTTTTTTTATATAGGATAGATGGGTTTTCTCATACAATATATAATTTTAAAAAAAAAGACAAAAATGTAGTATGAACAAATAGATATTAGTTTGTAATTCTAAATAAGGAACAATTTGTAGTTCTGATGAAGAAAATAGCATTTAGCCTTTCAACGGGTTTTTTATCTAGTATACATGAGTCTCTATATATATTAAATAATATTTAAAAATAAAAGAAAAAAATGTACTTTACATACACATAGATGTATTGTAATTTCAAAAAATAAGGAAATGTATTCACCCCCTACACGGCTTTTTAAATAATATAGATGAGCCTCCTTATACAACAAACAATTTTAAGAAAAAGAGTGTGATGTACACACACAAAGCGAATGGTAATTCCAAAAAAATAATGAAAAAATTGCATCACCACCAAATTTCTTATACAATATATAATTTTGAAAAGAAAAGATAAGTATAACTACACAAATAGATATTAGTTTGTAATTCCAAATACAGAACTATTTGTAGTTCTAATGAAGAAAATCGCATTCAGCCTTTCCACAAAGTTTGTTATATAGTATACATGTGTCGGTATAAATTAAATAATATTTAAAAATAAAGACAAAAGCGTAATTTACACACAAAGACACTTTGTAATTTTAAAAAACAATGAAAAAACCATATTCATTCCTAGACATAGCTTTTTATATAATATAGAATAGCCTTCTTATACAACAAATAATTTTAAAAGAAAAAAAAGTATAGTGTACACACACAAATCGATTTCTAACATCATCCACAACTTTTTTATACAAAATATAATTTTAAAAAGGAAAGACAATAAAGTGTAATATGCATACACAAGAACCAAATTACAATACCAAAAAATAATGAAGACAAAATACATTTTGAGCCTTCAACTTTCTTATATAGTACACATAAGGCTCCTATCGGTTTGGTGTAAGTTATAAGTTTTGTGGAACTCATTTTCTGGGAACTCCAGTTCAATTTTCAAAACTTAAGTTTCATTCACTTCCATGTGATTGGTTTGTTGTAAGTGTAAATTTTGAAATCGTTAGAAACATTGCTAATTTTTACTGTGTAATATAAATGAGAAAGGAAGATAAAGACAAAAAAAATCATATCCGTGAAAATCCATAATATTTTAAATCATAATAACCTCAACAAGTGCTTATGATACATATGTCGCTCCTTTAAAAAATATTTTATTATGGTACAATTATAATTTAAAATTAAATATTATGATTAAAATTGCATCACCATATTTTGATTTCACTGTGTTTACAAAGTATTGAAATAATATCTGCATTTCATGTACTTGTACAAATAAGTTTTGGTTCATCATTATTTAACACATTGTAGAATATTAATTTTGACATTTTTTGTGGAGAATTTGTATTATATTATTTGTACAGTCATAGTTAATTATTATTTTCACATCATAGTATTTAATTTGAATAATAAAAATATGATAGGTAATTCCCATTGTTTTCACATGGTGCGATGTGTATTTTTTCATGATGTTTGTATTTTTTTATTTTGTGAAAACATTGATAATGGTAGTTAGTGTAAGATATTCTACATAGTGCAATTATAGTGTATGCTATTTTTTCATATTATATTATGATTTTAACAATGAACTATATTCACATGGCTGATATTTCTAGTTATAAATATTTTCCATGTGCCATTTATGACAAATAAAGAATATAATTGTATAAGAATTGTTAGTAGTTGTCTCAGAACTCATTTTCCATTCTTTTTAAGAGGGAACTCAAATATTATGTTTTGTATGTAACTTCGTAACTCACCAAAAGTCACGTAACTCAAGTTCGAATACTTACTTTAAACCAATCATACAATATAGATTTAGGAATTCCACTTCATAAGTTTCCCAGACCAATTAAGAGAAACCAATCGAAGGCTAAGGCTCCTTGAACAATATACAATTTAGAAGAAAAAAATGTGAGTGTAGTATTCATGGTCTCGTTTGTAATTCCAAAAGATTATAAAAAAATTACGTTCAATCCTTTCGTGGACTTTATTATATTGTATAAATGAGTCTCTTTATATATATAAACAAGAAAAAGCAAAGAAAAGAGTGTGGTATAGACACATGCTAATTTGTAATCCTAACAGATAACGAAGAAAGTTACACTCAACCCTCTCTAGGTTTTTTTATATAGCACAGATGAATCTCCTTATACAATATATAATTTTAAAAAGAAAAGACAAAATATGTATATACAAATAGAGACCAATTTGTAATTCCAAACATAAACAATTTGTAATTCTAATGCAAAAAATTACATTCGCCCATTCCACAATTTTATTTATAGTCTAGATGAGTCTCCTTATGATTTAAATAATATTTAAAAATAAAAGACAAAAGTATAATTTACACAAATAATTTGTAATTTCAAAAAATAATGAAAAAAGTGTATTCAACCCCCTACATGACTTTTTTATGTAGTACAGAAGAGTCTCCTTAGATAATATATAATGTAAACAGGAAAGGCAAATGTGTAATATACATATTGTAATTCTAAAAAAAATAATAGAAAAAATTACATCCACATGATAGATACTGCATGCAACCGATTGTCACAAGCTAAGACCCTACACCATCCAACCAACTACCAATTCCTAATAAAATTTTCGTATTGACTCTATTCACCGAATCACCATGAAAATGTCTTCGGCGATTGCGATGCATAATAATGACCACTAATTAGAGAGATTGCAATCAAAATGTCAATCCATCAGTCTGCTCGGGATAAACTGGAAGAAATGTCAATATTATCATAGCGGCACACTCAATTATCATAAGTCGTGAAACAGCACACTTGATTATCTTAAAGTCGTGAAAGCCAGCAACTTGGTAGCATAAAATTAGCAGTAGCACTGCACATCTTACCCTGTCTACCCTCCTGCCTACCTGGGTACGAAAGTTTGTACCCAATCTGCCTAAATATGATAAAGACTAGAGAGGTAGATAAGAAAGAAATATGTTTTGCTCATGACTTTTATCCCAAAATAATTTAATTGTTAAAATAAAAAGTATTAGATTCATCAAAAAAATATTTTTCAACAAAAAACAGTATTGACATATTTTGAAAAAAAATATGAGATAAGTACAAAAAATAAAAGTATCTAAGCGTACAGTATCCTAAAATTGGCTGAGCAGGTTGTCTAGAATTTTTCTATGAGTAGGCATCTGTTTTTTTATAAGTGATGAGCATCGATTTGTTGCAGTTGCGATCTGAATGACAACCATCTCATCAACTGTGTATATACAAACGCTTAAATTAATCGCTACAAAAACAAATTAGCTACAATACCATTCAGGCGAATTGGCATGCTGATGAATTATCTACAGGATTGGAGCTAATTACCTCACAGCCTAAAACAAAATTGGCATAGCTCCACCAGATGCAATGCGCCAGACGTTAGAATTGGTAACGACATCCAACGCAACACCAAAGATACGTTGGATTTTACCAAAAAAAAAAAAAAACAACCATTTGGCCTTGAACCCAATGCCACATGGGGCAGATTGAGAGAATTTGCATGGCGCGCCCATTGACCACTTTTTCCGTCAGGACTCAAACGGGTGTGTGGACTCCGTCAGGGATACATGTTCACCTGTTGAAGATAAAACTTCCGCCTTTTCAGGAAGGCTTGATGTGCCAAAGTTGCGATGCTTGCCGTCTGCTTTATTGGCAAGTTGGAAGCCATGCAACGGGAGCTGGTTGATAAGGAGAGTTTCCAATTCAGTTGCCACACTCTTACCAGGGACGAGAACGTACAGGAAAGCTGAGCTTTTTAGTCCTTCCTTGGAACGGTGAGTGCGCATTCGACCCGAAAGGTCATCCGACTGTAAGAGGTACAAGTCAATACACATATCATAGATACGAATATGGGAATACATAAAGAATCAAGGCCCTACCTGTCCGATGTACAGCTTCTTGTCAGGCCTAAAAAGTACATAGACACTTGATCGGCCATTCACCGAAGGAGGTGGTTGTTCTCTGGCGCCAACAGTCACACAAATGACTTCGTAAAGCTCAGATAAGCTCTTCGTTTTGTAAAGTTCTATAAACTTCTTCTGGCAGACTATGTTAACAGCATATTCAACCTTCTTCTGCAAAGTCTCCGTAGGATTCAGAATTGCTGAGTCTGGCACCAAAGTATTGTTACAATTATATGACGGCATTGTACACACTTCAAAGTGGTCATCCAACCAGTTACCAATATTTGAATGCCTAAACTGCTCCTCTTTCTGCCTTGAATCCTTGCTCTTTACTCCCATAGATAAATATAACTGTTCAGCTCTTCTGATAATGCTCTCTGGAATACCTTCTTTTGTTGCAGTCTCAAAAGCTAAGCTCTCTTTGCATACCCCATCAACCAGTTTCCATGTTGGTTTTATACGACCGTCGACAATCTCCGTTCCCATTGCTTTCAAGACCATATTTCTTGATACTAGAGGTAAGCCAAGAACACCATGCAAATGGGTAGAGACAATACCTAAGCAGCCGATACTATCCAGATATTCAATCACACTGCCAGCAATGCAAGTCCCTTTCATGGTTTCTGTACCCCTGCAAATTTCATCTAGAAGAACTAGGCTTCTAGAAGTTGCAATATTGAGTATGGAGCGCATCTCTGACATTTCAATCTAAGAACAAGGGGGATAAAAAGTACTATTCATCAAATCAAATATTTTTTGTTTATGAAAGGGCATCTAAAACAGAATAACAGTTGGTTTTTCATTTCTTAGAACTATTCATCTACATCAATAATATACTCAAATTGTGAAACCACTACATTGAGCTAGCAAGGACACTAGTATACAGAAATTGTATAATGTAATGGTGCTGCTGTATTATTTTATAAGTCAGTTCCAAGATTATGTTTCCTGAAAGAACTAAGGCCCTGGGTACAGTTACTAAAAATTCGGGTAGATAATATGGAGAAAACATTCATTCTGGATGGCAGGGAGGTCATGAGATTGTTGTGATTAGCAGTGACAGCTCGGGATGTTAGTGAGTGGAGGCAAGAATGCACTTGAAATCCACCTCTTTTTTATGTGACATTGAGCTACTTCTTTGTCCCTTCAATCAAACTTAAGTTAGTACCTATTACTACCAGCTTCAGCATCCAAGCAGCAGCAACATAATGCCAAATGCATTAAAACCCAGCTGCGTTTTAAAATCTCACACGGGACTTAAATGACTACATGGTGAAAGACGGGCAAAAAAAGCAGGAAAAGAACAAACATTAGTCATACATTCATGGACGAGAGAACCGACACCCTATTAGTTATGATTAATTAAGGTATACATTTACATAAGATAGAGACATATCCCTAGTTTCATATACCTGCATCATGAGCATAATTCATAGTTATCCAGGCTCCAGCCTAGGCCCCTAGGCTTTAGGTGAGCCACCTTAAACTGGCCGCCTAGGCTTTTACATAACTAAATGGATGCCTAAGGCCTTTTAGGCTTAAATTAAGACACCCAATTAGCATGGATTAGGTCTCAATTTGGTCAAATTACATCAAATTTAGTTGTTTTAGGGAAGAAATAGATCTGATTTAGGCCAAATCAGGTCTAGTTTGGGCACATTACGTCTGATTTGGGAAGAAATATGTATGATTTGAGGAAAACATGTCCTATTTGGGGGAATTAGGTCTGATTCGCCAAATTAAGGCTCATTCAGGTCAAGTAGCACAAATTAATGGAAATTGCGTCCAATTAGGTCATGTTATGCCCAAATTGGTCCGACTTAGCCAAACTAGGCAAACTAAGTTAAATTAGGTCCAATTTAGATCATGTTAGGTCAAATTAAGGCTGAATAGGTCTAGCTTAGGTCATGATAGGTGTGATGTAGGTGAACTTATGATTGATTAAGTTAGGGATAACCAAAACAAAAATGCATAACGATTTACATATTTGAGTTAGAAGAGACATTAGTCTCCCCCTCTCTCAAACAGGTTTCAGAGCCCGGATGACCCAAGGGTTGGTAAATACAATGCACAACAGGGGGATTCAAACCCGGGTCCCCCGTGAAGGACAAGCCGGACTGAACCACCTGAGCTCATAGTCACAAATTCGGTATTCGGGATACATTCGGCTGAGTTGAAAGTTTCAAAATTCGGCAATTATGTGGGAAATTCGACTAAAAAGCGGTCAACGTACGGTAACTATACGGTCAACGATTAAGGAAAAAATTAGAGGATATAGAAGATATATTACATACATCTTGTATGTATATATATGTTTTGCACATATATATATGTACATATATATTACATACATATGTCTATAGCTATTACATACATATATGCATATACATATATTACATATATACATACACATATGTCTTGACACATATTATGCACTCAAATTAAGTCGGAGTCTTAATCAGTATAATACGGGAAAAGAATGTACAAACGGGAAAAAACATTTAACGTGAATAATCGTGAATAATACGGGAATAAAACGTAGTATTCGAGAATTGGAATTTATTTGGTCGTTTCACACGCCTAGGGAAAAAGTCGTGTTTTAAACGCGACTTCAAAAAGTCGGGAGTATGTTGTGACTATGCCTGCGCTACACTGGCCGGGTATGATCTGCATATTTGAATATAGTTAAATGTATACGCAAATCATTTGTATATAAATAAAATATAAACAAATATGAAGAACGCCTAGGCCCCCTAGGCCTACCTTGGGTGGGAAGGACCGCCTAGCCGCCTAGACAACTATGGCATAATTATAATTTCACCACCAGTCCATTGCCGCCACCATGTTTGTCTTCAGTCTCAATCGGTCAATCCCAACAAAGCTTGGATCAGTTGCGTGTTTAGCTGCATAAGATGAATCCCCCCCCCCCCCCCCCCCCCCCCCACATACAACTACGAACACATTGAAAACTGTAGCAGATACTGTCATCTAATGTAAGCATGACTAGCTCACTCAAATAAACATGTTAGTATCATAGCCTTACAAACATAGTATTCAATGTCTCATGCATGGACATGATTTAAATTCAACAGTCTGAAACGGAAGTTAAGTTATTGTGAGTTTCAGTGCTTAGAAAACAGACATATAGAGCTGCAAATATGGATGTACTGATCTCAAGAAACTGCAAGAGAGGGAGTTGGTGACACACCTGGAAAGAACTCTTTCCATCTGCAGGACTGTCGTAAGATTTCATATGTAGCATGACAGCATCAAAATGTGGAATAACAGCTGATTCTGCGGGAATCATAAGCCCACATATCCCTAGTAAAGCAGCAGCACAGACAGACCTAAGTAGACTGGATTTGCCCCCACCATTCGGTCCCGTCAAAAGAAAAAGTGAGTCCATTGTCACAGAATTTTGTATAGCACTGCCTTCAGCAGCATCAAACCAATAAGGCGACAAATCTTTCAGTTCAAGTTTGTTGTCTGTCTCTGATGACTCCAGAGAATCGTTATCCTGGATGCAAATGATACAATATGAAGTATTTCGGCAATGAAATTTGGATGAAAAGCACATAGAACTGGCAATTAATGCAGTCACAGGATGATGCCAAAGCTAACGGATTTTCTCAAATACCAACAGAAGAAAGTATGAGGCATAGAATGCCCGTACATTAGAATACCACCTTTTTGATGTTTCAAAATCAAATATTATATACTGAGGATTTCTTCGCTCAAACATTTTAAAATATAGGAGTAATTAATTTGTCTCGTATATGGGCTCATATCTATTAGGCCAATTAGTGTCTGGACTCCTAGTCCATTAAGGTTTTGTCCTCTTCCTTGTACTTGCCTTCACTCCTATAGATAGGAGAGGATTTTGTCCATCTATCAATAGAATATACAACACAGGGGACTTTCCCACCATCTCGATTTCCTACATGGTATTAGGGAAGCGTTCTTGTGCCCCTCCCTCTGAGAGAGAGGGGAAGGGAGAATACCCCCCTTGTGGGTGACTACCGCCCCTCCACCCCTAGGCTTTGCTTGGCTTCCAGCGGGGATGTGCAACTCCTGCCATGTTCAAGAGCGTCTCCATGAGCTGTCTTGATCTCAAATTTAAGATGCTTCTTCGTTGTTGTTGCTAGATACATTGGGCCGCTGCATCTTCGTGCTCACAGTCTGTGTTGCAATCATTGCCTACCCGCCACCGCCGACATCCATGTAGCTATTGCCATCAGCGTTGCTGCCTTGTACATCGCCGCCATCCATGTTGCCTGTGTCAACATCTAATGCAAAATCATGGCAAAAGATGATCGACTCTGCTCAGGATAATCGATTCCTACTTTGTCTTGTAGATCTTGAAAGATACTTATAGAGATATGTTGTGTTCTGTTATGTTTTGTTGAGTGTCATGTGCATAGCATGTGCCTCACTTATACTTTTCACTTCTTTAATTTAGTCCCATATTGCTCACCTCTGCTTTAGTCTCTATTCTCTTCTGTTATATAAGAGATTGTATTGTACACTATTTTATTCACTCAATAAGCAATTCCCAGTTTCTCTATATGGTATCAAGAGCAGGTCCGGTTCTTCAGTTTTTTAATTTTTCGAGTGTACCTGCTTTGTTAAACATTTACGCCTAGGAATGACGAAACTTGACCCTCGATCCACTAGATGCATTTTCTTGGGTTATTCAAGAACCCAAAAAGGTTATCGTTGCTTTGATCCGATACTTAGACAATGGTTTGTCGGTGCAGATGTGATCTTTTTTTAGCATATGCCCTACTTTTCTGATGATAGAGCAAGCCTATCTCATGATATGTTGGCACCGACACCTCTACCAGATATTGTTGAAGACTTGTCTTCTCCTAACACGCCTGAAGATCGTTCGCTGCAAGTGTACAAATGTCGGCCGAAGACAAGCACTCCTTCCATGGCCCCTCCCCAACCAATTCCTTCGTCTGCGGCTGATTAAACGAACACTAAGGTAACTTCTGACTTGCACCTTCCTATCATTTTGCGGAAAGGTGTTCGCTCCTGTACTAAACATCCTATAAGTCATTACTACACTTCTGCCAATCTGCATAACAACTTTGTCTGCTTTACTTCTGCAATTTCTGTTGTCACCATTTCCAAAACTGCAACAGAGGCTCTTATTATTCCTGCATGGAAAAAGGCAATGGACCAGGAAATGCAGGCACTATGCGATCGCAAGATGTGGGAACTTGTGGATCGCCCTTCTTCTTGCCCTACTGTGGGTTGTCGCTGGGTCTTTACCATTAAATATCAACCTGATGGGACTATTGAACGCCTGAAAGCCCGTCTTGTTGCCAAAGGCTACACACAGACATACGGTGTCGATTATTTTGAGACCTTCTCTCTTGTTGCACGATTAAACTATGTTAGAATTCTGATTTCTATTGTTGTTAATAAAGACTGGTCTCTCTTTCAGCTAGATGTTAAAAATGCATTCCTTTATGGAGATCTACATGAAGAAGTATACATGGAGCAACCACCTGGGTTTGTTGCTCAGGGGAGTCTGCATTCAAAGCATGTAAGCTGAAAAAGCTATCTATGGTCTTAAACAAAGCCCGTGAGCTTGGTTTGACAAGCTCAGTCAGATATTAGTCACCTTCGGCTTTCGTCGCTCATTCTGATCATTCAGTCTTTATCCGCAAAACAGTGGTTGGACTTGTCATTCTTATTGTTTATGTGGATGATATTATCTTATCTGGCAGTGATACTGTGGGTATACAGGAAACTAAAACCTACTTAGAAAAACACTTTGTCACTAAGGATCTCGGAAAGTTGAGATATTTCTTAGGCATTGAGGTCTCCAGATCATCTGCAGGACTGTATCTCTCTCAGAGAAAATATGTACTTGATCTCTTGCAGGAAACTAGCATGCTGGGCTGCAAACCAGCCAACACTCCACTTGACCCAAACATGGACTGGGATGATGCAAACTCTCCTCCCTATGCTGATCATCACCAGTTCAGAAGGCTTGTAGGCAAGCTTATCTATCTGACTGTTACACGAGCTGACCTTACTGTTGTTGTCTGATTCATCAGCCGGTATCTTGATAAACCCCAACAATGTCATTGGGATGCTATGTCATATTCTGCGATATCTTAAAAGTTCTCTAGGAAAAGGCTTGATGTATATGAAGCATGGTCACTGCAACCTATCTGGCTTCTCGGACTCTCACTATGCAGGAAGTCGTTCTGATCGTAAGTCAACATCAGGATATTGTACATTTGTTGGCGGAAACCTTGTCACCTGGCGAAGCAAAAAGCAGATTGTTGTCGCCAGATCTAGTGCAGAGGCGGAATACCGAGCGATGGCTCATATTGCATGCGGACTTTTGTGGGTTCAGAGTCTCCTCCAGGAGTTTGATATATCCTATTCCAGTCTTATACCGATGTTTTGTGACAATAAGGCATCCATCTTTATTGCGAGCAACCCCACTTTTCATGAGAGGACGAAACATATTGAGGTCGATTGTCACTTTGTTCGAGAAGCAGTCCTTTCTGGCCGAATTTGCACTCCATATCTCAGCACTGACAAGCAAGTTGCGGACATCTTCAAGAAGATACTTCCCAAAGCTCATTTTCAAACTCTAGTTGACAAGCTGGGCATGTTCGACATCTACGCTCCAACTTGAGGGGAAGTATAGAGATATGTTGTGTTCTATTATGTTTTGTTGAGTGTCATGTGCATAGCATGTGCCTCACTTATGCTTTTCACTTCTGTAGTTTAATCTGATATTGCTCACCTCTGTTTGTCTCTATTCTCTTCTGTTATATAAGAGACTATATTGTACATTGTTTTATTCACTCAATAAGCAATTCCCAGTTTCTCTATAATATTTGCATCATTTTTTTGTGTTTTCGGAGCTTCCTATTGTTTTTCCGTTGCACAACACGGTGTGTGCATGACTTTCTATCCGTTTGTTGCGTTTGGCAGGGAATCATGTTGTTGGATATTTTGTGTCAACTCAGGTCTGTCATATCACATGTGACACGTCGCGTTGACCTGCCAACATGGTGTGTCGACTTGTCATGCCTCGACAATTTAGAACCTACCCTTGGACATGGTGTGTCATTTATCCAATATGACAAATCTTCCGATACGACATGTCTGTTGTTGTCTTTATCTATAAATGCATGACACGATGTGTCCCTTTAACGATATGGCATGTCAACTTTTGTCTACACCAACTTCTACATTAAAAAGGCGTGAAACATTATTTTCTTTTGTTCCATCACATTGAGAGGGCTTTCAATACAATGTGCGGTCTTATTCTGTCTCTACCACCTATCTTAGATTTCCAGCAAATTTATATTTTTTTTGTACTTCCTCCCCTCCCCCCTTACATCTCTACATACATATTATAGCCTTACCTTCCTTAATCCATGTTCTACCCCCACATACATCTACATGCCTAATGGTGATCGTATCTAATCTGTGAGAGTCAATCTTGGGTCATGGAAAAGCAAAAAGCTAACCGTTGTGGCTCGATCCACTATAGTCAAAGTATCAAGACATGGTCCAATTATCTCTTATGGTCAAGAATATCTAAGAGGAAGTTGGATAGAATCAGTGAAATTCAATTGAGTTACATTGCAATGATCAGGCGGCTATCCACATTGCTTTGAATCCAGTTACTATTCTTTCCTATTATATTCTCTATATAAATGGAATTAGTCTCATGTGTTGTAAACGGGTTGTTGGCCACCACCCAAGTCTATATAATAGGTGTGCCCTATTCATTATAAAAATAAGTTGCTCTTCAACAATGATGTGGATGACACTTCAATTGTTGACCGTGTTTAGGTTTTTAACCAAAGTTATGTATAATAGAAAAATTGGGAGGCACCTCTACTGAGGGTCAATTATCACCCTAAGTTGAGGTATTGTAGTTAGCTCATAAGAGAAAGGACTTTTCAACTAATCAAGAGGTCAATTGCTAACTACAGTAGAATAGTAGCATAAAGAAAAAAGAGAGTAATGCTCAAAAAGGTCGTTAGCTAAGAAAGCATACACTAATAAAAACTCTCTTACTCACAATGTATCAACATACAGTCTTGAGGTGCAAATTTGAATCAATAAAGTTAGATAAAATGTGTATCAAATTGTAGATAACATAGAGGTATCGTTTTGTCACCTCATTTTTTGTTAATCCAATTAATCTTGGGAAAACCCATTTCCTCCTTCGCCCTTCACTGCAACCAGAGAAACCAAAGAAATGTAAAGTGAGTAGCATGGGACATCAATTCCCACTAGTGTTTCAAGATGGTACGATAATAAAAATGTGAGATTTATTAGCACAATTAAACTTGTGATATGAAATACATACAATTGAAACATCCAACATTTTGAAAAATGGGCCAAGTGGCCGCTTAAGTGTCCACGTAAACGGTTCATACCATTGGCTGCCAAAAATAGACCTTAGGTGCCCGCCTAAGAAGGATATAATTAAAGGTACTTTAATTTTGAAAGCCCACTTCGTGCGCGCGCTGCGTGTGCGTGGTGCGTGTGCGTGTGCGTGTGCGTGTGCGTGTGAATCTAGATATCATCCCAAAGTCAAGCTGCCTAAGGGCACTCTTAACAATAGCAAAGCCTAAGTAGACACTTGGTACATGCCAACAATGTCGACACATCTGGAACAAAGTTGTAAACCATCAAGTGCTGATTTTTTTTTCATTTCTACATTGAGAAAAGAAAATATTGTCGTGAATTCCTATTTCTATATACTCTATTCTTTACTATTTTCTCTCACCATTTCTCTTTATTTTTCAAGATGCAATAATTGATTATTTATATCAAAGAGAGAGAGAGATAAAGTGATCTTATTTTCTTACCTTATGAGTAGTATATGTACACAAAATAATATTGATTCTCTTCTTGCAGCTGAGAGACTTGAAACAAAAGAAAAGATATCTTTTTCAGAAGAAAAAAATATTATTCGTTAGATAAAACTGATTTACTACTTATAACATAGTGACAATATAAATGTAACATGGGTAATGATTCAATATATGGGATAAAGAGAGGCATTCTCTCCCCCTCTCCCACACCCGTGACGGAGGCCGAACGTCCGGGAGGGTGGTAAACCAAGGCGGAAACTGGGATTCGAACCCGGGTCCCTTCATGAGGGGACACAATGATTCAATATATGACGTAGCATTAGAACTAGATAAAAAAATATAATTGCAACCTTTTTGTAACTATTATTCTTGACTGTCAATTTATTATAATATATTCATTTTTTTTAAATGTATCAATTTCTTTTAAATATGATTTAAAATTGGCATGTATAATATGACGTGCTTCTGTGTGTTCGCTAGTATATATATACATATAATATATATATATATATATATATATATATATATAGATATATATATATATATATATATATATATATATATTGATATATATGTATATATGGGATTAAGAGAGGCATTCTCTCCCCCTCTCCCATGCCCGTGACGGATGCCGAACGGCCGGGAGTTTTTTCATCTATTTACAAACCAGCCACTCTAAACCGCCGTGACCATTCAGAAGTCAGCATTTTAAAATGATGTTCTCTCCCTAACTCAATCTCTTCTCACTTTTTTTCTATTTTTATATTACTTCAAAAAAAATGGATCCCCACCACTCTCCATCGCACTCCTTCCAAATACAACACATGTGTTGCCCGTTTCCAAATACAACTAGCATGCCTGCACCATTCTCGTTCTCATGCCATACCAATAACCTGCCCAACGCAATCCACGTTTATCACTCTCCCTTACACCATCCTAACAAACTTTCCTACTCAATCCCCATTTATCTCTCTCCCCCTCTCTTAGCCGCTATCTCAACAACCCCTACTCTCTCTATAACATTCCACCTTCTCTTGAACGGTTGAACCAGCCACACACTCCGCTTTGCCCCACATTGTTTTCCTTCCTGTGTGCCTTCCCTCCTCATACGATCCTGCCACCTCCTTTGGTCCTTACATTGTCCATGGCCGTCGCAGACCAACAACAAGCACAATAACACAAGTTCTCCTACTGTACTACTTGCTTGTTGTTTCTCATGTTTGGAATTTGGATATTAAGATTCATCTATTTCTCATGGTTGATTATCGCTTACAAAATGCATGGAGCGAGGTGGTCATGGCCAGCATCCTCCTCAATGGAGAGAAGGCAAAACTAGACCATGACAGGAACCGTTGGAGACAACGACTATGACCCTTGCGACCCAACAGAAGAAGAGACACTTCAGCCACAATGATGCCAAGGCCAACTTCCAGCAAACACCACGGGAAGTCGGGCACTCAAAAGTTTGCAAGTGTGTCATTGTTATCTTTTGAATTATTGAGTAAATTTAGTTCCATTGATCTGATCTCTAACTGAATCAATCGATGACGTTTACTGTTTTGCTTCCATGACTCCACGTTGCACGTGTCCAACTTCACAAATGTGTCTGTTGTACCCTCTAAGTCTAAGCCAAGCTCATTGAGGCCGTTCTCAGGAGGACTTGGGATGTACTGATTAGCCAAGCTATGCCATCGCTAATTCTGTTCATCCCCCTTTTACCTGTGATTTTAAGAAATATCATTTACAAATTTACAATCGTCGTAGCTACTATAATCTTTCATCTTCCCCAATGTAAATGAGATAATTATAGACAACATGCAATAATTTTCCGTGGCATGATGAATGAATTCTTTCATTCAGAATAACCACTTTAAAACAGCATATGATTGTGAAATGGCTGACTGCGATACACGCCCACGAATGGAAAATCATAAGTACTCATAGCATTTTGTCCATTATGTCTGCATGCCACGCTGGTTAATATTGGGGGCCTCAATCTTCACCCATAAGGGATGATGTTGCACATAGGGTCGCTACACACCTTGTCCACTTTGCCTTTGCTCCTCTTGCACTTGTCATTTTTCATACTTTATATTTCTAAATTTCCAGGCTTGCA
Organism: Alisma plantago-aquatica; assembly: GCA_963693085.1. Taxonomy (NCBI): domain Eukaryota; kingdom Viridiplantae; phylum Streptophyta; class Magnoliopsida; order Alismatales; family Alismataceae; genus Alisma; species Alisma plantago-aquatica. Next base: position 1,458,185,957 of record OY856411.1, on the reverse strand, counting down.
TGTCTGCCCACTCTATCAACTAACCATATGGTACGTGATTCAAGAATGACTTCATTTCTTGCACATTGATCTTTTGCTTAAAACGGAGATATTACTACGTTGTTCAACAAAGATGATAAGTCAATTTATTTATGTTGTGTATGTATACATAACATAAAAAAATCATATGCCCAGATCTATATGGGTAATTTATGGTAGAATTAATTTCTCTAACTGCCGTTCTACATTCAACTCCCGTCCACATTCAACTGCTTTAAAAAAAGGTGACGCGTTTGACCAGGTTCATCTAAATTAGAACACTACAAACAACTATACTACTACAAAAAGAGGAAGTTTGTTGTACAAATTATAAAAACTGTCACTGGCCAATCAAATTACTCTAAACACTGCACCCTCCTTGACTCTCTCTATCTCTCTTCTCTCCTTATTTCAAGGAGTTTCTATTTTTCCTTATTATCTCTTCCTCCTTTGTTTGAAAACTTTTAAATACAATTTTAAATCATCAACTAACCATTCCCCACGTTTTGGACACCACTTTCTCCATCTTACTGTCTCTACATATCCCACCAAACTTTATTCGCCGCTTTGCTAGCGGTTTGCTTTTTCATGCTTATTCTCTTCATTGTTCCCCTGTTCTCTGCCTCATCCCTCACTGTGTTCCCTATTGTTCAATCTTCTACATCCAAGGATCATTAGCAATTAACAATGTTAGCAATTAATAATGTTAAATAGGCAGTTTGTGGGTTTTGTAAAAAACTTTCGTCTCAAGTTTGTGACTATTTGCTTTAGTTAATTGATGCCAATCCCGTTGTTAACATCTTTTAAAACTATTACATCGTTTAGAAAAGTGATCACTAGAACGACTGGCTATGCCCGTTATTAACGGCAAACAACCGGGAGTTTCGTGAAAGACGACGTTGTGCCAAACTTAAACTTTGATAAAAGTACTAACCACAACTATTAGCGTTGTGTTAAAGTGCAATCTCCTTCTCATAATATTTACTTGATTTTAGCCTGCTAAATCCACAATAATTATCTTCTCAAACTATTGTAGCATTTGAAATCACTTTCTCCAGTGGTGGAGATTCATTGACGACAGTGGAAACGTAGCGGGTAAGATTCTAATTTTTAACATTGTAAATATTTATTGTACTTAAGCTTGTTTGATTGGGTGTAGCGGGATTATAGCATGTGAATTAGATGTGTATTTTTTCATTACAAACTCACAAAACCATACCTAACTAAATTCACTTCAGGCTCGAGAAAACGTCGGGAATAATGGACGACCAACTAACTACTACTTGCACTCTCCCCATCACACTTTACCACCAACTGATCCTCCGTGAAAACGTTGTTTGCCCAATTTTAAATTTCGGTTAAAGTGCTAGCAACAATTATTAATGTTCTAAATTTTTTACAATACCCCGGACAAAGTACTATTACTTTCCTACCTTATTAAATACTATACCCCGATGCCCCACTTTTTAGTGTGCCTCCTCAGTATGGTTGGCACGTTTACAGAAGTTACAATAGTGTTGTTCAGAAGAATTGGGACCAGACGAAGAAGAACCACGACCAGGTCCAGCATCAGAAGTTACAATAGTGTTGTTCAGAAGAATCGGGACCAGACGAAGAAGAACCACGACCAGGTCCAGCATTAGAGCGGCCATGACCATGACCGCGGCCACGACCTCGGCCACGGAAGGAATCTCCTAAGCAGACAGCAAGAGCAGCATCAGAGTGGTCTAGTGACAAAGGAAAGACCAACAGTAGTCGTTGAACCCGTTTGAAGATGTCACGCAATGTAGGCAACGGGTCGTTGGACAGTATTTGATCTACCACTCCAGAGAACGAGTGGGGTAAGCCCAACAAGAAATTGCACCAGTTGAAGTCCATTGCGTTGGCGTTGTATTTTAGTGAGATCAGCAGATAGGGGGTGATAAACCTCAAACTCATCCTAGATAGCACAACATTGATTATAATAAACCTCCACTGAGTCAATAGGAGAATACTCCTTCTTAGCCAGTTGTTTGAAAATGTCAAACACTTTCTTCAAGTTTTTCTTATAAGAGTAAACATGTGACAATTGGTCCTACATGGCTTTGGCGATCCGTAGCTGAAGAAGTGACTGACTGATTTTAGGCTCAGAACTATTGACCATCCAGATCATGACGTCGGAATCTTCTTTAGATCGTAGATCATAAGCTTGTTTGGTTTTATCATAGCATTCTCAGCAGGTACAGTCGGACCATCACATATAAGATGTGAATCACGACCTTGAGCTTTGACATAGAGCTCGAAGGCCGCAGACAAAGTATGAAAGTTGGAGCCATCCAACTTCACAGTAGTAACGCAGAGTGTCCGAAGGGAGTCAGCGGAAGTGATCAGAAGGATAGGTCAGAAGGCGGCAAGAAGCAGAAGCAGACAAAAAGGGACCCAACTCAAGGGCAGCAGGCAGTAGCAATAGTCAGCAAATAGTAGTCAAAGCAGGAACCAACGCCTGGGCAGTAAAAAGCCTGGATCAACAGATCCGACAACACCCGCAACGGGACGAAAAGCAGCAGCAGCAGATCTGAAGTATCAGATCTGGGAAACTCACAGAGGGGGAGTAGAGATCAGAGAAAAAAACCTATGCCACCATGGAGAACATGTAGAACGTCAACCTGCTATATTTTTTAACAAAAATACTCGAAGACAAGAGAAGCTAGGAAGAAGGGGCGGAAGGAGGTTATAGAGTATATGGCAGCAGATGGTGGCAGTGGGAAGGGAGTAGCGGCGGGTGGTGGTGGTGGGTGATAACGACAACAAGGAGGGGTGGCGATGATGGTGGTTTGTGGCGGCGGGAAAGGGGAACCACAGGAGGGCGGCGGCGGGCAAGGGAAGAGAAAGATGAAGGAGGTGCAGCGGGTGGAAGGAGAAGGAGGTGGCGGCGACTAGAATGGAGGGAAATGGAGGCGGCTAGGGTTAGGGTTAGGGAAAGGGGAACCACAGATGGTGGCAGTGGGAAGGGAGTAGCGGCGGGTGGTGGTGGTGGGTGATAACGGCAGCAAGGAGGGGTGGCGATGATGGTGGTTTGTGGCGGCAGGAAAGGGGAACAACAGTAGGGCGGCGGCGGGCAAGGGAAGAGAAAGATGAAGGAGGTGCAGCGGGTGGAAGGAGAAGGAGGTGGCGGCGACTAGAGTGGAGGAAGATGGAGGCGACTAGGGCGAGGGTTAGGGTTAGGGAAGAAGGTGACAACAAGGGTTAGAGGGATTGTTTTGCTCTGGTACCATACAAAGTGGGAAAAGTTTATTTGATGTGTAAAACAAAATACAATGGACTCTCTTTTATAGGACAAGAGAGTGAGCCAATAAAGAGAGTTGGGCAATATGGGATAAAAGAAAATTACTAAAGATAAGATAAGTCTAAAGCCCATAACAAAAGAAATAACATAACCCAATAAAGCACACATACTAATATATATATACACACACACACACATAAACATATATGTTATATATATAACATAGGCATATAAATGTATGTATGTATGTTTGCATATGTGTATATGCACTATATATGTATTTATGAATGTGTATGTGTAACAAGGAATGAAATATCGTCGAAACAGGTGAAATTTCGCTCAAAATTTCGATTTTGGACACCATCGGTTACGATATATGATGTGAGTGTATCAATAGGATCGCAAATATCGGTATACCGATGGGTATACCGCCAAATACCGCCAGATATCGCCAAAATACCACCAAATATCGCCAAATAACGTCAAAAACAAAATTTACTGGTATACCGGTAGAAATACCGATTTTTGCGTGCTTGAGCCTGTTTTTGTTGTTTAAGAGGAGGAAATGGCAAACCAAGGGGATTCGACAACTAGGGCTCAAATAAGCCTAATCCAAGGTATGGCTTTGTATTTTCTATCATTTCTCTCATTTACATCTCATCTATCTCAATTAAAATGTAAATTCATCCTAAATTGCCTTAAATTGGCAAAGATCCTCTAATCTTCTTTTTTATGTCTTCTTAATTGTATGTGTTCTTGGATCTATAACACTATATCATAATATATATTATAATCATAATAATATACCAACAAAAACATTAAATATAAGTACAATTTGCTATCATTTTTAGTAGTAAGCTAATTCGTATATTTTCTTATAACTAGTATTTTATCATACAAAGGAAGAAAATGAACTACTTCGCAACACAACTAACAAACATTGTAAAAATGTATAGATTTTTGTATTTTTCTAGTCTTGTATTTGTTTATATATGGCATTTTCTACATATATCCCACAACATGGACATGGTTGACATGGTAACTACGCTTTTATATTATCACATTCCCACGATATGCATATAGTGAGCATGGTTGGGATGGTTTTATATATATCCCGCTATTGTAAATAATCCATGGAGAAATTCACTACCGCATATCAAGATCATGTGGTATCGAACGATGGCGGAGAAAATGTTTCACAATAGTGATGGTGCCTAACTTCCTTAACGGTCATGAAGTTAATTGCCAAAGTCATATATTGATGAAGAGCAATAGAAAGTCTTGGTGTATAGTTTCTTTCAGAATCCGATATGACGCATACAGAGACATAGTATTGGAAAATTCTAAAATATATTGTGTTTGATTACATAATACAAACGAGTATAATACACTTATATAGCATTGTACATGACATGTATGAGCAACACGTAACTTCATACCACCAACCTTACATAATGTACATGTCATAGGAGCAATATGTCAACCATATCAACTCAATATTGTATGGAGAATCAGTGTGTAACTCGATATACACCTGATATGAGTAAGTTACTATGTTATTCATGTGTTGTAAATAGGATATTATTGCATAAGTGTGTGTATTTATGTTTATGGATTGTGCTAGTAAAACTTCAAATCTTAATTCCAATATTTTGTCATCAAAATCCCCAGAAAACATGACAGGTTCCCTACCTCCCACATGATGGACAACCCCCCCCACACATACCCCTTGTGTAATTTTATTGTGTAAAACGATGCATTTAGGTGTAGAGATTACATCTGTAATATTTCATGATTTAATTCATTCATTTTGGCGTCCAAACGGCCATGATTGCATCGGTTGATATCTCCTTCGGTATACTGATAAATACCTATTTCCAAGCGGTCGAAACAACATCGGTATCGGATACCTCGTTCCTTGTTAGATAGACATTTGTTATCTCGACCCAAACTAGATTAGATTTTTGTTGATAAACAATCTCTTGATGTACAATTTTGTTGTATGTTTTGTACATGAGTTGCATGCTTATTTAGTGTTTTTTTACCTCTAGGACATGCAGGCATCTAGTGCTTACTGTTATGTACTTTTGTTTAACCATTTCATATGTGCTTCATTGGAGTTTATGCTTGAATGATTATAGAATGCATTCTAAATAGTGCTTCACCTTTCATTGAAACTTTATATTTCGATCTATTTAAAGTTTTAAGGTCGTCTGGCCATCTGGAATGAAGAACATCTGATATGTGGAATCTGAATGCCACAGCAGAATCTCACCACAATCAACTGGACGAGGCGATCAGAAGTACCACGTCTACGCCATATTCATTGGAGAGGAATGTGTGAGTGGAGTAAGCGTACAGTCAACACATCTCACGTACATAATGCGGCACAAACGCAGAGGCACAAGGTCAATGTAGCAATCGCGATGTCTTTAAAATCATCCGAGAAGTGTTGCCAACTAGAATTAGCTCAAAAGACCACAGACAAACACGAGTTGGACGAGGTGTTGATGGCTAGCATACTGGTTCCACAACTCGGGCGCATGAACCTTGGGGGCTTCATAGGAATGAAGGCACCATTAAGGAGAAGCCCAAGAAGATCAACAAAAATTGCAACAAGACATAACGAAGTAGCTCGGTGAAGATCAATCTGAATGAATCTTTGCAGATAATGAATGCACGGGCTAGAAGATGACGAGCTTCGGAGAAATGTTAAGAAGAAACCATTTGTCTCATGGGAATGCAGAGAATGATCAACTGAAATGTCATCAACATCAAAGGGAACTATAGGGCAGAATTAGCCGCAACAGCTCGTCCTGACGTACATAATGTGGTATGAACGCGAAAGGCTTGGTGTTGATGCTGCAACTATGAGATCTTTCAACACTATCTAAAAGCGGTGGCCAATCTGGATTAGTGCAGATAGCCAACCCACTTGTAAAGTAATGTTGGAAGTGACATGCCACAAAGACATCAGGAAAATAGATGTGATGAAGAATATGAAGCTTCATGAAGATGTCAGAGGTGTAAACTAGATCTCCACCGGCATGTCGTGTTGGTCTGCAACACGTCGTGTAACTTGCGATCTGGACGAACTCTTACGCTGTCGAGTGAATTCTGGACTGCCACATGTTGTGTTGATTGGCCACGTCGTGTGCTGCTAAAGCATGATCTGACTGGAATTAGCGTCGTCAAGGAGACAAAGAACACCGAGAAATAGCACAATGGGTTGATGGGAAATAGCTATGTCTTTTGTACTTTTATAGATCATGTGAACATGAAACGTGATGGAGGTTCTTTGCTTGATCACAAGCCAAACTGGACAGGTACTAATGTCGTCCAAGGTCCATAGAAGTGGTGTAGAGGTGGAGTAATGGGCAGATGCAGTTGTTAGACTCGGAGGCGGCATGGGCCAGCGGACACGGTGGAGACGATTGTTGGAGTGGAAGGCAAATGTTGGCATGGTTGTTTCATGGCAGCGGCTACGTACGAAGTTACATGACGAATGAATCTTCTCTAAGGAGAACTCAAGAAAAGTGACGACTTGACGATGATGGCCACGAGGACTCAGTGGATCGAAAAGCATAGATGATCGGAAAGGATGGTGTTGGCTCATAGATAAAGATCTATGTGAAAGGGGAAGAGTGGCAACCATGGAGACGAGGATGTGTCTAGAGGGCGGGCGGCCTAAGCTATGGAGACGGCAGTCGCCGTAGGCGGTGCTCTCTCTCTCTCTCTCTCTGTCTCTCTCTCTCTATTGCTCTCTCTGGGAAGGAGAGGCGGCAGCTATGGCGGCATTGAGCGTAGAGAGAGAAGAGGGAAATGGAGGCGACGGCTAGGGTTAGGTTCCCAAGGCACGCTCTAATACCATGTTGACAAGTGTGTCGGACATTGTAATAGTTGTATATTGATATGTACACCCCTATCCTACATATATAGGAGAGGAGGCAATTACAAGGAAGTGGGCTAAACCCTAATGGGTCAAGGCAAACGAGCCCATTTACATAATAGAGTAATTAACCTATTAACTAAATAGGCTTATAGAGATATGTTTATGTTTCACTGAGTGTCATGTACCTAGCATGTGCCTCACTTATGTTTTTACTTGTGTGGTTTAGTCCCATACTGCTCATCTCTATTTTTGTATCTCCTCTCTTATCCTATATAAGAGAATGCACTGTAAACCTTTATACTCATACAATACATTTCTCTTCAACATTCTATATGGTATCGAGAGCAGGTTCTTTCCCCCCGTGCAAACTCCCACCCTGACCCTTTTTCCCCCTCATGACCTAAGCCTCCCCCTCCCCCCCCCCCCCCGCCGCCACAGCCCTCACCCCCTTCCCTCCCCATCGCAGTGGTGCCCCCCTCCCCCCTCTCCCGCCTCCGCTGCCCCCCCACCCCCCACCCACCGCCGCTCCCCCCACACCCCTCCCTATTGTCGCCGCCTTCTCCATCCCCCTTTCCCGTCCTCTCTTTCCTCCTACTACTACCCCACCACCATCTCCCAAGCAAATCCATCATTACCCTTCTCGTCTAAAATCCTACCTCCCTAACTCTACTCCTCTACGTCTTTTACGTCTACGGACAGCCATAATTATTGCACGTTGAGAGTCCCACCGAATCTTCGGCTTCTTCTACCTACGCCTCATGGTGGGATCTTGATTCTCCTCATGACGACGTAGGTTCTTTTATCAGTTACTCTACCCGTAGCGGGTCTTTTTTTATCTGATGTAACAGATCTACAGCTATGCTCTACTGCCCCATAGTGGGTTGCTTTGGATCTATTAATCTCTGTTGTTAAGTTCTGTTGCGGCTGCACCGGCTGTCTTTCCTACTTCTTCTGCTTCAGATCTATTTACTACGGCCTCTGTTGAGTCGTCCCGTTCCCTGTGTGTTACCACAACTAAACTCAACGGCTCTAACCATCATCTCTAGTCGGCGTTCTTCGTCTTGTATGTCAAAACACAAGGTTGTCATTCTCATATCACTACTGAATCTCCATCTACCCCTACTGCTACGACGGATGAGAAAAGCAAGCAAGCTTATGCACAATGATCCAAAGATGACTCTGGTGTTATGTCCTGGATTCTTAATAGCACTGAGCCGCGGCTCAGCCAGTCGTTACTTTGTCTTCATTATGCTAAGGCAATGTTGGACCAACTATCTCACGTATATTCTTATTAGCAGAATCCCAAGAGAGTTTTTGAAATTTTCAAAACTCTGACCAAGAAGGAATTTTCCTCTAACACTCTTATTGAAGACTTCCACAATCAATCCTCTGCTCTCTGGAATGAATATGAAATTTATCACCCCTTGACAGCCAACATCAAAGAAGCTCAGAAGTAGCGTAATGAACTACAACTAGTCTAATTTTTCGTTGTCGTTCCTGCTTCCTTCTCTGGGGTGATCGACCTGATTCTACCCAATGACCCACTGCCAACCAGTGTTCTCATATGCCCCGCATGAGGCCGCTTATGCGGCCGCATATGCGTATGCGGCCCTCAGCCGCTCCGCATATAGCTATGCAATGCTATTTTTGGGCATGGACCGAATATGCGGTCTGCGGTCCGCATATGCGGCCGCTTAGGCCCCGCATTTCATTTGGTGACTTAAGTAAAAAAACATCTCAAATAAAATCAACCAAATTAAATGACAACTTCTATATAGTTGGTTTAAGATCAGATATTGAAATTTTGCTACCTCGGAAATAATTCTATTTTGAATGAGTGGTGCAAAATATTTTATTACATTTTACAATTGTTAATGTTTCATTATGCTCTTTCCTTTGCTCTTTTTTTCTCTTCTATTTTGCTCTAAGATTAGAAAATGTTGCACTTGCAACAATTCTAATTTTGTCTTGTATAAAAGGGGAACCTATTACAGATATTAATTGGATATGATATTTTCTTTTACAAAGTATCAAATTTGTGTGCTGCCTAGGGAGTAATTTATATTCCCTACGACTTTTTCTTCTCTATTTATTAGTGACTTGATTTCTTCATATCATTTTGATGTTTTGATTTTGTTTTTGATGTTCTTTTTCTATATCTACTTTGAAGTACCATGTTTTGTGTTACTGTGGTTTTTCTTATAGTGTTCATTCAAATACCTATGAACTGCATGTGTTAGTGTGTTTTGTTACTTGTATATTCTAGTACATTATATAAACTTAGGCTTTTGTTGATAGATTTTTCTTATTGATGATTGGAAAATGTGTTTCTTCTTCCATGATGTAATGATCCATTGGTACATTTTGGGCTATTAGGCTAAAAAACTAGATAGTATGAAATTTATGATTATGATTATATTTTTTATTAAATATATGTATAAAATATATAATTTATTTTTCAAAAAAATCCAAAAACGCATATGCCCTGCTTATGCTCCCGCATTTCGCTTATACTCTATGCGGTACCCTGACCAAACGCATACCGCATAACGCATTTCAGAACATTGCTGCCAACTCTTCGAAATGTCCTCAAGCGGGTTCAAAGACTTCCATCTATGACCTCCACTCCTGCAATCAAACACCCTGCTCTAGCTGTTCACACCTCTGAGTCCGGTCGTGGACGAGGTCGCAGCCGTGGTCGTGGAGGACGTCTCCCTCCTCACGGTGGACGCACATCTTCTACTGCTACTGTTACTGATCACGGACAATCTATTGGTCCTCGCTTCTACAACTTCTGTGACTGCAACAATCTGTTGGTCCTCACTTCTGCAACTTCTGTGGCCGCAACAATCACAATGAAGACCGATGTTGGATCAAGCACGGTAAACTTGCTTGGGCAAACCAAGCACCTATAGAGATTTCGAATGATACTACACCTGAACAGTTGCCTGCTATGCCTTCAATTGAGTGGCTTCGCTCCGAGTTCGAGAATTTTTTTCAAGAACGCATGACTCGGCTTTTCTCTACGTCTGTCGCTGGATCTTCTGCCCTACTAGCCTCTCCTTCTGCTGGTAACAATAAATGGTGCATTGAACATGGTGTATCGGTTCATATAGCCGCTGACATCAACTTATTTTCTGCCCTTACTAAAACCACACAGATTCCACCTGTTACTGTCGTTGATGGTTCTAAAACTTTTGTTCAGGGCATCGACATTATTCCCTCGTCTCGAAAGCTGCATCTGAAATCTGTTTTATATATCCCGAAATTTCCTATTAACTTGCTTTTTGTCAGTAAGACTGTAAAAAATCTTCAGTGCTCCATTAAATTTGATCCTTCTGGTTGTGTTTTGAAGGATCTCCGCACGAAGACGAGGATTGGTTCGGGCCATGAGGGACCAGATGGACTGTACTATCAAGATGGACCACCAGCGACGTCTTCTCTTTTGTCAACATCAGTAACGGGACTCCAGTGACACTACCGGCTTGGCCATCCCTCTCCAGCAAAGTTGAAACATTTATTTCCCACTTTATCTAAAAAACATTTTCTTGTGAATCTTGTCAATTGGGTAAACAAACTCGTATTGTGTTTCCCGCTAAAAAAGATATTGGTTCTAAAGCAATTTTTGATATTGTCCATGCAGATATTTGGGGTTCGTGCTCTATTTCTACCCATTCTGGAGTTAAATACTTTCTGACCTTTATTGATGATTACTCACGTGCTACTTGGCTGTTTTTACTAAAAGATCACAACACGGTTTTGGATAATATTAGTGTTTTTTCCTCTAAAATACAGACACAATTCAGCAAAACTATTAAAATTTTCCGCACCGATAATGCCCTTGAATTTATGCAAAAATTAGTGACATCTTTTTGTTTTGTCCCTAGCACTCTACACCAAACTACCTACCCCTACACTCCACAACGAAATGAAGTTGTTGAAAGAAAAAACCGCCACTTGTTAGAAGTTGCTCGCACTCTACTTCATAATAATGTTCCTCACCAATTCTGGCCTGAGGCTGTTTCTACGGTGTGCTATCTTATCAATCACATGTCATATTTTATTTTACACAATCAAATTCTTAACAACATTCTCTTTCCTGATGCTCAACTTTTTTATGAGTATCAAAGACATTAATATAACATTCTGTTTATCAACAACATTCTCTCACTTTTCCATGAGTATCAAAGACATTTATATATTTTTAAACTATTAGTGACGTCATGTTGACGTCAGCGGTTGAACCGGTCAGACCACTGGTCGAACCAGTGAACCGCGAACCATAGCCCTCACCAGTCCCGGTTCGAATCTGACAACCCTTCTCTCAAGTATTTCAAATTCTGACTATGCAAGAAGTCGGTCTGATCGTAAATCAACATCGGCTATTGCACATTTGTGAGTGGCAATCTAGTTACTTGGCGAAGCAAAAAGCAGACTGTAGTAGCCAGGTCCAGTGCAGAGGCAGAATATCGAGCCATGACCCACACTCTGTGAACTTCTGTGGGTCCAGAGTCTTCTGAAGGAGTTTGACATATCCTACTCCAGTCTTATACTGATGTTTTGTGACAAGAAGGCTTCTATTTTTATTGCGAACAACCCCACATTTCATGTAAGGACAAAACATATCGAGGTCGATTACCACTTTGTCCGTGAGACTATTCTTCTGGTCGTATTTGTACTCCATATCTCAGCACTGAGCAACAAGTAGCAGACATCTTCACCAAAATTCTTCCAAAAGGTCGCTTGCAGACTCTAGTAGACAAGCTAGGCATGTTCGACATCTATGCTCCAGCTTGAGGGGGAGTATAGAGATATGTTTATGTTTCACTGAGTGTCATGTGCCTTGCATGTGCCTCACTTATGTTTTTACTTGTGTGGTTTAGTCCCATATTGCTCATCTCTGTTTTTGTATCTCCACTCTTATCCTATATAAGAGAATGCATTGTAAACCTTTTTACTCATCCCATACATTTCTCTTCAACATTCTATAAGGCTAATACTTTCTAACAATCATATATTGATGATTTCAATCTTCTAATCAGCTTGGGGAATCTTACTCTTCAACCAATAAAACACTGACATTTTAGTGAAGTGCAGCATGGTAATGAGATAGGCCACTTGATTGAAGCATGGAAGACTACCAAGTTGCACATGGTTGAGAAGTGAATACACTGCCATAAGAGAGAAGAATGTGATGGGATTAAAGATACTTCCTCTAGAGATAGAAACACTCCCCCATGCATTAGGGGATATGCATGAGGAAAAAAAGATGTGGTTGTAGTAGTTTAACCCCATTACAGAATAGAGGGGGTAGAGGTGGCTAATCAACAACCGTGGCTGATCAGCATTAGTGGTGGCAATGATTGGTGGCCAGTCAATTGTTCCCTTTTATTGTCGCTTTAGGAATTGTGGTGAGTGGCTATTGCTACTACTTGGGACGGGGGTTGGTTATTTCAGTCTCTAGGTCCTACAATTGCAGCCATAGGGGTTGATGTTGCCTGTTAGCAGCAGATGGCTCTGCGACTACCCTATTGTTCCTACTCTATGACAGCAACAACTAGCAAGGGGGAGAGGGGCTAAGAAGAGAGAGAGGAAGAGAAGACAAACAAAGATTTAGGGTTAGGGTGAATTGCAATGCTCTAATACCATGTTGATAAACAAAAGGTAACCCTTGATTAATTGTGATACATCTACGATGGTGCTCCTTATATAGTAGTTTGGGGTACAATGTACCATACCTACACGCTATGTTATGTTATATGTTTATACCTATCCCAGCCCATGTACGCCCAATAACTCGAATGACCTTCTCTAACACGAAGATTAGAGGACAACAAAGTTATATCACCGCTGCCAAGTCTAGTAAAACATGAAATCTCTTAGTGATAGTACTACTTCTCCCAATCGTGTTAGTAATAATAAGTCCTCTGAAGTTCTAAGTTCACAAAATCCCTTATATCTCAAAGTATCAAATGTATATCTCTATATCTAATAAATCAGCATTAAATCTCTAGGTGATGCTAATCTCTCTGAATATTGTAACATTGAGTTGTTTGAAGTACTAAGAAAGGAACCAGGTATCCGATATCGATGTCGTTTTGACGGTAGATTTTTACCGGGGTATACCGATGCAAATTTTGATAGATGCAATCCTAGCCGTTTTGACGCCAAAATGAACAAATTAAATCATGTGAGTTAGTAATTTACTATGTTGTTATATGTTTGTTCATCATCATCATCATCATCTAAGCCTCAATCCCAACTATGTTGGGGTCGGCTACATGGATCCTTCGTTTCCATTCAGCTCTATCATGGGTCATATTCTGATTGATATGTAGATATTCAAAATCTCTCTTTATAAGCTCATCCCATGTTAATTTAGGCCTTCCTCTTCTTCTATTTATAGTGTTTGGCTCAATAGCATTGCTTCGTATAGGCGCACTAGTAGGTCTGCGTTGCACATGTCCGTACCATCTGAGTCGGCCCTCACGCAACTTGTCCTCAATGCTCGCCACCCCCATTTTATTCCTGATATAGTCATTTCTCAAACGATCTTTTCTTGTCTTCCCACACATCCATCTCAGCATACGCATTTCGGCCACGTTCATCTTGTTGAGACCTTGTTTCTTCACCGCCCAACATTCACTCCCATAGAGCATGGCTGGTCGTATAGCTGTTCTATAAAACTTACTTTTTAACCTGAGAGGGATCTTCTGATCGCATAAAACTCCAGTTGCACTCCTCCATTTCAACCATCCTACAGTGATCCGGTGACAAACATCATTTTGGACATCCCCGTCTATTTGAATTTTTTTATATGTTTGTTGTAAATTGAATATTATTGCATAAGTGTGTTAACATGAGTTTATGATGTTGAGTGGCACGTTGGTTCTCTATACAATATGTTGTTCATATGGGCCACATATTGCTCCCATGTAATGTAACTTCTGTAAGACTTGTTGTATGAAACAACATGTTCCTCATACACTTCAGGATTGGCAAACTGCATCATCCCAAACTTCGGAAAATGTTCTTCCAAATCTTTTAGATATTTTTCCTTTGTTGCTGAAATGGAGGGAGGTTGAGTAGAACTAGGTGTCCTTGCTCGAGGAGCTTGAGGTTGAGTAGTTGTAGAAGCAGGAGGAGCCCATGTTTGAGGAGCTTGAGGTTGTAATGGAACACCGGCAATAGGATAAATTGTAGTATGCCCACCACTCCATGTTGGACCTCCATCACCAGAGTATGCTTCGGTGTTCACCCGAAAGCATCCATAAGGGCTACGGACAGAGTATGCTTCGTGATATCTCATACCAGGTCCAAGTTCTAATTGTAATATTGGTGGTGGTTCAGCATGATATCCAGGATACCCATGTTGGGGCTGAGATGGGTATGGAAGTGTCTGTCCAAATAACATATCTCCGAATGAATGTTGAGATTGAGAGTCAGATATGCTCATGTTATCCATTGAATCAGCAAGATCAAAATGATGATCACTTTGGCTATGATATTGTGGTTGTGGATTGCATGGGTAGGGGTATGGGCTTGTAGTTGTGGGCATTGTGGCACTGGCATGTGGTGGAGGTGCACCGCTATAATCTTTCCCAGTTCGAGTTTTTCTTCTTTGAAATCTTTTTTCAGCCATGGGATTTCCCTGTTCTTGTGGAGGTGCAGTCCTAGTAACATCATGACTAACATAAGTTCGGTCATCATTTGGAGGATCAACAACTGGAGGATATTTTGGAGAGCGTTGGCTGCGATTATCACCATCATTGCCACCATCATCAGACTTAGATTTAGAACCAGATGTAGAAGAAGAAGAATCTGAGCTACCTAATTGTTCTTCCACTTCTCTATTGATTTTCATATCAGTATTAACATGTGCAGCTTCATGATCAAGTCTTTCAGGCGGGGCATCAATAATAACATCATCACCATTATTTGCATCAAATTGCTCTTCTATATATGGATCTGGACGTCCATCTAAACTATCAAGAACAGGACGGCCTATCTCATTCATCCATTCCTCTAAAGGATTTTCTGAATCATCCTCCAGTCCACTACGTCTTTCAGTGTTAAAAGTATATGCGGTGTCAATGGGATCATGGACAATAGCAAAATCCACTTCCTAGTAGTTGGCATCACGTATTGCTCTAACCCTCAACCGCATATTGTAATGAACGTATACAAGATCCCTCAACCTGTTTGCACCAAGTTTGTTCCTTCTCTTGGAGTCCACTGCCTCCACCTGCACCAGATGGCCCATACCTCCTTGTAATTTGAGTTGCCTCCTCCCTTTCCCACTCACTTCTACGAGAATCTCTAATAGTGTTGGATAAATTGGATATTATGATAAATCCCTTTGTTTCGATGATGACAAACATTTCATTCTTATTAATCTAACGAGCTACTTGAGTGTGCAGGATGACAAAGTAGTAAGGGAAAATCCAAGAGCTTACTTAGTTATATTTTCATGCAATGTAATCAATGTTGTAAAACTTGTACAAATATATAATGTACAAGTACTTAGAATTGCATGTAAATCAAGCGTTAGATTTTCCTTAGCCAAACACCATAGTTAGACATGTCATCCCATTTGAATAGAATCACCTTTGCACACTCACACATATAATTAGTGCTTAAATTGAAACCTTGAAACAGGATCATTCTCGGTCGACAAACTCCTCGACCGAGACACTCTCGGTCGACAATCTTCTCGACCGAGAAAGATCCAAAGTAGCTGTTAGACACAACAGACAAGTTAGTTGGCAGTTGAAGAAAGACGTTGCAAATCACTTGTTCCAGAGAGCCTGTCGGTCGACAAAAGTTCGACCGAGTAGGTGTCTCGGTCGACCATTTGTCGACCGAGATGGTCTCTGACAGCAACTGCAGAATAAAGTAATTAGCCGTTGTTAAAGCAACAACTTTGTACCTAACGACTAGTTAAGCACTTAGAAACCCCTAGAAGTTGTCTAGAACGTCCTTAAGCATACTTAGGCCATCCCTATAAATAGGACAAGCCATAGGACACTAGAATTCACTTGTTACACTTGAGAATACACTTGAGCATACTTGAGCAATCTATTGCAAGCAATTTGAGCACGGTGATCATTTGTCTACATTCTCCTTAGCTCAATCTCGTGTCCTATAGGCTAGATTCTCCTACCCACAGCAATCACAAGTTCACATACTTGGCTAGGAGATCTTACGCTTGATCTAGGCATATCAAGCCTCAGGCTTAAAGGATAAGTTGTAATTTCCTTTTTCTTTCTTGTTCCTTTTTATCTTTTGTACTCTCCTTGCTACTCCTAGGGTTGGAGGCTGCGGATTGGAGAGGGTTGACTTCTCAGGTGGAGAAGGGGACTTCAAGCTACTTCAAGAAGGTTATCGCAAGGGAAGCTACTTCAGAAGGCTGGTGCAACGGGAGTTGGTGCATCTACTTCAAGGGAAGGCTGCTTCAAGGTTGGCGATTACTTCTAGGTGAAGGCTGCTTGAAGGGTTTAGGAAAAGAGATTGTATTTTATGTAAATTCCTTGAGAGGTAATAAAATAAATTTCTTTTCAAATCCCGGTTGGGTAAGCAACCGGGTAGTGGATTGACGGCTATAGTATTTGCTATAGTTGGAACCACTCTAAACCTTGTGTCTCCTTGTCAAATATTTTCATTGTGGTTGCTTGAGTTCAATAATTGTTAAATTATCTATAAAACTCTATTCACCCCCCCCCCCTCTAGTAGTTTTCAATTGGTATCAGAGCGGGCTTCAAGGAACCCTAACCAGGTCTTGAAGAATGGAGGGAAATGGTGAAAAGTGCTTGGACAAAACCACTACATGCTGCAATTGGTGTTTAGGAATAAGCCACAAAACAACCGGATGCCCATGGAGATCAAAGGAAGAGGATAAGCACAAAGAATGCCTTATTGCTACAACTAGTGAAGAAGAAGAAGAAGAGGTAAGTCTTTTTGATTTATCTAAAGAAGAACTAGTTGCTATTATTGAAGAAACACATAATAAATATGTTGAGTGCAAAAAGAAATTAAAGAAATCAAATAAGGAAAATGATGATCTAAATGTTAAACTTCTTGCTCTTGCATCTGAAAATGAGGATCTTAAAGAGGGAAATAAATTTTCTGATCTTAAGTTAAAATCTATGGAAGCCGATTGTAAGCTCCTTTCTGTTGAAAATTCAAACTTACAGACTCAAGTAAACGATCTTCAAAAACAACCATTATTGTGCACCCATATAGATTATGACACTATTGTTAAAGAAAGAAATTTATTGTCATCAAATCTAGACCAAGCAAAAATAGTCATTAAGAAAAGAATGGATGAGATTGCCAAGCTACAACAACAAGTTCGTAGTTTGAATAACCATGGCATTCTTGATCAAATTCTAGATAATCCCTATCAACAAATTGGGAGAAGGGGACTAGGTTACAAGCCTAAAGGAAAATCTCATCAACAACCTAGTCAGAGAAAGTCACAAACCCAATCTATATATGTACCTAAAAGGACATCCTCACCCAATGACAACATAGGACACAACCATAGAAAAAGATATGAAGTTGACTCAATATGTTGTCATTACTGTTTGCGCCTTGGTCACTATTCATTTTCATGTCCTTATAAGAGAAAAGATGTAGAGTTAGTTTGGGTTCCAAAACCTCCAAACTAAATGAACAAAATCAAGTTGAGATATGACCAAAGACATTAGTTGCATATTTCTATGTCTATCTCAACTCTACATAATTACAAATGTAAATGAAATTAATATTAGTTTGTTCCCTAAATGATTTAAAGACTAAGTCAAATGAAAAGAAAATTCCTATTTTCATATGATTTTTCGTAAAAGTATTTTCTGGTCTAATTATCATTGTATGCTTTATACCATGCTTTCATCATTGGGTATTGTTTGCAAGCCAGCAAAATAACTTATTAGTTATATGTTATTGCTTGCAACAAAATCTCTAACTCAGTATCTTTGAAATAATTAATTGTGTCTCCAATTAAGTAGTATGCTTCAACTTGATATTTAAATTTTATGCAGATATTAGACTCAATATATTCAAATCTGAAAAATATCTGCAAAATTTGCCTCTTGGTCAAAATAAAACTTGACTAAGGGGCGCTATGGTCGTAGTCAAGGGCGACCTAAAATAAGCTTCGACAAAAATTGCTTATTTTGGAAATTCTCTCTTTGGACCTAATCTTAATATAAATTTTTCTTGAAAAATTAAAATCATTTGTTATCATTTAAGCCTTAAATTATCCCAATATTACTCCCTTAGAATATCCATATAAATGCTCTACAAAAATAATCTACCTTTTGCATTAAAAATTCAGCTTTAAAATTCTTACTCAGTAAGTCTGTCGGTCGACGAATTCTTCGACCGAGACCCTCTCGGTCAGGTCACCTCTCTCGACCAACAGAATCTAAACAGACTTAATATCGGACGAACTTTCGGTCGACAAATGCTCGACCGAGACAATGTCGGTCGACAATTGTTCAACCGAGAAATAGCCGTTGGATACGACCGTTGTAAACCGACCGTTATGACCGTTTATGACCGTTATTTTGACCGTTGGGGAGCCGAGTGGCGCGTCTGCAACATGACCGTTGCAGACGCTCGGTCGACGAATCGTCGACCAGCCTGGTCGCTGGAATGTTATAAAAAGGGGCAAAAACGGGACACTTACTCACACTTGCATACTCTTGCTTCTTTTGTCCCTCTCTAGTGCATTTTTGTGCTACTCTTCAGCATCCTCATCCTCCAACCTTCCTTGCTTCTTCTCTACACTCAAGTAACACAAATGGCCTCATCATCAGCTGCCCGTGGGAAGAAGAAGGTCGCCGGAAGGAAAGGAAGGGAAGCTCGGGAAGCTACTCCACCACTGACGATCATCAACGACATCGCCTTCGTCGATGGAGATGCTGGTGATCGGTATCTACGGCTTTCCTCCAAAGCTCCTCTTCCACGACGACCAGTCGAAGTCATGGACTTCATCAACATCGTCGATCTGGAGGATCTCTTTGAAGTGCAAAAGTTGAAGGACTTCATCAATCCCTCTTTCCCTTCCTATTCCACTAAGGTAGTCAACGAATTTTATGCCAATCTCATATCCCATACTGAAAATGAAACCACATTCTTCTACACCATGGTCAATGGGCATAGCCTTAAATTTACCGAATGGGATATTCTTGACATGCTAGAAATTGACATAGATGAATACCAAGATTCCCTTGATCTCACCACCGGAAATCCACTAAATCTACTCTCCCAAGATGATCATACCATTAGCCTTAGTGACATAAAAAGAGCTATTTTTCAATCCAACACTACTTGTCATGAAGATAGGGGAACCTACTACGCTATAAATCTCAAACCAGCCTGTAGGATTGTAAATCTCATTGTTTCTACTAATATTCACCCTAGAGCCAACAAATCTGAAGTTCCAATATTCCGTATGTGCCTCATTTATGCCATCATAAGACGCATTCCCACAAACTTCATCCGTATAATCCTTAAAAACATGATTGAGTTTTCTGGCAACCCACCATATGCGGATTTCGTTTGCCAAATTACTCAACATTTTCTTAAAACAAACATTGAGGATATGGGATATACATGGGAACGTCGACCACAAAAGATAAGTAAGAATACCGTAGAGAAAATGGGAATAGATTTTGGTCACAAAAGGGCTAGAGTAGAAGGAGAAACATCTCATCAAGACATACCACCACCTCCTCCTACTACCCTACCACAGGACCCCATTCAAAATACTCTTACTTATATTGCTGGCTCCCAATATCACCTTAGTAGACAATTAGACTACAATCATCATGCCATGACATATTTAAACCAAAGAATGCAAACCCTTTCCCCAAACCAAACCGATGAATATCCATATTCTTTAAATCCAGGCATGCTCAATCCATACAATCCTTCATATAACTACTATCAAACTCCACCTCCACCATCCATGGATCTACCGCATACTCAATTTTCATCTATGCAATTGCAAGATATTGTTGCTCATTTCCGATTTGACCGAGTTCCTACATTCTTGGAAGCATATGCTTTAACCAAGACGAAAGCTCTAGATTGGCAAACCTTGGTCCAATACTATGGAACTGAGCCATTTATTGGGAAAGATCCTGACGTTGATGTAATTCTTAAATCTTTCCAGTGAGTGTTGGAGTAATATTAGTTGTAAATGACTTGCTTTGAATGATTGTTATGGATCACTTCTGTATGATGTGTCTATGCTTATTAATGAAATTGTTTATCCTTTTGTTGATTTGGATGCATATCTTTTCGCATGTGAGACATCTTGTAAATAAATGGATTATAAAGACTATCATTGTAGAGCATACAAAATAAAGGGAGAAATAAATAAAACCTTGTGGCTAAATTGATAATGATCTATGATAAACAGTTCTCCAGAAACATTCTCGGTCGAGTCACTAGTCGACCGAGAACACTGTCGGTCGAGAAGTCGTCGACCGAGCAGGTCTCTGTTGTCAAGTCTGAAATAATTCTGCTGCAAATAATTGCTCATCAAATAATTTTAAACCAAGGATGCATGTTGAACATCATTTGTGAAACAGAGTATTCTTTTATGCATATGGACACTCCTCAAACATATTGCAAAGCATTTAAGTCTTTATTTGGGATATCTAAGGGGGAGATCATAAAAACAACTTTGACCATTTGATTGAAGAAGCTTACAAAAACATTGTAACCACCATGTGTAGCTGGAAATTTTCATTGATTTATGAATTTATTGAAAATGGTATCTTGTACTTGAAGGAACTCTCTACCCAAAACATGGTTTAACATCCCTTGCATTTGGATGGAGACATTTTTTTTTTTACTCTAAGATTAGAGGATTCTCATTTAATTTAGAGCTTAACATCCTTTGATAAATGAGAAATAAATATACATTCATCATACGCTTAAGGAAATCTCATATCATTTCAAGGCTTAACATCCTTTGCAAATGATTGAGAAACAAATTGTGGATAAATTAGACAAAAATCCATGTTTCTAATAGGATATCTATTTAAGGGGGAGCATAATATTAAGGGGGAGAAGAAAAATAAAATATTCAACTTGGATATCTTTTTGAAATGACAAAGGGGGAGAAAGAATATAAAAATCAAAAATATAAATGAGTTTCATAACATCTTGGCCAGCACTCACTTGCAAAACATAAATGGCTACAAAAGGTAATTTTCAGGTATGAAACTCACATGCTTTATATTTCCTTATTTCATATTTAGGAAATGTTTGTCATCTTCAAAAAGGGGGAGATTGTTGGATAAATTGGATATTATGATAAATCCCTTTGTTTCGATGATGACAAACATTTCATTCTTATTAATCTAACGAGCTACTTGAGTGTGCAGGATGACAAAGTAGTAAGGGAAAATCCAAGAGCTTACTTAGTTATATTTTCATGCAATGTAATCAATGTTGTAAAACTTGTACAAATATATAATGTACAAGTACTTAGAATTGCATGTAAATCAAGCGTTAGATTTTCCTTAGCCAAACACCATAGTTAGACATGTCATCCCATTTGAATAGAATCACCTTTGCACACTCACACATATAATTAGTGCTTAAATTGAAACCTTGAAACAGGATCATTCTCGGTCGACAAACTCCTCGACCGAGACACTCTCGGTCGACAATCTTCTCGACCGAGAAAGATCCAAAGTAGCCGTTAGACACAACAGACAAGTTAGTTGGCAGTTGAAGAAAGACGTTGCAAATCACTTGTTCCAGAGAGCCTGTCGGTCGACAAAAGTTCGACCGAGTAGGTGTCTCGGTCGACCATTTGTCGACCGAGATGGTCTCTGACAGCAACTGCAGAATAAAGTAATTAGCCGTTGTTAAAGCAACAACTTTGTACCTAACGGCTAGTTAAGCACTTAGAAACCCCTAGAAGTTGTCTAGAACGTCCTTAAGCATACTTAGGCCATCCCTATAAATAGGACAAGCCATAGGACACTAGAATTCACTTGTTACACTTGAGAATACACTTGAGCATACTTGAGCAATCTATTGCAAGCAATTTGAGCACGGTGATCATTTGTCTACATTCTCCTTAGCTCAATCTCGTGTCCTATAGGCTAGATTCTCCTACCCACAGCAATCACAAGTTCACATACTTGGCTAGGAGATCTTACGCTTGATCTAGGCATATCAAGCCTCAGGCTTAAAGGATAAGTTGTAATTTCCTTTTTCTTTCTTGTTCCTTTTTATCTTTTGTACTCTCCTTGCTACTCCTAGGGTTGGAGGCTGCGGATTGGAGAGGGTTGACTTCTCAGGTGGAGAAGGGGACTTCAAGCTACTTCAAGAAGGCTATCGCAAGGGAAGCTACTTCAGAAGGCTGGTGCAACGGGAGTTGGTGCATCTACTTCAAGGGAAGGCTGCTTCAAGGTTGGCGATTACTTCTAGGTGAAGGCTGCTTGAAGGGTTTAGGAAAAGAGATTGTATTTTATGTAAATTCCTTGAGAGGTAATAAAATAAATTTCTTTTCAAATCCCGGTTGGGTAAGCAACCGGGTAGTGGATTGACGGCTATAGTATTTGCTATAGTTGGAACCACTCTAAACCTTGTGTCTCCTTGTCAAATATTTTCATTGTGGTTGCTTGAGTTCAATAATTGTTAAATTATCTATAAAACTCTATTCACCCCCCCCCTCTAGTAGTTTTCAAATAGCACGTCTATACATACGACGTGAATAAGCTGTATCACATTCAGGAGGATATCCAATATCATCATCAGATTCAGCAGAAGAACATGTGGGCCGAACATCAAATAATGTATCTGTATAAGCCCTTTCAACCTCCTCCATCTTTTGTTGTTTTTGTTTCTTTGTGCCCATCAGTTTCTTGAAATAATCTCTAACACATTGGGGACACCTTTGGCACATTGCCACATTTTTGTCACCGCCAGTAATGTGACGTTTAAATCTAGTAATCCCCCCTTCACCAAGTGTCTTCTTGCAGTAATTGCAAATTATCTTTCTCCCATCAGCAGGCGTGCAGTGATTCCATGCAAAATCCACATCCTTAGCTCCAACATTACCGGCCCCAACACCCTCACCATCGCTTGAAGACATCTTCTCAAATCAAAAGTCAACACTGCAAAAAGACAAAGACAAATAAAAATTAGGTGTATGAAATTAATAACCCATTAAGTTGCAAGAAATGAAGAAATTATTCTATTTTATGTATTATAGACTAAAAAAACAATATTTTAATTGTATAAATGTTACATGTATCTATAGAAGCAAACACAATATTTTTTAAGATTTTTATTAACAAGAAAAAAGGGTTAAATAAATAAAAAAAGTCTGAAATTATTTTAAAAAATAAAAAATATGTCAGTTATCTAGTATTAAGGCAAGTGATGTGTTACTATTAGTATATACATTTTATTGCTTTTCTTTACTTAGTGTATTTTGCTTATTGCTTTTTTCTCTTTTACTCTTTATCCCATATGGGTTATCTCTAAATCCTGTAACACTCTCTTGTCTTATAAAAGAGAGCCCCCTGTATTCTTTTTTAATCATCCAATAATAAGCAACACTTCTCGTCTTCTATATGGTATCAGAGCGGGCCGACCCTCCCTAATTCCCTTCTCTTCTTCTAACCCTAGCCGCCGCCACACCCACCCCTCCCTCTGTCCTTCCCGCCGTCGCTGCTCCTGCGGTCCACCATGTCGCTGCCGCCGCCTCCCACCACCTCCACAGCCGCCGCCCGCCGCTCCTTCTCTCCCTGCCCCTCCTTTTCCTTCTCCTTCCACCGTCGACCCTCCTTTTCCTTCTCCAACCCGCAGCCACCCCTCCCCTACCGCTGCCACCACCCAACAGCCGTCGCCGCCTCCTATTCCCCCTGCTGCCGCTGCTACCAGCCACCACCACCGCCATCCAACCGCCTATCCCCACCTCCCCACCCCCCCCCCCCGCCAACCTCCAATCCTCTTTCCTCCTCTATCTTAGTGGCTTAATTCACCGTAGATCCCTCCATCTAGCCCCGCTTCACTTTCCGAAATCTCCGGACAGCCTAGGTGTCTTTTCCAGTTCTGGCACGTTGACGGCGTAAAAGGCTTCTTCTTCTCTGACTGCCTGCGCCTCATGGTGGAGTGAGTGATCCTCCATGTTGGCGTAGGTTTTTTTATCTCTTTTTGTTGCCCCTATGTGGGTTTTCTAATATCCATGCGTGGAACTTCTGCTCTCTTCTACTAGTCCATGCACTAGACTTCTGTTGCTGCTACTGACTTCTGTTGCCCTTTGCGCCTGTGCTTCTGCCTCTGTCTACATCT
The DNA here is from genome assembly GCA_963693085.1 of Alisma plantago-aquatica. Taxonomy (NCBI): domain Eukaryota; kingdom Viridiplantae; phylum Streptophyta; class Magnoliopsida; order Alismatales; family Alismataceae; genus Alisma; species Alisma plantago-aquatica. Next base: position 1,458,161,448 of record OY856411.1, on the reverse strand, counting down.
TCTAATGGCGACTCCTGATCTTCCACGGACTTTGTGTGTTACTACTGTGAAGTTGGATAACTCCAACTATCACCTCTGGGCGGCTTCCTTTAAGCTCTATGTTAAAGCACAAGGGCGCTACTCTCATCTATCTACCAAGGGACCGGCGGTCCCCACTGCTGATGCTGATGAAAAGACCAAGCAGGCCTACGATCTCTGGTCCAAGGAGGACTACGGTGTTATGACATGGATGGTCAACAGTGTCGAGCCAAAGATTAGCCAGTCTCTTCTTCGTCTCCAGACTACAAAGGAGATGTGGGATCAGCTTTCCCACGTCTACTCTCATCAAGAAAATCCCAAGAAGGTTTTTGAAATCTTTAAGTAACTGGCCAAGCACGAATTTTCTACCACTGATTCTATTGAGGACTACTACAACACTTGTTGTGCTCTCTGGGATGAATTCCAGGTGTACCATCCTCTCTCTGCCGACATCACTGAAGTTCAGCGTCAAAGGAACGAACTTATGCTTGTTCAGTTCCTCGTTGGTCTACGCTCTTCTTTCGCAGGAGTTGTTGATCAGATCCTATCCAGTGATCCTCTGCCCACCCTGCGAGATGTTCTGAAAAGGGTTCAACGACTGCCATCTGTCTCTCAACATCTTCCTGACACTTCTGAGGGAGCAGCCCTCGCTGTTCGCACTGGCGACTCCTTCCGTGGTCGCGGTCGGGGTAGGGGCCGCGGACGTGGACGCTCTACTGCACCTGGACGTGGCTCTGGCGTTGAGTCTTCTGAACCTTGCTTCTGCACCTTCTGCAAGCGGACAAACTACAATGAAGACCGCTGCTGAATCAAGCATGGCAAGCCAGCCTGGGCAAACCAAGTCACGACGGATCAACCTGAAACTGCTACTACCTCTACTCCGCCTTCTACTGATTAGATCCGGTCCGAGTTCGAGAAACTTCTCCAGGCTCGTCTTGCCTCTTCTGCTGAAGCCTCTACTGATGGCAGCACCGCACTCCTAACACAGTCTGGTAAAAATTTGTGGGTGATTGATTCGGGTGCGACATCTCATATTTTTGGAAATCCTGCATTATTTTCTAAACTGCACAATACTTCTATTATACCTCCTGTTACACTGGCTGATGGATCTAAGACACCTGTTACAGGGATTGGTGATATTTGTACTACTGGTTGCCTGCCTCTGCGGTCTACTCTTTATGTTCCTAAATTTCCTATCAATCTGTTATTTGTCAATAGAACTGTGAAGAGCCTTCGTTGCTCTATTACTTTTGACCCGGATGGTGTTCTCTTTCAGGATCTGCGCACGAGGACGACGATTGGTTCGGGTCATGAGGGACCAGATGGGCTATACTACTTGGACGTTCCGAAGACCGCAGCATATCTAACATCTTTTGTGACAGGCATCCAGTGGCACTATCGTTTGGGACATCCTTCTGCAGCAAAACTGAAACATTTATTACATGATGTATTAGATTATGTTTTTCATTGTGAGACTTGCCAACTGGGCAAACAGACGCGAGTACTTTTTCAAAAAAATCATGTATTAGTTCAAAACAGCCGTTTGATATTATTCATGCTGATGTTTGGGGACCCTGTTCGGTGCCGAGTACTTCTGGTTTCCGCTATTTTCTGAGTTTCATTGATGATTTTTCTAGAACTACCTGGATTTTTTTGCTAAAAGACAGGTCTACCATACTTGACAGTATCACTGCTTATTTTGCTGAGATTTGTACTCAATTTGCCAAACCTATTAAAATTTTTCGAACTGATAATGCCCTCGAGTTTGTACAAGCCTCGGTCAGTAATTTTTGTCGCAAACAGGGTACCATACACCAAACTTCTTGTGCCTACACACCACAGCAAAACGGAGACGCTGAACGCAAAAATCACCACCTACTTGACGTGGCCCCCACTTTACTGTTTCATTACCATGTCCCCCAGTGTTTTTGGCCTGAGGCTATCTCTACTGCTTGTTACCTCATTTACCGTATGCCCTCTTCTGTGCTTGGAAATCAAGTCCCCTATCAGATTCTGTTTCCAGATGCGCCTCTTTTTTCTGTGCCTCCTCGTATCTTTGGGAGCACCTACTTTGTCAAAAATCTTCGTCCCGGTCTCACCAAACTTGATCCCCGAGCGACTAAGTGTGTCTTCCTAGGGTACTCTCACACTCAGAAAGGGTATCGCTGCTATGATCCTGTGTTAAAGAAATGGTTTGTATCTGTTGATGTTGTTTTCTTTGAGCACATGCCTTTTTATTCTTCTGTCGGGTCGGCTCTTACATCAGATTTATTAATGGAGACACCTTTACCTATCATTGATGATACTGATGATATTGCTGATACTGCTTCTCCTACTGAAACGCCCCCTCTAAAGGTATACCAACGACGACAGAAGACAGCAACTCCCTCTATGGCCCCTCCAACGTCTTCGTCCTCCGTGCCAGATCAACCACCACCGCAGGTATTCTCTGACCTTGATGTTCCTATCAGCTTGAGGAAAGGAACTAGAACTTGCAATAAACATCCTATTGGCAACTTCTATACTACCACTAATCTGGGGACTAATTTTGCAAATTTTACTGCTACTCTTTCTGCTATATCTATTCCTAAAAATGCTTCTCAGGCTCTTAAAAATCATGCTTGGCGTCAAGCTATGGAAGCAGAAATGCAAGCTCTTACTAAACGCAACACGTGACAGCTGGTCGATCCTCCCAAAGACTGTTCTCCAGTTGGCTATCGCTGGGTGTTTACTGTCAAATATCAACCGGATGGCACGGTTGAACGGCTGAAGGCGAGACTTGTTGCCAAAGGCTATACACAGACTTACGGGGTCGATTACTTTGAGACTTTTTCTCCTGTGGCTCGGCTGAACTCTGTACGGATTCTTATTTCTGTTGCTATTAATTCTAATTGGCCCTTGTATCAGCTTGATGTAAAGAATGATTTTCTGTATGGAGATTTACATGAGGAGGTCTATATAGAACAACCCCCGGGATTTTTGCTTCAGGGGGAGTCCTCTAAGTCTGCCGGCTGCGGAAAGCTATTTATGGTTTGAAACAGAGTCCCCGTGCTTGGTTTGATAAACTAAGTACTATACTTCAGAAGTTCTCTTTTAGACGCTCCCAGTCGGATCATTCTGTCTTTGTTAAGAATAATGCTACCGGCATTGTTATTCTTATTGTATATGTTGATGACATTATTCTCTCAGGAGTGATCCTGCGGGCATTCAGGCTACCAAGTGCTATATGGAGAAACATTTTGTTACCAAAGACCTTGGTACTCTGCGTTATTTTCTTGGGATTGAAGTCTCTCGATCTGCTTCTGGTCTATGTTTATCTCAACGGAAGTATGTTCTGGATCTGCTTTCTGAAACTGGGCTTCTAGGTGCTAAACCTACTAGCACACCTCTGGATCCAAATACTAACTGGGATGATGACAACTCTCCTGCCTATCATGACCATCATCAGTATCGTCGCATGGTTGGTAAGCTTATTTATCTTACTGTTACGCGTGCTGATATTACTTCTGTTGTTGGGCTTGTTAGCAGATATCTGGATAAACCTCGACAATGTCATTGGGACGTTGTTTGCCACGTTCTTAAATATCTGAAGAGCTCTCCTGGGAAAGGCCTGCTATATAAGAAACATGGTCACTGTAAACTCTTTGGTTATTCTGACTCTGACTATGCTGGGAGCAAGATCGACCGCCGCTCCACCTCTGGTTACTGTACCTTTGTGGGAGGAAACCTTGTTACTTGGCGAAGCAAGAAACGGACTGTGGTTGCTCGCTCAAGTGTTGAAGCTGAATATCGCGCCATGGCGCATACTACTTGTGAGCTATTCTGGATTCGGAGCCTGCTGAAGGATTTTGGTATTTCTGATTCCTCCCCTATTCCGATGTATTGTGACAACAAAGCTGCAACATTTATTGCCAGTAATCCTACTTTTCATGAGCGAACTAAACACATTGAGGTTGACTGCCATTTTGTTCGCGAAGCTGTCTTATCTGGCCAGATATCTACTCCCTACATACATACTTCTGATCAGGTGGCTGACATCTTCACCAAGATTCTTCCAAAGACGAGATTTGCTACTATGATGTCCAAGTTGGGCATGATTGACATCTACGCTCCAGCTTGAGGGGGAGTATTAGTATATACATTTTACTGCTTTTCTTTACTTAGTGTATTTTGCTTATTGCTTTTTTCTCTTTTACTCTTTATCCCATATGGATTATTGCTAAATCATGTAACACTCTCTTGTCTTATAAAAGAGAGCCCCTTGTATTCTTTTTTAATCATCCAATAATAAGCAACACTTCTCGTCTTCTAGAGTTACAAATTACTCATTCCATCTTATATTACACTAACACACATAAATCTGTAGAAAAAACAAAAAAATGCATTTTTTTTATTTTCAGCATTTTTAATAAATGAAAAAACGAAAAATATATATATTTGTACTATATTTTTGTTTGTATTTGTTCATATTAGTATTTGGTACAATTTTTTCTACTAAACCTAAGTTAGATACCTATTATTAATAGTACTTATTGTATTATTATGAATTTTATATTAATTAGTGAAATTATGTGATAATATTAATTAATAGTAGTAGATCTAGTGATACATTAGTATATCTACATAAAATAATCATAGATCTATTGTTAAATAGCATTAATCCTAAGTTTTTAGGAGTAGATCTAGATTTTGGGTGTATTTAGAGAATTTTGGAGAAGTTCTATGGTGAAAATAGAAGGAAATAGAGAGGGGAGGGGTTAGAGAAGATGAGAAATGAAAGAAATTAAGAAAACATACCTTGATCAGGGCTGATTCGAGCTCCAAGGAAAGAAATCGCCTCAAATCTCCAAGAAACTCCACTCAAACAGCAACAACAAGCAACAGGTTCGCAAATATCGGCATGTCGAGCGGCATACCGCCTATATCGTCCGTAAGTTGGGCTTTTTGCAGCGGTAACCCTCGGTTTTCGGCGGTAAGTGGCGGTATTTACCGGTAAGTCCACCGGTATACCGATATTTGCGGTACCAGCGGTAGACTTGCTCAAACCGATGCCCGATGGCGTCGGTATCGGTTTGTCGACCGATATACCGACGATACCGGCGATATCTCATTCATTGGTTTGTGTATAATACTCATTTGTATTATGTAATGAAACACGATATATTTATAAATTTTATTTAAAATTGAGTTTCTGAAATAAAGTCCAAAAAATAATAAAGAGGTGTTGTTTAATATTAAAAACACTTTTGAAAGCTTATCAAAAATAACTTTAACGTATACAACATTAATACACACAAATATATAGAAAAATAAATAGCTCTTCATTTTTTATTACTTCTAAAATATATATAATATATATAGTTTCACTTTTATATATGTTCACATTACTCTTTAGTAGAATGTGTTCTGGTATACATTAATAAGTAACTAATTATTACATTACTTATCATAATAGTATTGGTGAATAGATAAAATTTGCATGACAACAGTAATTAATAGTGTTGTAATTAGGTAGATCTACATAATATACTTGTAGATGTATGTATAGTTAGCATCAAACATATAAAAACTTGAGTAATTCTAGGTTTTGCCGGTAGAAAATCAGTTTTTAGGTGAAAGTGGAAGAAAATAGTAGGAAAAAGAGATGGTGATGTTGCAAATGGTAGAAAAAGGAAGAGATCAGTAAGATATACCTTGATTTTGGTTGATTTTAGCTCCAATTGCCAAAACTCACCCAAATGCACCTTTTTTTCTCATCCCATGAAGTAACAATAGTCATTCTCGCAAAAAAACGGTATACTCGTCGGTAATATCGACAGTTTCGGTCGGCATAGTGAAGTTTGTAGCGCATTTTGCATTGAAACCATTGAAACATGGCGATATTGGTGGCACACCCGTCGGTATACTGATATTTGCAAGCCTATCGGTACACACGCATGTTTCCATTTCCTATGGCATTGGTATCGATGTTTCGATCGAAATATCGCTGATATCAAGGATATCTCGTTCCTTGGTAGTAAGATTATGAATCCATCATATCTTACCTTGTTATATACAATGATACACCCTAATGCACATGTTGTATGCAAATTCATATTCTCAACAAGGTGGCATTGACACACATCTAACATTTTATTTTGACTCAATCAAGCACCATGTAAATGCCAAACTTGCCTAGCCATATACATGAGATTAGATGTTCATTCAACAAGTTGAACCTCGTACAATAAGCCATAATAGGAGGTAGGAGAATCCATAAATGAAAAACTAAAAGGGGTGTGAAGGGTGTAACGGCAGGATCACCAAAAAATGAAAAGGAGCAAACAACAAAACAATAGGAGACATAAGAGAAAGTGTAACATAGAGAAAATTGAAAAGAGGTGGTGGTGGTGGCAACAGCGACAACAACAGGAGGCATAGGAAGAAGTCCAAATGAAAAAATAGAAAAAAGAAGTTGAAGGTTGAAGCTAAAGGGAACAATTGTAGGAGGAAACATAGGCGGAAAGCGCAAAAAAAGAGGAAGGAACATCACAACAGTAAGAGAAGATGTAGGAGGAAGTTAAGAAAAGGAAGAGAAAAGAAAAAGAAGTAACCAGATATACAGATCCTTACAGAGTCTTGCCTATCCCGTCACTGCAGAGGCGGTCCAGTCAACCCACCCAGCTCCTCCATAATTACTATGGGTGTGCCAAGTTATTTCCATACATGCAGTTGTTAACTACTAAATCTAGAACATAGTAGAGAGCCTTGCATTTTGTAGTACCTTTTTTTGGGTAAGAACTATATTTGTAAACATTCATGAAGACATCTAGCATGTATGCAACTATTCTCTCCTGCTCACAGTGAGGTAAGATGCATATGCATCAATAATTCTCTCCTTGTATATGTGTTGAGTGTATTTGGGTCAAAGTGATACCCGATTAGAGCGGGTTCCCCTTTATTATATAGAGAAGAATATTCACATAATAGACCGAACAGGAAAAAGGAAATAGTAAAGAGATACATAAATAAGGAAATTAATTTCTAACTGTAGGAAAATATGGCTACAGAGCACGCAACGGAAACAAAAAAAATTTACCAGCGGATTGCATTAATAACTATAATATGGAAACGATGGTTTCAAGGATATACCTAGTCCTGGAGCAAGTCCAGCCAAAATCCTCGTCGTTATAGTTGCGCAATTCTGACTCCTGGTTGCACTGGGACTCGTCTGACTGCTCCTCCACAGACAGCAGACTCGAGCGTCGTCTATTACAGTAGCTCCTCCCGTCACGGATTGTTGCTTGACAATGACAACAGCCTCCCGCCTCTAGAGAAGTCCACACGAACCGCCTAGAATTCCTATCGTCCTCCTAGAACGAACCAAAGGAGTTATCCCTTTCGTTAGCGTACTAGTCACCAACTTGCTCTCCCATAACAATGATCTCAGTTGTTCTCTCCTTTGCTATCCCTCCTTAGTCGGGTAGGACTTGCTCAGGCTCTCTTAGTTACCACAACTAGAGAGGACAATATTTGTCAGAGCAACTGATACTCAATTGTATGTGTTGTACTCTGAGAAGCCCCCAGTACCCTTCTATTTATAGGCGGGGTTTCGGTCTAGGTTCCCAGTCGATGCGGGAGTTGAAAGGACCGGAAAATCTTGAATTTTCGCAACCTACGACCACCAAAACGATCGATTGGCACACAAGACGGTCGTCTGGCATGCGAGACGGTCGTCTCGTACTGTGAGACGGTCGTCTCGTACTGCGAGACGGGCATTTCGCAGTTTCCTAATCGCACACAAAATTAACAATTCGTTTCCAATTAATATCACATATTAATTTCCTTGCACAACAAGTAATGTGCAACTCAAACGAACTTGGAAATATCTAGAACCTTCCCTCAGCCGAACTGGGTCATCTCGCCCATGCGAGACGGCTGTCTCGCTTGTCTCGCTCACCCAGATGTCCGTCTGGTGAGCCGATTCGGGTCGGTCGATTCAATCCAAAGACAGTTTCAACTTGTATCAGTCTGACACTCCAAATGCCCATCTCAACCCTTGAGACAACCTTTTGGCACTCCAGACGGTCGTCTCATGCTATGAGACGGGCGTTTGGCAGTGCAGTCAGGCTGCTTGTTGCATGAATCAATTACCTAAACGTTTTAGCAATTATTTCATCTATCATTCAAGATCAAACTCTTCTTCTAAGTTGAGACCTATGTGTGTGACCCTATAAGTCTCATATTACGTTGGCAGTGAATGTCCATAACAACCTATGACATCACAAGCAATGAGCGGTGCCTATTCACACATCAATGCTACCTAAGTAAATGGAAAGTTGGAGAACAACTTCAACCTACAATCTGCTTATAGTGTTTAGTGTTTGTATAGTTCCTTTGTCACTCATGTTCATTGAACTCGAGGCATGGAGCAGTGATCCTCTTCATCATTTAATCTTGTTTCTTGAATCAGAGCAGACTGTCTAAGATATATCTAAGCTCAATATCATATAATGACTCACATGTGCATGGTCATTCTTTTCTCAATCTCGCTAATCTAGAGGCCTAGAACATCAAACTCTCGTAGGAGGGACAAATCTCATTTCCTATCATTCACAGTCTATCCCCATGTGTTAAAGTCACCCAATCATCACCTTTATAACAACGCATATTTCAGGACTACATTTGATGATGTCAAAGTATACCCGACGACATGTGATGAGTGCAATGATTTTAGGTCTAAGAACCACAACCACCACAATCACTGTGAGAGCTGACTATGACTTCCATTATGATGACTTCCATGTGTCAATCTCATAATGGATCTGTCTGATACATTGTTCTCTAACATGTATATGTGTGATTGGTTTGATATTGCCATATCATGACCAATGAAATTCTGTCATCAACCAACTCACACTCTGATCTTACGTGTTATTGTTTCTTATCAACCTTCCTCAATAACAACAGATCAGGGACATAATGAGAATATGTATATGTACTCTTAACATTTGTATGATCTCATTTCCCTAAGGCTAATACTTGAAGACATACGCCGTTGAGTAATATTATTCTCTAGACATTTATAATATTACATCATTATCACATAACTAAATTAAACAGAATAAATTGGAAGCTAGCCTTTTATTAACAATCAAATCATTTTTACAAATTGTCATTACAATCGTCATATGATTGGCTCTCTGGCATACATACCAATAGACTCTCACTTGCACTTAGAGCCAATCATCTACAAATCGTATTCCAAGTGATCTAACATGACCGCCACGCTTCTACTGTGAAAGTGCCTTAGTTAAAGGGTCAGCAACATTGTTCTCAGTTGGTACTTTGTAAATCGTTACATCTCCTCGTTGTACGATCTCTCGTATGAGATGGAACCACCTCTGTATATGCTTTGAGCGCTGATGTGATCTGGGTTCCTTAGCTTGTACAATAGCTCCATTGGTGTCACAATATAGCTCAATTGCGTCGATGATGCTTGGAACGACCCCAAGTTCTGTAATGAACTTCTTGATCCATACAGCCTCCTTTGTTGCACTCCATGCAGCAATATACTCGGCCTCTGTTGTAGAATCGACAACTGTTTCTTTCTTGGAACTCTTCCAACTAACAGCTCCATTATTGAGGCAGGACACGATTGCGATTTGTAATCATCTTGATCAGTCTGGAAGCTTGCATTGGTGTAACCCTTTACCACCAACTCTTCCTCTCCACCGTAGACCAAGAATTGATCATTAATCCTTCTCAAATACTTGAAGATGTTCTTCACGGTTTTCCAATGAGCATCACATGGATTTGACTGATATCTACTCATCATGCTCAAGGCATACGAGACGTCTGGACGGGTACACAACATTGTGTACATGATTGATCCAATTGTTGAGGCATATGGAATCAAACTCATGTGTTCCCTTTCTTCACAAGAACTGGGACATTGACTCTTAGAGATGGTCATTCCATGCAACGCTGGCAAGTTTTCTCTCTTTGAGTTCTCCACGTTGAACCGCTTCAACACGTAGCCAATGTATGTGCTTTGACTTAGTCCAAGAAGCCTTCTGGATCTATCTCTATAGATCTTTATCCCAAGGATGTAGGATACTTCTCCCAAGTCTTTCATTGAGAATGTATTTCCAAGCCATGTCTTTACCTTTTGTAAAGTAGGGACGTCATTCCCCATCAATAGTATGTCATCTACATCAATATGACGAATGTCACTATGCTCATACTAACCTTCTTGTAAACACAAGGTTCATCTTCAATTTGAATAAAGTCAAACCCTTTGACTGTCTCATCAAAACAAAGATTCCAGCTCCGAGATGCTTGCTTCAATCCATAGATTGACCTTTGTAACTTACAGACTTTATTTACAAATTTTGGATCTATAAAACCCTCAGGTTGTGTCATATACACATCCTCAACAAGATTCTCATTAAGGAATGTGGTTTTAACATCCATTTGTCAAATCTCATAGTCATGATAAGCTGCAAAAGCAAGCATGATCCTGATGGACTTTACCATGGTCACTAGAGAAAAGGTTTCGTCATAGTCAACACCTTGAACTTGTCTGAAACCCTTTGCAACCAATCTTCCCTTATAGGTTTGAATTTTTCCATCCAAGTCGGTCTTCTTCTTGAAGACCCGCTTGCACCCTATGGGTTTTATCCATTCAGGTGGATCCACCAAAGTCCATAATTTGTTGGTATACTTGGATTCCATCTCAGATCCCATGGCCTCAAGCCATTTCTCAGACTATGGTCCCTCTATAACATTTTTATAGGATATCGACTCATCATCTAAGACTAATTCATTGTTTTCCTGAGTTACAAGATATCCAAATCTTTTCGGCTCAAGGCGTGTCTTATTAGATCTACGAGGTTCCTATGTTACTTGAGGAATTTGAGACTCCACAACATCTTGCGATTCACTTTGTTCCTCTTGTTCATCTATTGGTTCAATGTTTTCTTGTTGGTCTCGAACCTCTTCGAGCTCCATTTTTCTCCCACTGATTCCTTTGGAAATGAAATCCATCTCAAGGAATGCAGCATCCCTGGCAACAAACACTTTGCTGTCAAATTGGGAATAAAAGTAATATCCTCTAGTTTCTTTAGGATATCTAACAAAATAGCATTTATCGGATCTTGAGCCAAGCTTTTCAGGAAACATTTTCTTGACATAAACTTCGCAACCCCAAATCCTCATAAAAGACATTTTGGGACGCTTCTCATTCCATATCTCATATGGTGTCTTTTGAACCGATTTAGATGGTACTCGGTTATGCGACGGTATATAGAGCATAACCCCAGAAGGTAGTCGGAAGCTCGGCTAAAGTCATCATTGATCGCACCATATCTAGTTATGTGTGATTTCTTCTTTCAGATACACCATTATGTTGAGGTGTTTCAGACGGAGTCCACTGGGATACAATCCCATGAGCTCTTTGAAGGTTCTCAAACTCATGGTTTAAGTATTCTCCACCTCGATCAGAATGAAGTTCCTTAATACTTTTACCAAGTTGGTTTTGTACTTCATTCATAAACTCCTTGAAATTTTCAAGAGTTTCTGACTTATGTTTCATTAAATAAACATCGCCATACCTACTGAAGTCATCAATGAAGGTAATGAAGTATTGATACCCACCTCTAGTGGTTGTTCTAAAAGGTCCGCGCACATCAGTATGTATGAGTCATAATAGATCACTAGCCCTCTCATTGTTACCAGTGAAAAGGGTCTTAGCCATCTTGTCCAACAAACAAGATTCATTTGTCTCTATTGATTCGAAATCAAAAGAGTCCAGATAACCATCTTTATGGAGTCTAGATATGTGATTCTTATTTATCTGCCCAAGACGATAATGTCAAAGGTATGTTTTGTTTAAGTTGTTGAGTTTTAGTCTTTTGGTATTAACATTATATACATCTGTCTTTAGATCTAACAAGTAAAGACCATAAGACATTGGGCCACAGCCATAAAAGATCTCATCTTTTGAAATAGAACATCGATCATTTTTAATATGGAATTCAAATGCATCCTTGTCCAATTAAGATACAGAAATGATGTTTCTATGTATAGCAGATACATAATAGCAGTTCTTTAACTCTATTACAAGGCATGTGGGCAGAGATATACTATAGGTTCCAACTGCACTGGCCGCAAATCTTGCGCCGTTAGCAACTCGCAGTTCCACCTTACCTTTTCCCAAAGGCTTACTTCCTTTCAGATCCTTCATACGAGAACATATGTGAGATCCACATTCGGTATCTAGTACCTATAGAGATATGTTGTTTTCTATTATGTCTTGTTGAGTGTCATGTGCATAGCATGTGCCTCACTTATGCTATTTACTTTTGTAGTTTAGTCCCATATTGCTCATCTCTGCTTTAGTCTCTACTCTCTTCTGTTATATAAGAGATTGCACTGTACTCTGTTTTACTCACTCAATAAACAAGCCTTCATTTATCTATATGGTATCAAGAGCAGGCTCAGTCCCAGTTTTTCTGTCCCACCCTACCCCCATGCCCTGAAGTGCCCCCCTCCCCCCCCCCCCCCCGTCGCCGCCCACCGCCACCCCTCCCTGCTGTCATTGTAGCAGCTCCGCCCCCCTCACCCATCGACTGCCGCTATCCCTCCCTCTCCACCCCTGCATCCATCTTCTTCCTTCTTCACCAATCCCATCCTTCCTCTTCTCCTACCGGGTAATCGACTCTTTCGGACAGCCATAGACCTCTCACGTTGAGAGTCCCCTATGTCTCTGGTTCCTTTTCAGCCTGCGCCTCATGAAGGATTATTGATTTCCTCATGATGGCGTAGGTTTTCTTCATCTATCTCTCCCGGAATACGGGTTCTTCTGATCTGATGCGTCAGATCCCTGCTGCTGCTACTGCCCCATAGCGGGTTTATTATTTCTGTTTATTGTTGTCCATCGTGGGTTATTTACTTGTTGCCTGCTGCTGGTACGTCACCTTTCTGCTAGTGTCTGCCTCTGCCCAGTATGGCATCTGTGGAGCCTCCTAGATCTCTCTGTGTTACCACGGTCAAGCTCGATGGATCCAACTACCATCTGTGGTCGGCATCCTTTGTTCTATATGTGAAGGCTCAAGGCAGATACTCTCATCTTAGTACTGATCCACCTCCTGCTCCTGATGCTACTGCTGACGACAAGACCAAACAGGCTTATACCCAATGGTCTAAAGACGACGCGGGCGTTATGTCCTGGCTTCTCAATAGCACCGAGCCGCGCATTAGTCAGTCTTTCCTATGCCTTCATGATGCCAAAGCAATGTGGGACCAGCTGTCTCATGTCTACTCACCAGCAAAATCCGAAGAGGGTTTTTGAAATTTTCAAAAACCTAGCCAAAGAGTACTCAGATGCGTCCATTGAAGATTTTTACAACCAGTGCTCCGCTCTCTGGAACGAGTATGAGATCTACCACCCGTTGACTACTGACATCAAAGAAGCTCAGAAGCAGCGCAATGAACTCCAACTGGTTCAATTCTTGGCTGCACTTCCCGCTTCTTTTTCTGGTGTGGTTGACCAAATATTGTCTAGTGATCCACTACCGACTCTTCGCGATGTTCTAAAGAGAATCCAGCGACTACCTTCTATTTCCTCTACACCAACAATTGAGCATCCTACCTTGGTTGCTCGTACTACTGATTCTGGACGTGGTTGCGGTCGTGGACGTGGCCGTGGAGGACGTCCACCACCTTCTGGAGGAAGAGGCACTTCCACAGCTCCTAGGCGAGGTCAAGCCACTAGACCTCGCTACTACAACTAGTGTGGTTGTGATAATCACATTGAAGATAGGTGTTGGATCAAGCACGGCAAGCCAGCCTGGGCAAACCAGGCCTCCACTGAAGCTACTACAAAAGCCGCATAAGATCCACCAGCTGCTCCTCCATCCACTGACTGGCTTCGCTCTGAGTTCGAGAAATTTTTCCAAGAGCGAATGACTCAACTACCCTCGACATCCATGGGAGGCTCTTCTGCTATGCTGGCGTCTCCCTCTGCTGGTAACCAAAAGTGGTGTATTGATTCTGGGGCGTTTGTTCACATGGCAGGCGACCTCCACCTATTTTCTGCCCTATCTAAAACTTCACATATTCCATCTGTCACCGTTGCTAATGGCTCGAAAGCATATGTACATGGCATTGGCACAGTTTCGTTATCTCGCAAGATGAATCTTCACTCTATTTTATATATACCTCAGTTTCTTGTTAATTTACTATCTGTCAATAAAACTGTCAAACAACTTCAGTGCTCTATTAAATTTGATCCCTCTGGTTGTGTTTTGAAAATGCTCGTCTTCGGGACATCATCTTCTTTGTCATAACAGCAAAGTAAACTATCCTACTTTTACATGATTATGGAGAAACCTCGAGTTACATTCGAGGGGAGCAAGGGTAGGAAAAAATTAACTTTACATTAGGAAGATAAGATAGAGGCTCGATTCACAGACCAAGATAAAAGAATCAACCAATCACACAACCATGCACAGACGATAGGGGTTATTGGCCATAACCATGCTACACATCCACCATCGAAACCGCTTTTAGAGCGACGTGTGTATATTGCATATATATATATATATATATATATATATATATATATAGAGAGAGAGAGAGAGAGAGAGAGAGAGAGAGAGAGTCAGGCTAGAATACACTCGAGTGTATAGATCACGCCAAACACCCCAATGGTGTTTGCCTATCTACACCATGTTTTTCCAAAATCTAATCCATTGATCTTCATGGTTACAATAATAATAGGCCACATATTAAATTTGAGCTCATTTGGATGAGTATAAGTCACTCATCTAAGGACAACAAAATCAACGCACAAAACTAATTTGAAATGCATGATTTTTGCCTCCTTTAGATGCACGACCTATAAGTGTCCAAATGAGCCAAAATTTATTATATAGTAGGTTCTTAAGATAATTAAGAAGATCAACGGTTTAGATTTTTCAAAAAGTTACTCTATCTTTAAAAACGACTGAGGTGTACGGTGCCTCCGGTACACTCGAGTGTACACTAGCCTGACTCTATATATATAAGTTTGGGATTATCATGGTATTTGATTGGACAGGATATAATTCGCATCACATTCAATAATAGAACGACAAAACCAAAATTTGATCATATCGTTTATCCTATAATATAGTAAATTGACGTTGGCTCTGATACCACTGTAGGAAAATATGGCTACAGAGCAGGCAGCAGAAACAAAAAAAAATCTGCCATATTTCTCATAACCAGCGGAATGCATCAATAACTACAATATGGAAAGGATCATTTCGAGGATATACCTGAACCTGGAGAAAGTCCAGCGAAAATCCTCGTCATTGTAGTTGCACAACTCTGACTCCTGGTTGCACTAGGACTCGTCTGACTGCTCCTCCACGGACAGCAGACTCGAGCGTCATCTTCTGCAGCAGCTCCTCCCGTCACGGGCTTCTGGTTGACGATGTCCTCATTAGCGGCAGACAACGACCTCCCGCCTCTAGAGAAGTCCACACAGACCGCCTAGAACTCCTGTCATCCTACTAGAATGGACAGGAAGGAGTTGTCCCTTCCATTGCCGTACTAGTCACCAACTTGCTCTCCCACAGCAATGATCTCAATTGTTCTCTTCCTTGATATCCCTCCTAGTCGGGTAGGACTTGTTTGAGCTCTCTTAGTTACCACAACAACAGAGGATAACGTTTTTCAGAGCAACTGATTCTGAATTGTTTGTGTTGTACTATGGGAAGCCCCAAGTACCCCTCATTTATAGGCGAAGTTTGGGTCCAAGTTCCGGAAAGTCTTGAATTTTCGCAACCTGCGACCACCGAAACGGTCGTCTGGCACACCAAACAGTCGCCTGGCATGCGAGACGGTCGTTTTGTTATTTCCCAATCGCACTCGAAATTGACAATTTGTTTCTAATTAATATCACATATTAATTACCTTGCACAACAAGTAATGTACAACCAAAACGAACTTGGAAATATCTAGAACCTTCCC
Source organism: Alisma plantago-aquatica (assembly GCA_963693085.1). Classification (NCBI taxonomy): domain Eukaryota; kingdom Viridiplantae; phylum Streptophyta; class Magnoliopsida; order Alismatales; family Alismataceae; genus Alisma; species Alisma plantago-aquatica. The sequence continues at coordinate 1,458,145,431 of OY856411.1, read as the reverse complement.
TCGGTCGAACTGGGCCATCTCTCCCATGCAAAACGACCATTTCGCTCACCCAGACATCCGCCTGGTGAGTCGAGCCAGACCGATCAGTTGAATCCAAAGCCAATTTAAACTTGAATCAATCTGATACTCCAAACACCCATCTCAAGCCTTGAGACGGCCGTATGGCACTCCAGACGGTCGTCTCATGCCATGAGACGGCGTTTGGCAGTGCAGTCAGACTGCTTGTTGCGTGAATCAATTACCTAAACGTTTTAGCAATTAATTCATCTGTCATTCAAGATCAAACTCCTTTTCTAGGTCGAGACCTATGTGTGTGACCCTATAGGTCTCATATTACATTGCAATGAATGTCCATAACAACTTATGACATCACAAGCAATGAGCGGTGCCTAGTCACACATCAATGCTACCCAAGTAAATGGAAAGTTAGAGAACAACTTCAACCTACAATCTGTGTGTGGTGTTACAGTGTTTGTATAGTTCCTTTGTCACTGATATCCAGATTGAACTTGAGGCATGGAGCAGTCATCCTCTTCATCATTCAATCTTGTTTCTTGAACCAGAGCAGACTGTCTGAGATATGTGTAAGCTCAATATCATATATTGACTCACATGTGCATGGTCATGCATTTCTCAGTTTTGCTAATCAAGAGGCCTAGAACATCAAACTCTCGTAGGAGGGACAAATCTCATTTTTATCATTCACAGTCTATCCCCATGTGTCGAAGTCACCCAATCATCACCTTTATAACAACCTATGTTTCAGGACTGCGTTTGATGATGTCAAATTGTACCCAACTACATGTGATGAGTGCAATGATTTCAGGTCTAAGAACCACAACCACCACCATCACTGTGAGAGTTGACTATGACTTCTATGATGATGGCTTCCATGTGTCAGTCTCACGATGGGTCTGTCCGATACACTGTTCTTTAACATGTATCTGTGTGATTGGTTTGATATTTTCATATCATGACTAATGAGAATCTTTCATCAACCAACTCACACTCTGATCTTACATGTTATTGTTGTCTATCAACCTTCCACAATAACAATCGATCAAGGACATAATGAGAAAATGTATATGTACTCTTAACATCGGTATGATCTCATTTTCCCAAGGCTAATACTTGAACACATACGTCATTGAGTAATATAATTCTCTAGACATTTATAATGTTACATAATTATCTCACAACTGAATTATACTATAATAAATTGAAAGCTTGCCTTTTATTAATAATCAAATCATTTTTACAAGTTATGCCATTACAATCATCATATGATTGGCTCTCTGGGCATGCATACCAACACTAACACTCCCCCTCAAGCTAGGGCATACACATCATGCATGCCCAGCTTGGAAGTCATACGCTTGAAAGGTGAAGATGGAAGTGACTTGGTGAAGATATCTGCCACTTGCTGACCAGTCCGAACATGAGGAGTTTGAATCTTCTTGGAGAGCACTAAATCACGAACAAAATGGCAGTCCACTTCTATATGCTTGGTCCTTTCATGAAACACCAGATTGCTAGCAATATGAATGGTTGCATGGTTATCACACATGAGAGAAATAGGTTCCTCAACAGACACCCCCATTTCTGACAAAACAGACAACCCGTTGTAGCTCACAACAAGCATGTGCCATTGCTTGAGATTCGGCTTTTGTGCTGGATCGTGTTGCCAAATTTTATTTCTTGCTCGTCCTAGTCACCAAATGTGACCCAAGAAACACACAATAGCCAGATGTAATCCCAACATGACCTGCCCAAACAGCATCAGTAAACCCAATGAGTTTCAAGCGTGTATGTGCGAGATTCTGTCATGTAGAGTAGGTAAGGCACTTTCCTGGCGATCCTTCAATATAACAAAGAATCTGGGTGGTTGTCATCCAATGTGACATCTTAGGCACACTCATGAACTAGCTAACAACTCCCAGATCATAAGAAATATCAGGACGAGTAATTGTCAAGTAAATCAGTTTTCCTACAATCCTTCTATACTTTTATTGGATCAGAAAAATCATTGTCATCAAAAATAGAAGTCTTGGTATGATAATCCATAGCCGTGGAGACGGGTTTGCACTGTCCCATGCCTGACTCTGCAAGAAGGTCAAGGTTATACTTCCATTTTGAGAGGTTTGTGCCCTTCTTGGAGCGTAGAACTTCTATGCCAAGGAAATAGCGAAGATTACCCAAATCTTTCATCTAAAATTGTGTTTGCAGCCATTTCTTGAGTTGTATAATGCCAGTAGAGTTATCACCGGTGATGACAATATCATCTACATACACGGCTAAAATAATAGTCCCACTTGAAGACTTATACACAAATAGTGATTGCTCGTTAGAAGACTGGGTGAACTCAAACTGTATGTGCAGCACTGGATTTATCAAACCATGTCTGAGGTGACTGCTTTAGACTATACAAGGATTTCTTTAACTTGCACACTTTCTGACACTCCCCCTTATCAACATACCCAGGAGGTTGCTCCATATAGACCTCCTCAAGTAGATCACCACGAAGAAAAGCATTCTTGACGTCCAGCTATAGAAGAAGCCAGTGCAAATGAGTAGCAACAGAAATCAGAATCCACACAGAATTGAGTCGAGCCACTGGAGAGGTCTCAAAGAAAACAACGCCATGTGTCCAAGTGTACCCCTTTGCCACCAGACGAGCATTTAAGTGATCAATATATCCATCTAGTTTCCATCTCACGGTACAAACCCAGCGGCAGCCTACAACATACTTGCCAGGAGGAAGATCCATCAAGTCGTAGAGTTCTCATGAAGTGTTGCCATCTCACTGTCCATAGTTTGGATCCAACCCTCATGTTTGGCTGCTTTTGTATAAGAACAAGGAACAGCCGTAGAATCAAGGTGAAGAGTAAATGTGCGAGCTACAAGTAACAAATGAGACAAGCAACAAATATTCGCCAAAGGATGACGAATACTGTAGGACCGAACACCTTTTCGAACTGTAACTGAAAGGTGTAAATCTGAAACAGAAGCATCAAGAGAACTTTCAGTAGAAACAGGTACCTCAGGAGTGTCGGACGATGAGGAGGCATTTTGCGGGACTAGTGACGCTACATCCTCTTGGTGACGCCCTGCTAGCCTGGTGTAAACTAGTGGAAAAGGTTGTGGCGGTGGTGGTGATGGTGGGGTGGTCTCTATAACACTCCCATCACATGGCACAGGGAGTGGTGGCTCTCTATCACACTCAAAGATGTGGTCACTCTTACGATTGTGCTCCCCCTCATTCTGAACAGTCACTAAAGAACGGGGTAGACTCACGAAACGTGACGTCGGCCGACACAAAAAGGCAACGAATACGAGGACAGTAACACGTGTATCCATAGTTATCAGAATCGAACCGAACCGGCCGGTTCAACCAGTTGAACCAGGAACCGGTGCCTATACCGGTTCGGTTTGGCCCCAAACCCGAAAATCCCTTTGAACTGATCAAGAACCAGTGAACCGACCAGTCGAACCGGTGAACCGGTCCGGTTTTTGCTGAACCGGCCAAGTCTGACTGACCAATGATTTGTTGTATTTTTTGCTGAATTTTGTTGTCGCTGCAGGTACATGCTATACCCTCCTCCCTTTTCCCTATTCCTCCTCTTCCTTATCTTCCTCCTTATCCTCCTTTTCAAGTTCTCTCAATAGTTTGTTGTAGCATTTGCTTCTGTTTTTGTTGCTACTCGTTGCTGCCTTCTTTTGTTGTATTGATCCTCCTGTAATTGCTCCGGTACCTCTCTTCTTCTTCATCTAGTCCCTTAGTAATTTCCATATAGTTAAAATATTCTACCTACCTTTTCTCATTCTTTAACATATTCCTACCGTCCTGCCAGGTCAGTGACTATACAAAAGCCTAGTGATATTGTCTATATTTATATTCCTATAAGGTTTCCAATATCTGTATGCCAATTATACCGTGGTATCTCCTCATGTTAATGAAAGTTTATTTGATTACTTGATAATTTGACACGAGAAATGCACTTTCAAATTGAAATATTGTCATTTCCATGTTAGTTTTTGACATACTCCTAGATTTGCTTACTTTTTTCTTGACTTTTTATATATTATAAAGTTATAAAAATAATTTATGGTGCCATGCTGACGTCACCGGTTGAACCAGTGAACCGAGAACCAGAAGCCTCACCGGTTTCGGTTCTGACAACCTTGCGTGTATCCCTTCTGTGCGGGAGAATATCCCAATAAGACGGTGCGAACTACACGAGGGGACAGCTTGTCAGCTCGTGGATCAAACGCGTGAACAAACGCAGTGCACCCAAACACACGAAGAGGAATAGGGAAAGGTTGCTCGTTAGGTCGTAAAACAGAGAAGGGGGTAGCCCCTTGTAGGACAGCATATGGTTGATGGTTAATCAAAAACAGGTAGTGAGGAGAGCATTAGACGAATATTTCTTGGGCACAGACATTTGAAAAAGTAGCGTACGTGCTACATCAAGTGGCGGTTTTTGCGTTCGCAACCCCATTTTGTTGGGGTGTATGAGGACAAGTCGCCTGGTGAATCATGCCAACAGAAATACAAAGCGTTGAAACGACCTTTTAAACATATTCTAGAGTATTATCAGTACGAAGAATCTTAATATGAGCATCAAACTAAATTTTTATTAACTGATGAAAAGTTTGAATAACAGACAAGACTTCATCGTGAGACTTAAGTAAACCCAAGTCATGCGAGAGAAATCATCAATGAAAGACAGAAAATATCGAAAGCCATAACTTGGCTCTTTAACAGGACCCCGGACATCACTATGAATAAGATCAAAAGGACGCTTAGAGTGTTTCAGAGTGTGACTCGGAAAAGAAATGCGGTGATGCTTGCCTAATTGACATGACTGACATTCTAAAGACTTTATTGAGGCTAAGCCTAGAACAAGCTTCTAAAGACTTTGTAGGGATGGAAGTTCATAGCGACAATGCCATTGCAAGGAAGAGTAGTTGAACACGGTGGAGGTAGTGGATGGAATCTGGCGAGCTGGGCGACCACCTTCAAAGAAGTAGAGATCACCTTTCCTAGATCCCCCGCCAATCGTCTTCCAGCTCCTAGGATCTTGTAACACAAAGAAAGAGTCTCCAAAAATTACCAAACATTTCAAAGAATCAACCAGCTTAGCAACAGACATGAAGTTAAATGGAAAGTTTGGTACATAATGTACAGACTGTAAAGTTAAATTGGATGATGCTTGTATGGTGCCACACGCCTGGACTCGTCTAATAGAAGCATCAGCCAGTGTCACAGAAGAATGCGGGATATAGGAGTCAGAGGAAAGAAGCATAGATTGTATACCCGTCATATGTAGGGAGGCCTCGGAATCCACCACCCACGTAGAGGAGGGGTGAGAGGCAACAACTGAAGTCCCCTGGTTACCTGCATCTAAAATTAGATTGGCCGAAGAGCCAAGGGAAGCTTGTTGAGTGGCCTGCAGGAGACGGTCATACTCCTTGGAGATCGTAACATCTGAGTGCATCTGTTTAGAAGCTCTAGAGGCATATGTTCCAGAGGAATTGGCAGTATAATGTGTAGCACCCACTGGGGGTCGACCATGCTTAAAATAGCATTTTTCTTCTACATGTCCAAGTTTCCCACAAAAAGTACATTTGGCCGATTTCCAATACCTCATCCTCGACCAGCACCCCGTTCTGTTCCTTTGGCAACAGTAGCAAGAGAAGCCTGATTCTATGTATGGTGTTCTCCTGGAGTAGTCGAAAAAGACTCAAATGATGATTGTTGAATCCGAACAAAGGCTTCTTCAAGGCTTGGTAGTTTGTCTTTGGCCAAAATGACGCTCCCGGCTGATGCATATACAAGATTTAAGCCTGATGGAAACCTTGTTGTTACTAGATCGTCTCAGTCTTTCATCTAGTCATCAGTCTTTAGTGGCTGATAGAAACTGAGTTCTTGAGAAATAGACTGGATAGTGCCAAAATAATCCTCAAGGGAGCGACGATTTTGTTTTACGGAAATAGACGATCATTGACAGTATAAGGACGGAGACGTTCTTCTCGTGGGAAAAATGTTTCTTTGCAGCTTCCCAGATTTGTTTAGTTGTAGTGTAGAACATAAATCTGGAAGCAATGAGGCTCCATGCTATTCTAAATCCATGATTTTTACCAACACATTATTTTTCCGCCAAATGGGATTGTCTTTGCTACCTTCATCAGGAGGATCTGACTCAATAATGTCCACCTACTTGTGAAATTTAAGCACAGTGTAGATAGCATTCATCCAAAGAAGATAATTCTTTGAGTTAAGCTTCACATAAGTGATTTGAAATTGGTCGTTGTAGACGATCGTAGCAGAAGCAGCAGGCTTGGCATCTCCCATATTGAGAAATTAAGACAATAGTAGCAGACTGAGTGAAGAACACGTTGTGTCAAGGACGGAACACACCGTTTGGGAAATGCACGACGTGTCTGATTTTCCACACGCTGTGTGAATTGACTTAGACAAAATCCAGGTACTCAATAGGACATGTCTAATTTTACACACGCCGTATGAGTTGCCAGAGACTCCTAACAGATTTGCACGCGCCGTGTTGATAGGAGACACGTCGTGTTCGATTTTGGAGGCATAACTTCCAACACCTAGGGCACGTCGTGTCAGGGATGAGATACGTCGTGTAGTCTATGAACAGTGTCGTCAAAACAGAGATACACGTTGTGACAGCGGCGCAGACGTACACTTTGATGGGAATTGGCTTCGTTAAAGGGCAAAAATGGACTCCCGGAAGACGCACCGGAGAGAAGATGGCCCCGAAAAGACACGTCGGGGAGGTGCGACGGGAATTAGCGCCGTCATTAGTCAATTGATGATGTGAATCTGAAGCATCAACAGCCCCGAAAGATGTGGCCACTCATCCACGTATAGGGACTACGTGGAGAGGAAAGAGGATGAGAAAGGTATTACTTCCCTCGGTGGCATAGAACGAGGGGTTATCCTCTCCTTCAAGCAGCCACCATGTCTTGACGGGTCGGAGGACCAGCTGCCTGGTGAAGACTACCGCCGACGGTTGTCCTGCTGTGGCGGCGACAGAGGACGCAACCGGAGAAGAAAGAGGGGAGAATAAGAAGAACGGGCGGAGGGGAGGAAGGGACAGCGGCTAGGGTTGCAGCAGCCGGATACGCACTGATACAATGTGAGTGTATTTGGGTCAAAGTGATACCCGATTAGAGCGGGTTCCCCTTTATTATATAGAGAAGAATATTTACATAATAGACCCAACAGGAAAAAGGAAATAGTAAAGAGATACATAAATAAGGAAACTAATTCCTAACAATGTGCCTATAGTCCACCTCCATAACATCTAAAGTATCATTTCGTAGTACAATATTCCACATTGAATGAGTAGGTTAATTATAAACTAAACGATATACATGGAACTTTTAGTATGGTGTTAGAGGCATGACAATCCTTGCATTCATCATTAAAATAATTGATATGGAGCTGCACACACCCTAACGCCAAACCTAGCCTGACGTGAAGAACACTGCCTCATTAATTATCATGAACCTTCAAAACTCATCCAAAACCATGATCACAATAATCACAAAGCATCTTTTCTCAGTCGTATGTGACGTCTGAATAACTCCCAATTCCCAAATAGTCTGTTTTATTCCTGTATTATTCATCAATTATTCATGTTTTACATATTTTTCATGTTGTATACGTCCTTTTCCCGTATTAAATTGTTTAAGACTCCCAACTTTGTTGGGCATATCTAGATGTGTTTATTAATGTATATACATATATGTATATGTATGTGTGTATCATATGCAATACATGTCTATATATGTGTGCGCGTGTAATTTATATGTATGTATGCATATATATGTACATCCTTCGATTTTTTTCCGGACTTTTCTCAAATTGTTCACTGCACTTTTACCGCCGCTTATTACCTGAATTTCCTACATAATTCCCAAATTCAGAATTTTTCAGCTTGGATGAACATATCCTAAATATCGAATTTGTGACTATGTTAAAAACTAACATATACACACTGCATTGAACTTAAGTTATGAGGTTTATAATTGCACAGAATTATTTACCCTCGCTTCTATGTACTAAAGGGTAAAACATGTTGGGATGGCTTATTTTACCTCTAAATCTAGTAGCTAAGCTGCATCACAGAGCACAACGCTTCAAGAAAAAACAGCAGACCATGATTATTATAGACTTTTGTATCTTTCCATTAGAATAAAAGTGAAAATGGGCAATTCAAGACATAGATGGTTCGGTGAAGAAAATTTTCAAGATTGAGAATGCTTACCTTACATGAGCAAACAAAGCCCTTGCTATTACTTGTAATGTAGAAGAGAAGATTAAAATATTTATTTTGGACTGAAATTCAGCAGATAGACCTCTCAGTACTTCTAACACTTTGGCCTTCGCCTTACAAGTAGCTTCCTGGTACCTACAAGAAGAACATAGTAGCTCTCTAATCACTATTATAGTGAATATCAAACAACATTTACGCTGAATTTTGCAGCCTTAACAGGAAAATTAACCTGGTTATATGCCATGTATGACGCGGCTCTTAATAAAAATAAAATTACAATTGAAAAAATCACCTAATTAAAGCATTCTCAACTTTAGGAGTTGTAAACCATTCCTCTCCAGCTTTTCTTCCTTTTGAATCAGTAGCAGGTTTCAGAAGCTTAATTTGTTCTTCTCCAGGAGTATTGGCCCACACATGTGGCATAAAACGTTTTCCCCTGAACCAAACAGCTCCATGTTCTCGAGCATATGAGATTTCCCCTTTAGGTGCACCAAGTGGGGAGATGATAGACCTAATTCTGGAAACAATTGGAGCAAAATCTTCCATAACCTGAAAGTGAAACACAAGTACCACTAACCAGTTACGAGTACGTATAGTCATAATACAAAACATAGAACTGGTTGCTTGCATCTTAAGACAAATAATGACCCAACAAAAAAATGCATATGGTTGACTACACTCAAATTCCTTGATCCATCGGAAAAACAATAATAAAAAAGGGCTATTCGTCATTTTCCAAGACTAGCAGAAAGCATGTGTGAAGAACGTGAATTATATTCAAATTTTCATTAATATTGAGCAAAATCATTCCTATCTAAATTAAAATGGATTATGTATCAGTTGAATTAAGCATGTAACAGCAGTCTTTGTCATTACTTTTTTGGGAAAATATTCAAAAATTTAAATGCTCAAAAAGTAGTAGTTGTAGTTTTTACAAAAAAAAAATCAGAAGCTAGTTGGCTGAATAATAATTGTAGTCTGATGTGTGGTAATTTGCAACCACATGTTTGGTCCCAAGAATTATAATTTTGGAACAGGCATGATGTGACATTTTGTGGTAGAGGTTCCTCAAACAAAAGAAAATGTTAATTTGCCATACATGTATGGTCCTGAAATTACTCTGACTATATGATGTTACTTAGAAGAGGTTGCTCTAAATAAAAAGATTTTTTTATAACCACTCCAGTTAAAAAGTCACATACTTTTTTTTTATCATTAAGCGTGCTTCCCTCTATATTGCAAACCAGAAAAATATGTACAAGTTGTGGGTGGGTGGGTGGGGGGTTGATCTAGAAATATCCCAAGCAAAACAAAAGACCTATCTATACATAAGACTTTTGTGATCATTTATTATTCTATTCCACACCACATTTGCAGTGGGTTTAGCTTCATCAAAAATGATTTGGTTTCTGGAAAACCAAATGTAATATAAGATGGTCAAGACGAGTAGCTTTTCACTTTCTCCCTGGATCATTAGGATGTCTTCCTTACTCTCGGGGCAGAAGGGAAGAATGGCCCTTGCTTTCTCCCATAAACTTGTAGGAAACTCGCAAAACCATAACAGGTGAGCTGGGTTTTCTTCATCTCTATGGCATAAACAGCATCTCGATGTCAAACTGAAACCCTTCTATTTGAGGAAGCTTTCAGTGACCAACTTACCTTGTAACGCTTTCCACCCAAGGATTTTGAATCTTTGCGGGGCCTTTTCTTTCCATAGCCATTTTGCCCACTGTTTAGGAGATCCAGGATCTCTGCATGCATTCCATGCCTTTTTCAGAGTGAATGGATACACTTCATGAAAGAAGAAGTGGTCCTCTCCACCTGCAATATGTACCTAGGCGCAAATCCTGACAAGCTGTTCAATGCCCCTAATGTCAGGGAATTTCCAAGAACCATCCTGAATAACAGAGCTCAGAGTACTACTCTTGGTAAGCCCATTTCTGAAGGCAAATTTGGTCCCAATGCAGTCTTCCAGAAATTTTCCTTCAACCCATGGGTCACGCCATAAAGACACCATGTTTCCATTACCTATTTTGAACCTGGCACAGTCAATGTAGGCATCTCTAAATTTTAGAATCGCCCTCCACATCCATCTGTGATATTGCTGGGGTTGACACGTCCACAGTGTCTCACTCTTGATGTACTTAGCATGCACCCATTTAATCCAAAGGGTGTTCTTGTGATTCGCTATATCCCACAAGAGTTTCATCATGCCTGCTTTAGACCAGTCTTCAACCTTTCGGATACCCAGTCCCACCTTCTAGTTTGGGCTTGCAGATATCGTCCCAGTTGATTGTATGAAAGTGTTTGGAGTCCTCACTGTCTCTTGAATAATAAAAGACGGCTAATAGTTGTATCAGATAAGAGGAAACCCTGCTCCTATAAATAGGAGAATAAGGAAGCATACAAACACAACTTAACCCTAATGGGCCAAGACATACTTGGGCCCATATTACAAAGACACTTAATAACATAAATAAACATACCCTCTAATACTCCCCCTCAAGCTGAAGTTGGGAGAATCCCAAATCAGCTTGGAAATAGACAGACATACAAGAAAAAAAATGGATAAACCAAGCCCATACACAATTTTTTTCCCCTCAGTATTACAATTAAGCATTCAAACATTCAGGCACTCCCCCTCATGTAGATACTCCATAGAAGGCAAGCAAGTCGCAGAAGTTTCTCAATCATCTAGAGCATAAGTTTCTCGATCATCTGAAGCATAAATAAGCAGTAGCAGAGCCTCATGGTCTTTATCACAGTCGCTAACGTCGTAGCCCAGAGAGTGCTGGGTCACAGCAGCAGTAGTAGTCAACGTGCGAAACAGAGCACAGACGGGCCAGACGGTGTTGGCACATAGAAATAGAAAGTCGGCGTGCAAACAAGGCACGTACAAGTAAAAAGGTCAACATGCGTAAAGCATGGACGATATCAACGTGCCAATAAAGCATGGACAAGCCAGAGAGTGATGGCGCACAGGTGGTCTAAGTCCCAAAGAGTGTTGGGTCACAACAGTCAACGTGCAAATAAAGAACGGACAAATAGAAAGTCAATGTGTCAAAACACGGACATGCCAGAGAGTGTTGGCGCACAGCAGCAAAGTAGATGACATAGCCGGATAGAAGGCCATCTTGAAAAAGCAAGCACTATATATGAATCTCCAGATAATAAGCTCTCCAAGAGGCATATAGCAGTAAAGGACTTTTCAGATGCAAATATTAATTGTAGAAGTCCACAAGCTCTTCGAAGTGTATAAAGATCCACAAATATATATCAAGCAGCAAAATATAAATTTCCTCTTCATCTCTCTCCTCTATTTCTCCCCCTCACACCAACCACGAAAAGAACCAAAAGTGGTTGGTGTGGACAGACACAAATTACATTCGGTAGAGAAAAATAGACAAAATCTGGGCAAATTAGGATCATAGAGATAAGATAAAAATATTTGAACTCATGGAATTTGGAAGAAAAAAATATTTCCAATATAAAAAGAAGAGTAGCAAATGAATGCTCTAAATGACTTTATAAAAATGAGCACTAGCACGATAGACACCAAAATGAATATGAGAGAGGCTGCACCAATCATGAGATAAATTGATTCTGAGTAGCAACACCAAGGTTGGCTAAAGAACATTAAAAAAAGGAGAAGAACGATTAGTTGTTTGCAGCAGCACTCCACTCATGAAAAAAAAGGACCTTGGTGGACAATGAATCGATGACCTGCGAACCTACTTCCATTTCTATTTTTTTATTTAAGCAATATTGTTATAATGATATCGCCTGCTAGCCACAAGACGGTGTTATGAACTGCGATCTTCCTTTCTCTGTGTGGACTCTACAATAGTAAGAACAACAATGATTCAGCACCACTACTTCGTGACGGTTTGGAGCAGTATGGCCTTTCCAAATATAGCAGGGAGCATAAAAATTGGCAGCAGGAACAAGACTTGAAGGAAAGAAGCATAGCACCACCACTCAACTGCTCCAAGGAAATAAAAAAACAGGCAAGAGACAGACCCGTCTAACTGAAGCAGCAGTTCCCCCCCCCCCTTTTTTTTGGCATGTCGTGGCCGGCTACTCGCGACTGCACTGTAAAAGGGGGATTCTCCCATGTAGCATTGTCGTAGGGGAAGGTGGGGAACGCCTGTGATGGCATGAGCAAGACAGATCGGGAAGGTTGGGATGTACGGGGCACTGGGCAGCAGCTACTGGAGGTGTGGCTCTTGGATTTGTGGATCTTCCGCTAGGAGGGTGTCAAATCCACCTCTGAGAGGGTAGCGAGGGCGTCTTGGCGGTGGAGTAGCAAGAGAGGCTTGGGCGACCTGGTTGGTGACGGCGGAGGAGCAGATGACGCAAGCGGGAGAGGGAAACCGTGAGATTGGCAGGTGGATTAGGGGTTGATAGCTAAGATAGTGGATTAGCACGACCAAACAAGCGAATTAGCGGCAGTAAGAGTGGATCTATGGCAGTGCCCGGCAGGCAGCCAAGCCAAGAAGCGGCTATGGCTGCCCGCAGGCGATGGAATTTTTCCTCTCCTTTTTGTTTGTGTTAGGGTTGGTTCACTGCTCTGATGCCATCTTGAATAATAAAAGACGGCTAATAGTTGTATTAGATAAGAGGAAACCCTGCTCCTATATATAGGAGAACAGAGAAGCGTACAAACACAAGTCAACCCTAATGGGCCAAGACATACTTGGGCCCATATTACAAAGACACTTAATAACATAAATAAACATACTCTCTAATACTGTCAACCCACAGAAAGGATCTACACAGCTTTTCAATTTCTTCCATCACACTTTTGGGAAGTGGAAAAGCACCCGTTCAAAACAAATGGTATGAGGACAGGGTGGATATTATCAACTCCGTCCTCCCTGCCATGGACAAAAGCTTAGCCTTCCATGAATCAAGTTTGGTCTTGATTTTATCAATCAATGGATTGCATAAGCTTTTCGTCAGTCTGCCTGTGAAAAGGGGCAAACCAAGGTATCTAACTGGCATACTGGCTTTGCTCATGCTCAACAATGAGTCAATGTTGTCTTCAGTAGTTTTGTTAATAAAAAGTTGGCTTTTTGCAGGATTCAGCTTCAGTCATGATACTTCACTAAAACATTGAATGCTTCTTTTAATGCCTTCTATATCCTTGCCCGAGCCTTGGGAGAAGATCAACAGATCATCTGCAAACAGGATATGAGATACTTCTCTGTCCCCTGCCTTCAGTGGTGTGATCTCCTTCCTTCTGACTGCACCATCCAAGATTGAGGAAAAACCATGCATCCCTATGACGAAAAGGTAGGGAGCCAAGGGGTCCCCTTGCTTGATGCCTCTGGTGGCCTGAATCAAAACTTGGAAAGATGAAGTATGCAAACACTCATGTACCCATTCAAGCCAACATGGAGGGAATCCCATAGCTGACATGAGGTCCAGAATATATTCTTTGTTGATGGTGTTGTATGCCTTACTGAGGTCATCCTTGAGGCAAAATTTTTCCTTCACATTCTTCTGATCAAAATCATGCACTAGTTCATTTGCTAAAAGGATCGCATCAGTAATGAATCTACCTTTGACAAACACGCATTGATTTGTGCTTATGAGGAAGGGCATAACATCCCTCAGTCGGTTTGCCATGATTTTAGTAATGACCTTGTATACAAATTACATAACGAGATTGGCCTCCAGTCCCCTAACTTTTCTAGCTGTTTGACTTTTGGAATCAACGTGATATAAGTTTTGTGAAACTCACGAAGCATCCTCCCTTTGAGGAAGAAATATTTCACTGCTAGAAAGACATCCGCACCCACTGTCTTCCAAGAAGTCTTGAAGAAGTGTGCATTGAGGCCATCTGGACCCGGAGCCTTATCATCATTATAGTTCTTAACTATATTGTAAATCTCTTCGTCTGTGACGAGTCTGCATAAGCTTTCAATCTGACTATCATTCAGTCTCTTAACCCCAGTCCAGTCATGTTTACACACGGTTACTGAGTTGGAGTTAAACAGGTCTTCATAGTGCTTCCTGAAGCATTCTCTTATTGTTTCTTCTTCTCTAATCTGGATACCATTCAGGTCTAGAACTTTAATTTGATTCCTGCATTGTCTGGTCTTTAGGGATGCATAGAAGAACTCCGCATTGTTATCTCCTTGCTTCAACCACATAATTCTTGATTTTTGTCTACGAATGGACTCTTCCTTAGCTCTAGCAGTCAAGGCTTCTTCTTTCTTTTGCCTTGCTATATCTCATAGTAGCAAATTAGCCAGGTCTTGATCAGAGATAGCATGCGCATTTAAGGCCTCTTTCTCCAGGTTCTTGGCAGAATTTATCATATCGCCATTAGATTCCCAACTCCACGTTTGAAGAGATCTTTTGGTGAGTTTGAGCTTCTGGCAAAGCCTGTACATTGGGTTGCCTGTTTGTTTCTTCTCCCAAGCTCTACAAACTATCTCCATAAAACCATCTTTAGATGCCCAGATGTTGAAGCATCGAGTTGGGTATTTCAAACGTTTTTGTTCTTTCTCCATATGCACCACTTGAATATAGTGGTCACCATAGATTGTAGGCATGATTTCAATCCATAGTTCAGGAAAATCATCCCAGAGATGCAACTGACAAAGAGTCCTATCGATCTTGCTTCTCGTATTATTTCTTCCTTCTTGTTGATTGTTCCATGTGAACAGAGGACCTTTAGCCGGAATCTCCACCACATTTAGATCTGTTATAGTTTGGTTGAAATCATTCATAGATCTCGCAGAAGGGAAGCTTCTTCCAATCCTTTCAGTAGTCATCCTCACAGCGTTAAAATCTCCAGTTATCATCCAAGGAGAGTTAACTTGTGCTTGAGTACGCCTTAGGTCATCCCAGAGGCTCATTCTTTTACTATCATCATTTTCAGCATAGACCACAGTGCATTCAATGCATTTATCACCAAATTCCACGTTGCAATGCAAGGCCTGTCTCGACTAAAAGGTAGAAGTAATATTATAGTTTTTATTTTCCCATATAATAAGAATTGTGGTCTTGTTTGTACTCAAAGAATTGTCCAGCCATTTTGCAGACGGCCAGGACTTCTTCATCGTCCTACTAATCTTCTTTATTCTTATCTTGACTTCTAACAGGAAAGCAATATCTGCTCTTGCCCTCCCTATCTCAGCTCAGACCATGTCTTGCTTACCCAGTTGGGTTAAGCCTCTGACGTTCCAAGCTATAATGGTGGGTGTGTCAACCATTGGCACGATGGGGGGTTGTTTTGTCGCCCACCTCCACCATGTTATCTTCATCATCCAGGTGCCTGAATCGGTTTGCCTGGTGTTGTGTGTTCTTTTTTTTCGAGTTACTTTGACTCCTTGTCTGCCTAGGACTTGAAGTCTTCCTGGGTTGAACGAACCCTTCTTCATTTGTTTTGTTCCCTTCCTTTTCTCCTAAGCTCTTAGTGGCAATCTGTCGAGCAGGCAGAGGGGGCTTCGCAGAGCTTTGTGGGATCACTGGAGCAGTGGCTTGTCTTTCTACAGCGATCGTCTTCTCTACTTGAGGGTTGCACAATGCCTTATCGTGGCCAAAGGTACCACAATGAGGGCATTTTACTGGTACCCATTCGTATTCAACCTGCACTGCATAGTCATGACCCTTGTTCGTCTTCAACTTGACCGATTTTGGAAAGGAGGAAGATGCAGACATGAGGACATATACTCTGACATAGTCGATATGAGCTTTCGCCTTTGTCTGTCTATCAAGACACTGTAGCTTCCCCAGGAAAGAGGCTATCCTCGCTATCATCTTCTCGCTCCATAGTTCGAGTGGAAGATTCTAAAGCTTGAGCCACACTGGCACTGATGCAAGTTTTCCTGTTCAAGTGGCTCCCCTTTCCCCCAGTTCTTGAGAATCATGGGCTTTCCTTTGATATATGTTGAGAGTTATTTAGTTAATGTTTTATTATTAGTTTGTAATATGGGCCTAAGTGTTCTGGCCCATTAGGGTTGGTCTTATGTCTGTACGCTTCCCTGTCCTCCTATTTATAGGAGAAGGGTTTCTTCTATTCAATACAACGCATAGCCGTCTTTTACTTTCTAAGATGGTATCAGAGCAGCGACCCTGAGCCGCCATACGTGAGAGAGAGAAAAGGGAGACATGTAGTCGGCGGGCGACCACCCTTCTTCCTTGTGGGTCGGTTGCCTGCGGGCTGTTCCATCTTCGTAGCTCTTGTATCTCCAATTTTATTTTCCGATGCTCCTATCTATTCCTATGATCGTCCTTGTCCATCATTGATCCCTGATAGTTGACAGCCGCCGGATCTGCTGCCTGTTGCCCAACCGCCAGTCACCCTCCGTGAAAGAAAAAAATGTCACTGATTTCAAGGACTCACATCCCCCTACAGTGGCCAACTCTTTGTATCTGGTTTCTCTTTTCTATTTACCGCAGGAATTTCAGCCGTTGGTATGCTCCCTGCACTCTGCCTAATTGAAGTTATTGTCCTTGCTCAATTCCGATCTGCTTAGGGATGGATCTAGGATGAATATGTTTTTGTAGCCTAGTCGGCCGTTGTATGTTGTTTCATGCCTGTTCATTGCTTCACAGCGTGGTCTGTGCTTTGCATATATTTTTTTCTCCCTTTCCCTGTGACTTCTGATTTGCGGAGTCGAAAAACAACTGCTTCATGCTGATCCACTGTCCGCACACATTTTTCGTGTGGACCAGCATATTGATTTGCAATTGCCTAGCAATTCACTGTTCAGAGTTGACACATTTGCCCTGCCTGTCGCTGCGTGAATGGTAGCAGCAAAACATGAGAGAATGAAAGCCTTTCTTCTTCGTAAGGCTACGTGTCCAAAGTGTCCTTTTTTTAATATTAAAACACAACAAAGTGAGCGGAGTAAAACTGTGACTACTCACACCATGCCTTCTGCCTTTTGTTGCTGGTGTTTTTCAACTCAAGTGGAGTATAGCTGTATTGAATATTTTATGTGAGTGGAGAATCTGCGGCACAGACAATTTTTCCTATTTTTTTATCTTTAGCCAGCTGCTGCTTCTTGAAAGGAAAAGGTCACAATTATTTTACAATAAAAATACTGGTGGAGTCCAAACGGAGGAAGAAGAGAACTATCGCCTTGCTCCACTCACATACCATGTGGCATTTTTTTTAGTTCACAATTCGTTGCTGCAGTGTGGGAGTGACATACCACAACAGTGCCAACTTTTTTTTAACCACCATCCTTGCCATCAGTTCTTTTTATTTAACGGATGTATGTCGTACGTGATCGCTTGTATTATTACTTTGTCATGGCTATCTAGTCTAATTTCTCAAATACGCCAATTGTTCTGCTTGTTGAAGTCAAGTTGTTGCTCCTCTTATGTATCGTCTCAATGGTTGTGCAAGTCTCATCCCATCTTTTCTTTAATCTGATTATCAAAACCAAAACCAGTGGTTGTTTTCCCTCACATTACAACCCCAAACAAACACGATCAAAGCCTCCGAAAATGCTACGGCTTATTTTCTTTCTGCGGTGTTTCTTCATAATTGTCCACCCCAACCACTCTTGGTTCCTTCTGTGGTTGGTATGAGGGGGAGAAATAGAGGATAGAGAGATGAAGAAGAGGAATATTATATTCTACTGCTTTATATTTTTGTGGATCTTGATGTACTTTTTAAAGTACTTGTGGACTTCTGCTTTCTTAGAGAGCTTATTATCTGGAGATTCATGTATATTGCTTACTTTTTCAAGATGATGGTCTTCTATCCGGCTATGTCGCCTCTACTGTCTATTTTTTGTCCGTGCTTTCTTCGCACGTTGACTACTACTGTTGTGCACCAACACTCTCTAGCTTGTCCATGCTTTGCGCATGTTGACCTTTTTACTTGTCCGTGCCTTGTTTGTACGTCGACTTTCTGCTTCTGTGTGCCAGCACTCTCTGGCCCGTTCATGCTCTGTTTTGCACGTTGACTCGTCCGTACTTTATTTGTACGTTGACTACTGCTGCTGCTCTGACCCAACACTCTCTGGGCTGCGACGTTAGTGATGAGATGAAGACCATGCTGCTTTGATACTTACTTCTGCTCCAGATGATCGTGTTGCTTCTTATTTCTGCTCCAGATGATCAAGAAGCTTCTGTGACCTACTTGCTTGGAGTATCTACGTGAGGGGGAGTGTCTGAATGTTTGAGTGCTTTAATGTAATATTGAGGGGGAGAAAAATTTTGTATGGGCTTGGTTTATCGTTTTATTCTGTTTCTTTATTTTCTTAGTCCAACTCTCTGTTTGCAAGCTGATTTGGGATTCTCCCAACTTCAGCTTGAGGGGGAGTGTTGAGAGTTATTTAGTTAGTGTTTTATTATTAGTTTGTAATATGGGACTAAGTGTTCTGGCCCATTAGGGTTGGTCTTATGTCTGTACGCTTCCCTGTCCTCCAGTTTATAGGAGAAGGGTTTCTTCTATTCAATACAATGCATAGTCGTCTTTTACTTTCTAAGAATATACCACGGCCCTCCTTCAAGCGATGTGTTCATATCAGTCTCTGATTAACCTCCATCGCTCCTTACGGCTTCCAGGTTCTGAGGAGATGATCATGTAGAGTCACAATATGTGGACGAAACCCTATGATGTAGCCTGCAAGGGTATTCTTCCACAGCACAGCATTGGAATAGACTTCTTCTTGAGGGATGATAATGGATCCATCTTCCACTGTTATGTCCTTTGTCTCGAGTCTTGTGTTGATGTCTCCAACAGGTGTCTTGGTTAAAGCTGCCCAGTCCTTTGGCTTCTCTGCTACCCTGACTTGATCAAGGTTTGGCTGGCGTGGTCGTCGTCCCCCTTGGGGAGGGGTTCGTCGATCGCCTCCAGTGCCGCCACCCCGCGGTGCCATCGTGAATTATATCACATTATTTTAAAAAAGTCACATACTAAGTGAAGCAACATGTTAAAACTGTGCCTAAACCAGACACTCCCGCCTTTTCGAAAAAAGAATCAAAAAACCCACGAAAGGAAATTGTATGAATAACAACTATCACCCTATTTGTAAAATAAATCATGTGATGGGGGTGTTCAAATTGCCATTAAAAACTTATCATATGGAGCAAATTATTCAGATAGCATTAGGGGTGAGCAAATCTCGGTCCAGACCGCAAAACCGGACCGGACCGCTCAATTCGGTCCGGTTCGGTCCGGTCCATTTCAAATTCGGTCCGGTCCGCGGTCCAATAAATTCGATAAATTCGGTCTTCGGTCCGGTCCGGTCCGGTCTGGTCCAAAACCGGTCCGGTCCGGTCCGGACCGCAGACTAACTTTTATATAAAATCCATATATATTTGAAGGTGTATTCTATAATAACTACAAATAAAGTGCATATATAAGTACTACTAGTATAACTGTTTGATACTAAAGTTATATAATTGTTAGAAGTGACTAAGATTATCAACTTTGTATAATTAAATAAGTTGTAAAACATCTAAAAAAGGCTGATTGCGGTCCAAACGGTCCGGTCCGGTCCGGTCCGCGGTCAAAACGGTCCGGTCCCGGTCCGGTCCGACCACCAAACGGTCCGGTCAACGGTCCAAAAATTATTGATTTTCGGTCCTCGGTCCGGTCCGGTTTTGGACCGATGCTCACCCCTAGATAGCATACAACACCAGTCTATGTCACCAATTTTATTTTAAAAATTCGGCAGACTAAACCTGCTAGAATAGCAGTGCTATTTAAAAATAATAGAAGTGCCACACAAATAAACAGCTGCAAAACAATTAAAAAAATTGAAAGAAAATGTACCAATAACAGCCGCCACCATTTCTGTAAAAAAATTGGTGGTCTGAAGCTGTTTGATTACGTGCTAACAATACTTGTGTATCAGCTAAGAAAATTGTTCAAATAAAGCCACACACCAACATTTGTTACAAATTTTGTCCAAAAAATAATTTGAAAGATCAAGATAAGTAAATTCCTTGAGTAAAAATTTTCACCATTTATATAGAAAACCGAATTTGCTTGAATAGCATTGACAAAAAAATAGAAAATTACCAAAACAACGACACAAATAGGAAGCTGGAATACAAATACCACACACCTACCTAGAGTAACTGATAGAAGGACAAAACCACACAAATAGGTAGGTGGAAAAAAGGATAACACACACGTTTAGATTGATTAACAGGTACAATGACAGTTGAACTCCGCTAAAACTATTTTTTCCGTCAGGCATGATTAGTACCATAATGATATACACAATAATGTACATACAACTCATGAAGAGATAGAGTGGCTCAGTTAACATTTAACTGACTCCCTTCAACCGCTAAAGAAATAGTCCAATTGGAGCGATTAGCACACAGTCAGGCTACTAAAACACACGGTGTCTGGACCAATTAATACATAACCAAACTGTTAAAACATATGTACATGCTTTCGATTAACATGACTCCCTCTAACATGTAGCGAGCCATCACCGAAATTAACCACATCTAAACCTGAAATTGACTTTTTTTCTCGTTGGGTTCATGATTAATACTGCATTGCCAAAAATTATTTATACAACCCATTAAGAGAGAGTAGCTTACACTCTCTAACTTGTATGCACACGGACAGATTGCACCAATTACCACACACAAATATGGTGCTCGAACCAACAAACACACAAACCGAATGGCACACAGACATATTTGACAGCTATTTATATGCAACTCGCTAAAGAGAGCAGCTCGATTAATATTCTGCTGACTCCTTTGTACCTAGAAGCACATAAACTGACTTGACCAATTAACATACAATCGGAATGGTGAAGCAAACATATTCATTTGTGGAGGCGAGGAGAGAAGGGTAAAAGACGGGAAGCAGCATAGCATTCATCTTTATCATGTTTAAATTTGCTTTTATATATTTCATTCCAGTCTCTAGCACAGGACACGTGACGAAAAAACAAACTACTAAACCGGCAGGCTGAAAGAAACATGAAGCAAGCAGACGGCCCTGTCGTTCCTCTTATTTATAGGGTAATAGAAGCATTGCTTAGTTTTGTTAGAATATTTATATTCTCTGGGTTTTTTTCTTTTTGCTGTATCATTTCTTCCCTTTTTCCTTCTTATGCAAGAAATATCATTTTTTTATAACATGCAAGAAATATCATCTACACACAGAAGATAACACATTCAGAGGTTAAGAATGCACTGATAATTGGGAGAATCAAGGACCATCTTGCGCAATGGATATCTCCAGCCCAAAGCGCATTTGTTCCTGGAAGAAGGATTTCAGACAATATAGTAGCTGTGCAGGAAATTCTTTTCAACATGCGCAGGAAAAATGCACCTCAGTCAATGGCAATCAAGATTGACCTGTCGAAGGCATACGATAAGATGACATGGCCGTTTGTAGCTGATACGCTTGAGAAGATTGGGATGCCGGTTAGTGTTATTAATTACATCATTAACTCGATTTCAGGAGGAAGAGCTACTGTTATTTGGCAAGGTAGGAAAGCAGGAAGCTTTAAGGCAACTAGGGGTCTTCGGCAGGGAGACCCACTCTCGCCATATCTCTTTGTTCTCTGTCAGGAAAGGCTTAGCCAGCTAATTGAGGAAAAGGTAGCGAAGAAGGAGTGGACACCCAGTAAGTTATCTGCTAGGGGTCCTTGGATTTCTCACTTATGTTTCGCAGACGACATGATTCTTTTCGCCAAGGCCAACCAAACCCAAATGGATACTATTCTGAAATGCTTCGAGGAATTTGGTGCTGTGTCGGAGCAGGCAATTTCTATAGCAAAATCGAGCACATTCTTCTCTAGGTCTGTACCCAGAAGAATAAGGAAACGGATCTGTAGACGGAGCGGCATCCCGGAAGTACAGGACTTGGGAAAGTACTTGGGTGTTCCGCTGATACATGGTAGAGTAAACCATAGAACGTATGGTGACATCCTTAACCGCATTAGCAACAATATCAATGCTTGGTCAGCCCGCTGCTTATCTCTGTCTAGTAGAACAGCTATGGCCAAGGCGACTTTAACTGCAATCCCAGGTTACATAATGCAGACTTTTGTCTTACCCATGAAGATATGCGATAGAATCGACAGTGGTATCCGATCCTTCATCTGGGATGGCAACCACAAGGCACACCCGGTGTCCTTAGTGGCATGGAACAAGATGACGTCGAGTAAAAAAGAAGGAGGGTTGGGCATCAAGGCCATGAGAGAGTGGAACCTAGCACTTATTAGTAAGCATTGTTGGGAAGTCATGTCAGAAAGGAACTCTATCTGGTGTCAAAGCATGAAGCACAGGATGTTGAACAGAGATAGTATAATTATCCCTAACATATCAAGATTGGGTCGTGCAGCTTTCAAATGTAAAGAGTTCATGAAAGAAAACACTTACTGGAACCCTATCACTGGTGAGTCACTCAACGTCTGGCAGGATAGATGGTGGAGCATGAATCATATCTTGAAAGACAGGACCTGCAAACCGATTCCCCCAGAGCTTGAAGACCTTAAAGTAGCAAGCCTTGTCAATTTGGACAATGATTGGGACGAGGAGTTTCTCAAAGAGTACGTGATGGAGGGGGAGCTAAAGGAAATTATGAAAGTCAAGGTACCAAATAATACAAATGGGAGGGATATCATCGTCTGGGCGCACACAGATGATGGACAATTTCGATCCCAATCTGCTTACAAAAGGTTGAGAAGTTCGAAGGATATTAAGGTAGAAGGAAAATGGGGCCTGGTGTGGAAGAGTAAGGCCCCTGAAAGGGTGAGGATGTTCCTATGGTTGGTAGGACATAATGCCTTACTGACAAATAGCAAAAGAACAACTCGGGACATGTCCAATGATAGCAGATGTCATCGTTGCGGTGGACAAGAGGAGAGTGTGCTCCATGCCCTGAGAGACTGCGAAAAAGTGGCTCCTATCTGGAAGGAATTGTTAGAAAGACATTTTTGGGACCGTTTCTTCGGGGAGGATAACCTATGGAAGTGGCTGGAATGGAGTTTGACACAAGAAGCTAGAGTAACCAACATGATAATCATGGGTTGTCACTACATTTGGAGGTACAGGAATAAAGAGGTGATGGAGAAGACAACAACGCCGCTGGGTTGCCAAGTGAACCAAATTCGATCGGAAGCTTCCTTTAATGGAGATGTGCGTGCAGAGATTAACAGTCCCAAGATACCTAAAAGTATGGATGTTCGTTGGTGTCCACCTTCGCCCAATGAACTGAAATTCAATGTAGATGCAACTTACAAACACGGGACAGCTTGTATTGCTGTAGTATGCAGGAACAGTGGGGGACAATGGGAAGGAGGATGGAGCAAAAGAATCTTGACCGACAACGCTCTGTTGGCAGAGATCCGAGCTATCGACCTTGCAGCCATTATAGCTGAGGAACTAAAAGTAGATTATGCTACTATTGAAACATATTCTTCTGAAGCAAGGAAAGCAGTGGGGAAGCAACCTGAAGAAAACCCGAGGCTGGCACCATGGATTGCTGAAATCAAAAGGAAAATGAAGAGAGAGTGGAAGGTGACTCACACTCGGAGAGGAGGTAACATGGCTGTGGATACCCTGGCTAAATGCCACCCAAAAACCCGGGATGGACTCTTAACCTACAGAACTATCCCAAAGGAGCTGGTGTATGTCATTAGCTCCGAAATGTGTAATGGTAGTAGTACTACCAGATTTAATTCCGAACATTCTAGTTTAAATTGTATGAATTCCAATGTTTTAGCCTGCTTGAGGGAGGCGGGATGAATAAAAGAGCTCCCTGACTTCACCAAAAATAAAAAAAGAGGTTAAGAATGCATGAAAGGATTATAATGAGAAAGGCATACATAAGAGGTGTCCCTATCGATGAATGAATGAGTGTTGGAGATAAAGGAGCTTTTTGTGGTTAATGGGTCTCTTTAAACAAGATTATGAGAACATGAAAAATACCTGATGAATGGTCAAATAGGTCCATTGTTGTGATTTACAAAAATAAAAGAGATTATCAAAGTTACACAAGCAACAGAGATTCAAATTATAAGTCATACTATAAATTGTGAGAGGACTATTAAGTGCAGAGTTGAGACTAAGATCTAAAATGCACATATCGAAGAACTAATTTGGCTTCAAGCGAAGGAGATTGACTATGGAGGCTACATTTACTAGTCACAAGGCTTCTGGAGAAGAATATAGAAAACAAAACAGATATTCGTGTGGTTTTCATTAACTTGAAAAGGGCATAAGACTAAGTCCCGAGGGAAGCCCATCCAAGATATTGACTTAATCAAAGATATATGTGATAATTTTTATTGTAAACAAAACTCCATAAGGTGAGATTTCAAGGTTTCCTATAACAGTTGGGGTACATCAAGGATCAGTTTTGAGTCCTTACATGTTTTAGTTATCGTGAGTTAACGAAGCATGTTCAAGATGAAAATATGTGGTGTATGCTTGTTCAAGACGAAAGATGGACTGAATCACAAATTGTGGCTATGGAGAAATGCCTTGTAAAGAAAAGGTTTCAAGAATAGTAGAAGTGAAACAGAGTATCGGCATTTGCATGTTTTAGTATTGAAGAACAAGTTTGATTATGATGTGGGCACGGAAATAGAAATTTCGATGGAAATTATGATGGGTGCATTCCTGGCATTTCAAAGCCAAAATGAGCGGATTAATTCATTAAATTTTACCAGATTGATCTACTAGTGTAAAACACTTGTAAATGCATTAATCCGTCATATTGGATATGTGGGGGGAGGCGTCTCCTGCATCTGTGAGTGAAGGAACAGAGTTGTTTTGATGGAAATTTTGATGTCGAATTCAATGCACCGTAGATAGACTTAAATACACAAAACTGCAAAAAGAAATTATGGTCTAGGTAGTACATAGTACACTAAGGAGTGACAAAAAATTGAAGGGTCATGCATTTGAGAGTCTGATGGTCACAGGTACAGAAATGTTGGTCAGAATTTTGACCATTTCAACAAAATTTTGAATGACAGTTTTTAGTCAATCTAAAAGTCTGGAAGATGGGGCCAAGTTGGGGGGAGTAGATGCCTATAAAAGCAATCTTTTTCATACATTGAATTCCACT
The DNA here is from genome assembly GCA_963693085.1 of Alisma plantago-aquatica. Taxonomy (NCBI): domain Eukaryota; kingdom Viridiplantae; phylum Streptophyta; class Magnoliopsida; order Alismatales; family Alismataceae; genus Alisma; species Alisma plantago-aquatica. The sequence goes on along the minus strand of OY856411.1, from coordinate 1,458,120,090 downwards.
CCAAATAGGTACGGTGAAATCCAAGAGAATGTCCCTCATACTTTCAATGAAATGAATGGAGTGTGACATGAATATTACGTGACCAGAAGCTTCCAATCAGATTGAAAGGTCAGTTTCAAAAACAGCTATACGCCCAACCATGTTGTATGGTAGTGGACGTTGGATTGAAGAAACCAGCTGATGAATATAGCTAAGATGAGAATCGCCCAAGGTGGAGTGTGAAAAGATGAGGAAACATTGTATTAGAAATGACTATATAAGAAGTAAAATGGGAGTGGGCTAGTGTTGAAGCAAGCCTCGAGAAAGTTTCTTAGGTGGTTTAGAGATGTGCCAAAAAGAACGACTCATGAACGAACTGAAGCAGTGTCGCAGTAATCACCAACTATATGAAATTATCACATATAAATGTCAAATTTTCCCCATCCATATGTGACAGTTAAAACTCCTCTTTTCCAAATACTAAGTTTTATTCAATGGATAATTCATGAATTATTTGCATTTTATGTTATCAACGTTTTGTACTTTTTCCTTATTTACTATTTTGACTTAGTTTGGGTGTAATATACGTGAGTGGTGTGTGTGTGTGTGTGTGTGTGTATATATATATATATATATATATATATATATAGAGAGAGAGAGAGAGAGAGAGATTATATATATGGAGAGAGAGAGAGAGAGAGATATTTATATATATATAGAGAGAGAGAGAGAGTCAGGCTAAAATACACTCGAGTGTACAGATCGCGTTGTACACCCCAATGGTGTTTGCCTATCTAGACCATGTTTTTTCAAAATCTAATCCGTTGATCTTCATGGTTACAATAATAATAGGCTACATACAAAATTTGAGCTCATTTGGATGAGTGCAAGTCACTCATACAAGGACAACAAAATCGACGCACAAAACTAATTTGAAATGCATGATTTTTTCCTCCTTTAGATGCATGACCTATAAGTGTCCAAATGAGCTGAAATTTAGTATATAGTTTGTTCTTAAGGTATTTAAGAAGATCAACAGTTTAGATTTTTCAAAAAGTTATTGCATCTTTGAAAACAACTGAGGTGCACGGTGCCTCCGGTACACTCGAGTGTACACTAGCCTGACTCTGTGTGTATATTGAATGCAATGGGCTGAATACAAGACTGGACGCCCTCTCCTTTATATAGGAGAGGGGAAACGCCCTAAGACTTAGGACGCAAGTAATCTAAATCGGCCGAGACACTAAAGGCCCACTAACTAAATAACCTATTAACTAAATAGGCTAATATAGACTCTCTAACACTCCCCCTTAAGTTGGATCATGGGTGAAACACATGTCCAAGCTTGGAGCTACAAGACTCGATAAAAGAAATGATAAATAAAAGATAGAAATGATAAAAGATAAATATCACTCCCCATACAAAAGATGGATACTCCCCCTTAAGCAAAACTCCCCCTGAATCATATGGTGGCACCTCTTTTCTTTGAAATTGTATTCTGCAGGCTGGAGATCCTCAAGCTTTGATAAAGGCCTTTTGGATTGCATCTGGAATGAAGAACATCTGAAATGAACCTGAATATTGCAGCAGTAATTCGCCACTTG